>VDFB02000016.1:4077809-4141672 GCA_007258455.2 Sequoia sempervirens | reverse complement strand
AAGAAATGTGGTCTCATAGAATGCCATGACAAGCAAATGCAATTGGGGTGCTCCTAGTTATTAGTTATGCAATGTGAAGTAATTGCATAATTACTTAGGTTGACTTTGTAAAAACTATATTGTAATTGAAATTTTGTCATCTATCAGCATCTAGTTATTAGTTATGCAATGTGAAGCAATGCTTTGAGTTTGAAAGATGTGCAATGCAATGTAATCAACGTTATGAATATAAACTTCAATCTATTTTACAATTTATTAATTCGCTCTTTATTTTATTTGCTCTCTATATCTCTATGCTATAAATGCCTTTAATTTTTTTTTTTTAAAGTTTTATCTTAGAAATTGTTCCTATTTTTTTTTACCTTTTTTTTTTTTAAAATCTGATTTTTCTGATTTTCTAGACTTTCTTGATTTTCAAAAAATCTTATACTTTTAGTTTGTCAATTTTTCCCAAAATATTTTTTCTGCTATGGTATAAACACATATCTTTTGTAATATCAAGGATACTTTTGAAACTTCCATGCATTGCTAATCTAAAAGGAAAAGTCTTTTGCCTAATTTGTATGCAGCCATGCTTTTCCATTGTCAAAAAGAGCAAATATGGACACCATCGATAAAAAAGATTTGTATTAACCAAATAGCCATGTACACATACATCAATATATGTCGATATAAGTATAAAATATAGTTACAAAATAGCCACCATATGCTTACGCTCGAATGCCATATAGGCATACAATGTCAAATATATCCAATACAAGATATGTACAAAATTGCCATGTCTAGGCATACAACAAAGGGCTCTGGAATCAAAATTCATTTCTCTCCATGCTCTGGAAATAAATTCTTTCCCTTTGTTTGGAAATTTGATGGTGATAAGTCTGTCTATCATTTATGTTGTGCTCGAGGAGTGCTCCTGCTGCTCCTCCTATAGTTTAGCTCCTGGTGAAGTCTTAACTATTACAATAAGAAGTAAAGACATTAATATATAGAAATTACATTATAAGAAATGATATATTTAACAAAATAATCACTTACTGCCATCTCATGATCACTCTCCACGATGGAAATATTTGCATGCCGATGCTCAGGCATGCTCAAGCCCTGTATAAACCATCCAAATAGGAATTAAACTATGAATCAATAATGGTTTGATTTTTCACTAGAATTAACATCTATAACAACAAATGTAAATGTAAATTTAGTAATTTGCCTCATACCTCCTCTATCAGAGCCATGGAGGATTGTATAGCGGATGAAACACCGATATCCATTGCCCTTGTAACATTTGGAGGTGTTCCCACAACCAACATCTGAAAATAAAACAACAAATTATTCAATCACAAAAAAGTTACAATAGCGAGATCCATGTCATGACTTATAATGTATGAGATCTAATGAAGAAAAATTTGAGTACAAGTATTAAGCTATATATTTCTGGTAGGCCTTGGCACTTCGATAGGAAGACCAAGAATGATGGGGAGAAGAACACATACTCCATTTTGAAGGATGGGAAGACTTACAACCTTTCACCTCTCCTAGAAGAAGACAAGGCAAAGCATGAAGGGCCTAGTGTTTTGATAGTGGGTGAGAAGGAGTTCATGAAGACCTTGAACGAAGGAGGAGGAAGAGGATTCTTCCTGATTATGAAGCCAAAAAGTGAAGCAGATCTGCCCACAAAGAAGAAGGAAGATGCACCAAATGAAGTCCAAGAGTTTTTGGAAAGGTACAAGGACATAATGGTGAATGAATTACCTAGTTCCCTACCTCCCATTAGGGATATAAGCCACCATATTGATTTGATTCCAGGGGCTACATTTCCTAATAAGGCTGCATACAAGATGACACCTTCTCAAAATGAGGAGATTGCAAGACAAGTGCAAGAGTTGATGGATAAAGGGCTAGTGAGGAAGAGTTTGAGCCCATGTGTTGTTCCTACTATCCTAGCACCAAGGAAGGATGGGAATTGGATGATTTACACTGATTCAAGAGCCATTAATAGGATCATGCAATCAGATATAGGTTCCCGATACCAATAATGGAGGACCTCATGGATTGTCTATCAAGAGCATCCTACTTTTCCAAGATTGATCTAAAGAGCGGGTACCATCAGATAAGGATCAGAGAGGGGGATGAATGGAAGACAAATTTTAAGACTAATGAAGGGCTCTATGATTGGTTGGTGATGCCCTTTGGGTTATCAAATGCCCCTAGTACATTTATGTGCCTTATGAATGAGGTATTGAGACCTTTCATTGGAAAGTTTGTTGTAGTTTATTTAGATGGCATCCTTGTGTTTAGTAGGTCTAAAGATGAACATTTGAAGCACCTTGACATGGTACTAAGGAGGTTACAAGAGGAGAAGTTGTTGATCAACATGGAAAAGTGTGAATTCATGAAGGAAGAACTAGTCTACCTTGGTTTTGTCATATCCAAGGGAAGTTTGAAGATGGATCCTTCAAAGGTGCATGCTATTCTTACTCAAGGCCAACACCAAAATCCATGGGAGATGTGAGAAGCTTCCATGGACTTGCAAGCTTTTATAGAAAGTTCATCAAGAACTTTAGCCAAATTTGTGCACCAATCTTGGACACCATCAAAGGAGGTAACAAAGGTAAGTTTTCTTGGACCAATGAGGCTAATAAAGGGTTTGAATATCTGAAAATGAGAGTAGCACAATAGCCTATAATTGTGCTCCCTGATTTTGATAAAGTTTTTACCATTGAGTGTGATGCTAGCAATCAAGCAATAGGGGCTATTTTGAGCCAAGAAGGTAGACCGGTTGCATTTTACAGTGAGAGGCTGAATGAAGCAAAGAGGAAGTATTCTTCGTATGATTTGGAATTGTATGCTATGGTCCAAGCCCTCAAAAAGTGGAGGAACTACTTGTTACCTAAATAATTTGTTGTTTATATTGATAATCATGCCTTGAGTTCTTTGAATGCACATGACAGACTTAGTCATAGGCACATGAAGTGGGTAGAGTCTTTGCAAGCCTATACTTTCACAATAAAGCATAAGAAAGGCCAAGAAAATAAGGTGGGAGATGCTCTCAGTAGAAGGTCACTTGTAGTGAAAGAGATCCAACTCCAAAGCATGGGGGTTGAAGCATTGAAGGATATGTATCTTGAAGATTCATATTTCAAGGAGGTATACAATGTTTGTGAGCAGCATTTGAAATTATTTTCATGGTGAATTCTCTGAACTTTTTATTGCAGAATAGTTTTCTCTTCAAAGGAAGCCAATTGTGTGTGCGTAAATGCTCAATGAGGGAGAATATCATAAAGGAGAAACACAGTGGGAGTCTTGGAGGTCACTTTGGCCTTGACAAGACCTTAGAACAAGTTAGGAGATTTTACTATTGGCCAAAGTTATAGGTGGATGTGAGAAGGTATATGGAAGGCTGCATAATATGTCAAAGGGCAAAGGGAACTTCATCAAATGCAGGACTCTATCAACCACTGCCCATTCCCAATAGGCCTTCGGAGTGTGTAAGTATCGACTTTTTCTTGGGGTTGCCTAGAACCCAAAAAGGTTTTGATAGTATCTTTGTGGTAGTTGATAGATTTAGTAAGATGGCACATTTTCTTCCTTGAAAATGCACCAATGATGCATCTCATATAGCAGGTCTCTTCTTTAAGGAGGTTGTTAGGATACATGGACTGCCTTTAAGGATTGTTTCTGAAAGGGATTCTAAATTCATTGGTCACTTTTGGACGACCTTGTGGAAGAAACTCAAGGCAAAAATATGTCCTTTAGTTCAACATACCATCCACAAATGGATTGACAAACTGAAGTGGTGAATAGATCATTGGGAAACCTCTTAAGATGCCTTACCAAGGAGCATGGACAAGCTTGGGATCTGATTTTACCTCAGGCTGAATTTGCATATAATGACTCCATGAATAGGAGCATTGGTAGAAGCCCTTTTGAGGTAGTCTATGGCATGCACCCTAGAGGGGTCTATGAACTAAGAGATCTACAAGGAGTTGCTAGGAGAAGTGCTCAAGGTGAGGACTTTGTTGTTACAATCAGGGATATTCATCAACAAGTGAAGGAAACCTTTCAAAAGAATGTTGAGAAGTATAAGGAAAAGGAAAATATAAAGAAGAGGAATGTCCAATTCAAGGTTGGAGACTTGGTGATGGCACACTTGAAGAAGGAGAGACTTCCAAAAGGAAAGTATACCAAACTCACGATGAAGAAGATAGGACCGTGCAAGGTGGTCTACAAGTTTGGCCAAAATGCTTATGAAATAGAGCTACCTCCTAGGGTGGCAATCTCTCCTATCTTCAACATTTTTGACTTGTATCCTTTCAAAGATTTTGTGATATGATTGAGTGCTTGGTTACTATCAAAGTAATGATATGATTGATGTTACTAAATTTGTTTAAGGTGTATAAGACAGGTTTGGTGACTTTGATGGTTGGATGGGTGACTATTATGAAGCCCTTTGAGAAAATTGGTGATTAACCACAAGATGATAATCAAGATTTTGTCATAGCAGGAGTTTGTAACCTATAAATAGATTGTTGCAGTCAAAATATGGTGATTACAGTGCTTGATAATGGACTGATAATAGTGAGGTATGGTTTAATTGATTTGTTGCCTTGGTGAATAAATGAAAGGATGAATTGTTCAAGTGTCAATAATTAGGTTTATGTTGTTTTTATGGTGGTTGAGAATGATATGAATCTAATTGATTAAGTCAAAGTTTTCTTTAATATGGTTTTTACTTTGAATGAATCAATTGGAATACTGATTAGTGGAATGATGAATGATGGCCTATGGAATGGCTAAGAGAATTTGAGTGGATTTTGGTTGAATGAAAAGTAGATTTATGATGAAATTATATTTGATCTTCTCCTGATTCTATTTGGGATTGAAATCCCTTGAAGAAATGATGTTGATGGTGTTTGTTGGATGCTCTGCATCAGATGTACCCGATGATTGAGTGTTTTGATATGATGCTCTGCATCACTAACTGCCTTGTCTATGCTATTGCTTACTATTATGGTTTCATAGATTTTTTCCAAGCATCCATAGTTTGTCGTGGTGGTGCACCTTTGCAAGCACATGCCTCCATGTGAAGTAATTGCATCGTGTTGCTTATGTTGACTTTCTAAACAACTATATTGTATAGTTGAAATTTTGTCATTTATCAACATCTAGTTATTAGTTATGGAATTTGAAGTACTAATGCTTTGAGTTTGAATGATGTGTAATGCAACGTAACCAACAATATGAATATAAACTACACAAATCTATTAAGTAGAATTCATTAGTTAAGTTCTCTTTATTCTATTACCTCCGTGTACGTTTGAGTGAATCCACTAGCACTAGGAGGTGTTTGCTTGAAACCACCACTATTAGCCTGTTCAACATCCAAAATCACATGTATTAAAATACCATTCGTAAAACAATGCTATTAACATGTAATAAATTTATAATTGTTTACTAGTTACATACCCCACTGATAGGTGTACTGCAGAAATAAGTAGGTGGGGGACTGGTGTATCCAGTCTCAACACTGTGACCCTGCAATTTTATTAAAATAATAAAACTAAATTAGTTAATTATGCATTTCAGAATCAAAATTTAATAAATTAAATTCAATGAACATGTTGACTTTTACCTGACTATCAATGCCATATGCACGATGCAAAATGTCAGCCATCCTCTCCATCCCCGTAGCAGCATTCAAATCCTGTGTAGCAGCATACAGATCCTGTGTATCAGCATACAGATCCTGCATAGCAGCCTCCTGTGTGCCGGTGGGGTCATATGAACAAGTCGCCCCGCAAGATTGACACACATGGGTTCAAAGGCCACCACCCGAAGACTCCCCTGGATGGCATTGTACAATAGGGCTACTATGATGGATGACACTCTGGTCAAAGTGTTGATCACCTGCAATGTCTCTATGTCAGACTCTCCTTCACAACAACAGGCATAACAATGTGCTCCGAGGTGGCCTAGCGAGAGGTCATCTCCCTTGCCATAGGATTTGGTGTGCAGCCTATTGAGCCGACCCCCACCTCTCCCCTGGAACTCCCTCATATCAAAATAATTTGGGATTTGGTTCAATATGAACTCACTGTATAGTTTCCTAAGAAAATATTGGGGGACTTCACAATTATTGCACGGTGGGTAATCAAAGACCAAATACCATCTATCATAAAAATGGTTCCTAATCTCTTGGTGGTGGCACCAATGAATAGGAAACCTCTTTGCATTGAGGGTAAGATTTTGATTTATTTTAGGGTCAATGAATAGAGAGCACAAATCACCTTTAGTAATTTTTAAATCTTTTACTTGTTTATATGATAATTTGTCTACATAATATGCCCTAGCTGCCTGCCTCCTATCTTGCCATCCAGATATTTATTGGGTAATTGCATCTACATTTTTTACCATCTCTTTCAATGAATTTTCTAGACGCATTCTTTCTGTGGTTGAAGCATTTGGATCACTCAACCTACTGATAAGATCCTTAAGTTGTTTTCTATTGTTGTCAATTTCACTCCTCGGATTTTCTTGAGTGCCAAGAGGGTATTGAGTGATTGGTGGGGGAGGTTGATTTTGTTGAGGATTTTCTTGTTGAGGATTTGCGTCCTCTTCTTGTTGAGGATTTGCAGGATTTCCTAATTTTTTTTAAAAAAATAATCAAATCTAACCTAGAATAAACAAAATCAATTTCAAACTAAGAAATTCAAAACAAATAGCAGATAGTACTTACCTCCCGCACCTCTTTGTCATCATGGCGCCATATTTGCAAAGCAAATCCAACAGTTGTTGATAAAATTTGTAGAAATCCTTCCTCCTAGAATGTGAGCGTGAAAGTGAGGGTTTTTGGCTGCGGGCATAGCTAAGAAACAGTAAATAGAAAATGATAGTTTTAACTTTTTTTTTTGCTTTTAAAACAACATAACGCGAGCATGTTATAACGAGAGCGCGTTATAACGCGCTCGCGTTATCTCTTTTCAAAAAAAAATTTAGCCACAAAAGTGCGACCATCTTCATGCACCTGCCCAATACCAGATCAAATTAAGACTTAATCTTGTTGTTGCAACTCATATAACATGGTGACATCAATGATAACACAAAAAAAAAAATAGATGTTCTTCATTCTTCCAATAATCTCCCCCTTTGTCATTGATGGCAACATGTGCCAAAAATTTACAAGACCTCTTATGTACAACACTTCTCCCCCTATCACTAGTATTTTCTTCCTCTATCACTCTTCTCCCCCCTTTTACATCAAGGAAAAAGGGCAGCTCAATATGAAAACAAGAAAAAACAAACATTAATTGGAGGATGGCGAGAATTGAAGCTCCTTAAGAATACCTTGCCACACATATTTACCATTCTCCCAGCTTTTCTTTGCAGTAATCAACATCCTGTTCAGGGATTCAAAATCCATCAAAATTTCCTCTGCTTCATCCGGAGTACCAAGAGTCAGATTTATCTTTCCAAGTTTCTTTGTACTTTCCAAAGCATTGGCAACGGGGGTGTACTCCATTCTCACAAGATCACCTAACTGGCCAAATTTTTTGATGATTTCTTCCTTTTGCTTCTGTAAAATAAATTTTTTATCTCTATGAGTCGTGATGGCATTCCAGGTTGATTTGTCTCTATCCTTGGATGTGTTGTAGGTACTTGAGACAACATTCAACTGGGACTTAATGGAGTCCATGACATTTTTAATACTCTAAGTGGCATCTAGCCACTTCAAATAAAAAACAAAGATATCATTAGCTTCAGTCTCACAGATTTGCAGAGATTCCAATTTTTTCTCAATATTAGTATGTTCCAAAGCATATTTGTCATGCAAAATTACCAACCTTTTCTCTGTCATCTTCTCCTCAACCTTTTGCTTAGTCTTCTCACAAAGAACAGAGGCATAATCCTTAAAGGAGTCTAATAACAATCTCAATTTTTTTACTAGAGTGAGAGATGTATCAATTGACGCACTAGGTGTTGTCTCTTACATTACCTTAAGAGCATCTTCAATTATTTTTGTTCCTTTCTAGTGTGTCTCTAGAATCTATCTTATGCCAGATGCATGCAATGCATCTCCCAATACCAACTTATGAACAAGAGAAATCTTGTCTAGATCCACACTACCTTGAACCATAGGAAGTTGTAAAAGCTCTGGAGGAATCATTGGTTGGAATCTAATTTTCTTGGATAACAATCCCTTCAACACATCATCATCATCGGAGGATTCTCCAGGGGATCTCTGATATTCTACAACCTACTTTATATTTTCTTCATTCTTCCCAGCAGATTCCTCATTTTTCTCTTCTTCCTTCTTTTCTTTTTCCACCTTCTTTTCTTCTTCTTCTTGATCCTTTTCTTTTTCTTCTTTACCCTTTTCATATTCATCCTTGTTGCCTTCTTTATCATTTCCTTCACTTTCACCTTCATCTTTCTCTTTCTCAACATTATCTTTTTCATCATTATCCTTTTCACCTTTAGTATGCTCTCGAGGTGCATAATCATGTTTTTTAGGCTTAGCTTCACCTTCATTTTGCTTCTCCATTTCTGGAGGATAATTTTCCACACCTTTATCCAGAGGGATATCTGCATCATTTATTTCTATAGAAATAGCTACATCACCTATACCAAGAGGAATATCTTCCTCAACATTTTCAACAAAACCTTCTTCACTGGACTTAAGTGCCAAACTAAGCATGCCATATTTCTCTGTCGTATCCTATATTACTTCTGCAATTTCCTTCCTTATCTTCTTTATTTGATTTTTATCCCTTGTCATCAAAATATTAACTCTTTTCTTCATCAAGAACATATCTGCACATATATTTTTCAAGG
The DNA here is from genome assembly GCA_007258455.2 of Sequoia sempervirens. Taxonomy (NCBI): domain Eukaryota; kingdom Viridiplantae; phylum Streptophyta; class Pinopsida; order Cupressales; family Cupressaceae; genus Sequoia; species Sequoia sempervirens. The sequence continues at coordinate 4,132,837 of VDFB02000016.1, read as the reverse complement.
TTTCAAGATCATTTGGGGTCAAAGAAGACCCAATTTTATCAAATGCATGATTCCTAATTTTCTCTTCAAATTCAATAGCCTCTAATCTCCTTTTCATCAAGGCTACCCACATTTTCTCAGGCACATTCTTCTTCACATCATCCCACTTAACATCCAATGTGACAACATATTGAATGGTAGCTAAAATTAATGTTTTCCTATCCTCTTTTCCAACTTGATCATAATATTTTTTTGTATGCTTTAGAATGTTTTCAAAATGTAGCAAAGAATTGAGTGTTTCCTCTAATTTGAAACAAAGGCCAGGACTTGCTGGAATGTCCTTTTTTTTCTTCCTAGTCCGAAGAGGCTTCTTCAGACACCTTAGTTTTCTTCGACTCTGGTTTGGTGTGTACATGAACACCAAATTCATGTTCTTCCTCTTCATCAGAAGATGACACAATATGAACTCTTTTAGAACCAATACCAGTTTCCTTAGAAGCACCTTCACCAGAGGATAAACTTCCTCTTCTTTTCCTTACCAATTTTGCTTCAGGATCCTCCTCCTCTTCATCTTGATCATTAGTGACACTAAGGTTTTTCTCCCTTGTAGCTTCATCTTCTGTAATTCCATAACCCAATAGTTGAATCTATATGTTCTGAGGTTCAACTTCTTCAATCATGCATTCATCAAAGGAAACATGAAATATGATATCATTTCTATATTTCTCAATAACCTTTCTTGAAATCCTCTCTCTCATTTATGTTGCTCTTAAATACAACAAAGAATGCTAGTAGAGCATTATCTATGTTCTTCAAATCACCCATATTATGTAAGTGATCAAAAATTTGATGTGCCACTCATCTGGATGTATCCCAGAATACCATATCATCCCTTCCAGGAAGTCTCTTCAGAAAATAGAATAATAAACACATAATTAAACAACCAAATTTAAATACATACTTATTTTCTTTGGTCATCCTTAAATTCTCAAGCAACTATTGTTAGAGAAGTTCACACAAGTCATAGTCTGCACCATTGACTGCCATATCAAAACCAATATAAATAGTTGTTGCAGAAACAAAGTTCTCTCTATTGGTGAAGTAAATTTTATGACCAATCATTATAGCGACATACTTCATAGTAGGATTAGTGATCGATTTTGTTGTAAGAGCTCTCTTGTCATATTCAACATTGGTGAGATCCATCACTACTTCATTCTTCACGGCTTTCAACACGAGTAATGGCTAGTGTCACAAAGTCTAGTAATGGCCCTAATTGCCTCAGTTATTAGATGAGGTTTGTCAATCCACAAGAATTTGTCATGTATTATGCTAAGAACAGGTTTCACATATCTATCGTCAACTATGAAATTGAAATTAGGAAATTAGTTCCACCTATCCAATCTCTTTGCAAAAAGGTTTGAATATTCAGGTTTCACCAAGAAATTGTCTCTAGTAAGCTCATTCTTCCAAATATCTATCAATTTTCTATGATTGAATTCATCTTTTTTTACTCGGATGTACATTCTTGTGTCCTCGATTGGCATAACCATGTGAGCGACTGATGAAAGGAGCCCATAGGGTCGTCTTCGAAAAAATTCATAGAATATTTCCTATACGATGGTCTAGGTCTTTCTGACACTTTAACAACTACAAGGGTTGCCATTCTTCACAATTTTGAACTCAAACAATTCAAAAAGATGATTCAGACAAACTCACAACTGCACAAAAAAGTAGAATACCTTTTTCTTCATGAAGAACCAGAACTAGGGTTTTCACACCTTGAACTCAAAATCACCTCAAGAATGCTCCAAAATTCTCTTCTATTTCTTCAAATGCACAAGTGATGAAAATGCCTTACACATTCACTTTATAAAACAATGATTTTCCCTAATTCGCATTCAATGTGGTAGATTTCAAAAAGTTGCTAAAAACTCTTCTTCTCTACTTAGAGAAACCCTAATTTTCTCCACAAATGATCATGCCTTCACATTTTCTTCTGGTTTCACTTGCATAACCTCTAACTAATAATTTCTTACAACATATCCTCGTGCCAAAGACTGACACGCCAAACATTAGGGGGTTCAAGCAATTTTTTGTTAAAGCTCTCTTTAAGACCCTACTAGGTCTAATTCCCAGAGGAATAGTCTATACTGGATGAAGGCACAGATGCATCTTCTGTCTCAGGATCTTCTTTCTTACTCTAGAGCTTATTCATTTCTTGCTTAACCTAATTCTTGTCAACTTTCTTCACTAGTTCATTCTTTTCTACCAGATCAGTCTGCTTAACCTTTTTACTTCTACAGACTCTTGAGATATGTCCTAGTTTGTAGCAGGCAACATTTTTCTAATTAGATTGTCCTCCATTGACCCTTGACCTGCACTGATTAGCTTTGTGTCCAAATTTGTTAAATGTATAGCAATAACCATTAAAAAATTGATTCATTCTTCCTCCATTAGACCAATTCACCATTTGAGTTCTACGTTCACTAGCTCTATGTCCAATTATCTTGCATGCAAAACATTGCCCAAAGAAGGAGACAAGAAACTGATTCATCCTACTCCTACACTCTGTTGCCTTGTGACCAAATTTGTTACATGAAAAAAAAATACTATTGAAAGATGGATACTTTTGTGCATTAGGTTTTCTCACAGGGAGTCTCCTAGCTCAAAGTTCCTTGAATTTCCTTTGTGCTTTCCTTTATTCCGAGTCTTCTGATTATCCTTAGAGTTTTCACCTCCTTCCATTCCCAATCCACCTTTGTCTTTACTTGGTATCTATCCTAAAATCAACTCATCAAGCTTATCTGAGCTAGTTTTGAAATTATTTTCACAGAGTTTCACTTTCTCCAGATCTACTTTCAGATTCACCACTTTTTGTTGAAGCTTAGTGCATTCATCAAACTTTCTTTGCACCATTTTATTTAGACATTCTTCAATTCTTTTCTTCTCTTCTACTTGCACCTTCAAACCAGTAATCTCTCCATTAGCTTGCTTCAACTGCTCACTTACTTCCCTATGTCTTTCTTTGAACTTCTTCAATTGCTCTTTTAATTTCTGGACACATTCATTTGCATCTTCAAGATTTTCTTTATAATCTTTGTTTTCACTTTCAACTTTGTTAGGATCCTCAAGTGCAACTCAGAGCTCTTCTTTATCATTCATTTGTTCCATCTTTAGGATCTTCCTCAAGCTATTAGGATTCTCCAAAGGAACCAAGCTCTGATACCAATTGTTAAATATCCAAGATACCGAGAGGGGGGTCAATCAGTATCTTCTTAAACTTTCTAAAAAAAATACCATCCAATTACTCTAATGCATATAACAACAAAGATAAATAAGAGAATTAACAGAATATGAAATCGCACAACACATGAACACAATGATTTTTATGTGGAAATCCCAAAATGGGAAAAACCACGGTGAGTGTTAGCTCACAATATAGTATAATTGGTTATAAAATATTACAAAATGGGGTGGCTCACTGCCAGGACTCACTCTCCAAAAGAGAGGCTCATCGCTTATAGAATTACAATGAAAAAAATGGCTTATAGCCAGAAAATGAACTGATAATGTACACCTCACAAGTGTTGATTAAGTTCTAATGAAGTTTAGTAAACTGACTTGCCACACTTCATCATATTCATACTTCTTCAAAACTGTCCAATATATAACAGATACATCCGCAAGCATCAATTAGGTCGGCCTAATTAGATGCAACTCGTATTCATCAAAAATACCAACTGTCAAATTCAAGCTTTCACATAATATTTCAATTACAATTCAAACACTCAACATGATACATCATGTCGACATGGACCTAAGATAGGTCACACATATATCTGTAAGACAAAATTAATTTAGTATTACATCATCTATCCATTAGGTCGGCCAAAGATAGACCTAATAGCAAAATGCAACAACAAAATAATGCCAATAATCCATACGAGCATATGAATCTGTGAGATTCTGAATATGCATGCTCCCAACATCCATAACCATTTCCCAAAGCCACAAGCAACAATAAAAGATTACTGACCAAAATACTGGAGGATGTACACTGCATATCGGTTTAGATACAGGTCCAAAATACCGTATCAAATTAAGACTTAATCTTGCAGTTGTAACTCATATAACATGGTGACATCAATGACAATATAAAACAAAAAAATGAGATGTTCTTCTTCATTCTTCCAACAAAGATATGGGTTTTCAAGGTGCTCATGTGTTGAAGAGACCTAGATCGTCCATTTTTTGAAAAGTAGTAGTAGAGATAATAGAGGCAAATTTTTTGAATCTTCTTCAAAAAAAGGGTAGATTTTTGGAGAAAAATCTTAGATATGGGTTTTGTAGAGAATGTCATTCTCAATAGACCCAGATAGTCTATTTTTCAAAAAATTAATTTTTTCACCAATGTGCGAGAACCCCTAAAAATTAGAAGCTTAAGAGCAATTTTTTTGGGAAAAATCAGAGATATGGGTTTTGTAGGTGCTTGTGTGTTAAAGAGACCTAGATCGTCTATTTTTTAAAAACTAAGTTGTTCTTGAAAAAGATAGAGTTTTTTTAAAAGTAGAAGCAATAGAGGTAGTAGAGGAATTTTTTTTCAATCTTCTTCTTCAAAAAAAATGAGATATGGGTTTTGTAGAGAATGTCGTTCTAAATAAACCCAGATCGTCCATTTTTTGAAAAAATATTTTTTTCACCAACACGCAAAAACCCTTTCAAATAGAAGTTGTAAAGCAATTTTTTCGGGAAAAATCTAAGATATGGGTTTTGTAGGTGATTGTGTGTTGATGAGACCCAGATCATCCGTTTTTAAAAAAACTAAGTTGTTCTTGAAAAAGATAGAGTTTTTTGAAAAGTAGAAGCAGTAGAGGTAGCAGAGGAATTTTTTTTGAATCTTCTTCAGAAAAGGGTAGATATTTGGAGAAAAATCTGAGGTTTTGTAGAGAATGTCGTTTTGAATAGGCCCAGATTGTTTGTTTTTAGAAAAAAAAATTTCACCAACATGCAAGAAACCCCTCAAAAATAGAAGCTCTGAAACAATTTTTCTCGGGAAAAAATGGAGATGTGGGGTTTGTAGGTGCTCGTGTGCTATAGTGACCCAAATCATCCATTTTTCGAAGAAATAAGTTGTTCCTAAAGAAGATAGAGTTTTTTGAATAGTAGAAGTAGTAGAGGTAAGAGAGGAAAATATTTTGAATCTTCTTTAGGAAAAAGGGTAGATTTGTAGGGAGAAATTTGAGATATGGGTTTTGTAGAGAATGTTGTTTTGAATAAACCTAGATCGACTATTTTTTGAAAAACTGAATTTTTCACCAACATGCGAGAACCCCTCAAAAATAGAAGTTGAGGAGCAAATATTTTAAAGAAAAATCAGAGATATGGGTTTTGTAGGTGCTCGTGTGCTAAAGAGACCCAGATCATCCATTTTTCGAAAAACTAAGTTGTTCTTGAGAAAGGGTTTTTTGAAAAGTAGAAGTAGTAGAGGTAGAAGACTCAAATTTTTTGAATCTTCTTAACAAAAAAGGGCAGAGTTTTGGACAAAAATCTAAGATATGGGTTTTGTAGAGAATGTTGTTCTAAATAGACCCAGATCATCCTTTTTTTCCAAAATTGATTTTTTCACCAACATGTGAGAACCCCTCAAAAATAGAAGCTATGAAGAATTTTTTTTGGGAAAAATAAGAGATATGGGTTTTATAGGTGCTCATGTGCTGAAAAGACCTAGATCATCTATTGTTTGAAAAACTAAGTTGTTCCTGAAAAAGATAGGGATTTTTGAAGAGTAGAAGAGGCAGAAGTAGCAGAGGCAAATTTTTTGAATCTTCTTCAAAAAAAGGGTAGATTTTTGGAGAAAAACCTGAGATATGGGTTTTGTAGAGAATGTAGTTCTGCATTGACCCAGATCATTTGTTTTTTGAAAAACTATTTTTTCCACCAACATGCGAGAACCCCTAAAAAATAGAAGTTGTGAAACAATTTTTTTTGGGAAAATTCAGAGATATGGGTTTTGTAGGTGCTCGTGTGCTGATGAGACCCACATCATCCATTTTTTGAAAAACTAAGTTGTTCTTGAAAAAGATAGAGTTTTTTAAATAGTAGAAGTATTGGAGGTAAGAGAGGCAAAAAATTTGGATCTTTTTCAGAAAAAGGGTATATTTTTGGAGAGAAATCTAAGATATGGGTTTTGTAGAGAATGTCATTTTGAATAGACCTAGATAGTTCATTTTTCAAAAAACTATTTTTTTCACCAACATACGAGAACCCCTCAAAAATAGAAGCTACAAAGCAATTTTTTTTGGGAAAAATCGAAGATATGTGTGTTTGTAGGTGTTTGTGTGCTGAAGAGACCTAGATCATCTATTTTTTAAAAAACTAAGTTGTTCCTCAAAAAGATAGAGTTTTTTGAAAAGTAGTAGTAGAGGTAGTAGAGGAAATTTTTTTGTATCTTCTTAAGAAAAAGGGTATATTTTTGGAGAAAAATATGAGATGCAAGTTTTGTAGAGAATATTGTTCTGAATAGACCCAGATCGTCCCTTTTTGTAAAACTAATTTTTTCACCAACATGTGAGAACCCTTCAAAAATGGAAGTTGCGAAGCAAATTTATTTGGGAAAAATCTAAGAGATGGGTTTTGTAGGTGCTCGTGTGCTTAAGAGACCCATATTGTCTATTTTTTGAAAAACTAATCTTTTCACTAGCATGCGAGAACCCCTAAAAAATAGAAGTTGCGAAGAAATTTTTTTTGGGAAAAATTGGAGATATGGGTTTTGTAGGTGCTTGTATGTTGATGAGACCTAGATCGTCTGTTTTTCAAAAAACTAAGTTGTTCCTAAAAAAGATAGAGCCTTTTGAAAAGTAGAAGTAGTAGAGGTAATAGAGGCAATTTTTTTGAAACTTCTTCAAAAAAAGGGCATATTTTGGGAGAAAAATCTTAGATAAGGGTTTGTAGAGAATGCCATTCTGAATAGACCCAGATCGTCTAGTTTTTGAAAAACTAATTTTTTCACCAACGTGCGATAACCCCTAAAAAATAGTTGTAGAGCAAATTTTTCGGGAAAAATCAGAGATATGGGTTTTGTAGGTACTCGTGTGCTGAAGAGACCCAGATCATCTGTTTTTCGAAAAAATGATTTTTTCACCAACACGTGAAAACCCCTCAAAATAGTTGTGAAACAAATTTTTTCGAGAAAAATCAGAGATATGGGTTTTGTAGGTGCTCATGTGTTGATGAGATCCAAATCATCCATTTAAAAAAAAAAAACAACTAAGTTGTTCTTGAAAAAGATAGAGTTTTTTGAAAAGTAGTAGTAGAGGTAGGTAGGAGAGGCAAATTTTTTGAATCTTCTTCAAAAAAGGGAAGATTTTTGGAGAAAATTTTGAGATAAGGGTTTTGTAGAGAATGATGTTCTGAATAGGCCTAGATCATATGTTTATAGAAAAATTGATTTTTTCACCAACATGTGAGAACCCCTAAAAAATAGAAGCTCTGAAACAATTTTTTTTGAGAAAAAATGGAGATATGGGGTTTGTAGGTGCTCATATGTTCAAGTGACCTAGATTGCCCATTTTTTGAAAAAATAAGTTGTTCCTAAAAAAGATAGAATTTTTTGAATAATAGAACTAGTAGAGGTAACAAAGGAAAATATTTTGAATCTTCTTCAGGAAAAAGGGTGGATTTTTAGGGGAAAATGTGAGATATGGGTTTTGTAGAGAATGTTGTTTTGAATAGACCTAGATCGTTCATTTTTTGAAAAAATGGGTCTTTTGCCAACATGCGAGAACCCCTCAAAAATAGAAGCTGTGGAGATTTTTTTTAAGGAAAAATCGGATAGGGTTTTGTAGGTGCTCGTGTGCTAAACAAAACCAGATCGTTCATTTTTTGAAAAACTAAGTTGTTCCTTAGAAAGAGTTTTTTGAAAAGTAGAAGCAGTAGAGGTAGAAGACTCAATTTTTTTGAATCTTCTTCAGAACAAGGGCAGATTTTTAGAGAAAAATTTGAGATATGGTTTTTGTAGAGAATGTTTTTTTCTGAATAGACCCAGATCGTCCTTTTTTTGTAAAACCGATTTTTTCACCAACATGTGAGAACCCCTCAAAAATAGAAGCTATGAAGCAAACTTTTTTGGCAAAAATCTGAAATATGGGTTTTGTAGGTGCTCGTGTGTTGAAGAGACCTAGATTGTCTATTGTTTGAAAAACTAAGTTGTTCCTAAAAAAGATAGAGTTTTTTGAAAAGTAGAAGTAGAGGAAGTAAATGATTTTTTTTTTAATCTTCTTTAGAAAAACGACAGATTTTTTGGAGAAAAATATGAGATATGGGTTTTGTAGAGAATGTCATTTTGAATTGATCCAGATCGTTTGTTTTTAAAAAAACTGATTTTTCCACCAAAATGCGAGAACCCCTAAAAAATAGAAGCTACAAAACATATTTTTTTGGGAAAAAATAGAGATATAGGTTTTGTAGGTGCTCATGTGCTGATGAGACCTAGATCATCTATTTTTTGAAAAACTAAGTGGTTCCTAAAAAAGATAGAGTTTTTTGAAGAGTAGAAGTAGTGGAGGTAACAGAGGAATTTTTTTTTTAATCTTCTTCAGAAAAAGGGTTGATTTTTGGAGAAAAATATGAGATATGGGTTTTGTAGAAAATATCATTTTGACTAGACCTAGATTGTTCATTTTTTGAAAAATTGATTTTTTCACCAACATGCAAGAACCCCTAAAAAATAGAAGTTGTGAAGCAATTTTTTTTGGGAAAAATCAGAGATATGTGTTTGTAGTTGCTCATGTGTTGAAGAGACCCATATCATTCATTTTTTGAAAAATTAAGTTGTTCCTTAAAAAGATAGAGTTTTTAAAAAAGTAGAAGCAGTAGAGGTAACAGCGGAAAATTTCTTGAATCTTCTTCAGGAATAGGGCATATTTTTGGATAAAAATATGAGATATGGGTTTTGTAGAGAATGTCATTCTGATTAGACCTAGATCGTCCATTTTTTGAAAAACTAATGTTTTCACCAACATGTGAGAACCCTCTCAAAAATAGAAGCTATGAAGCAATTTTTTTGAGAAAAATCAGAGATACGGGTTTTGTAGGTGCTCGTGTGCTGAAGAGACCAAGATCATCCAATTTTTGAAAAACTAAGTTGTTCCTGAAAAAGATAGAGTTTTTTCAAAAGTAGAAGCAGTAGAGGTAATAGAGGCAAATATTTTGAATCCTCTTTAGAAAAGGGTAGATTTTTGGAGAAAAATCTAAGATATAGGTCTTGTAGAGAATGTTGTTCTAAATAGACCTAGATCGTCCATTTTTTGAAAAAAAAATAAAAATCACCAACATGTGAGAACCCCTCAAAAATAGAAGATGCAAAGAATTTTTTTTTGAGAAAAATTGGAGATATGGGTTTTGTAGGTGCTCGTGTGCTAAAGAGACCAGATCGTCAGTTTTTCAAAAAACTAAGTTGTTCCTAAAAAAGATAGAGTTTTTTGAAAAAAATGACACAATCTAATCCAAAAATCTATAGCATTGATTGTCAAAATCTAATAGCATTGAGAAATATGAGGTTTGGGTTTTGTGGCTAATTTTGTGCTAAATAAACCCAGGTTGTTAGATTTATGAAAAAAGACTATTTTTTCTTGAAAATGCAAGAAATCCTAGAAAAGTGGAAGTCAAAGAAGGTAACAAAAAAATTTCTAATCTTGGAGAAGAATGAAAAAGAAATAGACCTAAATCGATGGAAGTTGAAAACTATGATCTTTTCTTTCTAAAAAGTGATGCCCTAGAAAAATGGATTATGGAAAAGTGTTCTTCTGTGCAACTTGAACTCGAATCTATGAAGAACTTTGAAAACACCCTTCTTTTGATCCTCCAAATGTTGTTCAGAAGAAAATTTTGTTTTTTCTCGTTGAAGCTAACCTACAAAATAATGAAGAATAGATGCCCAAATAAGCTTCTAAAGTAAAGTTTGGAGGTGAAAGAAGCAGTTAACTCACAAAAGCCCTAAATTTAGAAGTCATCACGTGAAAATATCTGTGAACTTGAAGAATCCCTAGAAAACATGGTTGTTAAAGCATGAAGATGTTTTTCAAAAAAATTATAACTCAAGTTGGTTTGGATGCCTCCTTGAGATAAGGCATCCAACTTTGCATTGTTAGAACATTTTTTCATGATTTTCAACTTTTCCTTGATGAAACACCTTCATTTGATCTTTGATTCTGGATGTTTTATAGATTTTGTGAATTGGCTGACAAACTAATTGCAGAGTGTGATCAAAACTGAGAAGGATCTCCTAGAGGCTGTAAACCCTAAAAATCGCATTTACCCTCTTGAAAGCTTGGGTGCCCCTAGCTTGCAAGGGCGCTTTTCTTCACCAGAGTTAGCCATTTTTTATGTTTTTCAATTTTCAATGTTTTCTGATGTTTAGATGAATTTTCTACTTGATCTATAATTTCGTCTATTCAGGAGATCTAGTGAACTAGATGTTGGATTCATTGGAAAGCTTGAAGAAATCTGAGATGAACTTCTTAGAGGTTACAAACCCCAAAAACTGCATTTGGTTGCCTAAAATCCTAGGTTCCCCTAGCCTATAGAGGAACTTTTCTACTCTTGACTCCACCATTTTTTATGTCCATTAGATATTTGATTTTCAACATTTGATAGGTCCTCTGAACTGGTAGATGGATTTGTTGTAGAGCTAGACTAAATATGCGATGAATCTCTTAGAAGTGACTAACCCTAAAAATTGTTTTTGAATGCCTTAATTTCTAAGAGCCCCTGGCTTGCAAGGGCACTTTTCTTTGCCAGAGTTAGCCATTTTTTGATCATTCTCATGATTTGCAATTTTCCCCTTTTATGAGACATTTCTACTTGATCTACAATTCTGAGCATTTGATGAATTCATTGAGCTGGATGATAGATTCATTAGAAAGTCTGAAGAATTATGAGAAGAATAACTAGTTTTGAAAACTCTAACAATAACTTTTGAAAAATTGTTTTTTTCACCAACATGCGAGAACCCCTCAAAAATGGAAGCTGTGAAGAAATTTTTTTGGGAAAAATTGGAGATATGTGTTTTGTAGGTGCTCATGTGTTGAAGAGACCCAGATCATTCATTTTTTGAAAAACTAAGTTGGTCCTTAAAAATATAGTTTTTGTAAAAAGTAGAAGCAGTAGAGTTAATAGCGACAAATTTCTTGAATCTTCTTCAGGAATAGGGCATATTTTTGCATGAAAATATGATATATGGGTTTTGTAGAGAATGTCATTTTGATTAGACCTAGATAGTCCATTTTTCGAAAAACTAATGTTTTCACCAACATGTGAGAACATGTTTTCTCCAATTTTTGAAAAACTAAGTTGTTCCTGAAAAAGATAGAGTTTTTTGAAAAGTAGAAGCAGTAGAGGTAATAAAGGAAAATATTTTGAATCTTCTTTACAAAAAGGGTAGATTTTTGGAGAAAAATCTAAGCTATGGGTTTTGTAGAGAATTCTATTCTAAAGAGACCTAGATCGTCCGTGTTTTGAAAAATTAATTTTTTCACCACATGCGAGAACCCCTAAAAAATAGAAGTTGCAAAGTAATTTTTTTTGAGAAAAAATGGAGATATGGGTTTTGTAGGTGCTCGTGTCCTGAAGAGACCCAGATTGTCAGTTTTTTCGAAAAACTAAGTTGTTCCTAAAAAAGAGAGTTTTTTGAAAAAAAGACATGTAATCTAATCCAAAAATATATAGCATTGAGAAATATGAGGTTTGGGTTTTGTGGCTAATTTTGTGCTAAATAAACCCAGGTTGTTAGATTTATGAAAAAAAAATATTTTTTCTTGAAAATGCAAGAAACCCTAGAAAGGTGGAAGTCGAAGAAGGTAACAAAAAAAATTTAATCTTGGAGCAGAATGAAAAATAAATAGACCTAAATCGATGGAAGTTGAACACTATGATCTTTTGTTTCTAAAATGTGATGCCCTGGAAAAATGGATTATGGAAAAGTGTTCTTTTGTGCAACTTGAACTCGAATCTATGAAGAAATTTGAAAACACCCTTCTTTTGATCCTCCAAATGTTGTTGAGAAGAAAATTTTGTGTTTGCTTGTTGAAACTAACCTACAAAATAATGAAGAATGGATGCCCAAATAAGCTTCTAAAGTAAAGTTTGGAGGTGAAAGAAGCAGTTAACTCACAAAATCCCTAAATTTAGAAGTGATCATGTGAAAATATCTGTGAACTTGAAGAATCCCTAGAAAACATGGTGGTTAAAGCATGAAGACATCTTTTAAAAAATTTATAACTCAAGTTGACTTGGATGCCTCCTTGAGATAAGGCGTCCAACTTTGCACTGTTAGAACATTTTTCATGATTTTCAACTTTTCCTTGATGAAACACCTTTGTTTGATCTTTGATTTTGGACATTTTACAGATCGTGTGAATTGGCTGACAGACTAATTGCAGAGCATGCTCAAAACTGAGAAGAATCTCCTAGAGGCTCTAAACCCTAAAAATTGCATTTACCCCCTTGAAAGCTTGGGTGCCCCTAGCTTGCAGGGGTGCTTTTCTTCACTAGAGTTAGCCATTTTTTATGTTTTTCAATTTTCAATGTTTTCTGATGTTTGGATGAATTTTCTACTTGATCTATAATTTTAGCTGTTCAGGAGATCTAGTGAACTAGATGTTGGATTCATTGGAAAGCCTAAAGAAATCTGAGATGAACTTCTTAGAGGTTACAAACCCCAAAATCTGCATTTGGTTGCATGAAATCCTAGGTGCCCCTAGCTTGCAGAGGCACTTTTCTACTCTTGACTCCACCATTTTTTATGTCCATTCGATCTTCGATTGTCAGCATTTGATAGGTCCTCTGAGTTAGCAGATGGATTTGTTGTAGAGCTAGACTAAATATGGGATAAATCTCTCGGAAGTGACTAACCCTAAAAATTGGTTTTGAATGCCTTAATTTTTAAGAGCCCCTAGCTTGCAAGGGCACTTTTCTTTTCCAAAGAGCCATTTTTTGATCATTCTCATGATTTGAAATTTTCCCCTTTTATGAGACATTTCTACTTGATCTACAATTTTGGGTTTTTGATGAATTCGTTGAGTTGGTTGATAGATTCATTAGAAAGCCTGAAGAATTCTGAGAAGAATAACTAGTTTTGTAAACCCTAATAATAAATTTTGATGGCTCTAGATCCTAGGCACCCCTAGCTTTTAGGGGAAATTTTATCCACTAGAGTTAGTTTTTAAATTGAATTTCTTCATTTTCCATTGGATCTTCATTTCTGGGCATTTTACAAATCCCATGACCTAGATTTTTTACTCATTGGAAAGCGTGCTCAAATTTGGAAAGGAATCGTTTGTAGTTGCCAAACCTAAAAGCACTTTTCACTACTTGAAATCTCTGGTGCCCTTGGCTAGCAAGGGTGCTTTTCCTCAACTTTTCCTTGTGACCCTTTTGTTTCCCATGGTGTGTCTTCACTTGATCTGCATTTCGCAGTGTTTGATGATTCCTCTGGACTGGCTGGTGAATTCATTGGAAAGCTTGTTCAAATCTAGAAAGAAACTATTTTCAGCTGCAAACCTTTAAAGCACTTCTGATTGCCTGAAACCTTGGGCAACCCTAGCCAATAGAGTTGTTTTTGTGTTCTAGACTGTCATTTTTTGCAATTTTCAACTTTTTGAATTCCCCTCCTCTATTCACCATTTTTTGAACAACTTTTTTTGTAGATCATTCTATGTAGTGTTTAACGCTTATATTTTGACACCTAGTATCTGGCCATCCTCCATTGATGACCTCAGAGGTCCTAACTTTTCTTTTGAAAAAGTGAAATAACCCACTAGAGAAAAATTGACTTTTTGACAATTCTGGCTAGACCAATGTGATTGTGACGTAAAATCAACCAATCAAAATCAATTTGATCCTTTCCAATAAAGATTCTATTTTTGGGGTTTTTCCTAAAAATAGGGCCTAAAATCCTAATTTCAAAATTTTCCAAAATTTTGCAAGCATTCTTTTAACAATAAACCCAAAAAAACCCTATGGTTTGTTTATTTTTCAAAATTTTCTAAAAATAGAAAATTTCTATTTTTAGAAATTTTGACCTTTAACTTTTGATGACCATTTTATGAGATTTTGACCATTTTATCAAAATGTCTTAATGAAGCAAAAATTTTAATGTTAGGTACAATAGGCTTCTACCTTCATCTCCCATATTGGATTTGGATTTGCTTCTACATCGACCATTAGACGTATTTCTTCCTAAGGAGAGGCATGTTGTTTTCATACATTGGATACTCTTTGGTATTCAAACATTCATCATCGACATAGGAGCTTCTTCATTATGGGGGGATTTCCAATATCACTCATACCGTCTTATGGGGGGGCTATTGATTATATATTTTTTATTCATGTAGTCCTTGGGGGGTCATGGTGAGTCCTCCATTCTTATTACATCATTTGTACATGATTAATTTCTTTTATTCTCTCTTTTAAAGAGGGTTTTTTTTTTCATGTGGGTTTTCTTCTATCATTTGTTTATGAGTGATCTTGTTTAAATGGGTAACTAACATGGCCTCTTATCTAGGACCCATCCTATCATTCTTGCATCATTTTCATTTTTCTACTTCTCCCTATGTTACACTTAAGGGGGGTGTTGCTGTGAATATGGTGTTTTACCTAACTAGTTCACCAAGGAAAACTGTAGTGGCAAATCTTCGCCGATTGGCGAATTCTAGGAATCGACCAAGTTGAAATTCGCAAATTTCTCGCACCCAATAGGGTGTCCTAATCGCTCGAATTTTACGAACTATAGGTCCAATGCATGCCCATTAGCCTTCTTGAGATAAGGCGTCCAACTTTGCACTGTTAGAACATTTTTCATGATTTTCAACTTTTCCTTGATGAAACACCTTCGTTTGGTCTTTTATTTTGGACATTTTACAAATCATGTGAATTGGCTGATAGACTAATTGCAGAGCATGCTCAAAACTGAGAAGGATCTCCAAGAGGCTCTAAACCCTAAAAATCACATTTACCCCCTTGAAAGCTTGGGTGCCCCTAGCTTGCAGGGGTGCTTTTCTTCACTAGAGTTAGCCATTTTTGATGTTTTTCAATTTTCAATGTTTTTTGATGTTTGGATGAATTTTCTACTTGATCTGTAATTTTAGCTGTTCAAGAGATCTAGTGAACTAGATGTTGGACTCATTGGAAAGCCTGAAGAAATCTGAGATGAACTTCTTAGAGGTTACAAACCCCAAAATTTGCATTTGGTTGCATGAAATCCTAGGTGCCCCTAGCTTGCAGAGGCACTTTTCTACTCTTGACTCCACCATTTTTGATGTCCATTCAATCTTCGATTGTCAACATTTGATAGGTCCTCTGAGCTGGTAGATGGATTTGTTGTAGAGCTAGACTAAATATGGGATAAATCTCTCGAAAGTGACTAACCCTAAAAATTGGTTTTGAATGCCTTAATTTTTAAGAGCCCCTAGCTTGCAAGGGCACTTTTCTTTGCCAA
This sequence comes from Sequoia sempervirens, assembly GCA_007258455.2. Classification (NCBI taxonomy): domain Eukaryota; kingdom Viridiplantae; phylum Streptophyta; class Pinopsida; order Cupressales; family Cupressaceae; genus Sequoia; species Sequoia sempervirens. The sequence goes on along the minus strand of VDFB02000016.1, from coordinate 4,117,362 downwards.
AGAGTCATTATTTGATCATTCTCATGATTTGAAATTTTCCCCTTTTATGAGACATTTCTACTTGATCTACAATTTTGGGTTTTTGATGAATTCGTTGAGTTGGTTGATAGATTCATTAGAAAGCCTGAAGAATTCTAAGAAGAATAACCTGTTTTGCAAACCCTAACAATAACTTTTGATGGCTCTAGATCCTAGGCACCCCTAGCTTTTAGGGGAAATTTTATCCACTAGAGTTAGTTTTTAAATTGAATTTCTTCATTTTCCATTGGATCTTCATTTCTAGGCATTTTACAAATCCCATGACCTAGATGTTTTACTCATTGGAAAGCGTGCTCAAATCTGGAAAGGAATCGTTTGTAGTTATAGTTGCCAAACCTAAAAGCACTTTTCACTACTTGAAATCTTGGGTGCCCTTGGCTAGCAAGGATGCTTTTCCTCAACTTTTCCTTGTGACTCTTTTGTTTCCCATGGTGTGTCTTCACTTGATCTGCATTTCGCAGTGTTTGATGATTCCTCTGGACTAGATGATGAATTCGTTGGAAAGCTTGTTCAAATCTAGAAAGAAACTACTTTTAGCTGTAAACCTTTAAAGCACTTATGACTGCCTGAAACCTTGGGTAGCCCTAGCCAATAGAGTTGTTTTTGTGTTCTAGACAGTCATTTTTTGCAATTTTCAACTTTTTGAATTCCCCTCCTCTATTCATCATTTTTTGAACAACTTTTTTTGTAGATCATTCTGTGTAGTGTTTAACACTTATATTTTGACACCTAGTATCTGGCCATCCTCCATTGATGACCTCAGAGGTCCTAACTTTTCTTTTGAAAAAGTGAAATAGACTCACTAGAGAAAAATTGACTTTTTGACAATTCTGGCTAGACCAATGTGATTGTGACGTAAAATCAACCAATCAAAATCAATTTGATCCTTTCCAGTAAAGATTCTATTTTTAGGGTTTTTCCTAAAAATAGGGCCTGAAATCCTAATTTCAGAATTTTCCAAAATTTTGCAAGCATTCTTTTAACAATAAACCCAAAAAAACCCTATGGTTTGTTTATTTTTCAAAATTTTCTAAAAATAGAAAATTTCTATTTTTAGAAATTTTGACCTTCTTTGATGACCATTTTTGATGACCATTTTATCAAAATGCCTTAATGAAGCAAAAATTTTAATGTTAGGTACAATAGGCTTCTACCTTCATCTCCCATATTGGATTTGGATTTGCTTCTACATCGACCATTAGACGTATTTCTTCCTAAGGAGAGGCATGTTGTTTTCATACATTGGATACTCTTTGGTATTCAAACATTCATCATCGACATAGGAGCTTCTTCATTATGGGGGGATTTTCAATATCACTCATACCCTCTTATGGGGGGGCTATTGATTATATATTTTTTATTCATGTAGTCCTTGGGGGGTCATGATGAGTCCTCCATTCATCACTTATTACATCATTTGTACATGATTAATTTCTTTTATTCTCTCTTTTAAAGAGGGTTTTTTTTTTCATGTGGGTTTTCTTCTATCATTTGTTTATGAGTGATCTTGTTTAAATGGGTACCTAACATGGCCTCTTATCTAGGACCCATCCTATCATTCTTGCATCATTTTCATTTTTCTACTTCTCCCTAAGTTACACTTAAGGGGGGGTGTTGGTGTGAATATGGTGTTTTACCAACTAGTTCACCAAAGAAAACTTTAGTGGCGAATCTTCGCCAATTGGCGAATTCTAGGAATCGGCCAAGTTGAAATTCGCGAATTTCTCGCACCCAATAGGGTGTCCTAATCGCCCAAATTTTATGAACTATAGGTCCAATGCATGCCCATTCGCCAATGAGTTTTTTTATGAGGTATATTTAGGCAAAAAAATTGCCATTGTCAAACTACACGTTTCAATTGGACGGACTAATATTTTCGCTTGGAATCCCAAAAGCATTTAATAAAACACCTACATATTCACCAATACTATTAAAACAATATTGTATCAGGACCCATTTCACCAATTAAAATTTACAAATAGCTGCTTGTGAAGACCCATTTTGCCAATTAAAATTTATAAATAGTTGCTCATGAGGACCTATTTCGCTAATAACATTAAAAAATAATTACATTTGAGGACACATTTTGCCTTGAAAATTACAACATACCGTTGTATAAGCACGCGGGATTTGCCAAATTTTTAATATACCATTTAAAAATATTGCGAAATTCTCCAAATATGGAATCATGGATTGATATAAATACAATTGAAAGTGCCATTTATTCTTACACATTTTGTTTGGTTCTGAGGTTCTACTTCTTGATTCAGAAGTCAACGAAAGCTGAAAACGTAGACTTAAAAGGTGAGTGATCATTTCTTCATAGTGTTATTAGTTATAATAATAAGTTTTCTTTATCTCTTTTCCATTCTTGCTTCAACAAAGTGAACCTTAGAAGTTAGAACCACACTTTCAAGTTTTCAAGTTTTTGAAACTTCCGACCCACCGAGTAGAAAGATGACCAATAAATACTTGCAACTCAACAAAGTGAACCGTCAACCAAGTCGGGGAATTGCGAAGATATGAAAATTTAGAACTTTGCGACAAGGTTATATAACTCTGAGGACTAGCGACTAAGTTTAGGAAAAGCCAAAAAAATGATATTGTATTCCATGGTATTGAATTTGATATGTGATTCTGCACCATTTTTTAAGAACAACACTTATCACACTACTTATAAATTCATATTGCATTGCCATTCACATAATATTTGATAAATAACTGAAAGGAATATTATTAATCCATTCCTTGAACATAAATAAATACAATTGAAAGTGTCATTTATTTGGAGGTCAGCCAAAGCTAAAAACATAGACTTAAAGTTGAGTGATCATTTCTTCATAGTGTTATTAGTGATAATAATAAGTTTTCTTTATCTCTTTTCCATTCTTGCTTCAGTCTTAAAGGTGATATTGAGTAGGGAATGGGATCTATATTATTATTCTCTTTCCTTAAACAAGAAGACATTTTTTTCCAATTTTTATTCGAAGTGAGAGATGAATATGTTGAGTGAATCAAAGATCAATATTTTGAGCAACTTGAGCAACAAGGGTAAGGCTCCTGCCGCTCCTTAGGGTGGTGAAGAGACTCCTGCCACTTCTTAGACTCCTTCCGTTCCTTAGGGTGGTAAGGATCTTTCCGCTCCTCAGACTCTTGCTACTCCTCAGGGTGGTGAAGACACTCCTACCGCTCCTCAAGCTCCTCAGGGTGGTGAAGACACTCCTACCGCTCCTCAGGCTCCTCAAGGTGGTGAAGAGACTCCTACCACTCCTCAGGCTCCTTAGGGTGGTGAAGAGACTCATGCCACTCCTTAGGCTCCTCAGGGTGGTGAAGAGACTGGGAGGCCATCAAAACACAAAAAACTTAGATGTATCATACAGTCTTACTTTGGAATTTCCAAAGCTTCTAATCCATCAAGTCAAGATGGAGCTACATCATCAACTCTTCCACCAAATATTGGTAGCATTCCCAATACCTCACCGCCACCGGAAAGTCAAGTTGAGATTGTCATTGATTTAAATCAAAATGTATCAAATCAGGATAGCAATACCGTAGAAGATGTTCCAAGGGATACCCTAGGCCCGGTTAGCAAGAATGAGATAATTGACTTGGATGAGGATGATGATGTTGGTAGGAAGAAAAGGAAAAACAAACCAAAAAGGGGGCAAGAGTGGGAAATGACAAGGAGTTTTCAACTTGGTTGGTTGTAAAAATACCCATTCATGGTACTAGTGGGGATTGGAAATGCAAACGATATTGAAAAGGAAACATTGGCCAAATGTAAGATTTGTAATTGGAAATGTGGAAGAGCCAAGACGTTGCAGCTAAAGATTGAAACTATAGAAAATCATATCAATAAAGTTTATGAAAAAAAAATCATAGACGGAAAGGAAGAATCAGTCGTACGATGGAAATCAAAGGAAGAATGTCTTCATGTTAGGTATGTCGTGGATTATGAAGAGAATGAAAAAATAATGTTGAACATTGATGCATGCAAAAGGTACACTTGAGGCTCAATTTGGAAAAACAATGGAAGGAACAAATCTGTCAAAAACTGTTCAGATGAGTGTTGTTTTCCATATTTTGTCCAAAGGGCGTCCTATGATAGACTACCCAGAATATTTTGGTTTATTGTCTTATTTGAATGTTCCTCACTATCCCTACTCACATTGGTCAGTAAACGTTGGATGGGATTGGGAAAACTATCTTGTTGCAGTGGAAAAGGAAGATTTAAAGGATAAAGTAAAGGAGTCAAATTTCATTGCATTATCTTTAAATGAAGTTACTGTGGTAGAAAATATTTCTTGGGTCTGTATGCATTTGTATACTATACAACAACATGTTCACGAAGCTTATCTTCTCTGTGTTAATAAAATGAAGAACAGTTCAACATCAAAAAATATATTTGAACTAGTCAAAAAATCTTTGAATGAAATTGCAGGTATGGATGAGTTGATAATTGCAAAAAAGTTGGTGTGTGTAGGAGTTGATAGAGCTGCAGTGATGCAAGGTCAAAGGACCAGTGTTTGCACAAAGCTACAAACTACTTGTGCACCATGCATGCTTGGCATTTACTGCATGGCCCACATAATGAATTTATCATTAAAAATTGTAAGCAAGTTTCCTACAGTATCAAAAGTCAAAAATCTAGTCCGCGAGATCCAAGCATACTTCTGCCAAAGTCCTAAACATTTCATAGAATTTCAAAATTTTGTTGAGGGAATAACACTAGGAAACAAGCTTCTCAAGGATGTCAATACCAAATGGATCTCCCTGCATGGACCAGCGCAATGATTTCTTTTAGAATATCAATCCTTGATTGGAGTGATGTACGAAAATTGCAACACAATAGACAAAGCTCCTGACCTCTTATATAGGTTAAGCGATATAGAGACACTCTTGAATTTAACTAGTCTTCTCCCCATGCTGGATGTGATGAACGAGCTTGTGAAGAAAGCTCAAGATAGAACTATGTATATTAATGAATATGCCAATCTACGTAAACATACATGCTTGGCCCCCGATCATCTATATCTAGATCTAACACAAGATGGCCCAAATTATTTCATGTGGCAGAAATTTATTGATTTGAATGATCATAATAATTATTTATAGTTTAATGCAAGCAGACACTTATGCATCTATGTACATGGATATGAGATACAAATGTACCAATGTAAGACAGCCAGGCGCTTTAGCAGAGAAGTAGTTGTTAACAAGGAAGATTTTCAAGGCATTGTTAAATCTGTTGGTGAGAATTTGAAGGAAATTGCAAAATCTCTTTCCTCAAAGATTTTTGAAAGATTCCCTCAACATGAAATACTTGAAGCCATGAGTATTGTGTATCCTCAATTTTTGGCAAACCGAGATAACCCAAATATTTTCATGCTTAGGCAAAAATATTGATCGAACAATTTTTGAAAACTGTAACATACAATGAGCAAAAAATAGAAGGAATTTTAGATGAAGCTAAGCTTAGAAAACAATGTAGGTATTTTGCAACAACTATGAAGGACTAGTATAAATCCATGGGCAAGGACAAGGCCTTTGAACCAGGATCAATAAAAAAGGTTTGGACAAACTTAGGTCACAGTAAAATATTGCGTGGTTCAATATCAAAATATTTCAAACTTGCTAATTTATGTCAAACAATGATATTGGGGTCGGTGGAGGATGAGGGAGTTTTCAGTACATTGGGGTTTTTGAAATCAAAGTTAAGAAACAAACTAGACAAGAATTTGGAAAATTGCTTGAGGATGAAAGGAACTACGTATAATACCAGAAATTTTCTTTTTGAAAGGGCACACGCAATCTGGAGGTCCACATCTGAAAGAAGAGGGACTGGGTTGTGCAACACTCCAATTCCAAAGGCTGGTACTGGTGGCACTGGCAGTGGCAATGGGACTTAGATAGATGACATTGACAAAAATGACACAATGAATGTTGAATTTGAGACACAGGCCAAAGAAAATGAAGAGCAGACTTCGAATCAAATTCAAGACGACTCTTTTACTTTATTTGATGATGAACGTTAGTTTGAGGACCTCGAGTCCGTTTGGGAAATGGAAGAGATTCAAGAGAATTAACAACTTTTAGGTATTTATATTGCACTTCATGGATCCCAGGATCAGATTCCATTGTTCTATATTGTAGTTGATGATATTTTATATTGTATTCAATGAAATTGTGAATCATTGCACTTCATGATATTTTATTTTATATTGCACTTCATGAATTATATTCCAAAGTCAAACTGTAGTTGATGATATTTTATGTTAATTCCATGAAATTGTGATATTTAATATTTTATATTGTATTTTATATTTTACATTAGTTTGTACATAGTGTTCAATGAGGTGTCAGATGATGACACCTTTGAAAGGTTAAGGCAAGATAAGTCCATAATGTCACATGGTCACTGAAACTTGGAACCTTAGAACCAAAGTCTGAAGTTTCAAGGTTTTCCAAACCTCTGACCCACCGACTAGAAAGATGACCAGGAAAGACTTGCAACTCAACAAAGTGAACCATCAACCATGTCGGGGAATCAGGGAGTTATGAAAATTTAGAGCTCTGCGACAAGGTTATAAAACTCCGAGGGCTAGCAACTAAGGTTAGGAAAAGCACTAAAACTGCGACTTTGAGTGATAGTAACCACAACAATGAAAAACTAACCAAAAATCCATCATTCCAATTCCAATAATAGATAATCCACAACATGAATTCATATAAATGTTTAGTGGATATATCCAGTAGCATGTGCTCAGTAGTTCATCACTCAACTCAATGCTTATTAGATTAATAGCATATTAACAATAGTATTAGTAGCATATACAACAATGAACATAATAACAAGTGTATCTAGAAGTTGAAACCACTACCAGACTTTTTCTTTAAATGATATAATAAATAATACAGATAATTGAACATCAACACATTACTGAAGTCTGAATTTGATCTTTTAAATTGATTATCTTTGTATCACATGAAGGAATACATAGAGGCATTGGAAATGCAAAATCTTGCTCAAAGACAACTCTGCACAGAGCTGAGTTGGAACTTGGAAACTTATATTATCAAAAATTAAATCACTACATCACCTTTTCTAGGAACTTCCACTCTTCAAGTGTTGGAATTGTCATTTGTTCTAACTGATGTTGTTTGACTTGAAGATTTGTTAAAAATTCATGATTCAAATTGGAACCTGTCTTGGATTCTTAGTCAATTTTGCATTTAGGGTTAGCAATGGTTTGATGGAATCCAAATAGGTCACCACATCTAGGTTATGAGGAAACTGGTCCAAATCAATCTTCCTTACATCCTCCATCTTCTTTCTGAAATCATTCCATCCAACAAATCGCTCATTTGTGTCAAAAGCCTCTGGTAAAGCAAGCTCTATGAAGTTCCTTACCTTTTCATCCACCTTCTTCATCTTTTTTGCAGCCAAATGCAAATATTTCTCTGTTTCACGCATTCTCAAAAACTTTTCAATGATAGATGACAACGTCATTGATGTAGCAAGCCAATTAGTAATCCCTTTTGATTTCAAAACATTGTCACTGGCTTTGTAGATTGTTTGTTAAATTTGATTTGCTGATTTCTCTAATGCTAGCACAGTTTTGTTCTCCATTAAATATTTGTTGAGCTTCTTATGATGTTGTCTGATAGCATCAATCAATTGAAACATGTCACACAAATGATCAATCCCCTACATTATTTCATCCCAAATATTTTGTTTCATATGCCTCATTGTTTCTCTACAAAATGAAGATAACTTATTTTGACAAGACTTAATTTCATTTTTTGTTTCCATCAGCTCTACCTCCAATCTTTCATTTATTTTTCTCTCCTCCAATTTTTGTTCCCATTGTGCATTTTCATTTGCAATTCTTAGTCTTAATTTTTCTAAAGTGGATTTTTCCTCATCATATTTCTTGTTGCTCTCCTAGCCTTTGCTTCAGTTCATTCACTACAGTCTCATTCTGCTTATCCTCTTTGCTTGTTAATGTAGAGGCATATTTTTTAATTCTTTTTCCTAATTCATTTCTATTGTTATCTGTTGCTTTCCTCTTTGCTTTCTCATTTCCTAGGTCTGCTTGTAACTTTTCAATTTGAGTTTGTAACCTTTTTTTCTCTCTATCTTGCTTTAGCAATGATGTGTACACCAATTCATTGTTCTTCTTTGATACATTAATTTTTTTAGTATTTCTGAGTCCAGAAAAATCCAATTGAAAATTGTTCACCTCGAATTTAGATGGAGCCATCTAATTTCTTGGTTTGTTTTGAACTGTGGGAACAAGAATTGTGTACTCCATGATTTCTTTACTTGTGTCAAATGTGGGTAATACCATGGTTGTTGCAGGCTTTGAATTTAGAGCAGACACACTCTCCATCAGTTGCTTCTTTTATTTTTTATTCAATTCTAATTTCTTTTTAAACTCTTCAATGTAATCAAAACCTGGGGATGCAGGAACAATGGAATGCTTGAATGGCGAAGGAATAGGAGTACTTGCAGTTGCTAATGACATCACAACCAGACTAACTGGCATTGGGGGAGTGCCTAGAAATAACTCATTTATGGTGGATCCACTAGTAGTGTGACTTGGAGTTGGACCTGTCAAAATCCTTTGCCTCTTTTGTATGCCTTGATCACCTGGTGTTTCTGTGGTATATTGTGTTGTTGTCCTCTTGTGTATAATTTTGTGTTGTAACACATGTTGACCACTACTAGTACTACTACCCATACCATCACCACTAGAGGCAGTGCCAGTTGCACTAAGTCCTCCACCATGGGAATGTCCTAGTTGTGATTGTGTCTGACCATGAGGACGGGGATTTGAAGCTCTAACAAATTGAATTGTTTCGGCTCTATTTGTTTTCCCTTGGTCTACTTTATTAGCTCCAAGGCCAGATTTATCAACTAATTTTCTATGTTGTACATCTCTTATTGTAGGAATTCCTTGTCCTTGGGACCCCAAACCACCACCTTCATAACCCATTTTTTCAGCTATGACTGCTCCTATAGTAAATGCTTCTTTTGTGGCCTCACTTAAACCAAGTTTGAAATTGACATGGCTTTCTTATTGCCTATCATCATCACTTTCTTCATCTTCTTGTTCATTCAGATGCTCTAGATTCCATAATTTTCTAAACTCAAGATCTTATTCGTTATCTTCATACTTTTCAAGAGCTCTTGGATCACCTAGGTCCTTCCTCATAGACCAAAAGGCAATAATTTTTTATCGTGACCAATTTTTTTTCTGTAACTTCCTTCTCTAGAGAATCTGGCATTTTTACTCTACTAAATGGTTTATGACTTTTTTCATAAAAATTGTTGTACCTCCTAATTGTCTTTCAATGCAATACCATAATTTTTGCTAACAATTATTCAAAAGAAATACCATTCTTAGTAGCACTTTTCTCCATTGCTACTTTGACCTCATCCCAAGAATCCTTGCTTCTCAAGTTTTCAAGCAAGGGTTTACCTTGATGTTGAATTCTACTTCCAACATTCTTATTGAGCACAATCATTGATTTAATGGTGTCACATGGATCATACTGCCAGTGACAGATAGCATCAACATCAAAAAAAATCAAAAGATCATGTGCCACACTAAATGCTTTTCTCTCGAATGTCATCCCTCCACATGAAAAAGGTAAAGAAGGAAATAAGGTATTTTTCTCCTGACCGCTAAAGTTTCTTTCATCGGTACTTTGCATCTGCCTTACTTATTCCAAAGAAAAAACCCTTTTTGCCACATGTATTGGAAGTTTTTATGGATTTACTTCCGATCCATAAAATTTTAGCATAGTATATTCTTCCATTAAGTACCAATTAGCCAATTGTATTTATTTTCCTAGTTGAATGCAGTTTCTACATGACATAGGAAATCTAGGCATTGGAGTATTTGTAATTGCTTGATGCAATGGAGCCAAAAAGTAGTCTACAAAATGACTGTAGTTCCTTCGAGAATCATGCAACCTTATAACAGTGGTCCATTCATATATTGGAGCCATTTTATTTTGCTCGGGATTACTATTACCATAGGGCTAAATCTGAAGCTTGTTGGTTTGAAACATTCCTCTGAATTTGAATAGAAAAAGATAGCACAAGTAGGTTGTGAACCTAAATTTCTTGGTGGAACCTCCTTTAATCATTAAAAATTATTTATGCATGGATTCTACAATGTGTTCAATAAAATTATATTTGGCATGTGGAACACCATAATGGATATTATACACCATTTCAAGGAGGCATGCACCCACTTCCAAATTGCTATCCAGTTCGAGGAAAAATGCTAGCATGGAAATAGTATCCTGAACCCATGGTTTAAAAATATCCAAATCATAAGGAGACTTATGATCACCTTTCAATTTGTTTCGATCCTAAACTATTCTATTTAAGAAAGAATTTTTCTCCATTTCATCCACTGCTTCATAATCACTAGCAAGCTTTTCTAGGTCAATGTGGACATTTCTAAATTCTTCGGTTGTAAACCCCAAGCCCAAAATTTTTCCAAGTTCTTCTACATTAATGGATAACAATTCTTCTTTCCTATCTTTATTAACAATTGCTCTTTTGTTATCATCATAATTTAGGGCACAAACCATGATAAATTCTAGGCAAGGGAAAACCTCATGTAACATCATGCGCCCTAATCTAGTTACCCACGGTGCACTGATACTATTAACTTGCAATTGCATTTTCTTTGCAACCTTATTCTCAAATGAAAATATAAGTTCTGAGGTATATCTACCATAGGTTTTAGGATCATAACTATCATGGTATTCATCAGTGAAACGTGGGGTTTTAAGCAATTTTGCATAATATATTTTTTTATCTGGCATTGCTCTAGTGGTATTGGTGGTAGACATGCTGATACAATCAACAATATGAAATTTGTGAATTCCCTATTAGTCCTTAATTTTTCTTAATTCTTAAGCCTCTTAACCCTAAACCTAAACTTCAAAGTTTGACAAAATAAGATTTTAAGAAATGTCAAGCGATGAAACATAGCCACATGAATTCTTTAACTTACCCAGATTTTGAATTTTGATTCTTGAAGTTGAAACTACATTGAAGCTTGAAACTGGGTTACTAGAATGGCTTTGTTGGAAGTGGAACTGTGGAACCTAGAGCAGGGTGGTGCATTGCAATGAGCAAACTAAATGACACTGAAACATCTACTCATTACTTACAGACTACACAATACACAATTAGGTAGTACAATGTACATGGCTGACAACATTTAAAACAAGCCATTAAAAACAATGATTTAATCTTGCATTGACAATAAATTCTAAACCGTTGATCTCTGTTAATCTAACAGTTATAGGGTGATTATGGAGGTTTAAGTTCACAAATGTAGCGCTCTGTGCATTTCATTCTGGAATGCAACTACAACCATACATCAAATGTTCATCAAACAACTAAGTAATTTATGATATAAATAATAAACATAAAACATGTGTTTTAAATTTGCTTTAAAGTTTAATGTGCTAGGATTGACATCAAGGCCAAGGGGTCGGAAACTTAACTTTTTAAAGGCCTTAATAAAATGAATTACAATGTCACATTAATAGCACATTGCACAACCATTAATAGCACTTAACTTGCAAAGGACTTAATAGAATAAATTACAATGTCACATTAGTAGCACAACCATTTATTTTATTACAATTGAATTAAAATTTTACATTATTACATAGTACAAATACAAATGTAAGCGTAAGCGCCAAGCTTTTGCTGGACCGTTGGTGAAAAGTTGAAAACGTAAATGTGATACATGTATCTATGAAAATAAATGGAACTTGTTGGGTCAACCATGAGCTCTGAAAATAAACACATGGGACTTGTCGAGTTAGCCATGGGCTCTGAAAAATAAATACATGGGGAAAGGGGGCCTGATCAAATTGGGGAAATGGGAGCCATGAAGATACAAAATGTACTTAGCCCCTTTCATAACCAAACCGATGTAGAAGATGAGGGATTGTAAAATTGCTCCCATGTAGAAGATGAGCACTAAAAACAAATGCATGGGGCTTGCCTGGTAGGCCATGGTGTCTCAAAATAAATGCAAGGGAATCTCCTGGCCAACCATGCAGACGATGAGGGCTAATAAAAATTCTCCCATGCAAAAGATGAGGACTAAAATTAAATGCATGGGAATTGCCTGGGAAACCATGCAGACGATGAGGGGTGGTAAAATTGCTCCCATCCTCTACTTGCAACTTCCATGCATTAGGATAGCACTTATCTCCATTAGAGCTCCTCATCCTGGTTCAAAACCTATCTGAGAAGTTAGGTAAACCAAATCAACTTCTTTCCAATTCCACCCATTCTGAACTTGAAGGAAATTGGTCTTTTACTCTGTAACTACATAACTAGAGGCAGGAGAATTTAGAGCATCCTCAATAATACCGCATCATCTTCTTCTTGAATCCTTATTAATTTATTAACCCTACAAAATGAAAACCCTTACGACAATTAAATGAATGATTTTAGTTGTGCTCACTATCCTTATTTATGGGCCAAAAGTGCCGCCAAAAGTACCACTACCAGCCTGGTCCCTTGTACACCTCAACATATGATGTGTGAGGTTGTGTATAGTTACTACCGACTAGTAATAATTGTGATTCGCGCAAACCAAAAATCCAACTTAATCATTACCTCAAGCTAGCTACATGCAAAGTTGCAAACTGTACCTTATGTTGACAAGCTGTTAATTGTCAAAATCGGCAGTGCCATGCAAGCTGTTGATTGCCAAAATCACTGGATTATTGACATCATCATCTACGATTCTATAGTACATCGTGCAATTTTCAATATAAAGCTATCCAATCAATCACTTTGGCTATTCATATGGCATTAATCCGTGCCGCTGCCTAGTACCACAACCAAATTGAGAATTTCAATAGAATAAATGAAAGGTAGAGTACTTCGACGCATTGAAAAGAGAGAATTAAATGTCTCATTTTACCTTAATCATTATGAATGTCCTAATAAGTCACAATAAATTTCGTTCGCTTATGATCAAAACTATATGTTGATTTCTGGAACCAATAATTAATAAAATATCAACCATTGATTTATGAAAATCTAATAGTTCTAGTGTTATTCTGGAGGTTTCAGTTCGCAAATCTAGTGCTTCAAGGATTTACTTCTAGAATACATCTATAGCCGTCCATTGGAAATTCATCGAACAATCCCTCTTTTAAAATAAACTTTATGCACATGCATAATTTCAAATGGGGACATTGCTAGGTTGACAAGACTCGACCCTCAGGATTAAAGAGTTAAGATTTAAGGCTTTATCATAAAATATTTTGGTCTGAGTTAGGCAATATTAAACGTTAAACAAGAGCACCAATATTTAAATGGTAAAATATTTAACGGTTCTAGTGTAATTCTAGAGGTTTCAATTCGCAAATCTAGTGATTGAGAGATATACTTCCAGAATGCAAGTACAACCGTCCATCGAAAATTCATCAAACGGTCGTGGTCCATAATGTCACATGGTTACTGAAATTTGGAACCTTAGAACCAAAGTTTGAAGTTTTGAAGTTTTCAAAATCTCCGACCCACTGACTACAAACTATAAAGATGATCAAGAAAGACTTGCAACTAAGGTTAGGAAAAACACCAAAACCCCGACTTTGGTGAATTAAGATAGGAAAGGTGGCAACTAAGGTTAGGAAAAGCACCAAAACCAGGACTTTGGTGAATTAATATAGGAAAGGTGGCAAGGACAGTGAATTTATGAAGTGAAGATTGCAGGAAGATTTTAGCAAGTGGACATGACTGGAGGATCAATGGGTAATTAAGATCGGTACATTGAGAGTTTGGAAAATTATTACCTCTCGGCCCTCAATTAGTGAAGTTAATAATAGAGTTTGGCATGGAGAAGAAAGCACACAAAAAGTCTGAAAGAGTGGTGGTGGTGGCGGTGTAGCTACAATAGTTTTCAAATGGAGGCCAACTTCACTCTGTGTTCGAGGAGGAAATTAAACCCGTTTTATGGTGAAGCTTCTGACAAAAGATTAATGGGTATGTTTTTATTCACTAATGGGAGGTTGGTACAAAGTGTTTGGATGATTTTGGGGAAATCCTTTGGAAATATGAGGCATAGATACATGACTAACATGGATGTATACTCCTTGATTATAGCATGGGGTTTGGACTTGGGGGAATCAACAAGCACAGTGAGAGAAGTGATGGAGATGATTGTGCATAGATATTTCTTGGAAGGATTAGAATCAATAGTTGAATGGGAAATTCTAGGTGAAGGTTTTGACATCCAGGAAGGCTTTGAAAATGTGGAATTGGAAGGGGCAGAAGGATGCATCCCTTTCGTGTGTTGGCCGGAGGATGAGATTAAAAATCAATACAGGGAAGAAGCAAAGTTAGGCTGGGAAGCATTGAAGCTCTTTATAAAGCTGATAAAGGTGGAAGCACAAGCAAAAGCAGAGGAAAAGTGTATGAAATAAAAAGGATAGAATGCGAGGAAGCGGAAGATGAATTAACACAGTTTTAGCATAATTTGTAGTTTTTTGTAGGGCTTTTGCAGAATTAACGCAAGACTAGTACTAAATTTTTGGCTTGTTGAAATATGTAAGGTAGATACAGATAGTTATGGAACTAGTTTTAGTTAGGCAGGGTTACTTTTTCTGTTATGAAGCATGTTAAGATGCTTTTTTGAAAAAACTGTTATAGCTATAGGTGATTTTTGGATGGTTGACGAAAACAATGAGGCAAATAATCTTTATTTTCATGCTTTTTTTAATAGTTTGATATTATGTTTAATTCGCCAATATTTTTTTCTTAATCATTTGAAAATATGTTTAATTCACTAATGAATTTTATTTTTTAGTTTAAAAAAAAGTTTTAATCTGCAGAAAAATTATTTTTTCTGGTTTGAAAACAAGGTTAATTTGCTAATCGAAATATTTTATTTGTTTGAAAATAGATTTTAATTGTCAATGGAAAAATTTTAGTGGTTTTAAAAAAATTGCATTTCGCCAGGATTTTCCACAGACTTCTAGTGATTAGAAAAGATTTGCCAATGGACATTATTTTTTTTCATGAAAAACAAAAAAATTCACCACTAAAATTAATATTTGTATCGGGAAGTATAAAACATTCACCAAGATTTTACACCTTCGCTGAGGGGGGTTTCTTAAAGTTTTCCCTGGTTCTTGCATGTTGGTGAAAAATTAGCTTTTTGAAAAAAAGACGATCTGGGTCTAATCAGAATAACATTCTCTACAAAACCCATTTCTCAGATTTTTCATAAAAAAAATTCAAAAAATTTGCATATGTTACCTCTACTGCTTCTACTTTTCAAAATGATCTATCTTTTTCAAGAACAACTTATTTTTTCAAAAAACGGACGATTTGGGTCTATTGAACACATGAACCTATAAAACCCATATTTTTTGATTTTCTCAAAAAAAATTGTTTAGTAGATTCTATTTTTGAGGGGTTCTTGCATGTTGGTGAAAAATTAGTTTTTCAAAAAAAGGACGATCTGGGTCTACTGAGAATGACATTCTCTACAAAACTCATTTCTTAGATTTTTCATAAAAAGATTCAAAAAAATTACCTTTGTTACCTCTACTACTATTAAAAAAAATCTCCTTTTCAAGAACAACTTATTTTTTCAAAAAATGGACAATCTAGGTCTCTTTAGCACACGAGCACCTATAAAACCCATATTTTGATTTTCCAAAAAAAAAAAAAATCATAGATTCTATTTTTGAGGGCTCCTTGCATGTTGGTGAAAAATTAACTTAAAAAAAAAGATGATCTAGGTCTAATCATAATAACATTCTCTTCAAAACTTATTTCTCATATTTTTCATAAAGATTCAAAATATTTGCCTCTTACCTCTACTACTACTTTTCAAAAAAATCTACCTTTTTCAAGAACAACTTATTTTTTCAAAAAAGGGACTATCTGGGTCTCTTTACCACATGAGCACCTATAAAACCCATATTTTTTATTTTCCCCAAAAAAATTGTTTCGTAGATTCTATTTTTGAGGGATTCTTGGATGTTGGTGAAAAATTAGTTTTTCAAAAAGAGGATGATTTGGATCTACTCAAAACAACATTCTCTACAAAACCCATTTCTCAAAATTTTCAAAAAAAGATTCAATTTTTTTTGCCTTTATTACATCTACTATTTCTACTTCTCAAAAAAATCTATCTTTTTCAAGAACAACTTATTTTTTCAAAAAATGAACGATCTGGGTCTCTTCAACACATGAGCACCTATAAAACCTATATTTTTTATTTTCCCAAAAAAATTCTCAAATTTTTCATAAAAAAATTAAAAAAATTTGCCTCTGCTACCTCTACTGCTTCTACTTTTCAAAAACATCTTTTTTTTTCAAGAACAAATATTTTTTTTAAAATACAAACAATTTGGGTCTCTTTAGCACAAGAGCACCTATAAAAACCATATTTTCAATTTTCCCAAAAATAATTGTTTCATAGATTCTATTTTTGAGGGGTTCTTACATGTTGGTGAAAAATCAGCTTTTCAGAAAACAAATGATCTGGGTCTACTCAGAACAACATTCTCTGCAAAACCCATTTGTTACATTTTTCTTATGAAGATTCATAAAATTTGTGTCTGTTACCTCTACTACTACTTTTCAAAAAATTCTATCTTTTTCAAAAACAACTTATTTTTTTCCAAAAACGGACGATCTGGATCTGTTTAGCACATGAGCACACATAAAACCCATATTTCAATTTTCCTAAAAGAAATTGTTTCATAGATTCTATTTTTGAGCGGTTCTTGCATGTTGGTGAAAAATTAGCTTTTCGAAAAAATGACGATTTGGGTGTAAACAAAATAACATTCTCTAGAAAACCCATTTCTCAGATTTTTCATAAAATGATTCAAAAAGTTTGCCTCTGTTATCTCTACTACTACTTCTCAAAAAAATCTATCCTTTTCAAGAACTTTTTTTTTTTAAAACGGATGATCTCGGTCTCTTGAGCACATGGGCACCTATAAAACCCATATTTTCGATTTTCCCAAAAAAAATTGTTTCGTAGATTCTATTTTTGAGGGGTTCTTACATGGTGAAAAATTAGTTTTTAAAAAAAAAGACGACCTGGGTTTACTTAGAACAACATTCTCTACAGAACCCATTTCTTAGATTTTTCATAAAAAGATTCAATTTTTTTTCCTTTGTTACCTCTACTACTACTTTTCAAAAAAATCTATCATTTTCAAGAATAACTTATTTTTTTTAAAAACGAACGATCTGGGTCTCTTTAGCACACATGCACCTATAAAACTCATCATTTCGATTCTAAAAAAAAAAATGTTTCGAAGATTCTATTTTTGAAGGGTTCTTGCATGTTGGTGAAAAATTAGCTTTTCAAAAAAAGGATGATCTAGGTCTAATCAGAATAACATTCTGTACAAAACCCATTTCTCAGATTTTTCATAAAAAGATTCAAAAAAATTGCCTTTGTTACCTCTTCTACTTCTACTTTTCAAAAAAATCCATCTTTCTCAAAAACAACTTATTTTCTTCAAAAAACGAACAATCTGGGTTTGTTGAGTAGTCGAGCACCTATAAAACCCAGATTTTTTATTTTCCCAAAAAAAATGTTTCATAGATTCCATTTTTTAGAGGTTCTTGTATATTGGTGAAAAATTAGTTTTTTGAAAAAAGGACGATTTGGGTCTACTAAGAACGACATTCTCTACAAAACTCATTTCTCAAAATTTTCATAAAAAGATTCAAAAAATTTGCCTCTGTTTCCTCTACTGATTCTACTTTTAATTTTTTTTTTCAAGAATAGCTTATTTTTTCAAAGAATGAATGATATGGGTCTCTTTAGTACACGAGCACCTATAAAAACCCATATTTCGATTGTCCAAACAAAAAATTGTTTCATAGATTCTTATTTTGAGGGGTTCTTGCATTTTGGTGAAAAATTAGTTTTTCAAAAAATGGACGATATTGTTCTAATCAGAATAACATTCTCTACAAAACCCATTTCTAAGATTTTTCATAAAAAGATTCAAAAAATTTGCCTTTGTTACCTCTACTACTACTTTTCAAAATGATTTATCTTTTTCAAGAACAACTTATTTTTTCAAAAAACAGACGATCTGGGTCTCTTTAGCACACGAGTACTTATAAAACCCATATTTTCAATTTTCCCAAAAAAAAAATTTAGATTCTATTTTTGAAGGGTTCTTTCATGTTGGTGAAAAATTAGTTTTTCAAAAAAATGACGATTTGGGTCTACTCAGAATGACATTCTCTACAAAACCCATTTCTTAGTTTTTTTCAAAAAAAGATTCAAAAAATTTGCCTTTGTTACCTCTACTCTTCTACTTCTAAAAAAAATCTATCTTTTTCAAGAACAACTTATTTTTTTAAAAACAGGCAATCCTGAGTCTCTTCAGCACACGAGCGCTCACCTATAAAACCCATATTTTTTATTTTCTCAAAAAAATTGTTTCGTAGATTCTATTTTTTAGGAGTTCTTGCATGTTAGTGAAAAATTAGTTTTTCGAAAAAAGGACGATCTGGGTCTACTCAGAACAACATTCTCTACAAAAACCATTTATCAGATTTTTTATAAAAAGATTCAAAAACTTTGCCTTCATTACCTCTACTGCTTCTACTTTTCAAATAAATCTATCTTTTTCAAGAACAATGTATTTTTTCAAAAAATGAACTATCTGGGTCTCTTTAGCACATGAGCACCTATAAAGCCCATATTTTTTATTTTCCCAAAAAAATTGTTTCGTAGATTCTATTTTTGAGGGGTTTTTGCATGTTGCTGAAAAATTAGCTTTTAAAAAAAAAGGACAATCTGGGTTTACTTAGAATGACATTCTCTACAAAACCCATTTGTCAGATTTTTCATAAAAAAACTCAGAAAATTTGCCTATGTTACCTCCAGTACGAGGAGTCCCATATACTGTAAGTCGTCTGTAGACCCATAAACATATCGCCTAGTATCATGGACTATAAAAGGACCTTTCCTTTTTTCCTTTTTACTGCTTCTACTTTTCAAAAAAATCTATCTTTTTCAAAAACAACTTATTTTTTGTAAAACCCATAAAACCCATATAAAACCCATATTTTTTATTTTCCTAAAAATAAATTGTTTCGTAGATTCTATTTTTGAGGGGTTTTTGCATGTTGGTAAAAAAATAGTTTTTCGAAAAAATGACGATTTGGGTCTCAAATTTTTCATAAAAAGATTAAAAAAATTTGCCCATGTTACCTCTATTGCTTCTACTTTTTTAAAAAAATATATCTTTTTGTAGAACAAATAATTTTTTCAAAAAATGGACAATTTGGATCTCTTAACTACACGAGCACCTCTAAAACCCATATTTCGATTTTGCCAACAAAATTTGTTTCATAAATTCTATTTTTAAGGGGTTCTTGCATGTTGGTGAAAAATTAGCTTTTCGAAAAACAGACGATTTGGGTCTACTCAAAACGACATTCTCTACAAAACCCATTTGTCAGATTTTTGTTATGAAGATTCATAAAAATTTCCTCTATTACCTCTAATGCTTCTACTTTTCAAAAAATCTATCATTTTCAAAAACAACTTTTTTTTAAAAAAAGTGGACGATCTGGTTCTCTTTAGCACACAAACACCCATAAAACCCATATTTTCGATTTTCCTAAAAAAAATTGTTTTGTAGATTCTATTTTTGAGGGGTTCTTGCGTGTTGGTGAAAAAATAGTTTTTCAAAAAAATGACCATCTGGGTCTACTCAGAACAACATTCTTTACAAAACTCATTTCACATATTTTTCATAAAAAGATTCAAAAAAATTCTTTTGTTACCTCTACTGCTTCTACTTTTCAAAAAAAATCTATTTTTTTCAAGAACAAATAATTTTTTCAAAAAATGGATGATCTGAGTCTCTTTAGCACACGAGCACCTATAAAACACATATTTTTGATCTTTCAAAAAAAATTGTTTCATAGATTCTATTTTTGAGGGGGTTCTTGCATGTTGGTGAAAAATTAGTTTTCCGAAAAAATGACGATTTGGGTCTTCTCAAAACAACAGTATCTACAAAACCCATTTCTCAGAATTTTCATAAAAAGATTCAAATTTTTTGCCTTTGTTACCTTTACTGCTTCTACTTCTCAAAAAAATCTATATTTTTCAAGAACAACTTATTTCTTCAAAAAACGAACGATCTAGGTCTCTTCAGCACACAAGCACCTATAAAACCCATATTTTTTATTTTCCTAGAAAACATTGTTTCATAGATTCTATTTTTGAGGGGTTCTTGCATGTTGGTGAAAAATTAGTGTTTTGAAAAAAGGATGATCTAGATCTACTCAGAACAACATTTTCTACAAAACCCATTTATCAGATTTTTCATAAAAAGATTCAAAAAAATTCTCTGTTACCTCTTACATGTTTCTACTTTTCAAAAAAATCTATCTTTTCCAAGAACAACTTGTTTCTTCAAAAAACAAACGATTTGGGTCTCTTTAGCATATGAGCATCTATAAAACCCATATTTTTGATTTTCCCAAAAAAAATTGTTTCATAGATTCTATTTTTTAGGGGTTTTTCTATGTTGGTGAAAAATCAACTTTTCGAAAAACGGACGATCTGGGTCTACTTAGAACGACATTCTCTACAAAACCCATTTGTTAGATTTTTCTTATGAAAATTCAGAAAATTTGCGTCTGTTACCTCTAATACTTCTACTTTTCAAAAAAATCTATCTTTTTCAAAATCAACTTATTTTTTTTCAAAAAATGGACGATCTGGATCTCTTTAGCACACGAGTACCCATAAAACCCATATTTCAATTTTCCCAAAAAAAATTGTTTTGTATTCTATTTTTGAGCGGTTTTTGCATGTTGGTGAAAATTTAGCTTTTTGAAAAAAGGACGATCTGGGTGTAATCAGAATAACATTCTCTACAAAACCCATTTCTCATATTTTTCATAAAATAATTCAAAAAAATTGCCTCTATTACTTCTACTACTTCTACTTCTCAAAAAAGTCTATCTTCTTTTAGAACAACTTATTTAAAAAAAATGGATGATCTAGGTCTCTTAAGCACACACTCGAGTACCTATAAAACCCATATTTTTGATTTTCCAAAAAAAAATTGTTTCGTAGATTCTATTTTTGAGGGGTTCTTACATGTTGGTGAAAAATTAGTTTTTCAAAAAAAGGATGATCTAGGTCTACTCAGAACGACATTCTCTATAAAACCCATTTCTTAGATTTTTCATAAAAAGATTCAAAAAAATTTCCTTTGTTACCTCTACTACTACTTTTCAAAAAAATCTATCTTTTTCAAGAATAACTTATTTTTTCAAAAAACGGACGATCTAGGTCTCTTTAGCACACAAGCACCTATAAAACCCATCATTTTGATTCTCAAAAAAACAAAATTGTTTCATAGATTCTATTTTTGAGGGGTTCTTGCATGTTGGTGAAAAATTAGCTTTTCGAAAAAAGGACAATCTAGGTCTAATCAAAATAACATTATTTACAAAACCCATTTCTCATATTTTTTATAAAAAGATTCAAAAAATTTACCTTTGTTACCTCTTTTACTTCTACTTTTCAAAAAAATCTATCGTTTCAAGAACAACTTAGTTTTTTTAAAAACAGACGATCTAGGTCTGTTGAGCACACGAGCACCTATAAAACCCAGATTTTCGATTTTCCCAATAAAAATTGTTTAGTAGATTTCATTTTTGAGGGGTTTTTGCATGTTGGTGAAAAATTAGTTTTTTGAAAAAATGACGATCTGGGTCTACTCAGAACGACATTCTCTACAAAACACATTTTTCAAATTTTTTATAAAAGGATTCAAAATTTTTGCCTCTATTACCTCTACTGATTCTACTTTTCAAAAACATATTGTTTTTAAGAACTTATTTTTTCAAAAATCGGATTATATGGGTCTTTTTAGCACACGAGTACCTATAAAACCCATATTTCGATTGTTCCAAAAAAGGAAATCTTAGATTCTATTTTTGAGGGGTTCTTGCATTTTGTTGAAAAATTAGCTTTTCGAAAAATAGATGATCTGGGTCTAATCAAAATAACATTCTCTATAAAACCCATTTCTAAGATATTTCATAAAAAGATTCAAAAAATTTGCCTATGTTACCTCTACTACTACTTTTCAAAAACAATATCTTTTTCAAGAACTTATTTTTTCAAAAAACAGACGATTTGGGTCTCTTTAGCACACAAGCACTTAAAAACCCATATTTTCATTTTTTCCCAAAAAAAAAATGCGTAGATACTATTTTTGAGGAGTTCATGCATGTTGGTGAAAAATTAGTTTTTCGAAAAAAGGACGATCTAGGTCTACTTAGAATGACATTCTCTACAAAACCCATTACTCAGCTTTTTTCAAAAAAAGATTCAAAAAATCTACCTCTTTTACCTGTACTATAAAACCCATATTTTCGATTTTCCCAAAAAAGAATGTTTCATAGATTTTTTTTTTGAGGGGTTATTGCATGTTGGTGAAAAAATAGTTTTGCGATAAAAAAGACGATATGGGTCTACTCAGAATGAAATTCTCTTAAAAACCCATTTCTCATATTTTTTCATAAAAAAATTCAAAATTTTTGCCTCCGTTACATCTACTACTACTTTTCAAAAAAATCTATTTTTCAAGAACAACTTATTTTTTTTAAAAACGGACAATTTGAGTCTCTTTATTTTATTTTTGAGGGGTTTTTGCATGTTGGTGAAAAATTAGTTTTTCGACAAAAGGATGATCTAGGTCTACTCAGAATGACATTCTCTACAAAACCCATTTCTTAGACTTTTCATAAGAAAAATTCAAAAAAATTGCCCTTGTTACCTCTAATGCTTCTACTTTTCAAGAACAAATAATTTTAAAAAATGGATGATCAAGGTCTCTTTAGCACACGAGCACCTATAAAACCCATTTTTTTATTTTCCCAAAAAAAATTGTTTCACTGATTCTATTTTTGAGGGATTCTTGCATGTTGGTGAAAATTTAGTTTTTCAAAAAAATGATGATCTGGGTCTACTCAGAATGACATTCTCTACAAAACACATTTTTTCATATTTTCATAAAAATATCGAAAAAAATTGCCTCTATTACCTCTACTACTACTTTTCAAAAAAATCTATCTTTTTCAAGAACAAATAATTTCGAAAAATGAATGATCTGGGTCTCTTTTGCACACGAGGACCTATAAAACCCATATTTTGATTTTCCCAAACAAAAATTGTTTCATATATTCTATTTTTGAGGGGTTTTTGCATGTTGGTGAAAAATTAGTTTTTTGAAAAAAGGATGATCTGGGTGTACTTAGAACGACATTCTCTACAAAACCCATTTTTCAGATTTTTCTTAAAAAGATTCAAAAAAAATTCCTCTGTTACCTCTATTACTTCTACTTTTCAAAAAAACAGACAATTTGGGTCTCTTTAACACACGAGCACCTATAAACCCATATTTTTTATTTTCCTAAAAAAAATTGTTTTGTAGATTCTATTTTTTAGGGGTTCTTGCATGTTGGTGAAAAATTAATTTTTTGAAAAAAGGATGATCTGGGTCTACTTAGAACAACATTCTCTACAAAACCCATCTGTCATATTTTTCATAAAAATATTCAAAAGATTTGCCTCTATTACCTTTACTGTTTCTACTTTTCAAAAAAATATCTTTTTCAAAAACTTATTTTTTTCGCAAAAAATAGACGATCTAGGTCTCTTGAGCACACGAGCACCTATAAAACCCATATTTTTTATTTTCCTAAAAATAAATTGTTGCGTAGATTCTATTTTTGAGGGGTTCTTGCATGTTGGTGAAAAATTAGTTTTTCGAAAAAAAGACAATCTAGGTCTCAGATTTTTCATAAAAAGATTCAAAAAAATTTACTATGTTCCCTCTACTGCTTCTACTTTTCAAAAAAGTCTATCTTTTTCAAAACAAATATTTTTTTCAAAAAATAGATGATCTGGGTCTCTTTACCATAGGAGCACCAATAAAACCCATATTTTTGATTTTCTGAAAAAAAATTGTTTTGTAAATTCTATTTTTGAGGGGGTTCTTGCATGTTGGTGAAAAATTAGCTTTTCGAAAAACACACGGTCTGGGTCTACTCAGAACGACATTCTTTACAAAACCCATTTGTCAGATTTTTCTTATGAAAATTCAGAAAATTTGCCTCTGTTACCTCTAATGCTTATACTTTTCAAAAAAATCTATCTTTTTCAAAAACAACTTATTTTTTTCTAAAACTGGGCGATCTGAGTCTCTTTAGCATACAAGCACCCATAAAACCCATATTTTTTATTTTCCTAAAAAAATAGTTTCGTAGATTCTATTTTTGAGGGGTTCTTGCATGGTGAAAAATTAGTTTTCGAAAAAAGGACGATCTAGGTCTACTCAAAACGACATTCTCTACAAAACCTGTTTCATAGATTTTTCTTAAAAAGACAAAAAAAATTCCTTTGTTACCTCTACTACTTCTACTTTTCAAAAAAATCTATCTTTTTCAAGAACAAATATTTTTTTTCAAAAAACGAACGATCTGGGTCTCTTTAGCACATGAGCACCTATAAAACCCATATTTTCGATTTTCCTGAAAAAAATTGTTTTGTAGATTTTATTTTTGAGGGGTTCTTGCATGTTGGTGAAAAATTAGCTTTTCAAAAAAAGGAAGATTTGGGTCTAATCAAAACATTCTCTACAATACCCATTTATCAGAATTTTCATAAAAAGATTCAAAAAATTTGCCTCTGTTACCTCTACCACTTCTACTTTTCAAAAAAATCTATTTTTTTCAAAAGAACTTATTTTTTCAAAAAACAGATGATTTGGGTCTGTTGAGCACACGAGCACCTATAAAACCCAAATTTTTGATTTTCCCAAAAAAATTGTTTCGTAGATTCTATTTTTGAGGGGTTCTTGCATGTCCATGAAAAATTGGTGTTTTGAAAAAAGGACGATCTAGGTCTATTCAGAATGATATTCTTTACAAAACTCGTTTCTCAGATTTTTTTATAAAAAGATTCAAAAAATTTGCATTTGTTTCATCTACTGCTTCTACTTTTCAAAAAAATCTCTTTTTCAAGAACAACTAATTTTTTCAAAAAACGAACGATCTAGGTCTACTCAGAACGACATTCTCTAAAAAACCCATTTCTTAGATTTTTCATAAAAAGATTCAACAAATTTGCTTGTGTTACCTCTACTACTTCTACTTCTCAAAAATATCTATTTTTTTCAAGAACTTAAAAAAAAAGACAGACGATCTAGGTCTTTTCAGAACATGAGCACTTATAAAACCCATATTTTTCGATTTTCACCAAAAAAAAAAATTTGTAGATTTTATTTTTGAGGAGTTCTTGCATGTTGGTGAAAAATTAGTTTTTTGAAAAAAGGACGATTTGGGTCTACTTAGAATGAGATTCTCTACAAAACCCATTTCTCAAAATTTTCAAAAAAAGATTCAAAAAATTTGCTTCTGTTACCTCTACTACTTCTACTTCTCAAAAAAATCTATCTTTTTCAAGAACAATTTATTTTTTGAAAAAAAGGACAATCTTGGTCTCTTCAGCACACGAACAGCTATAAAACCCATATTTTTGATTTTCCAAAAAAAAAAAAATTCGTAGATTTTATTTTTGTGGGGTTCTTGCATGTTGGTGAAAAATTAGTTTTTCGAAAGAGGGACGATCTGGGTGTACTCAGAACAACATTCTCTACAAAACCCATTTCTAGATTTTTCATAAAAAGATTCAAAAATTGTCTTAGACTTACCGCTTATATTTCAAAAAATCTATCTTTTAAAAACAACTCATTTTTTCAAAAAAGAGACGATTTGGGTCTCTTTAGCACATGAGCACCTACAAAACCCGTATTTTTTATTTTCCCAAAAAATATTGTTTCGTAGATTCTATTTTGAGGGTTCTTGCATGTTGGTGAAAAAATAGTTTTTGAAAAAAAGGACGATTTGGGTCTACTTAGAACGACTTTCTTTACAAAACCCATTTCTCAGATTTTTCATAAAAAGATTCAAATTTTTTATCTTTGTTACTTCTACAGCTTCTACTTTTCAAAAAACAAATTTAATTTTTTGAAAAAATAGACGATCTAGGTCTCTTCAGCACACGAGCACCTATATAACCCATATTTTTGATTTTCTGAAAAAAAACTGTTTCGTAGATTTTATTTTTGAGGGTTCTTGCATGTTGGTGAAAAATTAGTTTTTCAAAAAAAGGACGATTTGGGTCTACTCAGAACAACATTCTCTACAAAACCCATTTGTCAGATTTTTCATAAAAAGATTAAATTTTTTTGCCTTTTTACCTCTACTGCTTCTACTTTTCAAAAAATTCTATCTTTTTCAGGAACAACTTATCTTTTAAAAAAACGGACGATATGGATTTCTTTAGCACATGAGCACATTATAAAATCCATACTTTTGATTTTTCCAAAAAAAATTGTTTCGTAGATTCTATTTTTGAGGGGTTCTTACATGTTCGTGAAAATTTTATTTTTCAAAAAAAAGATGATCTGGGTCTACTTAGAACGACATTTTCTACAAAACCCATTTCTCAGATTTTTCATAAAAATATTCATAAAATTTTCCTCTATTACTTCAACTGCTTCTACTTTTCAAAAAAGTCTATCTTTTTCAAGAACAACTTATTTGTTCAAAAAACGAATGATCCGGGACTCTTGAACACACGAGCACCTATAAAACCCATATTTTTTATTTTCCCAAAATAAATTGTTTCGTAGATTTTATTTTTGAGGGGTTCTTACATGTTGGTGATAATTTAGTTTTTTGAAAAAAAGGACGATCTGGGTTTACTCATAACGACATTCTCTACAAAACCCATTTCTCATATTTTTTATAAAAATGTTCAAAATTTTTGCCTATGTCACCTCTACTGCTTCTACTTTTCAAAAAAATCTATCTTTTTCAATAACTTTTTTTTTCCAAAAAAAGGACGATCTGGGTCTTTTTAGCACACGAGCACCTATAAAACCAATATTGTCAATTTTCTCAAAAAAATTGTTTTGTAGATTCTATTTTTGAGTGGTTTTTGCATATTGGTGAAAAATTAGTTTTTTGAAAAGAAAAAAACGATCTGGATCTACTCAAAACGACATTCTCTACAAGACCCATTTTTCAGATTTTTCATAAAAAGTTCAAAAAATTTGCCTCTGTCACTTCTACTACTTCTACTTTTCAAAAAAATCCATCTTTTTCAATAACTTATTTTTTCAAAAAACGGATGATTTAGGTCTTTTTAGCACAAGAGCACCTATAAAACCCATATTTTTTATTTTCTCAAAAAAAATTGTTTCATAGATTCTATTTTTGAGGGGTTCTTGCATGGTGGTGAAAAATTAGTTTTTCGAAAAAAGGACAAGATGGGTCTATTCAGAACAATATTCTCTAAAAAGCCCATTTCTCAGAATTTTCATAAAAGAATTCAAAAAAATTGCCTTTGTTACCTCTACTTTTCAAAAAAATAAAAATTCAAGAACTTATTTTTTTTTAAAATGAACGATCTGGGTCTCTTTAGCACACAAGCGACTATAAAACCCATATTTTTGATTTTCTCAAAAATGAATGTTTCATAGATTTTATTTTTGAGGGGTTTTTGCATGTTAGTGAAAAATTAGTTTTGTGAAAAAAGGAAGATATGGGTCTACTCAAAACAAAATTCTCTAAAAACCCCATTTCTCAAATTTTTCATAAAAAGATTAATTTTTTTTTGCCTCTGTTACCTGTACTGCTTCTACTTTTCAAAAAAGTCTCTTTTTTTAATAACAACTTATTTTCTCAAAAAATAGATGATCTGGGTCTAATCAGAATAACATTCTTTACAAAATCCATTTATGAGATTTTTCTTAAAAAAATTCAAAAAATTTACCTCTGTTACCTCTACTACTACTTTTCAAAAAAGTCTATATTTCAACAACTTATTTTTTCAAAAAATGGATGATCTAGGTCTGTTGAGTACACGAGCACCTATAAAACCCATATTTTTTATTTTCCCAAATAAATTTGTTTCGTAGATTCTATTTTTGAGGGGTTCTTGCATGTTGGTGAAAAATTAGTTTTTCAAAAAAATGACGATTTGGGTCTACTCATAATAACATTCTCTACAAAACCCATTTTTTAGATTTTTCATAAAAAGATTAAAAAAATGCCTCTATTACCTCTACTGCTTCTACTTTTCAAAAAAATCTATCTTTTTCAAAAAAAAATTCAAAAATCGGACGATTTGGGTCTCTTTAGCACACGGGCACCTATAAAACCCATATTTCAATTTTCCCAAAAAAAAATTGTTTTGTAGATTCTATTTTTGAGGGTTTCTTGCATGTTGGTGAAAAATTAGTTGTTTGAAAAAAGGATGATCTAGGTGTACTCAGAACGACATTCTCTACAAAACCCATTTCTTAGATTTTTCATATAAAGATTCAAAACAATTGCCTCTGTTACCTCTACTGCTTCTTTTAAAAAAAAAATCTATCCTTTTCAAGAACAAATAATTTTAAAAAACAGACGATCTAGGTCTCTTTAGCACACAAGCAAACTATAAAACCCATATTTTTTATTTTCCCAAAAGAAATTATTTTGTAGATTCTATTTTTTAGGGGTTCTTGCATGTTGGTGAAAAATTAGCTTTTTGAAAAACAGATGATCTGAGTTTACTCAGAACGACATTCTTTACAAAACCCATTTATCATATTTTTCTTATGAAGATCCAGAAAATTTGCCTTTGTTACTTCTATTGTTCTACTTTTCAAAAAAATCTATATTTTAAAAGCACAACTTTTTTTTTTTTTTAAATGGACAATCTGGGTCTCTTTAGCACACAAGCACTTATAAAACCCATATTTTTTTATTTTCCCACAAAAAAATGTTTCATAGATTCTATTTTTGAAGGGTTCTTGCATGTTGGTGAAGAATTAGTTTTTTGAGAAAAGGACGATCTGGGTCTACTTAGAATGGCATTCCCTACAAAACCCATTTTCTCAGATTTTTCATAAAAAGATTCAATACGTTTGCCTCTGTTACCTCTATTGTTTCTACTTTTAAAAAAAAATCTATCTTTTTTAAGAATTTTTTTTTTTTTTAAACAGACAATCTGGGTCTTTTTAGCATGCGAGCACCTATAAAACCCATATTTTTTATTTTCCAAAAAAATAAAATCGTAGATTCTATTTTGGAGAGGTTCTTGCATTTTGGTGAAAAAATAGTTTTTCAAAAAAACAATGATCTGGGTGTACTCAGAATGACATTCTCCACAAAACCCATTTATCAGATTTTTCATAAAAAGATTCAAAAAATTTGCCTCTATTATCTACTGCTTCTATTTTTTTTTTTAAAAAACCATTTTTCAAGAACAACTTATTTTTTCAAAAAACAGACGATCTGGGTTTCTTTAGCACACAAGCACCAATAAAACTCATATTTTTTAATTTTCCGAAAAAAATTGTTTCGTAGATTCTATTTTTGAGGGGTTCTTGCATGTTGGTGAAAAATTAGTTTTTTGAAAAAAGGACGATTTGCGTCTACTCAGAATGACATTCTCTACAAAACCCATTTCTCATATTTTTCATAAAAAGATTCAAAAAATTTGCCTTAGTTACCTCCACTACTACTTTTAAAAAAAATCTATCTTTTTACATAACTTATTTTTTCAAAAAATGGAAGATCTAGGTCTTTTGAGCACACGAGCACCTATAAAACCCATATTTTTTATTTCCCCCAAAAAAATTGTTTCGTAGATTCTATTTTTGAGGGGCTCCTACATGTTAGTGAAAAATTAGTTTTTCGAAAAAAGGATGATCTAGGTGTACTCAAAACGACATTCTCTACAAAACCTATTTCTCGGATTTTTCATAAAATGATTTAAAAAATTTGCCTACGTTATCTCTACTACTTCTACTTTAAAAAAAAAACTATATTTTTCAAAAACAACTTATTTTTTCAAGAAGCACCTATAAAACCCATATTTGCGATTTTCCCAAAAAAAATGTTTCATAGATTCTATTTTTTAGGGGTTCTTGCATGTTGGTGAAAAATTAATTTTTTGAAAAAGGGACGATTTGGGTCTACTTAGAACAACATTCTCTACAAAACCCATTTCTCAGATTTTTCATAAAAAGATTTAAATTTTTTTCCTTTGTTACCTTTACTGCTTCTAATTTTAAAATTTTATTATCATTTTCAAGAACAACTTATTTTTTCAACAAACAGACCATCTGGGTCTCTTTAGCACACGAGCACCTATAAAACCCATATTTTCGATTTTCCCAAAAAATATTGTTTTGTAGATTTTATTTTTGAGGGGTTCTTGCATGTTTGTGGAAAATTAGATTTTCAAAAAAAGACAATCTAGTTCTACTCAGAACGACATTCTCTACAAAACCCATTTCTCAGATTTTTCATAAAATGATTCAAAAAATTTGCCTCTGTTACCTCTACTACTACTTTTCAAAAAATTCTATCTTTTAAAGAACAACTTATTTTTCCAAAAAACAGATGATTTGGGTCTCTTTACCACATGAGGACCTATAAAACCCATATTTTTCGATTTTCCTAAAAAAAATTTGTTTTGTAGATTCTATTTTTGAGGGGTTCTTGCATGTTGGTGAAAAATTAGTTTTTCAGAAAAAAAGATGATCCGGATCTTCTTAGAACGACATTCTCTACAAAACCCATTTCTCAGATTTTTCATAAAAAAGATTCAAAAAATTTGCCCCTATTACCTCTAATGCTTCTACTTTTCTAAAAAATCTATTTTTTTACAATTTAACTTATTTTTTCAAAAAATGGACGATCTAGGTCTTTTGAGCACACGAGCACCTCTAAAACCCATATTTTTGATTTTCCTAAAAAAATTGTTTCGTAAATTATATTTTTGAGGGAAAGGATGATCTGGGTCTATTCAGAACAACATTCTCTACAAAACCCATTTTTCAAATTTTCCATAAAAAGATTCAAAAATTTGTCTTTGTTACCTCTATTGTTTCTATTTTTCCAAAAAATCTATCTTTTTCAAGAACAATTTACTTTTTCAAAAAACAGACGATATGGGTCTCTTCAGCACATGAGCACCTATAAAACCCATATTTTCAATTTTCCCAAAAAAAATTGTTTCGTAGATTCTATTTTTTAGGGGTTCTTGCATATTGGTGAAAAATTAGTTTTTCGAGAAACGAACGATCTGGGTCTACTTAAAACAATATTCCCTACACAACCCATTTATCAGATTTTTCATAAAAATATTCAAAAATATTGCCTTTGTTACCTCTACTGTTTCTACTTTAAAAAAAAAAATCTATCTTTTTCAAAAATAACTTATTTTGAAAAATGCACTATCTAGGTCTTCAAAGACAATTTGTGCACCTATAAAACCCATATTTTCATTTCTCCAAAAAAAAATGTTTCGTAGATTCTATTTTTGAGGGGTTCTTGCATATTCGTTAAAAATTAGTTTTTCAAAAAAATGACAATTTGGGTCTTCTCATAACAACATTCTCTACAAAACCCATTTTTTCAGATTTTTCATAAAATGATTCAAAAAAATTACCTCTGTTACCTCTACTGCTTCTACTTTTCAAAATATTCTATCTTTTTCAAGAACAATTTATTTCTTCAAAAAATGGACGATCTAAGTCTTTTTAGCACACGAGCACCTATAAAACCCATAATTTTGATTTTCCAAAAAAAAAATGTTCCGTAGATTCTATTTTTTAGGGTTTCTTGCATGTTCGTGAAAAATTAGTTTTTCGAACAAAGGAAGATCTGGGTCTACTCAAAACGACATTCTCTATAAAACCCATTTTTCATATTTTTAATAAAAAGATTCAAAAAAATTGCTTGTTACCTCTATTGCTTCTACTTTTCAAAAAAATCTATTTTTTTCAAGAACAACTTATTTCTTCAAAAAACGGAAGATCTGGGTCTCTTTAACACACGAGCACCTATAAAACCGATCATTTTAATTTTTCCAAAAAAAATTGTTTCATAGATTCTATTTTTGAGAGGTTCTTGCATGTTGGTGAAAAATTAGTGTTTCGAAAAAGGACAATCTAGGTCTACTTAGAACGACATTCTCTATAAAACCCACTTGTCAGATTTTTCATAAAAAGATTGAATTTTTTTGCCTTAGTTACCTCTATTGCTTCTACTTTTAAAAAAAAACTATCTTTTTCAAAAAAACAACTTATTTTTTCAAAAAACATATGATTTGGGTCTTTTGAGCACACAAGCACTTATAAAACCCATATTTTCGATTTTCCCAAAACTAAATTGTTTTGTAGATTCTATTTTTGAGGGGTTCTTGCATGTTGGTAAATAATTAGTTTTTCGAAAAAAGGACAATCTAGGTCTACTCAATACGACATTCTTTACAAAACCCATTTCTTAGTTTTTTCATTAAAAAGATTAAAAAAATTTGCCTTTGTTACCTCTACTTCTTCTACTTTTCAAAAAAATCTATCTTTTTCAAGAAAAACTTATTTAAAAAAAAGAAGATGATCTGGGTCTCTTTAGCACATGAGCGCCTATAAAACCCATATTTTCGATTTTCCCAAAAAAAATTGTTTCGTAGATTCTATTTTTAAGGGGTTCTTGCATGTTCGTGAAAAAATAGTTTTTCGAGAAAATGACAATTTGGGTCTACTCCGAACAACATTTTGTACAAAACCCATTTCTTAGATTTTTGATAAAAAGATTCAAAAAATTTGCCTCACTTACCTCTACTGCTTCTATTTTTCAAAAAAATATATCTATATCAAGAACAACTTATTTTTTCAAAAAACGGACGATCTGGGTCTCTTTAGCACACAAGCAACAATAAAACCCATATTTTTTATTTTCCTTTTCCAAAATTACTTCAGATTCTATTTTTGAATTTTCCATGTTGAGAAAATTAGTTCAAAAATGTATCGGCTATGGGCCCACTCGCACGATAGCATTCATAAAACCTACTTCTCATATTTCTTTTATATAAAACGATTCAAAAAAAAATTTGCCTCTATTACCTCTCATCACATTTCTTGGTGTTTATTATATTTAGATTATTCGACATTGATTTAGAAACCTATATTTTCTACTTTTCCAAAAAACATGTATATTCTATTTTGAGGGTTCTTGCATACAGAAAAAATTGCTTTTGAAAATCATCAAAGTACCTATCTCAATGGCCTTTAATGACATTTCCTTACAAAACTCCATTTGTCATATTTTTCTTATGAAGATTCAAAAAATTTGCCTCTGTCTCTACTATTTCTACTTTTCAAAAAAATCTATCATTTTCAAGAACTTATTTTTTCCAAAAAACAGACAATTTGGGTCTCTTAGCACACAAGCACCTGTAAAACCCATATTTTTTATTTTCCAAAAAAAAAATTGTTTCATAGATTTAATTTTTGAGGGGTTCTTTCATGTTGGTGAAAAATTAGTTTTTCAATAAAATGACGATCTAGGTCTACTCAGAACGACATTCTCTAAAAAACCCATTCCTCAGATTTTTCATTAAAAAAATAAATAAATTTTCCTTTGTTTACCTTTACTACTACTTTTCAAAAAAATCTATCTTTTTACATAAATTGTTTTTTCAAAAAATAGACAATCTGGGTCTTTTGAGCACACGAGCACCTATAAAACCCATAGTTTTGATTTCCCCCAAAAAAATTGTTTTGTAGATTCTATTTTTGAGGGGTTCTTGCATGTTGGTGAAAAATTAGTTTTTTTGAAAAAATGACGATCTAGGTCTACTCAGAACGACAATCTCTATAAAATCCATTTCTCAGATTTTTCATAAAAAAACTCAAAAAAATTTCCTCTGTTACCTCTACTGTTTTTACTTTTCAAAAAAATCTATATTTTTCAAGAACAACTTATTTTTAAAATACTGCATAATCAATCTATTCAAGACTGAGCAACTATAAACTCCATATTTTTATTTTCCTTCCCAAAAAATTGTTTCAGAGATCTCTATTTTGAGGGGTTCTCGCATGTTGGTGAAAAATTAATTCTAAAAAGACACTCAGTCTATCAATCCACATTCTCTACAAAACCCATTTCATATTTTTCAGCAAAGATTCAAAATTATCTCTATTGCTATTTTTTAAGAACAACTTATTTTTTCAAAAAACAAACGATCTTGGTCTCTTCAGCACACGAGCAACTATAAAACCCATATTTTTTATTTTCCCAAAAAAATATTGTTTCGTAGATTATATTTTTGAGAGGTTCTTGCATGTTGGTGAAAAATTAGTTTTTTGAAAAAATGACGATTTGGGTTGCTCAGAAAGACAATCTCTACAAAACCCATTTCTTAGATTTTTCATAAAAAAATAAAAAAATTTGCCTTCGTTACCTCTATAGACTAATACTTTTCAAAGAAATCTATCTTTTTCAAAAACAATTTATTTTTTCAAAAAACAAATGATTTGGTTCTCTTTAGCTCACGTGTACCTATAAAACCTATATTTTTGATTTTCCAAAAAAAATTGTTTTGTAGATTCTATTTTTGAGGGGTTCTCGTGATGTTGATGGAAAATTAACTTTTCAAAAAGAGTGATCTCGGGTCTACTCAAAACGGCTATCATTCTCTACAAAAACTCATTTATCGATTTTTCATAAAAAAAGATTCAAAAATTTGGTTCTCATATCTCTATCGCTTTCTACTTTTCAAAAAACTTCTTCAAGAACAACTTATTTTTCAAAATCTGGATGACCTCGGGTCTTTTGAGCAATACTTAAGCACCTATAAAACCTTATATTTTGATTTTCCCAAAAATAGTTTCAGATCTCTATTTTGAGGGGTTCTTACATGCTGGTGAAAATTCTTAGCTTTTCTAAAAAAGGACGCATTTGGGTCTAATCGTAATAACATTCTACAAACCCATTTCGCATTTTCATAAAAGATTCAAAAATTTTACTCTATTACCTCCTCTTTCTACTACTACTTTCAAAAAAATCTATCTTTTTTCTAAGAATAACTTATTTTTCATAAAAAATGGACAAATTTTAGTCCTGAGCACGCTGAAAGCACCTATAAAAGCCATATTTTCAATTTTCTCAAAAAAAATTGCTTTGTAGATTCTATTTTTAAGGGGTTCTTGTATGTTGGTGAAAAATTAGTTTTTTGAAAAAATGACGATATGGGTCTACTCAGAATGGCATTCTCTACAAAACTTATTTTTTTAAATTTTTCATAAAAAGATTGAAAAAAAATTCTTTTATTACCTCTACTGCTTCTACTTTTCAAAAAAGCTATCTTTTTTAAGAAAAAAAAAATCAAAAAATAGAGGATTTGGGTCTCTTTAGCACACGAGCACCTATAAAACCCTTATTTTTTATTTTCCCCAAAAAAAAATTGTTTCGTAGATTCTATTTTTGAGGGGTTCTGCATGTTGGTGAAAAATTAGTTTTTCGACAAAATGATGATCTAGTTCTACTCAAAACGACATTCTACAAAACCCATTTCTCAAAATTTTCATAAAAAGATTCAAAAATTCGCCTCTCATATCTCTATCGCTTCTACTTTCAAGAAATTTTATCTTTTCAAGAATGTGCTTACTCTAAAATTGACTTATCTAGGTCTCTTTGTACAATACTGTGCTAATCTCTATAAAACCTTATATTTTCAATTTCTTCAAAAAATTGTTTCAGAATTCTATTTTTGAGGGGTTCTTGCATGTTGATGAAAAACTAGTTTTGTATGCTGACGATTTGGATTTACTCAAAATGACATTCTCTACAAAACCCATTTCTCATATTTTACATAAAAAGATTAAAAAAAAATTGCCTCTGTTACCTCTACTACATCTACTTTTCAAAAAAATCTATCTTTTTCAAGAACAACTTATTTTTTCAAAAAATAGACGATCTAAATCTGTTTAGCACACGAGCAACTATAAAACCTATATTTTTTATTTTCCCAAAAAAAATTGTTTCGTAGATTCTATTTTTGAGGGGTTCTTGCATGTTGGTTCTGAAATAAGAAAGGATACATGTCTTATAGGAAGTAATAACATATTCAATTTGGTGCCGACCTTTAAGGTTGTGTACATTTCACTAGAACTGAAAAATCAATTGTTTGAAATTATAAATTGGGTGAGGAATTATGTATAAGTTATACTAAATTAAGTGATTGAGAAACTAAATAGTATCTTCAAGGACATAAAAATTTTCATGAAAGACTCCCAAATAATGTTGTGCATTTCTATACTAGTGACTAGTACTCTAGAAAAAAAAGCATATATATGAGGAATACAATGGAGAAAACTTAAAGGTAGGAATTGTTACTTATCGCATGTCCTTGAACCTTATGAAGTAAGAAATAATTGTGATTATTAAAATGATGATTATAACATGTGATTAAATGAGTCAACCTAAGGTATCGGAATGCAATATTTAAAAAAAAAAACATAAATAACTTAACGAGTTGTGAAAATTAATATTCCATGATTTATCGTGTGTTTTATGAATTGAGTGTGCTTTCTTTTCTTGTATTACAATGTTTTGAAAGAAATGGTTGATTATCTTCCTTATTGA
Organism: Sequoia sempervirens; assembly: GCA_007258455.2. Taxonomy (NCBI): domain Eukaryota; kingdom Viridiplantae; phylum Streptophyta; class Pinopsida; order Cupressales; family Cupressaceae; genus Sequoia; species Sequoia sempervirens. The sequence continues at coordinate 4,080,740 of VDFB02000016.1, read as the reverse complement.
GTAGAAAAAAAAAAATCTTTAGCATGTTGCAAAAATAATAATGGAATTACCCATATGGATATGTTAGTAAACATAACATAGTTGAATGAAAGAGGAAGAACAATATGGATGAATATAGAAAACCAATCTTGATAATATATGTGATGTCGAACAATGAATTAGTAAGATAGAATTATGATATACCATATATTGTTAAACCTAAGAAAATGGAGTACTACCTAGGCTACAGTTGTGCATCATCTAGTGATTTCTTTTACATATGCAAAGTGAGTAGATATTTACAAAATTGAGAAGCAAGGAGTGTATTTAAGTGCATTGATTTTATTATGTAATATGGAAAACTTCATAGAGTGTATTGTGTTATGTCATGTGATGCGAAACCAATATATGTGTTGTGTCCAAGCATGAGATATAGGGTATCCGACTTGGGATAAGGGTGGTGGACGTCTAGTACGATCCCCTATGTGTACCCTTTGTGATGGCCTTTATGTAAGTTAGCCAGTTGGCAGTTTATGTAAACATGTTGAGTGTGTAAGTGTCGTTATTAGATGAATTGTAATGTATTCCTTTGTGTTAGTTTTATTTGTATGTTAAATGTGTACCCCAGTGTATGGTTCCCCCCTTATGGGAGCAAGATGCCAGCTAGTGTAAATAGGGGTTGAGAGGCGCATGTTCACCCATTGGGAAATTACAAGCTCAGGTTGTCCCTAATCCTAATAAAGGATCTATGTCGAGTCATTGTAATCCTCCCATGGACGTTGATCTTGGCCTACTCCCCCACATATGAGAGCCACACTTGTTGGTTCATAGTGCAAGCCTCTTCCTTGATGTAACCCACGGGTAAAGGATGGAATTACATGGACCACTAGAGATTCATATTTATGTGGTCAGGGACGACCAGTGATTTATATTTATGTGGTTAGGGACGACCAGTGATTTATATTTATGTGGTCAGGGACCACCAGTGATGCATACTTATGTGGTTAGGGACCACTAGTGTTCATATTTATGTGGCTAGGGACCACCAGTTATTGCATGTTATTATACTTATGTGGTTAGAGAACCACCATTCCCCTCCTCCCCTTATGTGAATTTATCAAAGTCACACGGTGCTCTTAATGTGTAAATTTTATTGTTGAAATATTGATTATTGGTAATGTCTTAATTGATATTTTATTTTATTATGTGTCAATAGTATGAAATTTTATATTTTCTGTTTTAAAGCTATTTAGCCATTTGAAGACTTGTCATAGTCCAATTGCCTCAAGGACTTGTTTAATTTCATTTTTGGAATTAAGGTTTGAAATGTTGCAATGTAGCTACACTTGATCTTTATTTCATTTGTTTTCTTAAATTTATAATTTTACTTTTTTTTATGGGAATTTTAATACAACTTTGGTTTATGATCTTATATTGCTTGGTTTGAGGCTTTCTTGTTTATTGCAAATTGTTGACAAATGTGGTGTAATGTGACATATATAAAATTGCCATATCCTGGGGGGTTCCGTAGCAAGTCATATAGGGGAGTAGATGCGCTGGGGAATTATTTTAAAAAGGGGTTGCAAATGGGACTGGAATGGGACGGTCATAAATCCATTCTTCCCCTAGTTTTTTGAAATTTTTTTTGTACCTTCCTTTTGTTGGTTAACCCCCTTAAACAAACAAGGGGAAGGTACTAGGAAATTTATGGAGGGTCCTGAGATAAGGGCCTTGAGACCATCTTTCCTAATGGCTATGGTATCTAAGAATCTCCATCCTTGTAAATACCATTGTGTGAGCCTTGTGTAAGTTATGTGGCTTTATGAGGAGAGTCTCACTTAATTTGGGAAGAGCATCCTTTGTATGAGGATAGATGCCCCCAATTGCTTAGAGAATCCTTGTTGTTGTTGTGTGTACATGTGAAATTGCAAGTAAATGTGATGTGGCATACCTATGAACTATGTGAGAAAGATAGTAACAAATGATGCAAAGTTAATATTCCTTGAGATATGGTATGAGTGTCATGATTATAAGGTAAAATGTTCTCTTAAGGAAATATTTGGACAAAATATGAAGCTAATAATTTTGAGACATGAATTGATATTGGAACAAAAATATTTTCTAACATCATGAGTGATGTTTATGATGCAAAAGGGAACCTTGAAGGGTATCCAAAGATGATAATGTGTATTAGATATATGTTGGTGTATTTTTAATCGAGAATGTTAACTACGTGGATGACTATTAATATTTGTTATATTGTGAGTACATCGAATAAATGTTATAAGATGTGAAATTTTTTTCTAAGTATTTAGATGATTGGACTATGGAAGTGATGTCCCTACACATGTACTGATGATTTAATGTTTTGTACCTTTCTTTAATATGGTAAGATAATTAGTATATTTAACTTGTTATGTGTGTTTCCATATTGGGAATTAAGATTACAAACCTTAACGACTTCCAGGAGGAAGTCCAATCTAAGGGGAGGGAGATGTGAGGCCCAAACCCATCTATAAATTGTGTGACACCTTGATAAGTTCAATTGTTCTTGTTTGGTGAATAAATTGATGATTTAACCCGACTCCATGTTTAATATTTTGACTTTCTTATGAACTAGTTTAAATGATTGTTGTGATAAATTCTCTTTAGTAAATGAAAATGGGAAAACTATTAAGAATGAATGTGAGCATATAATATTTAGATTCTTGAGCAAGTATCATATGAAGAATACACTTAGATCGATATGAGATAAGGAATTTTGTGTACCTAACATTGGTTTGAATCTCACTAATAAGTTTCATGTTACTTGGAAAATTATAATAGTTAGGAACAAAGCGGGACTTTGGGAAGATCAAGAAGAAATTTCTAGAAGGATCACTAGCCAAACACCATTGAGGTAAATTTAAAGGACGACTCTAATCAATGAGGGGTATACCTAAGGTAGGATAA
>VDFB02000016.1:4025262-4077709 GCA_007258455.2 Sequoia sempervirens | reverse complement strand
ATTCCTCTGTTACCTCTATTACTTCTACTTTTCAAAAAAACAGACAATTTGGGTCTCTTTAACACACGAGCACCTATAAACCCATATTTTTTATTTTCCTAAAAAAAATTGTTTTGTAGATTCTATTTTTTAGGGGTTCTTGCATGTTGGTGAAAAATTAATTTTTTGAAAAAAGGATGATCTGGGTCTACTTAGAACAACATTCTCTACAAAACCCATCTGTCATATTTTTCATAAAAATATTCAAAAGATTTGCCTCTATTACCTTTACTGTTTCTACTTTTCAAAAAAATATCTTTTTCAAAAACTTATTTTTTTCGCAAAAAATAGACGATCTAGGTCTCTTGAGCACACGAGCACCTATAAAACCCATATTTTTTATTTTCCTAAAAATAAATTGTTGCGTAGATTCTATTTTTGAGGGGTTCTTGCATGTTGGTGAAAAATTAGTTTTTCGAAAAAAAGACAATCTAGGTCTCAGATTTTTCATAAAAAGATTCAAAAAAATTTACTATGTTCCCTCTACTGCTTCTACTTTTCAAAAAAGTCTATCTTTTTCAAAACAAATATTTTTTTCAAAAAATAGATGATCTGGGTCTCTTTACCATAGGAGCACCAATAAAACCCATATTTTTGATTTTCTGAAAAAAAATTGTTTTGTAAATTCTATTTTTGAGGGGGTTCTTGCATGTTGGTGAAAAATTAGCTTTTCGAAAAACACACGGTCTGGGTCTACTCAGAACGACATTCTTTACAAAACCCATTTGTCAGATTTTTCTTATGAAAATTCAGAAAATTTGCCTCTGTTACCTCTAATGCTTATACTTTTCAAAAAAATCTATCTTTTTCAAAAACAACTTATTTTTTTCTAAAACTGGGCGATCTGAGTCTCTTTAGCATACAAGCACCCATAAAACCCATATTTTTTATTTTCCTAAAAAAATAGTTTCGTAGATTCTATTTTTGAGGGGTTCTTGCATGGTGAAAAATTAGTTTTCGAAAAAAGGACGATCTAGGTCTACTCAAAACGACATTCTCTACAAAACCTGTTTCATAGATTTTTCTTAAAAAGACAAAAAAAATTCCTTTGTTACCTCTACTACTTCTACTTTTCAAAAATCTATCTTTTCAAAGAACAAAATATTTTCAAAAGCGAGAAACGATGCAGGTCTCTTTAGCACATGAGCACCTATAAAGGCATATTTTTGATTTTCACGAAAAAAATTGTTTTTCAGCACCGGAATTTTATTTTTGAGGGTTCTTGCATGTTGAGTGAAAAATTAGCTTTTCAAAAAGGAAGATTTGGGTCTAATCAAAACATTCTCTACAATACCCATTTATCAAAATTTTCATAAAAAGATTCAAAAAATTTGCCTCTGTTACCTCTACCACTTCTACTTTTCAAAAAAATCTATTTTTTTCAAAAGAACTTATTTTTTCAAAAAACAGACGATTTGGGTTTGTTGAGCACACGAGCACCTATAAAACCCAAATTTTTGATTTTCCCAAAAAAATTGTTTCGTAGATTCTATTTTTGAGGGGTTCTTGCATGTCCATGAAAAATTGGTGTTTTGAAAAAAGGACGATCTAGGTCTATTCAGAATGATATTCTTTACAAAACTCGTTTCTCAGATTTTTTTATAAAAAGATTCAAAAAATTTGCATTTGTTTCATCTACTGCTTCTACTTTTCAAAAAAATCTCTTTTTCAAGAACAACTAATTTTTTCAAAAAACGAACGATCTAGGTCTACTCAGAACGACATTCTCTAAAAAACCCATTTCTTAGATTTTTCATAAAAAGATTCAACAAATTTGCTTGTGTTACCTCTACTACTTCTACTTCTCAAAAATATCTATTTTTTTCAAGAACTTAAAAAAAAAGACAGACGATCTAGGTCTTTTCAGAACATGAGCACTTATAAAACCCATATTTTTCGATTTTCACCAAAAAAAAAAATTTGTAGATTTTATTTTTGAGGAGTTCTTGCATGTTGGTGAAAAATTAGTTTTTTGAAAAAAGGACGATTTGGGTCTACTTAGAATGAGATTCTCTACAAAACCCATTTCTCAAAATTTTCAAAAAAAGATTCAAAAAATTTGCTTCTGTTACCTCTACTACTTCTACTTCTCAAAAAAATCTATCTTTTTCAAGAACAATTTATTTTTTGAAAAAAAGGACAATCTTGGTCTCTTCAGCACACGAACAGCTATAAAACCCATATTTTTGATTTTCCAAAAAAAAAAAAATTCGTAGATTTTATTTTTGTGGGGTTCTTGCATGTTGGTGAAAAATTAGTTTTTCGAAAGAGGGACGATCTGGGTGTACTCAGAACAACATTCTCTACAAAACCCATTTCTTAAGATTTTCATAAAAGATTCAAAAATTGTCTTAGTTACCTCCTCTTTGCTTATGCTTTTCCGGAATATATCTTTTTAAAAAACGGCTGTTTTCAAAAGAGGCGATTTGGGTCTTTAACTTGCATAGAAGGCACCCTCCCTAAAACCATTATTTTTTATTTTCCAAAATATTGTTTAAAGTAGATTCTATTTTTGCAGGGTTCTTGCATGTTGAATTGAAAAATAGTTTTTGAAAAAAAGGACGATTTGGGTCTACTTAGAACGACTTTCTTTACAAAACCCATTTCTCAGATTTTTCATAAAAAGATTCAAATTTTTTATCTTTGTTACTTCTACAGCTTCTACTTTTCAAAAAACAAATTTAATTTTTTGAAAAAATAGACGATCTAGGTCTCTTCAGCACACGAGCACCTATATAACCCATATTTTTGATTTTCTGAAAAAAAACTGTTTCGTAGATTTTATTTTTGAGGGTTCTTGCATGTTGGTGAAAAATTAGTTTTTCAAAAAAAGGACGATTTGGGTCTACTCAGAACAACATTCTCTACAAAACCCATTTGTCAGATTTTTCATAAAAAGATTAAATTTTTTTGCCTTTTTACCTCTACTGCTTCTACTTTTCAAAAAATTCTATCTTTTTCAGGAACAACTTATCTTTTAAAAAAACGGACGATATGGATTTCTTTAGCACATGAGCACATTATAAAATCCATACTTTTGATTTTTCCAAAAAAAATTGTTTCGTAGATTCTATTTTTGAGGGGTTCTTACATGTTCGTGAAAATTTTATTTTTCAAAAAAAAGATGATCTGGGTCTACTTAGAACGACATTTTCTACAAAACCCATTTCTCAGATTTTTCATAAAAATATTCATAAAATTTTCCTCTATTACTTCAACTGCTTCTACTTTTCAAAAAAGTCTATCTTTTTCAAGAACAACTTATTTGTTCAAAAAACGAATGATCCGGGACTCTTGAACACACGAGCACCTATAAAACCCATATTTTTTATTTTCCCAAAATAAATTGTTTCGTAGATTTTATTTTTGAGGGGTTCTTACATGTTGGTGATAATTTAGTTTTTTGAAAAAAAGGACGATCTGGGTTTACTCATAACGACATTCTCTACAAAACCCATTTCTCATATTTTTTATAAAAATGTTCAAAATTTTTGCCTATGTCACCTCTACTGCTTCTACTTTTCAAAAAAATCTATCTTTTTCAATAACTTTTTTTTTCCAAAAAAAGGACGATCTGGGTCTTTTTAGCACACGAGCACCTATAAAACCAATATTGTCAATTTTCTCAAAAAAATTGTTTTGTAGATTCTATTTTTTGAGTGGTTTTGCATATTGAGTGAAAAATTGGTTTTTAAAAAGCGTCGGATCTACTCAAAGCGACGATTCTCTATAAAGGCCCGTTTTCGGATTTTTTTTTTCATAAAAAGTTCAAAATTTGCCTCACCGAAATCGCTAATATACCAGCTTTTCGAAAATCCATCTTTTCAATAACTTGTTTTTTTCAAAAAAGCGGATGATTTGAATCTTTTAACACAAGGCATCTCAAAAACCCATATTTTTATTTTGCAAAATTGTTTCATAATTCTTTTGAGGGTTCTTGCATGTTGGTGAAAAATTAGTTTTTCGAAAAAAGGACAAGATGGGTCTATTCAGAACAATATTCTCTAAAAAGCCCATTTCTCAGAATTTTCATAAAAGAATTCAAAAAAATTGCCTTTGTTACCTCTACTTTTCAAAAAAATAAAAATTCAAGAACTTATTTTTTTTTAAAATGAACGATCTGGGTCTCTTTAGCACACAAGCGACTATAAAACCCATATTTTTGATTTTCTCAAAAATGAATGTTTCATAGATTTTATTTTTGAGGGGTTTTTGCATGTTAGTGAAAAATTAGTTTTGTGAAAAAAGGAAGATATGGGTCTACTCAAAACAAAATTCTCTAAAAACCCCATTTCTCAAATTTTTCATAAAAAGATTAATTTTTTTTTGCCTCTGTTACCTGTACTGCTTCTACTTTTCAAAAAAGTCTCTTTTTTTAATAACAACTTATTTTCTCAAAAAATAGATGATCTGGGTCTAATCAGAATAACATTCTTTACAAAATCCATTTATGAGATTTTTCTTAAAAAAATTCAAAAAATTTACCTCTGTTACCTCTACTACTACTTTTCAAAAAAGTCTATATTTCAACAACTTATTTTTTCAAAAAATGGATGATCTAGGTCTGTTGAGTACACGAGCACCTATAAAACCCATATTTTTTATTTTCCCAAATAAATTTGTTTCGTAGATTCTATTTTTGAGGGGTTCTTGCATGTTGGTGAAAAATTAGTTTTTCAAAAAAATGACGATTTGGGTCTACTCATAATAACATTCTCTACAAAACCCATTTTTTAGATTTTTCATAAAAAGATTAAAAAAATGCCTCTATTACCTCTACTGCTTCTACTTTTCAAAAAAATCTATCTTTTTCAAAAAAAAATTCAAAAATCGGACGATTTGGGTCTCTTTAGCACACGGGCACCTATAAAACCCATATTTCAATTTTCCCAAAAAAAGAATTGTTTTGTAGGTCTATTTTTGAGGGGTTTCTTGCATGTTGGTGAAAAATTAGTTGTTTGAAAAAGGATGATCTAAGGTGTGCCTGTGACATTCTCACAAATGCATTTCTTAAGATTTTCATATAAAGATTCGAGCCGTTGCCTCATTACCTCTCTTTGCTTCTTTTAAAATCCTATCCTTTTCAAAAAGGAACAAATAATTTTAAAAAGCAGGGCGATCCTAGGTCCTCTTTGCTTACACAAACAAACTATAAAGGCCCATATTTTTATTTCCCCAAAAAAGAAATTATTTTGTAGATTCTATTTTTAAGGGGGTTCTTGCATGTTGAAATTGAAAGTGGTTTTGAAAAATAAAATGATCACGAGTTTACTTCGAGGCGACCGATTCTTTACAAAACCCATTTATCATATTTTTCTTATGAAGATCCAGAAAATTTGCCTTTGTTACTTCTATTGTTCTACTTTTCAAAAAAATCTATATTTTAAAAGCACAACTTTTTTTTTTTTTTAAATGGACAATCTGGGTCTCTTTAGCACACAAGCACTTATAAAACCCATATTTTTTTATTTTCCCACAAAAAAATGTTTCATAGATTCTATTTTTGAAGGGTTCTTGCATGTTGGTGAAGAATTAGTTTTTTGAGAAAAAGACGATCTGGGTCTACTTAGAATGACATTCCCTACAAAACCCATTTCTCAGATTTTTCATAAAAAGATTCAATACGTTTGCCTCTGTTACCTCTATTGTTTCTATACCAAAATCTGTTTTTAAAGAAAAACTTTTTTAAAAGCGAATAATCTCACAAGGTCTTTTAGCATCACGAGCTTTTCATAAAGACATATTTTTTATTTTCAAAAGATAAATCGTGATTCTATTTTAGAGAGTTCTTGCATTTTGGTGAAAAAATAGTTTTTCAAAAAAACAATGATCTGGGTGTACTCAGAATGACATTCTCCACAAAACCCATTTATCAGATTTTTCATAAAAAGATTCAAAAAATTTGCCTCTATTATCTACTGCTTCTATTTTTTTTTTTAAAAAACCATTTTTCAAGAACAACTTATTTTTTCAAAAAACAGACGATCTGGGTTTCTTTAGCACACAAGCACCAATAAAACTCATATTTTTTAATTTTCCGAAAAAAATTGTTTCGTAGATTCTATTTTTGAGGGTTCTTGCATGTTGGTGAAAAATTAGTTTTTTGAAAAAAAGACGATTTGCGTCTACTCAGAATGACATTCTCTACAAAACCCATTTCTCATATTTTTCATAAAAAGATTCAAAAAATTTGCCTTAGTTACCTCCACTACTACTTTTGAAAAAAATCTATCTTTTTACATAACTTATTTTTTCAAAAAATGGAAGATCTAGGTCTTTTGAGCACACGAGCACCTATAAAACCCATATTTTTTATTTCCCCCAAAAAAAATGTTTCGTAGATTCTATTTTTGAGGGGCTCCTACATGTTAGTGAAAAATTAGTTTTTCGAAAAAAGGATGATCTAGGTGTACTCAAAACGACATTCTCTACAAAACCTATTTCTCGGATTTTTCATAAAATGATTTAAAAAATTTGCCTACGTTATCTCTACTACTTCTACTTTAAAAAAAAAACTATATTTTTCAAAAACAACTTATTTTTTCAAGAAGCACCTATAAAACCCATATTTGCGATTTTCCCAAAAAAAATGTTTCATAGATTCTATTTTTTAGGGGTTCTTGCATGTTGGTGAAAAATTAATTTTTTGAAAAAGGGACGATTTGGGTCTACTTAGAACAACATTCTCTACAAAACCCATTTTCTCGGATTTTTTTCATAAAAAGATTTAAATTTTTTTCCTTTATTACCTTTCTTGCTTCTAATTTTTAAAATTTTATTTATCATTTTTTCAAGAACAACTTATTTTTTCAACAAGCGGACCATTTGGGTCTCTTTTGCCCTACGAGCACCTATAAAGAGCATATTTTCGATTTTCCCAAAATATTGTTTTGTAGATTTTATTTTTGAGGTTCTTGCATGTTTGTGGAAAATTAGATTACACCTAAAAAAAGAACAATCTAGTTCTCTCGAGCGACATTCTCCTATAAAACCCATTTCGGATTTTTCATAAAATGATTCAAAATTTACCTCACATTACCCATCTACTACTTCCACTTTTTCAAAAATTCTATCTTTTTAAGAACAACTTATTTTTCAAAAGCGAGATGGTTGGGTCTCTTTACCACATGAGGACCTATAAAACCCATATTGCCGATTTTCCTAAAAAATTTGTTTTGTAGATTTATTTTTGAGAGTTCTTATGTTAATTGAAAAATTAGTTTTGAAAAAAAAGATGATCGGATCTTCTTAAGAGTGACATTCTCTACAAAACCCATTTCTCATATTTTTCATAAAAAGATTCAAAAATTTGCCCTATTACCTCTAATGCTTCCACTTTTCTAAAAATCTATTTTTTTACAATTTGCTTATTTTCAAAAAATGGAGCCCGATCTAGGTCTTTTGAGCACCACGAGCACCTCTAAAACCCATATTTTTTATTTTCCTAAAAAAATTGTTTCGTAAATTATATTTTTGAGGGAAAGGATGATCTGGGTCTATTCAGAACAACATTCTCTACAAAACCCATTTTTCAAAATTTCCATAAAAAGATTCAAAAATTTGTCTTTGTTACCTCTATTGCTTCTACTTTTCCAAAAAATCTATCTTTTTCAAGAACAATTTACTTTTTCAAAAAACGGACGATATGGGTCTCTTCAGCACATGAGCACCTATAAAACCCATATTTTCAATTTTCCCAAAAAAAATTGTTTCGTAGATTCTATTTTTGAGGGGTTCTTGCATATTGGTGAAAAATTAGTTTTTCGAGAAACGGACGATCTGGGTCTACTTAAAATGATATTCCCTACACAACCCATTTATCAGATTTTTCATAAAAATATTCAAAAAAATTGCCTTTGTTACCTCTACTGTTTCTACTTTTTAAAAAAATCTATCTTTTTCAAAAATAACTTATTTTTTGAAAAAACAGACTATCTAGGTCTCTTCAGCACACGAGCACCTATAAAACCCATATTTTCATTTCTCCAAAAAAAAATGTTTCGTAGATTCTATTTTTGAGGGGTTCTTGCATATTCGTTAAAAATTAGTTTTTCAAAAAAATGACGATTTGGGTCTTCTCATAACAACATTCTCTACAAAACCCATTTTTTCAGATTTTTCATAAAATGATTCAAAAAAATTACCTCTGTTACCTCTACTACTTCTACTTTTCAAAATATTCTATCTTTTTCAAGAATAATTTATTTCTTCAAAAAATGGACGATCTAAGTCTTTTTAGCACACGAGCACCTATAAAACCCATAATTTTGATTTTCCCAAAAAAAATGTTCCATAGATTCTATTTTTTAAGGTTTCTTGCATGTTCGTGAAAAATTAGTTTTTCGAAACAAAGGAAGATCTGGGTCTACTCAAAACGACATTCTCTACAAAACCCATTTTAACGAAAGATCTGGGTCTCTTTAACACACGAGCACCTATAAAACCGATCATTTTGATTTTTCCAAAAAAAATTGTTTCATAGATTCTATTTTTGAGAGGTTCTTGCATGTTGGTGAAAAATTAGTGTTTCGAAAAAGGACAATCTAGGTCTACTTAGAACGAAATTCTCTATAAAACCCACTTGTCAGATTTTTCATAAAAAGATTGAATTTTTTTGCCTTAGTTACCTCTATTGCTTCTACTTTTGAAAAAAAACTATCTTTTTCAAGAAAACAACTTATTTTTTCAAAAAACATATGATTTGGGTCTTTGAGCACACAAGCACTTATAAAACCCATATTTTCAATTTTCCCAAAACTAAATTGTTTCGTAGATTCTATTTTTGAGGGGTTCTTGCATGTTGGTAAATAATTAGTTTTTCAAAAAAAGGACAATCTATGTCTACTCAATACGACATTCTTTACAAAACCCATTTCTTAGTTTTTTCATTAAAAAGATTAAAAAAATTTGCCTTTGTTACCTCTACTTCTTCTACTTTTCAAAAAAAATTATTTTTTTCAAGAAAAACTTATTAAAAAAAAGAAGATGATCTGGGTCTCTTTAGCACATGAGCACCTATAAAACTCATATTTTCGATTTTCCCAAAAAAATTTGTTTCGTAGATTCTATTTTTAAGGGGTTCTTGCATGTTCGTGAAAAAATAGTTTTTCGAGAAAATGACAATTTGGGTCTACTCAGAACAACATTTTGTACAAAACCCATTTCTTAGATTTTTGATAAAAAGATTCAAAAAATTTGCTTCACTTACCTCTACTGCTTCTATTTTTCAAAAAATTCTATCTATATCAAGAACAACTTATTTTTTCAAAAAACGGACGATCTGGGTCTCTTTAGCACACGAGCAACAATAAAACCCATATTTTTTATTTTCCCCAAAAAAAATATTTCGTAGATTCTATTTTTGAATTCTTCCATGTTGGTGAAAATTAGTTTTTCGAAAAAATGATGATATGGGTCTACTCAGAATGACATTATCTATAAAACCCATTTCTCATATTTTTTATAAAACGATTCAAAAAATTTGCTTCTATTACCTCTACTGTTTCTAATTTAAAAAAAAAACTATATTTTTCAAGAACAAATAATTTCAAAAAGTGGACGATCTGGGTCTCTTTAGCACACGAGTACCTATAAAACCCATATTTTCGATTTTCCCAAAAAAAATATTTTGTATATTCTATTTTTGAGGGGTTCTTGCATGTTGGTGAAAAATCAGCTTTTCGAAAAACAAACGATCTGGGTTTACTCAGAATGACATTCTCTACAAAACCCATTTGTCATATTTTTCTTATGAAGATTCAAAAAATTTGCCTTTGTCTCTACTGCTTCTACTTTTCAAAAAAATCTATCATTTTCAAGAACTTATTTTTTCCAAAAAACAGACAATTTGGGTCTCTTAGCACACGAGCACCTGTAAAACCCATATTTTTTATTTTGCAAAAAAAAAATTGTTTCATAGATTTAATTTTTGAGGGGTTCTTTCATGTTGGTGAAAAATTAGTTTTTCAATAAAATGACGATCTAGGTCTACTTAGAACGACATTCTCTAAAAAACCCATTCCTCAGATTTTTCATAAAAAAAATAAATAAATTTTCCTTTGTTTATCTTTACTACTACTTTTCAAAAAAATCTATCTTTTTACATAACTTGTTTTTTCAAAAAACAGACAATCTGGGTCTTTTGAGCACACGAGCACCTATAAAACCCATAGTTTTGATTTCCCCAAAAAAATTGTTTTGTAGATTCTATTTTGAGGGGTTCTTGCATGTTGGTGAAAAATTAGTTTTTTTGAAAAAATGACGATCTGGGTCTACTCAGAACGACAATCTCTATAAAATCCATTTCTCAGATTTTTCATAAAAAAAACTCAAAAAAATTTCCTCTGTTACCTCTACTGTTTCTACTTTTCAAAAAAATCTATATTTTTCAAGAACAACTTATTTTTTTAAAACACAGACGATCTGAATCTATTCAGCACTCGAGCAACTATAAAACCCATATTTTTTATTTTCCCAAAAAAAATTGTTTCGTAGATTCTATTTTTGAGGGGTTCTTGCATGTTGGTGAAAAATTAATTTTTTGAAAAAAAGGACGATTTGGGTCTACTCAGAACGACATTCTCTACAAAACCCATTTTTCAGATTTTTCATAAAAAGATTCAAAATTTTTACCTCTATTGCTATTTTTTAAGAACTACTTATTTTTTCAAAAAACGAACGATCTTGGTCTCTTCAGCACACGAGCAACTATAAAACCCATATTTTTTATTTTCCCAAAAAAGTATTGTTTCGTAGATTATATTTTTGAGAGGTTCTTGCATATTGGTGAAAAATTAGTTTTTTGAAAAAATGACAATTTGGGTTACTCAGAACGACAATCTCTACAAAACCCATTTCTTAGATTTTTCATAAAAAAAATAAAAAAAATTTGCCTTCGTTACCTCTATAGACTACTACTTTTCAAAGAAATCTATCTTTTTCAAAAACAATTTAATTTTTCAAAAAACAAATGATTTGGTTCTCTTTGGCTCACGTGTACCTATAAAACCCATATTTTTTATTTTCCAAAAAAAATTGTTTTGTAGATTCTATTTTTGAGGGGTTCTTGCATGTTGATGAAAAATTAACTTTTCGAAAAAAGAATGATTTGGGTCTACTCAAAATGACATTCTCTACAAAACTCATTTATCAGATTTTTCATAAAAAAGATTCAAAAATTTTGCCTCTGTTACCTCTATTGCTTCTACTTTTCAAAAAAATCTCTTTTTCAAGAACAACTTATTTTTTCAAAAAACGGATGACCTGGGTCTCTTGAGCACACGAGCACCTATAAAACCCATATTTTGATTTTCCCAAAAAAATAGTTTCGTAGATTCTATTTTTGAGGGGTTCTTACATGTTGGTGAAAATTTAGCTTTTCGAAAAAAAGGACGATTTGGGTCTAATCAGAATAACATTCTCTACAAAACCCATTTATCAGATTTTTCATAAAAAGATTCAAAAAATTTGCCTCTATTACCTCTACTACTATTTTTCAAAAAAATCTATCTTTTTCAATAATAACTTATTTTTTCAAAAAATGGACAATCTAGGTCTGTTGAGCACGCGAGCACCTATAAAAGCCATATTTTCAATTTTCTAAAAAAAAATTGTTTTGTAGATTCTATTTTTAAGGGGTTCTTGTATGTTGGTGAAAAATTAGTTTTTCGAAAAAATGACGATATGGGTCTACTCAGAATGACATTCTCTACAAAACTTATTTTTTAAATTTTTCATAAAAAGATTGAAAAAAAACTCTTTTATTACCTCTACTGCTTCTACTTTTCAAAAAAGCTATCTTTTTTAAGAAAAAAAAATTTCAAAAAATAGAGGATTTGGGTCTCTTTAGCACACGAGCACCTATAAAACCCTTATTTTTTATTTTCCCCAAAAAAAAATTTGTTACGTAGATTCTATTTTTGAGGGGTTCTTGCATGTTGGTGAAAAATTAGTTTTTCGACAAAAGGATGATCTGGGTCTACTCAAAACGACATTCTCTACAAAACCCATTTCTCAGACTTTTCATAAAAAGATTCAAAAAATTCGCCCTCGTTACCTCTAATGCTTCTACTTTTCAAGAAATTCTATCTTTTTCAAGAACAAATAATTTCAAAAAATTGACGATCTAGGTCTCTTTAGCACACAAGCACTTATAAAACCCATATTTTCAATTTCTTAAAAAAAAAATTGTTTCGTAGATTCTATTTTTGAGGGGTTCTTGCATGTTGATGAAAAATTAGTTTTTTGAAAAAAGGACGATTTGGATTTACTCAAAATGACATTCTCTACAAAACCCATTTCTCATATTTTACATAAAAAGATTAAAAAAAAATTGCCTCTGTTACCTCTACTACATCTACTTTTCAAAAAAATCTATCTTTTTCAAGAACAACTTATTTTTTCAAAAAATAGACGATCTAAATCTGTTTAGCACACGAGCAACTATAAAACCTATATTTTTTATTTTCCCAAAAAAAATTGTTTCGTAGATTCTATTTTTGAGGGGTTCTTGCATGTTGGTTCTGAAATAAGAAAGGATACATGTCTTATAGGAAGTAATAACATATTCAATTTGGTGCCGACCTTTAAGGTTGTGTACATTTCACTAGAACTGAAAAATCAATTGTTTGAAATTATAAATTGGGTGAGGAATTATGTATAAGTTATACTAAATTAAGTGATTGAGAAACTAAATAGTATCTTCAAGGACATAAAAATTTTCATGAAAGACTCCCAAATAATGTTGTGCATTTCTATACTAGTGACTAGTACTCTAGAAAAAAAAGCATATATATGAGGAATACAATGGAGAAAACTTAAAGGTAGGAATTGTTACTTATCGCATGTCCTTGAACCTTATGAAGTAAGAAATAATTGTGATTATTAAAATGATGATTATAACATGTGATTAAATGAGTCAACCTAAGGTATCGGAATGCAATATTTAAAAAAAAAAACATAAATAACTTAACGAGTTGTGAAAATTAATATTCCATGATTTATCGTGTGTTTTATGAATTGAGTGTGCTTTCTTTTCTTGTATTACAATGTTTTGAAAGAAATGGTTGATTATCTTCCTTATTGAGTAGAAAAAAAAAAATCTTTAGCATGTTGCAAAAATAATAATGGAATTACCCATATGGATATGTTAGTAAACATAACATAGTTGAATGAAAGAGGAAGAACAATATGGATGAATATAGAAAACCAATCTTGATAATATATGTGATGTCGGACAATGAATTAGTAAGATAGAATTATGATATACCATATATTGTTAAACCTAAGAAAATGGAGTACTACCTAGGCTACAGTTGTGCATCATCTAGTGATTTCTTTTACATATGCAAAGTGAGTAGATATTTACAAAATTGAGAAGCAAGGAGTGTATTTAAGTGCATTGATTTTATTATGTAATATGGAAAACTTCATAGAGTGTATTGTGTTATGTCATGTGATGCAAAACCAATATATGTGTTGTGTCCAAGCATGAGATACAGGGTATCCGACTTGGGATAAGGGTGGTGGACGTCTAGTACGATCCCCTATGTGTACCCTTTGTGATGGCCTTTATGTAAGTTAGCCAGTTGGCAGTTTATGTAAACATGTTGAGTGTGTAAGTGTCGTTATTAGATGAATTGTAATGTATTCCTTTGTGTTAGTTTTATTTGTATGTTAAATGTGTACCCCAGTGTATGGTTCCCCCCTTATGGGAGCAAGATGCCAGCTAGTGTAAATAGGGGTTGAGAGGCGCATGTTCACCCATTGGGAAATTACAAGCTCAGGTTGTCCCTAATCCTAATAAAGGATCTATGTCGAGTCATTGTAATCCTCCCATGGACGTTGATCTTGGCCTACTCCCCCACATATGAGAGCCACACTTGTTGGTTCATAGTGCAAGCCTCTTCCTTGATGTAACCCACGGGTAAAGGATGGAATTACATGGACCACTAGAGATTCATATTTATGTGGTCAGGGACGACCAGTGATTTATATTTATGTGGTTAGGGACGACCAGTGATTTATATTTATGTGGTCAGGGACCACCAGTGATGCATACTTATGTGGTTAGGGACCACTAGTGTTCATATTTATGTGGCTAGGGACCACCAGTTATTGCATGTTATTATACTTATGTGGTTAGAGAACCACCATTCCCCTCCTCCCCTTATGTGAATTTATCAAAGTCACATGGTGCTCTTAATGTGTAAATTTTATTGTTGAAATATTGATTATTGGTAATGTCTTAATTGATATTTTATTTTATTATGTGTCAATAGTATGAAATTTTATATTTTTTGTTTTAAAGCTATTTAGCCATTTGAAGACTTGTCATAGTCCAATTGCCTCAAGGACTTGTTTAATTTCATTTTTGGAATTAAGGTTTGAAATGTTGCAATGTAGCTACACTTGATCTTTATTTCATTTGTTTTCTTAAATTTATAATTTTACTTTTTTTTATGGGAATTTTAATACAACTTTCGTTTATGATCTTATATTGCTTGGTTTGAGGCTTTCTTGTTTATTGCGAATTGTTGACAAATGTGGTGTAATGTGACATATATAAAATTGCCATATCCTGGGGGGTTCCGTAGCAAGTCATATAGGGGAGTAGATGCGCTGGGGAATTATTTTAAAAAGGGGTTGCAAATGGGACTGGAATAGGACGGTCATAAATCCATTCTTCCCCTAGTTTTTTGAAAAAAAAATTGTACCTTCCTTTTGTAGGTTAACCCCCTTAAACAAACAAGGGGAAGGTACTAGGAAATTTATGGAGGGTCCTGAGATAAGGGCCTTGAGACCATCTTTCCTAATGGCTATGGTATCTAAGAATCTCCATCCTTGTAAATACCATTGTGTGAGCCTTGTGTAAGTTATGTGGCTTTATGAGGAGAGTCTCACTTAATTTGGGAAGAGCATCCTTTGTATGAGGATAGACGCACCCAATTCCTTAGAGAATCCTTATTGTTGTTGTGTGTACATGTGAAATTGCAAGTAAATGTGATGTGGCATACCTATGAACTATGTGAGAAAGATAGTAACAAATGATGCAAAGTTAATATTCCTTGAGATATGGTATGAGTGCCATGATTATATGGTAAAATGTTCTCTTAAGGAAATATTTGGACAAAATATGAAGCTAATAATTTTGAGACATGAATTGATATTGGAACAAAAATATTTTCTAACATCATGAGTGATGTTTATGATGCAAAAGGGAACCTTGAAGGGTATCCAAAGATGATAATGTGTATTAGATATATGTTGGTGTATTTTTAATCGAGAATGTTAACTACGTGGATGACTATTAATATTTGTTATATTGTGAGTACATCGAATAAATGTTATAAGATGTGAAATTTTTTTCTAAGTATTTAGATGATTGGACTATGGAAGTGATGTCCCTACACATGTACTGATGATTTAATGTTTTGTACCTTTCTTTAATATGGTAAGATAATTAGTATATTTAACTTGTTATGTGTGTTTCCATATTGGGAATTAAGATTACAAACCTTAACGACTTCCAGGAGGAAGTCCAATCTAAGGGGAGGGAGATGTGAGGCCCAAACCCATCTATAAATTGTGTGACACCTTGATAAGTTCAATTGTTCTTGTTTGGTGAATAAATTGATGATTTAACCCGACTCCATGTTTAATATTTTGACTTTCTTATGAACTAGTTTAAATGATTGTTGTGATAAATTCTCTTTAGTAAATGAAAATGGGAAAACTATTAAGAATGAATGTGAGCATATAATATTTAGATTCTTGAGCAAGTATCATATGAAGAATACACTTAGATCGATATGAGATAAGGAATTTTGTGTACCTAACATTGGTTTGAATCTCACTAATAAGTTTCATGTTACTTGGAAAATTATAATAGTTAGGAACAAAGCGGGACTTTGGGAAGATCAAGAAGAAATTTCTAGAAGGATCACTAGCCAAACACCATTGAGGTAAATTTAAAGGAAGACTCTAATCAATGAGGGGTATACCTAAGGTAGGATAATTTGAGGAAAAATTATATAAATTAGATATCAAGTTGCATGATGAATTTTATTAGAGGAAGGAGTGTCCAAGAGTAAATTTAGTAGTGTAAACAAATTATTTAGCTAAGGTTAGATTTTCATTATTATTTCATGCATGCTCAAAGTTTCCATCTTTAATAGGGAAAGGAAATGAATATATATGTGTATTATGATTTACTAACTATTGAATTTGATCTTATTGATATTTTGAACAAGTATTTATTATTTTTGGAAAAATACATGTGAGAGTAATGTCAAGGGTAATAAGGGAAAAATATCTAGACCCAAGTTAAATATTTATCTTTTGAAGTTTTAAATTTTGACTCTATGATATAGGAGGTAGTTAGGGTTTTGTGTAAGCTTTAATTGTGTTTAAGGTTTTAATGATTGGTAGTTTAGTGTAAGCATGTTTTGTGAAGCTTTATTGAATTAAGTCAAGTGATTAAGGGTGAAAGTACAATTAGGGTTTTGAAATCCTTAGTTAGGTCTTGAATTTCGAATTGGTATTTAAAGTGGTCTTTTTAAGGTGTTGTCTAGTCAATTTTATTGATATTAGTACAAAAATAGATCCCTAGGGCCTATACCTATGGAAGGGGGACCCTTTTGGACATGTGACCTTGTCCTTAGGGCATGATATGACCCTTCAAAAGTCCACTTGAAAGAGTGTGACGAATTTGAGTTCTTGGGAGTTGGGAGAAGTGACTTCTCACTCTCCCACCACACTCCCCAAAGTTCATTAGTGAACTTGGGAAGAGCATCAAGGCTTTCACATGTGTGAAGCCACCTTATAAGGGACGTTGGGTAGAGTGTCATTGTACATTCTCCATCTCCCCAAAAATCTCACACATGTGGGAGAATTTGTGGGGATATGTGTTGAAAGATCAAATGAGAGAGTGATAAGTGTCTCTCTCATACTTGAAACACATACTTGAGAATATTTTTGTTTCTTTGAAATGCATATCGTCCACATCCAAACAAATGAATGAGTGCACCAAATTCATAGCCCAGACCATGCCAAATATTTCTCAAACTTATTCAGATTGGCATATGGTATTTAGCTGCGGCTGCCACATTTTCCCCTTAAAAGAGGGAAATGCTAAACTTATAAGGGATTTAGGGTTTGTGAAGGCACCCATGTTTAATCGTGTTATATAAATATTGTTTGGAATCTAAAAGTAAATCAAGTCATGGGAGTAAAACAAAAAAAAGGAATAAATTGGATGATAAATTTAAAATAATAATTAAGTACATTTAAACTTTATCTTGTACAAATAGTTTGCATTATTATTTAAATAAATATTAGTGGTATGTTGACTATTTTCTTTTAATTGATTTGTTTATGTGCACTTTAATTTTTGCATTACGAGTGTCTATGAAACAAACGTGTTTGTTTCTAGTATCATAAATACAACATTATTAGTAAATAAAATAGGATTAATATAATAGTATAAATCATATTAGATGCAATATGATTGGAAACGGTTATTATTACAAAATAAGGATAGGATAAAAGATGTATGATGTTGCTGCACTCTCTAAAGTTCTAAAGTGAGCAACTAGCAAAAAATGAAATTACTTCTGGTTTGGATAAGAATAATAATATGATGTATATTTTAATGGGGTGTGAATTTTAACATTATTATCAATATGGGAGTTGATAAACATTTTAATATTGTTTTGGAAATAATATTTCATATTAAAATTGATTAGTACTAATATTATTATTAGTAATATTATTTTGAGCAAGTAATATTAATTTTAAATATTAATATAGGGAATTAATAATATTATCTAAAAAAAAAGGATTTGGAGTTGGCACCTCTAATAACATGGGTGTTGATGATAATGTAATATTAGTGCATAGATTAATCTCACCATTAATAGGAGTCTTAGTATTAATATTAATATAAAGTTGGAATCTATTATTTACACTAATATGGATGTCAATATTTGTATTAATATTAAGATTATTATTATTATTTTTCTTTTAAAGTTTACTAATTAATTTGATTATTGAAGTAAGATTGGATGGTTACACGAAGTCTTATTATGTATAGACGGGGTGAGTATAACATTGGTAACCAGAGATTACAACATTGGTAAGCAGAGTCAAATTTAACCTACCTTGACATGTGAAGTAAACGTATCAAGTGATGTCACCAAGAAGATAAAAAAATTTAATCACAACTAAGTGAGAATCAAAATATGTTCTATAAATCTTAATGTTGCACCTCAAACACTTAGGGAGATAATTAATTTAATTAATGTTAGAAAAAAAAATGTTGGGTTTTCTAGCGTAAAATTTTGGGTATGATACTAAGATTTTTCATAAAAAGATTCAAAAAATTTGCCTTTGTTACCTCCATTGCTTCTACTTTTCAAAAAAATCTATCTTTTTCAAGAACAACTTATTTTTTCAAAAACCGGATGATCTGGGTCTCTTCAGGACACGAATACCTATAAAACCCATATTTTTTATTTTACCAAAAAAAATTGTTTCGTAGATTCAATTTTTGAGGGGTTCTTGCATGTTGGTGAAATATTAGTTTTAAAAAAAAAAAAACGATTTGGGTTGACTTAGAATGACATTCTCTACAAAACCCATTTCTCAGATTTTTCATAAAAAAATTCAAAAAATTTGCCTCTGTTAATTCTATTGCTTCTACTTAAAAAAAAAAAACTATCTTTTTCAAGAACTTATTTTTTCAAAAAATAAACGATTTGGGTCTCTTTAGCACAAGAACACCTATAAAACCCATATTTTCGATTTTCCCAAGAAACATTATTTCGTAGATTCTATTTTTGAGGGGTTCTTACATGTTGAAAAATTAGTTTTTCAAAAAAAGGACAATCTGGGTCTTCTCAAAACAACATTCTCTACAACACTCATTTTTCAGATTTTTCATAAAAAGATTCAAAAATATTGACTCTGTTACCTCTACTACTACTTTTCAAAAAAATCTCTTTTTCAAGAACTTATTTTTTCAAAAAATAGACGATCAGGGTCTCTTGAGCACACGAGCACCTATAAAACCCATATTTCAATTTTCCCAAAAAAATTGTTTCGTAGATTCTATTTTTGAGGGGTTCTTGCATGGTGAAAAAATAGTTTTTCAAAAAAATGATGATTTGGGTCTACTCAAAACGACATTCTCTACAAAAACCATTTCTCATATTTTTCATAAAAAGATTCAAAATTTTTTCCTCTGTTACCTCTACTTCTTCTACTTTTCAAAAAAATCTATCTTTTTCAAGAACAAATATTTTTTTCAAGAAACGAACAATCAGGATCTCTTTAGCACACAAAACACCTATAAAACCCATATTTTTTATTTTCTGAAAAAAATTGTTTCATAGATTCTATTTTTGAGGGGTTCTTGCATGTTGGTGAAAAATTAGTTTTTTGAAAAAAGGACGATCTGTGTCTACTCAACACTACATTATGTACAAAACCCATTTCTCATATTTTTCATAAAAAGATTCAAAAAATTTGCCTTTGTTACCTCTATTGCTTCTACTTTTCAAAAAAATCTATCTATATCAAGAACAACTTATTTTTTCAAAAACATACGATCTGGGTCTCTTTAGCACACGAGCACCTATAAAACCCATATTTTCAATTTTCCCAAAAGAAATTGTTTCATAGATTCTATTTTTGAGGGTTCTTGCATGTTGGTGAAAAAATAGTTTTTCGAAAAAAGGACAATCTTGGTCTTCTCAGAACAACATTCTCTACAAAACCCATTACTTAAAATTTTCATAAAAAGATTAAAAAAATTTGCCTCTGTTACCTCTACTTCTACTTTTCAAAAAAATCTATCTTTTTCAAAAATAACTTATTTTTTCAAAATGGACGATCAGGTCTCTTGATCACACGAGCACCTATAAAACCCATATTTCGATTTTCCCAAAAAAAATTGTTTCATAGATTCTATTTTTGAGGGGTTCTTGCATATTCGTAAAAAATTAGTTTTTTGAAAAAAGGACGATTTGGGTCTACTCAAAATGACATTCTCTACAAAACCCATTTCTTAGATTTTTCATAAAAAAGATCCCAAAAATTTGCCTCTATTACTCTACTCTTCTATTTTTCAAAAAAATCTATATTTTTTAAGAACTTCTTATTTTTTCAAAAAACAGACGATCTGGGTCTCTTTAGCACACGAGCACCTATAAAACCCATATGTTTTATTTTCCAAAAAAAAAATGTTTCGTAGATTCTATTTTTGAGGGGTTCTTGTATGTTGCTGAAAAATTATTTTTTTGAAAAAAGGACGACTGGGTCTACTCAAAATGACATTGTCTACAAAATCCATTTCTCAGATTTTTCATAAAAGATTCAAAAAAATTGTCTCGGTTACCTCTACTGCTTCTACTTTTCAAAAAAATCTCTTTTTTGAGAACAAATTTTGTTTTAAAAAAATGGACGATCTGGGTCTCTTTAGCATATGAACACCTATAAAACCCATATCTTTGATTTTTCGCAAAAATAATTGTTTCATAGATTCTATTTTTGAGGGGTTCTTACATGTTGGTGAAAAATTAGTATTTTGAAAAATAGACAATCTAGGTCTACTCATAATGACATTCTACAAAACTCATTTCTCATATTTTTCTTAAGAAGATTCAAAAAGATTTCCTTTGTTACCTCTATTACTTCTACTTTTCAAAAAAATCTATCTTTTTCAAGAACAACTTATTGTTTTAAACAATGGATGATCTGGGCCTCTTTAGCACACGAGCACCTACAACCTTTGTTCCTCTATTACTTCTACTTTTCAAAAAAATCTATCTTTTTCAAGAACAACTTATTTTTTTAAACAATGGATGATCTGGGCCTCTTTAGCACACAAGCACCTACAAAACCCATATCTTTGATTTTTGCCAAAAAAAATTGTTTTGTAGATTCTATTTTTGAGGGGTTCTTACATGTTGGTGAAAAATCAGTTTTTCGAAAAATAGATGATCTATGTCTACTTCGAACAACATTCTCTACAAAACCCATTTCTCATATTTTTCTTAAGAAGATTCAAAAAAATTGTCCCTGTTACTAGTAAAGCTTCTACTTTTCAAAAGAATCTATCTTTTTCAAGAACAACTTATTTAAAAAAAAAATGGACGATTTGGGTCTCTTTAGCACACGAGCACATACAAAAATTGTTTGTAGATTTATTTTTGAGGGCTTCTTGCATGTTGGTGAAAAATCTATTTTTCGAAAAACGAACGATCTGGGTCTACTCAGAACGCATTCTCTACAAAACCCATTTCTCATATTTTTCTTAAGAAGATTCAAAAAAATTGCCTCTATTACCTCTACTATACTTTTCAAAAAAAATCTATTTTTCAAGAACAACTTATTTTATTTAAAACAGACGATCTAGGTCTCTTTAGCACATGGGCACCTGTAAAACCCATATTTTTATTTTCCCAAAAACATTGTTTCATAGATTCTATTTTTGAGGGGTTCTTGCATGTTGGTGAAAAATTAGTTTTTCAAAAAATGGACAATCTGGTTCTACTCAGAACGACATTCTCTACAAAACTCTTAGATTTTTCTTAAAAAGATTAAAAAAAATTGTTTATGTTACCTCTACTGCTTCTACTTTTCAAAAAGATCTATCTTTTTTTAGAACAACTTATGTTTTAAAAAAATAGACGATCTAGGTCTCGTTAGTAGACGACACCTACAAAACCCATATCTTCAATTTTTTGCAAAAAAAAAATGTTTCATAGATTCTATTTTTGAGGGGTTCTTGTATGTTGGTGAAAAAATAGTTTTTTGGAAAACGAATGATCTAGGTCTATTTAGAACGACATTCTATGCAAAACCCATTTCTCAAAATTTTCTTAAGAAGATTGAACTTTTTTTTCAAAAAATGGACGATCTAGGTCTCTTCAACACCTGAGCACCTACAAAATCCATATCTTCAATTTTTCCCAAAAAAAATTGTTTCATAGATTATATTTTTGAGGGGTTCTTGCATGTTGGTAAAAAAAAATATTTTTTTAAAAACAAACTATCTGGGTCTACTCATAACGATGTTCTCTATAAAACCCATTTCTCATATTTTTCTTACGAAGATTCAAAAAAATTGCATGAGTACCTACAAAACCCATATCTTCAATATTTCACAAAAGTTCTTTCGTAAATTCTATTTTTGATGGGTTATTGCATGTTGGTGAAAAATTAGTTTTTTGAAAAACAGACGATCTGGGTCTACTTAGAACGACATTCTATACAAAACCCATTTCTCAAATTTTTCTAAAGAAGATTCAAAAACATTTCCTTTGTTCCCTCTACTGACTATTCAAAAAAATCTATCTTTTTCCATAACAACTTATTTTTTCAAAAAACGGATGATTTGGGTCTCTTTAGCACATGAGCACCTGCAAAACCCATATCTTCGATTTTTTCACCAAAAAAAATGTTTTGTAGATTCTATTTTTGATGGGTTATTGCATGTTGGTGAAAAATCCGTGTTTCGAAAAATAGACAATCTGGGTCTACTCAAAACAACATTCTCTACAATACCCATTTCTTAGATTTTTCTTAAGAAGATTCAAAAAATTTGCCTCTATGACCTCTACTATTTCCACTTCCCAAAAAAATCTATCTTTTTCAAGAACAACTTTTTTTTTGAAAAAACAAACGATCTGGGTCTCTTTTTCAAAACCCATATTTTCAAAAAAATTGCCTCTATTACCTCTACTGCTTCTACATTTGAAAAAAATCTATCTTTTTCAAGAACAACTTATTTTTGCAAAAAACAAACGATTTGGGTCTCTTTAGCACACGAGGACCTACAAAACCCATATCTTCGATTTTTCCTAAACAAAATTGTTTCATAGACTATTTTTGAAGGGTTCTTGCATGTTGGTGAAAAATCATTTTTTTGAAAAACGGACGATTTTGGTTTACTCAGAAAGACATTCTCTACAAAACCCATTTCTTATATTTTTCTCAAGAATATTCAAAAAAATTGCATTTGTTACCTCTACTGCTACTACTTTTCAATAAAATCTATCATTTTCAAGAACACCTTATTTTTTCAAAAAATGGACGATCTGGGTCTCTTTAGTAGACGAGCACCTGCAAAACCCATATCTTTGATTTTTCCAAAAAATAATTGTTTCATAGATTCTGTTTTTGAGGGGTTCTTTTTTTTATGGGTTTTCGTGAACGTTGATTTTCAATCGATATACAGTTAAGTTTGGCTAACACCTTATTTTAAGCCTACATTGCAACTGTGTCATGCGAATTACCATTTTCACCCAAAATCAACCAAGTTTGGAGAACTTTGATTTTATATTGTGTTGTAGATGACTATTAGGAACCTTTATTTTTATCAACATTCGTAAACGTTGATTTTCCATTGATTTGCAACTGAGTTCTTCCAACACCTGATTTTAAGGCTACGTTGCAGTTGTGTCATGCAAACTCCCATTTTTCACCCATAATCAACCAAGTTTGGAGAACTTTGATTTTAGATTATGTTGTAGATGACTATTATCAACCTTTATTTTCTATCACCTTTTTTAAATGTTTATCTTCCTTTAATTTAAAGTTGAGTTCGGTTAACACCTGATTTTATTGCTACATTGCAGTTGTGTGATGTGACCTCCTATTTTCCACCCATAAACAACCAAGTTTTAAGAACTTTTATTTTAGATTGTGTTGTAGATGTTTTTTGGAACCTTTATTTTCTAATAGTTTTCGTGAACATTGATTTTCCATCAATTTATAGTCCACTTCAGGTAACACCTGATTTTAAGGCTACATTCCAGCTGTGTCATGTGAACTCCCATTTTTCACCCATAATCAACCAAGTTTGGAGAACTTTTATTTTAGATTGTGTTATAGATGAGTATTAGAATGTTCCGGATCTCACATTTCTCATCCTTAAACACAAGATCAAATCCTTTTTTGCACATCTGACCAACACTCAATAAATTATGCCTCAAACCTTTCACATAGTAGACATAAAAACTTACTAAACCTATCCCACATATTTTATCACCAGTATCATCTCCAAACATAACCAAGCCTCCATCATATTTCTCAAGTTTGACAAACTTAATCTTATCACTAGCCATGTGATTTGAACAACCACTATCAACTACCCAAAAATTATTTTCTCGTTTAGCATGTAGGGTAGAGATAACTGTACCTTCATTTTTTCCCTCTCCTTCTCCAGAGGGCTTTCCTTTACCTATTTTTCTGAATTAGTAGAAGTAGGTTTATCCTTAATTTCCAAGAACCAACATTCATTGTCATTTGGATCTTCATATTTTGAATCTTCATCTGAAATACTGGCATTCTCATTCACATAGTAAGCTCTATTAATTCTCTTTCCTTTATTTTCCTTCTCATATCTTTGTTTATTACTTTTAGCTCTTTTCAAACACTTAGCAACATAATGACCTATTTCTCCACAACTAAAGCATTTAAATGGAAACTTACCTTCATACTTTCTAGAACTTTTTTTCATTCTTCTTACAAAGTTAGCTTTTATTTCATCAATTTTTTCTTCATCCGAATCTTCAGCTTTTGTCGCTTTAAAAGTAGTTTTTGATTTTCCTCCATTTCTTAGACTCGGCTTCCTCATCTCATAAGATGTCAAAAATCCTAACAACAAATCCTTAGTACAAGTCTTATAATCTATAGTCTGCTAAATAGCACTCACCTTATCACTGTAAGCATCAAGAAGAGTTCTGAGAATCTTCTTTACAATCCTGGTTTCATCTATAGTAGTGCTAAGTGATTGCATTTCAGCCACTACCTCATCCAATCTCTATACATAAGCTTTAATATTTTCATCTTTGGACATATGTATAAGATCAAACTTTGTTTCCAAATTATGTAATTTTTCCTCTGTAACTCTTTCATCACCATCATGCGCTCTTTCTAAAGCATCCCAAACTTCCTTAGTTGTCTTGAAATTTTGAACCTTAATCAACTCGAAATGTCCCAGACTATTCTTCAAGATGAACTTCACCTTATTGTTCACTTCATGTGCTTTGATCTCTCCAGGTGTACTCAAACCATTAGCAGGAGGAGTGTAGGGATTATTGTACGCTTTCTCCACATCATATCCACAATACTCCAGATATTCTTCCATCAACACTTTCTAAATGCCATAATTAGTTCCATCAAACCTCGGATAATCAAAGACCATCTTTCTAGCCATCTCGGACCTTCCTGAAGCGATTAATCTTTTCACCAAGGAACCAATTTTTGATACCAATTGTTGAATAAGACAACTAAGAGGGGGGTGAATCAGTTGTCACAAATTTTAACCTTTAATTCCATCACCAGAACTAATAGTTAAAACAACTTAAATGATTAATCATCAAAAACCAATGTAGAAACTCAAATCCAACACAATAACACAAGATTTACGTGGAAAATCCAATGAGGGAAAAACAATGGAGAGGATTAACTCACACTACAGAGAATATCAAAATTGATTACAAAAAGGCTCATTGCCAAAAACAAGGCTCATTTCCTGAGATAAGAATCACTGCCTGAAACAAGGACTCACTACCCACGGGGTTATAACCCAGAGGACTCACTATGTAGTGCCTCACGTGTTACTGCTACTCTTATGATAATGTTTATGTTTTGATGCATACTCGAGACCTCGATGGTGATTGTTTCACCTATTTGACTTGTGTGTTTTGTTTGGATGCACATGATATTGTTTTATGATGTTGATGATATAATGATGCATGGTGTTCATCTCTACCTGATTATGCGATATTGTGTGGTTACGTAAATTGATTAATGCTCACTTCATGATGTTTATGATGATGTGTTAATTGTTTGAGAGTCGAGTGAGAGGGATGGTGTTGCATCGCTCATCCGTGAGCACCTTGCTACACTACAATTCTCTCTCACGGTGTGTTTGGCATGGAATATATATGTTGTTTTGACACTTGGTTTTATGCAGGATTGCAGGTATTGGGAACTGACTCCACCCACACCATCGAGTCTGAGCGTGCCCAACATACCCAATGGATATGATGTGGTTTAAGGATTTGAAAAGAAAGTATCCTCATCCTAGTCTGTCACCCCATCACTGTGTCTGATGTCGTCATCCATTTGTGACCTTGTTTTGTCTTGGTATTGTTTTGTTTGAGTCATTCATTTTAATTGGTCATTTAATGTTGATCTATTTTGTCGTTCGAATTAATTGGTTAAGTAATGTGTTTCAATTATTTTGCATGGTCAAGATTCATTGTTGTTTGGGTGTTGATTGGGTTATGTTGCTCATAGTTCTAACGCGATTTAATTAAAATATTAAATCAAATTGTTAAATTATTAAGAGTATTTTATTAATTAATTAAAAGAGGATAATAATTTAATAGCTTATAATATTATTCCTTTATTAAAGATGAAAAACATAAATAAAGCATAAATTTGTATTTATAAATAATATTTATTTTAAATTTAATTGAGTTTATTTACAAGTTTAAAATATCAAAATAGATTTAATGCATATTATATCTAGGAGGATAAATTTTTTTTAAATAATAATAATAATAATAATAATTAAGGGAATTATGAAATAGTAATGATTTAATTAAATTAGATAGTGTGAACTATTGATAATCGGTAAAGTATTAAAAATAGGGTGAAAATTAATGTCTGAAGTTTTAAGCACAGTAGTGGAGGGTTAGGTTTATAAATGAACTAAAATGCAAGGATTTCCAACAAGTGGTAAAACGGGAAACAATTAAGTTGTCGGGTGCACCCTCGAAAGAGTAAATTAATTTCAAAAGTTTGCCATTTGTCCCTTAGTTTGTCGAAAAACTAGAGAGAGCGTTTCTTAATTTATTTGGGGAAAATTTTGATAAACAACAAGGAGATACATATTGGAGAAGGTAAAAAAAAATTAACCTGCAATGTGCTCTGGTAAGAAGTGGAAGCGAGAAGAAAATATCATAGCTGGGAAGCATTTGAAAACAACTCAACTCTCCATCCCCATTGGCAAGCGCCTAATTCAGGTTGGTCATTTTTTTTGTATGTTAAATAAATCCTTTATAATTATGTCGTCTGGATTAATTATGAAGAATGAAATTTTGAAGTGAAAACCCTAGCAAAAACAATTTTAGTAAATTTTCATTTATGGCTGTAGAAAATGAAAATTTAGAATTTAGAATAGTAAAGTTTCTACCCTTTTTTTCCTAAACAATTTTAGTAAATTTTGATTTATGGCTGTAGAAAAATAAAATCTAGAATTTAGAATTGTAAAGTTTGTACCCTTTTTGTCCTAAACAATTTTAATAAATTTTGATTTACGGCTGTAGAAAAAGAAAATCTAGAATTTAGAATTGTAAAGTTTCTACCTTTTTTGTCCTAAACAATTTTAATTTATATATATATTTAGTTTCTCAGTAATTTATTTACTTATGTGAGCAAAAGAAATTTGTAAACCTCATTTTAAATTAGTTAATATGTCAAAACGTTATTATTTTAATATTTAGTTTCTCAGTAATTTATTTACTGATATGAGAAAAATATTTGTAAACCTTATATTAAATTAGTTAATCTGTAAAAACATTTTTATTTTAGTTTATACATATACTTCAGTTTCTGATTAAGTTTTGATTGTGTATGTGTATATTAATTGCATAATCCCTTAGCTATCCAATTAGTATTCAGTTGCTTATGCAAAGAGGTGTAGTGATTAATATTTATTTGTTACATGGAATGTGTCAGTAGATTAAGAAGCTAATTTTATTTGTACCCCATGATCGGTTTCATCATTCATTTGAATTATTTTCGTTTGGAATAGATTATGTGTTTGGACTTGTTGTGAGATCATGTTGGGAACCCATGTCATTGTGTTAGTCTTCTGGGAGTGTAAGGGTAGGTTGTCCTATAGGCTTCCAGAGGCTAAGGTAAGTCTTGTTCCATGTTGAACTTCCACAGTTTAATCATTATAATAAGTTTGATCTTACTATTGATTTTGAGTTTCATGTGTGGGTCAAACCTTGTATCAGGATTGTCTTTGTAAATGGCTTTGGCGAGATGGTTCATGCCTCGCAGGTACACTGGTTTTGTGGTTTTAGTGCTCTTTCTATTTTGGTACACCCCTTGATGACTTAGATTTGTTTTAGGGCTATTAGGGAGAGTGGCTCTCCATGGGGGCCGGCACACAAAGGGGCGGCTTGGATAACCCATTGAAGAGTTGTTTAAATAAGTGAAAACCTAACAAAATGTACTAGTGGGTTTGGGTAGGATACATAAACTAAAGATAAATAAGATACCTTTCCCTCGCCATTAGTGCTTTCACAAACTAAGGGTGTGCTGAGAAGGCCATGGTCGGTAAGATCGCTACCTCGTCCTCATGAGAGGCTAGTGGTCCTACATGAGTCACCCTATGGGGTCGGCGCCTAGTGTGAAGCAGCCAGGATAACCCTATATGGGGGTCGATGCTTGTTGAAGAGGCAGCCTGGATAACCCATGATAGGACAGTGCGATGACACTCTCCCATAGTATCCCTTCATTTTCCCTTTGTATGCCTTTGAAAGCAGTCACCTTGTAAGTAGTCGTTGAGAGTGGTGTTTGCTATGTTTGGTTGCTCTTGTGGTGTGGTCTTGTGGTCGTTCTGCTTGTTTGTCTTGGTCGTGGGTCTTTCTTGTCACTTCTAGCATGAGGGATGGACCTTCAGGTCCACACGGTCGGGTGGAATGTGCTATGCACCCCATTGGGTTCCCAGTTTGTGTTCATGATGCGGAAGCAGACGAAGAATTATGTCATGTTGTAATGTATTCCTGATGTATTGTATCTGTGGAAATATGCTCCACAATTGTAATATTAAAACTATGAATTGAATTGTAATAGAATGATGTATGTATCTTTTTCATCGCTATTGCTTATGGATGGTTGTATGATTATGTTATCTTGTGAATGTATGCTTCTATTGTTAACTTCTGGGCTTTATCTTTAATGATGTTTTGGTTGGGGAGTTTTATGTGTGATGCAACCCTGTAACCCCAAGGGACTAGATAAGTTTTGTCATATAATGTATATTATGATCATCTTATATAATGTATGTTCACAATCATCTTATGTAATGTTTCTCTTTCCAAAAAAAAAAAAAT
The DNA here is from genome assembly GCA_007258455.2 of Sequoia sempervirens. Classification (NCBI taxonomy): domain Eukaryota; kingdom Viridiplantae; phylum Streptophyta; class Pinopsida; order Cupressales; family Cupressaceae; genus Sequoia; species Sequoia sempervirens. The sequence continues at coordinate 4,048,526 of VDFB02000016.1, read as the reverse complement.
TGTGGTATTTTGTTGTCCTTTGGAGTTAACACGGTGGGGTGTTACACACTACCACATAGATACAAAGAAGACAAAGAAGACTTGCTACAAAGAGACTACAATCTCAATGTGACAAAGGATTCCACCATAGTTACTTGATTATCTTGCATGAATGATAGAGTTCGCTCATTACATCTGAAAACTCAGCATTAAGCTTCACATTGATCAGCCAAACACAACTAACACACACTTTCTGAATAGCATCAAATTCACGTTTTCTACTTCACTTATCTTCCTTCTTTCCTTTTGTATTTTTTCATTACTAGCTCATCCTGTATTTATACTATCTCCAACCTTGAAAAAGATACAAAGTCAACCATCCAACTTGAAATTCAAATTAGGTCAGTGCCAAACATCCTAGGGTGGAATTAGAATGAGGGTGACCCAAACACATGCTTCACTAAGACCCAAAATATATTCAACATGCTTCATCAACTTTGAAGATAGTGCTTAACACAAGGTTGGCCAAACCAGTGTAAAACACATAGAAAAATTAAGCTTCGAACTTCTAGAAACCAAAAATATCTTCAATGCAATATGAACATCTTAACTCTAGAACCGCAAGTCAAAAGACTTCATCAAAGATAAATCCAAACCAGCAAACTTTCTCCTGGACCTCAACCAAAACACAAAAAAACATAGTTCACAGCTAGTGAACACACCTTGACCTTCACAATGAACCAACAGTCAAAAATCTAGATATAGCAACCATCAATAGCCATGACCAACATATCTGATCCACACGAAAATAGGGGAAAATACCGGATCAACAACTGTATACCTATAAACTTTCTTTAATACAATTTTCTCAATATCCTCAACATATACAACCAATGGCAACTAGTAGATAACCAATTGACCAGTTGACATCAATGACAACACCTTCATTCCTTTCTTCAATTCTTGCAATAGATCAAGTACTGGATAGACTGGATAATGAGGATGGTAGTTATGGGAATTACCATGTTTAATGGAGGGTGAGGTGGCAGGTTAATTCAAATATAGCAATGTTTAATCATAATAAATAACTCATATCATACATAAGACAAAACTCCCTCCCTCAACTAAGTGATGAACCCGTCTTGGGGCATGCACACCAATCATATTAGAAATCAAAAAATATTTAATAGAAAAAGAAAAGAAAATATTACCCATTACCAAATATTGTCGGATGAAATAGTGCTGAAGTGGCTTACAAAACTTTAATGATGGTACATCACATGTCCCGTGAGCTAGAGAAAATTTGTAGGTAAATATGAAGTGACCACAGAAAGAAGGCACCATAAAAATGGATGATGTTGGAAGGGGTATGACAAGAAAATGACAAGGAGAGTAGTGAAAGCACACGATGAAAGCCAATGAGGATGAAATATAGAGGCCAACCGCTAACACATGGAAAAGAGCCAACATGGGGACTGAGTGAAAAGATAATGCCAGTTGGATATAGTCGAGGGTGAAAATATAAGTGGAAGAGTAGTCAAGTCATAATAACCATGTCATAAAGATAAAGAAAAGTACCACATATTAAATGATGAATGGGTGAAATAGAGCGAAGGATGCAAAAATGAGTGCTAAAGTGGGGGCCACAATGTGCCTAGTTAGTAACGAAAGAAGGGTGGTAGCACCTAGTGACAAGAACTATAAAGGTGGCAGGAAGAACGGTGTTTCTGTCACACCACAAAATGGGTAGTGACAGGAACTATATCATTCTACCACACCGGTGGTGTCTTCTTTCATTTTTCTTTTTTTTTTTCTAACTTTTGATAATGACACCAGACTGCCGATACACCGATTTTCAAACGGATGCTACTTGGAGATGCCAAAAAACCAATTTCCATCCCCAAGATTATTAGGAAGTTATTACCCATTGGTAACCTGGTTTTCAAGTTATAATTGGTCAACAATGCCTGAAGTTTTTCATTGTTGGATCTTTTATTTCTTTTTTTTATATTTATAATTTTGGAAGCATCCAGGGGGTACTTGAAGAGGCAATAGGAAAATTTTATACAACATTTAGTTCCTTCATCAAACATGATACAAAATGTTCTTTAGAAATAGGTCGCTTGTACAGTTTCAAGCGATGACCATTGTTAACAAGAGCCATGTAATTAAAATCTATGGTGTGAAGCTTGACCGCACTGTTGTCATAGATAACCTCAACCCCATAGGGCCCTAACCATTTAGTGTGGAACTTTCCTTTGAAATCATGAAACCTAGTGTCATACAATAGTGCCCAATCACTTGGATGAAATGACTATTGTTTGATGAAATGATCATGCCAAAGTGTATGTTGTTTCTAAACAATCTTTGCATGGAAAAGAGTTTGTTGTTGTAGTTCATCCAAAGAATGGAGTTGAGTAATCTTATCTTTCTGAGCATTAGTTAGACTCATTCCTAATTACAAAGTAGTTTAGAGAGTCTTTATCTCAAACTCAATGGGAAGAACAACTTTCTTACCATAAACCAGCTCATACAGTGTAAGACTGGTGGTGATCTTCCATGTGGTGCGATATGCCCATACCACTTTTGGAAGTCTTATTTCGCAATCTTTCTTGTGAAGGGCCACAATGTTTGTCAGAATATTCTCAAGCTCCTGATTGGTCACTTCAACTTGTCCATTTTCTTATGGGTGATATGGTGAGGACTTGCGGTGCCGAATTTCATATTCATGAACTAGAGCAGTAATCAACTTAGATGTCAACTATGATTCTTTTTTAGTACCAATCTTGTGAGGCATGCCAAACCTGGTAAAAATTTTAAAATACAAAAAGTCAGCAACCTTGGTTTCTCATGCATGTTTCAATGCCACAACCTCTACCCATTTAGTAACATAATCAATGCAATCTAATGTATAATCCTTTTTCTTTGATGGGGGGTTAATTGGCCCCACAAAATCTAAACCCCAATTTTTAAAGGGTTTAAGAGAAAACTAGGGATGTAGAGGCATCTCATCTAAATGTGTGGGTCACCCCATACGTTGACACTTATCATAGTGTTGCACAAAAAAATTACAATCTTTGTGAAGTGTAGGCCAATAATATCCAATAGTTAGGATTTTATTGGCTATCCTTTGAGTTGCCAAATGAACTCTGCACAACTCTAAATGACATGCTCTAAGTATATTGAAGACATCATCTTCATCTACACATCATCACATAATGTGGTCAATGTCAGTGCAAAACAAGAGTCTGTTAATCCATGTATATTGACCACTTAGCCCCACAAGTTTTCAACAATCTCGAGCAGAGAAGTGCGAGGGAAACTTGCAAGTGACCAAGAAATTTGCAATGTCTGCAAACCATGGACTCTGAACTGAAATGGAAAAAATATGCTCATCAAGGAAAGCATCATCAACGGGCATAGTTTCACTCTCGCATTGCAACCTAGATAAAAATTCCACAACCACATTTTCTTGACGAGGTTTATCAAGTATGGTTATATCAAATTCTTGCAATAAAAGTAACCATCTAATTACTCTTTTTGTAACTACTGGTTTATTCATTAAAAACCTTATTGTAGAGTGATTTGTATGGATAAAGACTTTATAACCAGTTATATAGTGCTAAAATTTATTAATGGCATAAACAACTGCAAGAAATTCCTTCTCAATAATCGTTTAGTTCATTTCAGCACCTATAAAGTTCTTACTAATATAATAAATAGAATAAAATAATGTGTCCTCTTTTTGACCAACGATAGCTCCCATTGAAAAATTGAAAACAACAGTATGGATATGGAAAGGAAGTTCCCAATTTGGTCCTTGCAATACTGGTGTGGTTGCAAGCTTCTCCTTGATAGTCTCAAAAGCTTGTTGACAATCCTATGTCCAAGAAAAGTGTTATCTTCACTCAACAAAACAAAAAGAGGAGCAAAAATCTTACTAAAGTTATGAATAAAATTCCCATAATATCCTACATGCCCTAGAAAGCTACAAACATCCTTTTGACAAACAAGCAAAGGTAAATCCTGAATTATTTGCACCTTTTTTGGGTTAACTTGAATACCTTTAGCAAAAATAGTGTCTGAGTACTATACCTTTTGTCATCAAAATGTGACACTTTTTATGACTCAAAGACAAATTAGTATCTTCACACTGCTATAAGACATTTTCAAGATTATTTTTGGCTTCCTCATAAGTATCACCATACACAATAAAATCGTCCATGTAAACTTCAACACAATCATGCATCAAATCAATAGAAATACTTAACATTGCCCTTTGGAAAGTAGCAAGGTCATTACATAGACCAAAAGGTAAAACATTATAAGCAAATGTTCCCCATGGATAGGTGAAAGTGATATTGTCTTGATCCTCTGGTGCGATGTGGATCTGATTGTACTCGCTAAATCCATAAAGGAAGGAGAAGAAATTCTTACCTAAAAGTGTATCCAAAACATGGTCAATAAAAGGTAATGGAAAATGATCCTTCTTAGTAGACTTGTTAAGGGCTCTATAATCAAAACATATCCTCCATTTACCATTTTTCTTAGGAACTACCACCAAAGGGGAAACCCATTGACTATAAGAAATTGGATATATAAATCCAACATTTAATTTTTGTAATTCATCCTTCCCAATTTCACATAAAATTGTGTTTAAGCTTCTTTGGGGTTGCCTAACAAGACTACTTCCTTCCTATATATAAATGCGGTGTGTGCACACATCTGGATGTATTATAAACATATCTTGATATTCCCATGCAAATGCATTTTTCTGATTTCTTAACATTGAAATTAGATCTTTAATTTGTTCATCACTCAAATTTGGATTAATGTTTAAAGTACATCCTGGTAAAATTTCCATAGCTTGAGATTTTGCGGGAAGATCTATAGCATGTGCTTGTGAGGTGAATAGTGAAGAATTGTCAGAAAGCATGAATGGACTATATACACAATTGTGCAGAAATAATTGATGTAATGTAATAAAATGTTGTAGTGATTGTGAATTCCTTAACAAACAAAAGTTCCCAAATGGAGAGTTATCTATACAAGAATAAAAAATAAATCTTTCTAAGACATCACTAGACACATCAATTTTGAAATAAATTGGAGAAACAATATCCTCTGATAATTCCTTCATATCAAGTGCTTTATCAATGGTCAGTACAAGTAGAGACTCCTCCAAATCACTGTCAACCCACATGGGTTCTTCAATCTCCAATAGTGGTTGCACTGGTGGCTACATGGTCAATTGCTTATTTTGCTCCCCATTAGAAATAACCATATTACCTGACATGCAGTTGATATAAGTATCCACGACAACCAACTTTGGTCTTCCTAAAATCATGGGGCATCCCCCCAACTTTATTTTGGGCTACAAGATCATGAAGTCAATAGGGTATTCCCAAGACTCAATAGAAATAACATCTTCTATCATACCTTCAGGTGTGACTATGTAGTGATCTTCCATCTATACCACCGTAGGTGTGGGCCTAAGTCCTTGAAGGCACAACTTTTCCTTAGTCTCATTGTTCATGATGTTAATGGAATCACCTAAGTCAATTAAATTATTCAAAATGACAATGTGACCAATTTGAACCTAAATTTTAGGACTCCTTGGGTCTGAGTACTTGGGAATTGAAACATTTCCCAACATGAGGTCATCAAGTTGCTTGATAACTTGTACAATCTTTGGATCTCATTTCTTTGTCTGCTTTCAAGTGCACAAGTCCCAAATTGTCTTTGTGTACACAGGGACATCCCTGATAGCCTACAAAAGAGGAATTTTAATGTTAACATTTCTTAATTCATTTACAAAAACAAACTTTGGCCCAACCACTTCCTTTTGTTTTGGTTGAGATTGGAACCTATTAGGGTATGGAGGCAACCTAGATGGTCAATTTGGTTTGTTTGAATGTCCCTCATGTTCATCATTTATTTAAGTAATAGTGGTCCCCTGGAGGGCTTTACCTGATCATAACTAAACTCTGTTAATGTCTAGTGTGTTGATAGGATAGGTTGGGTAACCTACCACCTCATTATTGTACACTGGTTGTGCCACATTTTTATTTGAGTTTGTAGTTGGTTGTGTAAGAATAGGTGTTTCCTTAGGTGGTTGTGATGAGTTGGATGGTGAACTAGTGGATGAGGGTGGTATTGATGGAAAAAATTGTGGTGGTTGATGGTATGGAGTAATCATAGGTGGTTTATGATAGGGAAGATATTGTGGAAATTGTGATGGTGGAATCCTCCATGCTTGTTTCCAAGGTTGAGGGGAATGCATTTTTTGGTTTTTCCATTGTGAATAAGGTTGAGGTTGTTGCCACCCTCCATATCACCCTGGTTGAGTTGGAAAGGAACTAGGTTGTCCACTAGGCCCTACATTAAAAGGTTTTGTTCATCATTAGGGGAATAGTTCATGGAGGCCAAGGCCTCCATGGGGCCATATTGTAAATAGGTTATTCACTGAATTCCACATCCGTTATGTCTATTGGAAGAGGTCATAATTTAGTAGCCTTACTAGCATCTTCTAAAGAATAAATTTTTGTTTTGCTATAAGAACATTCCTCATTACTATGTTTTTTTACAACAATTAGGATAGAATACAACAAATTCTTTTTTAGCCTCTTTTCATTTCCTGCATGTGTACAAGGTGTTGATTTGCTTACCCATGTGACTCAATAGATTATTTTTGAGATCTTCTAGCAATGTACCTAGTTCTCTTTTCATTACACCTAAGAGACATGCTTCCCAGTGTACCCTCTTATTGATCGAGTGGATCTTGATTAGTTCCTACAAAAATTGCAAATATCATCAAATTTCAATTTGGAAATATCCCCACCCCCCATAAGCTTTAAAATATCCGAACATTCATCCCTAATCCCCCTAAGAAAGAGCATTTTTATAGTATCATTGTTCAACCCTGTTTGCCTAGTCCTTTGAAGAATAAATAAGAATCGCTCAAGGTAGTCTTCTAAGGTCTCCTCTTCGCATTACATTATGCAAAATATCTCATCTATGCTTTCCTTGGTCTTGCAATATTCTTGGTATTTCTCCAAGAACTTTGTCTTCATGTTATCCCAGCTATGAATTGTTTCACATCTTAAGTCCATGAACCATCACAATGATGCATCTTTCAAAGTAGCTGGAAATAATTTAATTTTTGTGAATCATTTTGATAATCATAACTATGACATAAAACATCAAATTCAAAGAGAAACATGTCAGGATCTTAAATATAAAAGATCCCAAAAAATGGGAAAAGTACAATGAGGTATGTTCTTCATGGGGGCATCCTCCTTTGGATGGGCAATGGGAAATTCAAAGGTAGCATGATTTTTATTGGATAATTCTCTCTCACCATTGTTTTTTTTGTTATTGGCCATGGTTTCTAATGTCGAAGGGTGTAAAAAGGATAAAAATAGCTTGGGGTTTTTGTGTATGAGATATTTACCACTTCGAATTTTGTAAGATTCTCAAAATAATTTAGTAACCCTCTTAAATAAATCTTTAAATGACTCTTGTTGGGTACTAGGAGACTTGAAAGTAGTGGACTCAATGACACATTTTTCAATATCAAGTTCAACTAATTCCTTCTTAGATGGTCTATTCACAATTAATGGCTTTAATTCTTTTTGTGGGTTTTCTTGTTATGAACTATTTCCTATATTTTTCTTAGCAAACCTTCCTTTACTATCTCTAATGTGATTCATGCATCTATATGATCTACAACAGAGAAAACCAAGGTTAATTACCTAGACTAGGTTGACTTTCACATGTATTTTCACCTTGGTGCACTGGTCCTAATTCGACTCACTAGACTAGCAGGCCTTTAACACCTTTCCCCAAAAATGGCACCAAAATGTTTGGACAAAACTATGGATCAATATTGGAGATAAACTATCCTTGTAATTCTATTGATAATTGGCTTAATACAATTGAATCAATCCTTGGGAATTTTGTGTTGTTTTCCTCAGCTTGTTCCTAACTATCAATCCAAAGAACATAATCTTTTGAAAGGTGTAGTGATTATTTACCTAAGGGTTGTTGCTAGCAAGATGAATAAAATGAAATGTAGAGCAAATAGATCCTATAGTATTCAACACACATAAAGTTGTCTAATTTTCTATCAAATTTAAGTATTCTGCTACAAAGACTCGGTGCAATAGGAAGATAACATAAACAAAGCAACATGAATGTGATGGGAACATATCAGAGTTTTTCTGCTACTATCAATAGTCTAAGATAAATCTGCAAACTAAAACTGAAACTTTGCATGCTTCATAGATCATTAAATGCCGAGAATAATGCATTAATAAGTAACTATCAACAACACCTTAAATATATAAGTTGAGCAACACTAAAGCTGTAATCTCACAAATAATCAAATCTATAATTCAAACCTTAAACAATAGCATTACTAAGCCAACATTTAACTCATAATAGTAACAATATTCAAATCATAACAAACATAATAAAAACTTCACCAGGAACAGTGAGCCCTTCCTCTAGTTTGTGAGGTGAATGAAAGAATGATTACGTCAATCTACTTAAGTGAAGTCTTGATTCATACATCAAAATTTTAATACAAAGTCATATATTATGCCAATGGCTGAAACTATAACATATTTATAAATGCAAATATATCACTAGTAAGTCTTGTAAAGAGATAACGATATGTTTTTTGTGGCCTACGACCAACAAACTATAATTATAACAATCTAAACTTAGCTACTAAATACAAATAATAGTTATAACAATCTTTTTGGCATTTTAAAAAAAAAAGATAAGACTTGGAAATAGAAAGATTTGTAGCTCCTCCATGACACAATTGTCAACTTGAGATCCTCCTTAATTATATCCTGCTAAAAACCATCCAAATTGAACTGATTACTCCATGGTTTGATAAATCAAGGCATCTTTCTATCCTTTTGTCATATTAGACATTTTCTAGTGTTCTAACATAATTAGTGGCACAAGGACTTAGGAAAAAGGAAATTAAAATGGATATGGAAGGAACATAAAAGGATTAAAACAAAATAAATTTCTTGCCCATAATCGAGGACATCAAGATGTCCTTGAGACATTTGGGGGACTCCTAGGAGTCTCCTAACCGTCTCTGGGATGCCTAGGAGTCTCCTCTTACTAGATGACCAAAAAGTAGTTTTAAAAAAATCAAAATTTTATTTGAACTTCATGCACAAGGTTGAACACTAATGGCCTATGGGATCAACCCAAACCCTACAAAATCTATAAAATTTCCTCCTATCCTCATTTTAATTCACAAAAACAAATCAACAAGAAGCTAATAGTGTGAGTGTGAGTGTGAGTGTGAGTGTGAGAGTGAGAGCTACAAGTGTATAGTGAAAGAGTGAGAATGCATAGAAAGAGGGTTTAGGAAGAGCAAGGAGAAGAGCAAGAAGAGGATGCCAATATAGTGCTCACTTCAAAATTCAAATGTTTAAAACTAGTTTTCCAAAGTTTTATTTGTAATTATTATACTAATACATCTTTTTGTAATTATTTTTTCAAGTATTATATGTATTTCAATGTTTCCCACCCACCACCACCCCACCATTGTCCACCCACTATCCCCAAACTTAGGCCCTTGGTCCCCTCATCCTCAAAACCCATCCATGTGTCCCCCCATCATGAAACTCCATGGCACTATGCATATTATATAATAATTAAAAAAAATCCCAAAGGCTACATGTTTCAACTATAAAATGACAAAAGAAAAGAAAAAATATATTTTTCCTTACTCAACAGTTGCATCTAGTAGGTTTGTATTAAAATCAAAGCTCAAGCTTAATTCACTATATATAAAGCGCTACCTTAATCAATGGAACCCCGACAATCCCTCATGTGTCTCCTCCTCATTAATTTTTATATCATCTTTAGTATCAACATCCTAATGTAAGGCTAGAGTCTAACAATACTAAGGGGTCTATTAATCATATAGTTGTGAGGTGCAATGTACGACCACCAAGTTCTTTGATCATCTAGAGGTAATTTTCTTCCTCTTGATTGACTGGATGAAGCTGTATGTAGACCAATTCCTCTCTACAACTTAGGAACTGTCAATCTATGAAATAAGGAAAATTTAAAATACTTTCAACTTTGGTATCTCCTTGCCATCCCACATCCACCCTCCAATAGGGTTAGTTTGATATTATGTAGCTCTATTTGTCCTTGCCTCTAGTTTGTTGAAGTTTGGGCCATGAAGATTGATAAATGCAAGCCACTGTGTGTGAAGTAAAGAAAATTACTCTTTAGTATAAATTTTTTGAAGAACCAAGTCATGAGCCCTTCTTTCACCTCTTCATCATGAGATGAAGGTATATACATCCAAAATTGGTCTGGGGAAAATTAATTAAATACTAGTTATTTAATTAATAAAATCTTTATTTCCTCTAATTATAAATAAATTGCAAAATTTATTTATATAGTTCATACTTCTTAATTCTTCCTATCTAAACCACTTTCTTCATGATTTAATTAAATAAACAAATTTAATTAATTTGTTTTATTTGATTAATTATCTCTTATTAAATTTGAATTTGTAATTCAAATTTTGTCACATTTCTCCATATTTTTCTAACCTTCTTCCACCTCACCTTCCATCTCACCATGTGTCACATGAAATTAATTATTTCTAATTTCTAAAATGGAAATTTATCCTCAAAAATCTCAACAAACTCAGAGACACATGGCTTCTCCTTTCCATTTATTCTCTTCTACACTTGGCAAGTTTGTTCTATTAAAGGGGACAACTTCCTTGTTTCTCTCTAACCTCCTTGTTTCTCACCATTGATCTCTCCAAACTGAATCTTGATTGTCCATTTCTGCCAAATCACTTGATGCCTTGGCCAAATCTATAAATAGAGGCTCATTTATAGCTTTTTGATATAGAGAGCATAACATAAATTCACTCTGCAGAAATATTTCCAGCATTAGAGAGCTTAGCATTGGAATTTTAGTTTAGAATTTAGCATTTACTTCCAAGTAGTGTTATAATGGAAATTTCATTTCTAGGAACTTAATTGTTTCATTAGCATTACATCATTTTCATAGCATCTCCATTAGCTTAGAATTTTATCATTGCATCATTTCATATCATTCTATATACAACAACATACCATTTAGCATATCATTTAGTTCATCATCTATCAAATTCACCAAATCATGTAGGTGTAGGCATAGTTATCACATTCTAGTTTAATGGCTTCTCATTTCTTAGGTGTCATCCCAGTAACTTAGTGCATACCTAAAATATGAGAGCACTAATACATGATCCTTAAGAATAGAGGAAGATGGAATGGCTTTAAGGAATAGTTTTATCAATTGTTTTGTTAATTTTGATTTCCTTAATATAATACATTGCATCGATTGTGTGTTTTGATTATTCTAATTCACATATTATCTCACACACATAAATTGGCACCCATTGTGGGCCCTAGCCCCTATTATTTTAATAGTTTTTTGGAAATTATGCTTTATAGGTTCAGACGTGAATTTCTCTGGCGCAACTACTAATTCTTCTGGCGCACTTGAAACATTCTCCAACGTATTCACCAACTGTTTTGGCGCAACAACTGGTTTCTCTAGCACATCCACGCCATTTTGTGGCATATCAGGGGGTTTCTATAACACATTTGCTACTTTCTATAGTGCATTTACTATTTTCTATAGTGCATTCACTATTTTCTGCAACACATAGACCTTTTTAGCGCATTGGCTTACTGTAATGGCGCATTTAATTTTTATTGCAAAATTTTCCCACGTCTGAAAACTAATAAATTTTTTTCTATTGTGCAGGCTTCATAAAATGTTGTCAAAGACTTTGCTGAAACTCTTGAACATAGTCAAAGAACATTTATTGAAAACTACTGATAAATTTGTTGCAGGGGTTGGAGTGATTTATTTCCTTTTGCTTAATTTAGGAATCTAGATTAATTAGGAGGGAAAGAACACCATGTCTGTTGTGTTTGATGAATGGTAGGAATATGCTCTCCCCTTAACTGGGTGACCAAAAAACTAGACCCATTCATTTTTCTTTTTTTTATCCATATAGAGCCTACCTTGTGGGAAAAAAGTAATCACCAAAGGGAATGACCCAACTGGTAACACGCTAAAGCCAAGCGACTTCCAACTAGGATATAAATGTGGGTACTTGAGGAAAGTTCAAGTATCATGAGGATTGTTCTGACAAGAAAGGCATCAATGGTCTCTTGTCGCATGGATGATCCCCCACGAATGGAATTCCCATACTAGAACCCTTAGTTGTAGCAAGGACAAATCCTTAATCTATTTGGTGGCACAGAAGGTCTAACCTTTGAAGTTGTCCCACATTTTTGCGGCTTTTAGTAGAGATGAGAAGTATGCCATGGGAGATTCATGGGTATTGATGCTTGGCTGCCCTGAGAAGTGAGTGTTGTGGAGGGGAGCCAGTGGGGTCAAGCATCTAATCATCCACTAAAAAGTAGGTGCAACTAGAGTAAAATCCAAGAGGGAATCCAACAAATATAGTTTTACACAACCTTAAGATTGTACATGCTTAATGTGTTTACCAAAGTGTTTTTAAACAAGATTCAAACAAAAACCTTACACATTAGAAGTGCAAAACCGTGATTCATAAAAAATCATTTGAAACAAACCATTCTCTGACTGAAAACCAGAAAAATCAAATAAACTAGCAAGAAACTGCTATATTCCTCAGTTTAGCACATCCATTGCTTATTTTAGCGCATACACCATATTTGCAAGTGCATCCGCCTGCTGTTACAACACATTCACCACTTTTTCTAACACATCCACCTATTGCTATAGCACATTCCCCACATTTTCCAGAGCATCCCTTGCATTCTGTGGCACATTTACCAATTAATGTAGCGCATCCTGCTGAAAATTTAGCGCATTTGAGCTATTCTATAGCACATACATCAAATTCTGCAGTGCATACAAACCTTTATGTGGCACATCTAAGCCATGATGCTATAGGGCATCTACCTTTTAGTGCATACACTGACTGTTACAACACATCCACCAAATTTATAACAAGAGAGTTGAATTTGATTCCTATTTGACATTTTGAAACCACATTTAGGGGTCTTTTCCATAGAGAATTTCTTTCCTCATCCCAACATTGTTGTAAACTTGGAAAAACTAGCATTTTCAAGTGAAATCCTTTACCTAAACTTTGATCAAGCATCTAAAAGTGCCCAACCATCATCAAAATCCAAATTTGATCATCAAGTTGAGTTTCCCCATCAGGATTGATCATCCTTCATCTAGAAACAACACACTTTACATCAAATTTTATTACCTTAGTCCCATCAATAGGATTCATTATTCTATTCAACCTAGATATTTCTTTCGCACCTCTAAACAATGATTAAAATTTAGCAAAACTTCTAACTTGCATTCCCATTTTAACAAGATCCCAAAAGAAAAAACTTAAGGATAAGGAACTTGACCCTCAAAATACCATGGGTGAACCAGAATAAAATCCCTTTCACAATATTCCTCAAAATGAAACAAAAGAAATAACAGAGGAGGAAATAGAACAAGCAAACCAAGATCCCAAATTTCACAAATTCCTAGAAAGGATGTTTGAAAAGGATGGAGAAAAATACCTTCTAATGTTAGCAAACCAAGTGATCAAACTACCAAGTGATTTTGATGTCAACAAATTGAAGGGAACTCCCAAGAAAATTGAAATTGAAACACCCAATACAAATCAAATGGCTGCCCTAACACATTAAATGAAGAACCTTCAACAACAATTGCAAGACATGCAAAGGGGGACCACCAAAAGATACTTGTTACGAGATATTTGTCCCTACCCTTTTGATAGGAAGTTAAACATGATACCATTTCCCCCAAATTGTGACCTCCCAAAATATGACAAATACAATGGAAAATTTGACCCCATAGACCATGTGAGAGAATTTCAAACCATGAGTCTTGAGTTTGCTCATGAGGACACATACTTGATGAGAAGTTTTCCTCCCAACTTGGGAGGCCATTGTATGGAATTTTTTTTGAGACTACAACCAGGCATAAGATCCTTTGAAGAACTTGTCAACAAATTTATCACTCAATATCATATAACATTTCACATAAGATAACCATGAAGGATCTTTGTAATACCAAATAGAAACAAGGAGAATTCTTTCTCATATTCTTACAAAGGTGGAGAAGGTTATTCACTCAATACGCTTGTCCCATACCCGAGCAAGAAAAGATGGAGATTTTTATTGATAATCTTAATAGTGAAATGAGCTATAGGTTGCAATTACAATGTCCCCCTAGCTTTGAGAAGATGGTAGAAAATGGTGTCAAAATTGAAGAAGCTTTAGTCAAAAGAGGGGTATTGAAAATTCACAATGAAGGATCAAATAATGCTAGCTCTTCCAACCATCACAACAACAATGAGAAATCCAAATTTTGGACAAGAAACAAAAATTCCAACGATGGTGCTGCTGAATCACATAATGCCAAGCTAGTCTTTAATCTATCAGGAACCACAACCAAGACCGATCAAAACATCAATCAAGGAATTAATCAAAATGTCAACCAACACAACAATAAAAACAACCACAATAAAAGTAATACCACATCCAAACCTCCACCCTATCAAACACAATCAAACCGTATAAAATTTACACCTTTGGGTCAATCACACAAATCTGCATTGAGGAAACTTCTTGCAAATAACCTCATAACACTACCTGACACTCGAGGCTTTGAACCAAAAGTAAAATTTTCATGGTGCAATGATGCTTATTACTGTGAATTTCATCGGTGCAAAGGTCATCAAACAAGTAGTTGCATGCAATTGAAACACTAGATACAAGATTTAATAGATGAAAAAGTCATATGAATAGAAGAACCCCAAACAAATGTCGATCATGGAGGATTCAAAAATCCCTTACCAAATTATGGAAAAGGGGAGTTGTCTACAACACACAGCAAGGGGAAAAACATAAACTATGTCCATGATATTGTCATCCTTCATATCTCAGTAGTGGAAGATCAAATGAATAACATTGAAACCAATGGCAACCAAGACATTGTTGAAGCCAACAATCCAATTTATGACATTCCAATTGAACAGGAATAAGACATCATTACCATTGAAAATCAAATTAATGACATCAAACCAGATATGGCTGCAACTGATACGTAAGTTAATGTCATTAAAATTAATGAATAACAACACAACATGCCAATAAATGTGACCATGAGAGCACATGCCAAATATGTGCTAAAAGGAAGTTCATCTAAAACAACTATTTCGTCATCCAATCAATATAACATAGTAGACCAGTTACAAAAGATCCCCACACAAATATCAATATTGGAATTGCTCAAGATTTCACCTACCCACAAAGAGATTTTGGAAAAATCCCTAGTGGACACAACAGTACCAACAAATCTAGAAGTTTGTAAATTTGAAGCCATGGTGGGACATTTGATCACACCTCATTGCTTATCCTTTTTAGAAAATGATGACACATATATTTCTCATCCCCACAATGCCGCACTCCATATTGAGGTCCTAATTCATAAACATTGTGTCAAACACGTCCTAATAGATGGGGGATCTGGCCTGAATATATGTACTTTAAAGCTTGTTCGTGCCTTAGGATTTTTTGAGAATGCAATTGATTCAAAGAAAAAGATTACAATAAAAGCATGTGATGATGAGGAAAGATCTTCATCGGGATTAATTGTCTTACCTATTCAAGTAGGACCGATTCAGAAAGATGTAATCTGCCAAGTCTTGGACAAGGATTTGACGTACAACATACTATTGGGTCACCCATGGATCCATGAAATGCAAGTGGTCCCGTCAACATACCACCAATGTTTAAAATTCCCTTGTGGTGGCCAAGAAATCACCATCTTGGATGATTCTAATAGTCCTCAATATTGCAACACCCTAAAATCTGTCGAAGATATCTTTGTGCCTCATAATAGAGAAGCTTCCACCTCCATCCCTTCCAATGATCAAAGCCAATCAAGTTCCTCGTCAAAACCGTTGGTCATTTCCTCGAATCATGAAGGTCAATCCAGTTCCATGTCTAAACAGTTTGAGAAAAGGGAAGAAGTTGCCCCTTCTACATCCTAAATCATGAAGGCCAATTAAATGCCTTGTCCAAACAATTTGAGAAAAAAATCTAAGTCAAAGATAAAGGTGTGGGTGAATATAATATTGAACGATCTCTATGCCTTTCATAGTTGTCTTCCCCAAAGTCATATGGGAAACCCTCAACATCAACACAACAGTCATCACAACTAGTTACACTCTTTGATGGTCGGTTTGTAAAAGTAGACACCATAGTTGATGAAGCAAAAGACAAGGATGTTCTAAATTGGATTTATAAGGATGAAGAAGAGTCCCAAACAACAACTGCAAATGTACAAACATCACAATATGGAAAAGGCTTCACTATTTTGGAAAAGATGGGATACGAGGAAAAAGGCCCTATAGGAAAAAGAAAAGAAGGAATTATAGAACCAATTCAACCCCTCTTAATCAATCCAAAAGACAAGATTGGGTTGGGTTATAAAGAGGAGACAAAAGAAGAGATAAATTAGAGGGTGGTTGAAAGAATCTTGCAATTACAAGCTAGTGATGATCATGAAGCTGATTCCAATGAATATGAGTAGGATTCATTATCAGAGAGTCTTTTCATGACAAGGAAAGTGATGTGGTACACAAGTATGCACCTCTTCTCGAGGAGGGACAAGGTTCAGGTTCTAGACCGCTTGAAGTAGGATCACAACACATTGAAGATTCTAGCAAAGGCGATTCGACTCGGAGTGAAACAAATAATTCAAAGGAAAGTTACCTTATAGACCTTGATTTTTCTATTGGACAAATCAAAGACATTGCCATCAAGACTCTTACTATCTCCGATCTTAACCAGTCCGGTGATTCCTTACCCCTAATACATCTCAAACTCATATAGTGGGACCAAACTAAGCCATTCGATATCCCCACCTTTTCAAATGATGATGCCATCATCAATTTCCTCTGTTCCTACAATCCCAAAACAAATTCCACCATTGAACGTCATAACAAAGCTTCTAAACAGGGGAGTTTCAAATCTTTCAGCTGTAAAATGAATAATATAGGAAATAGATATTATGGTGAAAACGATTCAATGGCAATATCAGATCTAGAAAAAGTAAAAACAAAGAGTGCATCCAATGGTCAAAACCTCTTTGAGGCATCGAAGGATGGAAGATTTGAAAATTTCATAGAATAATTTTAGGAAAGATCAAAGGTACTGATTGAACCCACACAGTCTTTCAATATCAGCAGTGTAGAGACAATGAAGACTATCCATCTAGCGACATCCTTGACAGACCAAGAAAAACCAATCTTCCTCAAAATTTTCATTAAAAAAAAAAATCAATTTTGCTTTGTCATATGCTAACATGCCAAGGATTGATCCAAATCTCATCATGCATCACCTATCCTTACCACCAGGAGTAAAACCAGTCAAGAAAAAACTAAGGAAAATGCATCCACATATTGCCCTATTGGTAAAAGCAAAGTTGAAGAAGTTGTTAGATGTAGGATTCATCAGACCCATTGACTATGCCGAGTGGATCTCCAATATTGGACCAATCTCAAAGTTGATAACATCATTCGTATTTGCACGGATTTTTGAGGTCTTAATAAGGCTTTTCCTAAAGATGATTTTCCTCTACCTAACATAGACATCATACTGGACTTAATGGAAGGACATAGCATGTTGTCAATTATGGATGGTTTTTATGGTTATAATCAAATCAAGATAGCTCCAGAGAATCAAGATAATCCAACCTTCACATGTCTGTGGGGAACATTCTATTGGAATGTCATGCCATTCGGATTGAAGAACGTAGGAGCTACTTATCAGCGCGTCATGACAACATTTTTTCAAGATATGATGCATACCTTCATGGAATACTATGTGGATGATCTATTAGCAAATCATATACTAGAGAAGGACACTTAGAGATCTTAGATAAAATATTCACTAGACTAGAGAATTTCAGTGTACAACTGAATCCAAAGAAATGTGTGTTTGGGGTGACTTTAGCCAAACTCTTGAGATATATAGTTTTAGAAAAGGGTATTGAGGTAGACCCAAAAAAATTTAAAGCTATCATGGAGATGCCACCACCTAAAAACATCAATCAGCTACGATCTCTGCAAGGGAGGTTCCAATCAATTCGAAGATTTATTTCACAACTGGTAGACAAGACCCATCCTTTTACTCACTTGCTACACAAAAAAATGTCTTTCTGATGGGATGAGAAATGCGAAGGAGCCTTCAACCAATTAAAACAATATCTAATGATTCCACTTATCTTAGTACCACCAGTAGAAGGAAAGCCATTCTTGTTATACATTGCAACAACTGAGATATCATTGGGAGCCTTGTTAGCATCAAAGGATTCAATAGGAAAAGAAAGGGCAATTTATTACATCAGCAGGACGCTAAATGGCTATGAGATCAGTTATACATCCATTGAAAAGGCTTGCTTGGTAGTAGTTTTTGCCACCCAACAACTACGACACTACATGCTAACTCATACCATCAAGTTAATAGCCAAAATAGATCCACTAAAATACCTCCTCAGCAAAGATAACCTAACTGGAAGACTGGCCAAATGGGTTATGTTACTAAGTGAATTTGACATCCAATATATGGATAGGAAAGCAATAAAAGGACAAGAAATCATAGACCAGTTATTTGAAGCACCTCTACTAGATGATCATCCTTTACACATTGAATTTCCAGACACTAATGTCCTCACCTTGACTGCAAAATAGTGGAAATTATACTTTGATGGATCACACACACAACATGGATCAGGAGTTGGAATCCTATTTGTCACTCCACTAAGACATGCCATACCAAAATCATATAGATTGATGTTCCCTTGTACCAAAAACATGGCAAAGTATGAAGCAGTAATTATTGGCATTAAAACAATTGTAGAATGGAAAATCCTAGAATTGCAAATATACGAAGATTATTAGTTGGTCATTAACCATGTCAATGATGATTATCAAACAAAGGATGAAAAAATGATGCCCTAAAAAAGAATGATTGATGATCTTAAGAAATACTTTGTGGATATCAAATTTGAACAGATTTCAAGAGGACAATAAAGTTGTCGATGCCATGGCTACTATTGCTTCTTTGTTACAAATTCTAGAAAAAATAAGCCATTGCGAGTTCATGGTGGGATAACTATTTTCCCCTGCTTATGCCGATACTGATTCCCAAGTTATTTGTCACCTAGTTGATGCTAATAACTCTATCTATGGTAAAATTTATACCTATCTAAAAGATAACACCCTTCCACCCAACTTGTCTCAAAATCAAAAATGAAATTTCATTCGCCAAGCTGCCTGACATACTCTTATCACGGATGTAATTTACCGACGAGGTCTTGACGGAACTCTCCTCCGATGTCTAGAACGTGATGAGTATGAAATGACTTTATGGGAAGTACATGAGGGTATTTTCGGAACTCATTCAAGCAGTTTAATCTTAGCCAAGAAAATCCTTCGTTTAGGGTATTACTGGCCAAACATGGAGAAGGAGTCTTTTTCAATTCGTCAAGAAATGCCAAAAGTGTCAAATTCATGGCAACCTCATTCATGCACCAACACAAGAACTTCAACCATTCACATCAATGTGGCCCTTTTGTTAGTGGGGACTGGATCTTGTTGGTAAAATTCATCCATCTTCGTCAAATGGACACAAGTTTATCATCGCAACCACATAATACTTCACGAAGTGGATTGAAGTTGTTCATCCAATCACCATCACAGGAAATCAAATTTCATCCTTCATCCTCAATTACATCATCTGTCGATACAACATCCCTCAATCCATTGTCACTGACAATGGAAGATTGTTCAAAAATCAAGACATGCAAGAATTGTGTGAGAAGTTCAATATCTAGCATCGCTTCTCTACACCATATTATCCTTAGGGAAATGGTCAAGTAGAGGCTTCCAACAAAACTAATCTGAAAATATTGAAGAAAATGGTCAATGACACTGGACGCGATTGGCACATCCAATTAAACCCTGCTCTATGGGCATATCACACTAGTATTTGCACACCAATAGGAGCCACACCATATGCCCTTGTGTATGGATCTGAGGCCATTGTACCCATTGAGGTTGAATTACCATCACTTTGAGTTTCATTGAAGGGTATCATCTCTGATGAGGACTACTGGGTATGCAGATTGTAAGAGCTGGAACTATTAGATGAATGACGCCAACATGCAATGAACCACCGAAAATCCTACCAACAACGGATGTCCAAAATTTATAGTCATAAGATCAAACCAAGAACATTTCAAGTTGGTGACTTGGTATTGAAGGAGAACCCGCGCAACCAACATGATAGGGAGAAGAAAAGAAAGTTTGAACCAAATTGGTTGGGCCCCTTTGTCATTGTGTTTGTCTATGGATCAGGAGCATACCAGCTATCCACGCCAGAAGGGGACCTATTTGAAGAGCCCATGAATAGTCTCCATCTCAAGAAATTCTACACACGATTCATCCACTGCATTGGTAAAAGTCCTAAAAAAATCTAAAAATATTAGAAAATGTCCTAAAAAAATGGTCACCCTAATGAAAACCTGGTAAACAGGCATTTTGGTGACAACAAAAAAAGAGAAAAATACAAAAGTACAAAAAAATACAAAAATACAAAAATACAAAAAAATACAAAAATACAAAAATACAAAAAAATCATAAAATCTGAAAAAATGTGCAATAAAAGCAAGTAGTGAAAACCTTGCAACAGGCGCTATTTTTGATGGGATAGCTTCTTCCTCTATTGGAATGTGTGTTGACCATTGGCTCTTCACTATCACCATCCACATCTACCATAGCCTCATGTACATATCCTGGTGTGACGGTCGTGTCTCACTATGGCTTGGCGATCATTGTGCATATCCATAATAAATTGGTTTGTTTCCACTGGGGGCAAAAATACTAAAATCACTGGGGACAATCTATCTTTGAGATTAAAAAAGATAGACAAATAATAGTATGGCAACATGGTAAAAACAAAAATCAAGCGAGTTGCAACATTGAACATCAATCAGAATCACAAAACCAACCATTTGAATCAACAACAACAAGATCAATCAAAAACAAATCTCATATGGTGACGATCTTCTGAATCATGGTTTTATCACTTTAACACAAATGTTCAAATTATTTGCATCATGATTGTTGTTATCTGTAACACCCCTCCATTTTGGATATTTGGATTGACAGTGTTTTCTTGGTAATGCTTTGTTATGCTTATGATGTGACTGTGGAACCTGGTGATCATTTGATCGTGAAATGATTAGTGATGCATATGTTATATTATAATTTGATGATTGTGTCTGAATATGCTTTGACTTTAGAACTTGGTTGCTTTTGATTGCAATTGTTAAATGATGTGAAAGTTATATTTTGATGTAATGTTATTTTATTCTGATGTTATCTTTATGGCGTGTTTTGGATTAACGTAGAAGATATTTGATTTAATGATGTTTATGCTATTGATCATATCATTGATGTTAGATGCGCCAGTTAGTGATACTGTATTGGTGAAGGGGACGGGATTGTATCACTCGCTTGCGAGCGCCCTACAATTCTGAGATTTCCTCTTCACGGTGTGTTTGATCATATTATATATATTGCACGTTCGACATGCTCTTTGTTGCAGGTTGACAGGTACATGGCATCGACTCCACCTGGCTTCACAGGTCTGAGCGTGTCCATTTACCAAAGGTAATCGATTGGGAGATAGTAGCTAGGTTTTCCATCCCAAGTCCGTCGTCCTGTTGTAAGTTGTTGTGTCATGTCTGAAGTGTTGTCCTTGTTGTTATGCATTTTGATTGTTGAGTATTTATTTATGGTTAGTGTTCGAGTAATTAATCTTATTTGATAAGATAATTAATTAAAGTTGTCTTGTTGTTTTGATTTAATTACGAGTTAGAAAAATGTTAAATTTAAATATATTGTAAATTAAAAAGGTATTTAATTAATTAAAGTGCAAGAAATTAAATTAAATTAATATTGTTGAGAATAATTAGATATTATATTTTTATTAATATTAAATTAGAAAATCATGTGAGGATAATATCTGAATTAAATAAATTATCTTAATTAAAATTGTAGATAAGTTGTGCTTTTAAAAGCTGGAAAAAGGACCAATATGAAAAGGGGATTTTGAGAAAAGAAAGCGGAAGAGCTTTATTGAATCTTTATTTTTTATTTGTTTTTTTTTATGAGGAGATTATTCACACACAGAAGGGGGGCTCTATTGTTTTGGGGATCTGGAAATAAAAAAAGAAAGGAGAGGAAAGAAAGTTTTTGGGTTTAGTGTTTTTCTGGGTAAAATTATTGTGGTTTTGAAAAAGGTGAGACTGGAGAAGAAAGCGGTAGGAGGAGATCGAGAGGAGGCTCCAGAAGGGATTCTTCATCAGACGAAGGATTTCAGGTTCTTCTAAATTATTACTTATTAGTTTATTGTTCTAAAATCAAACTTTCGCTGAAGTGTTTTCGTTTGAAAATTAATTACTCTGTGTTTGTGAAAAAGGATTATGTAGTTAGAAATTGTTTGTTGGGAAAGATTATCATGTCTGTCACTATTAAATTGATATATTCATTCGAAATAAGGGTTTCATTGTGTTGTGTTAAATCGTTGAAATTTTCTGTTGAAAAACTAAAGTTAAATCTTCTGTAGTTAATTAATACAATTTAGTTGAGAAAATATTGGTATGAAAATGAAAATCATCCCTATTATTATCATTGAAATTGGTAGATCCAGACTTATTGGTGTACGATTTAGACTGATTGTTTATTTGATTTGATTTGATTTATAGTTATATATATATATATATATATATATATATCTTTATAAGTCAACCAATTTAATTGTTGTGAAAGAAATCAAATTGAAAATAAAATGTATATATATTTGCTTATGTGATTTCTCCTTGAGGACTGTGCCTATATTTGCTAAATTTTAAAATATAATAAGTAAATAAAATAAAATATGAAAATTTAAAAATAAAAATAAAGATTAAGATATATATATATATATATGTTCATATATATATACACATATATCTTTTGCTCTGTTTTAGATCTGATAAAAAACTCATCGAAATTCGTCATTCGCCACTGAAGAAGTCGTTTTGGTTTGTTTTAAAAACAAAATTTTTAAATATAAAAAAATTAGGGTTTT
>VDFB02000016.1:3893929-4025162 GCA_007258455.2 Sequoia sempervirens | reverse complement strand
TATCTTCTTAAACTTTCTGAAAAAAATACCATCCAATTACTTTGATGCGTATAACAACAAAGATAAATAAGAGAATTAATAGAACATGAAATCACACAACACATGAACACAATGATTTTTATGTGGAAATCCCAAAATGGGAAAAACCACGGTGAGTGTTAGCTCACAATATAGTATAACTAGTTATAAAATATTACAAAATGGGGTGGCTCACTGCCAGGACTCACTCTCCAAAAGAGAGGCTCATTGCCTATAGAATTACAATGAAAAAAATGGCTTATAGCCAAAAAATGAACTGATAATGTACACCTCACAAGTGTTGATTCAGTTCGAATGAAGTTCAGTAAACTGACTTGCCACACTTCATCATATTCACACTTCTTCAAAACTATCCAATATATAATAGATACATCCACAAGCATCAATTAGGTCGGCCTAATTAGATGCAACTCATATTCATCAAAAATACCAATTGTTAGATTCAAGCTTTCACATAATATTTCAATTACAATTCAAACACTCAACACGCTACATCATGTTGACATGGACCTAAGATAGGTCACACATATATCTGTAAGACAAAATTAATTTAGTATTACAAAGATAGACCTAATAGCAAAATGCAACAACAGAATAATGCCAATAATCCATACAAGCATCTGAATCTGTGAGATTCTAAATATGCATGCTCCGAACATCCATAAACCATTTCCCAAAGCGACAAGCAACAGTAAAAGATTACTGACCAAATTACTGGAGGATGTAAACTACATATCGGTTCAAATACAAGTCCAAAATAACATATCAAATTAAGACTTAATCTTGCAGTTGTAACTCATATAACATGGTGACATCAATGACAATATAAAACATAAAAATGAGATGTTCTTCTTCATTCTTCCAACAAAGATATGGGTTTTCAAGGTGCTCATGTGTTGAAGAGACCTAGATTGTCCATTTTTTGAAAAGTAGTAGTAGAGATAATAGAGGCAAATTTTTTGAATCTTCTTCAAAAAAAGGGTAGATTTTTTGAGAAAAATCTTAGATATGGGTTTTGTAGAGAATATCATTCTCAATAGACCCAGATCGTCTATTTTCAAAAAATTAATTTTTTCACCAATGTGCGAGAACCCCTAAAAATTAGAAGCTTAAGAGCAATTTTTTTGGGAAAAATTAGAGATATGGGTTTTGTAGGTGCTTGTGCGTTGAAGAGACCTAGATCATCTATTTTTTAAAAACTAAGTTGTTCTTGAAAAATATAAGTTTTTTTAAAAGTAGAAGCAATAGACGTAGTAGAGGAATTTTTTTTCAATCTTCTTTAGAAAAAAGGGCATATTTTTGGAGAAAAATATGAGATATGGGTTTTGTAGAGAATGTCATTCTAAATAAACCTAGATCGTCCATTTTTTGAAAAAATATTTTTTTCACCAACACGCAAAAACCCTTTCAAATAGAAGTTGTAAAGTAATTTTTTTGGGACAAATCTGAGATATGGGTTTTGTAGGTGATTGTGTGTTGATGAGACCCAGATCATCCGTTTTTAAAAAAACTAAGTTGTTCTTGAAAAAGATAGAGTTTTTTGAAAAGTAGAAGCAGTAGAGGTAGCAGAGGAAATTTTTTTGAATCTTCTTCAGAAAAGGGTAGATATTTGGAGAAAAATCTGAGGTTTTGTAGAGAATGTCATTTTGAATAGGCGCAGATCATTTGTTTTTAGAAAAAAAAAATTCACCAACATGTGAGAAACCCCTCAAAAATAGAAGCTTTGAAACAATTTTTTTCGGGAAAAAATGGAGATATGGGGTTTGTAGGTGCTCGTGTGCTGTAGTGACCCAAATCGTCCATTTTTCGAAGAAATAAGTTGTTCCTAAAGAAGATAGAGTTTTTTGAATAGTAGAAGTAGTAGAGGTAAGAGAGGAAAATATTTTGAATCTTCTTTAGGAAAAAGGGTAGATTTTTAGGGAAAAATTTGAGATATGGGTTTTGTAGAGAATGTCGTTTTGAATAAACCTAGGTCGACTGTTTTTTGAAAAACTGAGTTTTTCACCAACATGCGAGAACCCCTCAAAAATAGAAGCTAAGGAGCAAATATTTTAAAGAAAAATCAGAGATATGGGTTTTGTAGGTGCTCATGTGCTAAAGAGACCCAAATCATCCATTTTTTGAAAAACTAAGTTGTTCTTGAGAAAGGGTTTTTTCAAAAGTAGTAGTAGAGGTAGAAGACTCAAATTTTTTGAATCTTCTTGACAAAAAAGGGAAAATTTTTGGACAAAAATCTGAGATATGGGTTTTGTAGAGAATGTTGTTCTAAATAGACCCAGATCATCCTTTTTTTCCAAAACTGATTTTTTCACCAACATATGAGAACCCCTCAAAAATAGAAGCTACAAAGAATTTTTTTTGGGAAAAATCAGAGATATGGGTTTTATAGGTGCTCATGTGCTGAAAAGACCCAGATCATCTATTGTTTGAAAATCTAAGTTGTTCCTAAAAAAGATAGGGATTTATGAAGAGTAGAAGAGGCAGAAGTAGCAGAGGCAAATTTTTTGAATCTTCTTCAAAAAAAGGGTAGATTTTTGGAGAAAAATATGAGATATGGGTTTTGTAGAGAATGTAGTTCTGTATTGACCCAGATCATCTGTTTTTTGAAAAACTGATTTTTCCACCAACATACGAGAACCCCTAAAAAATAGAAGTTGTGAAACAATTTTTTTGGGAAAATTCAGAGATATGGGTTTTGTAGGTGCTCGTGTGCTAATGAGACCCACATCATCCATTTTTTGAAAAACTAAGTTGTTCCTGAAAAAGATAGAGTTTTTTAAATAGTAGAAGTATTGGAAACAATACTTCTACTATCATCTGTTTTTTGAAAAACTGATTTTTCCACCAACATACGAGAACCCCTAAAAAATAGAAGTTGTGAAACAATTTTTTTGGGAAAATTCAGAGATATGGGTTTTGTAGGTGCTCGTGTGCTGATGAGACCCACATCATCCATTTTTTGAAAAACTAAGTTGTTCCTGAAAAAGATAGAGTTTTTTAAATAGTAGAAGTATTGGAGGTAAGAGAGGCAAATTTTTTGGATCTTTTCCAGAAAAAGGGTAGATTTTTGGAGAGAAATCTAAGATATGGGTTTTGTAGAGAATGTCATTTTGAATAGACCTAGATAGTTCATTTTTCAAAAAACTAATTTTTTCACCAACATACGAGAACCCTGAAAAATAGAAGCTACAAAGTAATTTTTTTTGGGAAAAATCGAAGAAATGTGTGTTTGTAGGTGTTTGTGTGCTGAAGAGACCTAGATCATCTATTTTTTTAAAAACTAAGTTGTTCCTCAAAAAGATAGAGTTTTTTGAATAGTAGTAGAGGCAAATTTTTTGTATCTTCTTAAGAAAAAGGTATATTTTTGGAGAAAAATATGAGATGCAAGTTTTGTAGAGAATATTGTTCTGAATAGACCCAGATCGTCCCTTTTTGTAAAACTAATTTTTTCACCAACATGTGAGAACCCTTCAAAAATGGAAGTTGTGAAGCAAATTTATTTGGGAAAAATCTAAGAGATGGGTTTTGTAGGTGCTTGTGTGCTTAAGAGACCCAGATTGTCTATTTTTTGAAAAACTAATCTTTTCACCAGCATGTGAGAACCCCTAAAAAATAGAAGCTGTGAAGAATTTTTTTTTGGGAAAAATTGGAGATATGGGTTTTGTAGGTGCTTGTGTGTTGACGAGACCTAGATCGTTTGTTTTTTGAAAAACTAAGTTATTCCTGAAAAAGATAGAGCCTTTTGAAAAGTAGAAGTAGTAGAGGTAACAGAGACAATTTTTTTGAATCTTCTTCAAAAAAAGGGCATATTTTGGGAGAAATCTTAGATAAGGGTTTGTAGAGAATGCCATTCTGAATAGACCCTAATTGTCTAGTTTTTGAAAAACTAATTTTTTCACCAATGTGTGATAACCCCTAAAAAATAGTTGTAGAGCAAATTTTTTGGGAAAAATTAGAGATGGGTTCTGTAGGTGCTCGTGTGCTGAAGAGACCTAGATCATCTGTTTTTCAAAAAAATGATTTTTTCACCAACACGCGAAAACCCCTCAAAATAGTTGTGAAGCAAATTTTTTCGAGAAAAATCAGAGATATGGGTTTTGTATGTGTTGATGAGATCCAAATCATCCATTTAAAAAAAAAAAAAACAACTAAGCTGTTCTTGAAAAAGATTTTTGAAAAGTAGTAGTAGAGGTAGGAGAGGCAAAATTTTTGAATCTTCTTCAAAAAAGGGTAGATTTTTGGAGAAAATTTTAAGATAAGGGTTTTGTAGAGAATGACGTTTTGAATAGGCCTAGATCATATGTTTTTAGAAAAAATAATTTTTTCACCAACATGTGAGAACCCCTAAAAAATAGAAGCTCTGAAACAATTTTTTTTGAGAAAAAATGGAGATATGGGGTTTTGTAGGTGCTCATATGTTCAAGTGACCTAGATCGCCCATTTTTTGAAAAATAAGTTGTTCCTAAAAAAGATAGAATTTTTTGAATAATATAACTAGTAGAGGTAACAAAGGAAAAGGAAAATATTTTGAATCTTCTTCAGGAAAAAGGGTAGATTTTTAGGGAAAAATGTGAGATATGGGTTTTGTAGAGATTGTTGTTTTGAATAGACCCAAATCGTTTATTTTTTGAAAAAATGGGTCTTTTGCCAACATGCGAGAACCCCTCAAAAATAGAAGCTGTGGAGATTTTTATTTAGGAAAAATCGGATAGGGTTTTGTAGGTGCTCGTGTGCTAAACAAAACCAGATCGTTCATTTTTTGAAAAACTAAGTTGTTCCTTAGAAAGAGTTTTTTGAAAAGTAGAAGCAGTAGATGTAGAAGACTCAATTTTTTTGAATCTTCTTCAGAACAAGGATAGATTTTTAGATAAAATTTTGAGATATGGTTTTTGTAGAGAATTTTTTTTTCTTAATAGACCTAGATTGTCCTTTTTTTGTAAAACTGATTTTTTCACCAACATGTGAGAACCCCTCAAAAATAGAAGCTATGAAGCAAACTTTTTTGGGAAAAATATGAGATATGGGTTTTGTAGGTGCTCGTGTGTTGAAGAGACCTAGATTGTCTGTTGTTTGCAAAACTAAGTTGTTCCTAAAAAAGATAGAGTATTTTGAAAAGTAGAAGTAGAGGAAGTAAATGATTTTTTTTTTAATCTTCTTCAGAAAAACGACAGATTTTTTGGAGAAAAATATGAGATATGGGTTTTGTAGAGAATGTCATTTTGAATTGACCCAGATCGTTTATTTTTAAAAAAATGATTTTTCCACCAACATGCGAGAACCCCTAAAAAATAGAAGCTACAAAACATATTTTTTTGGGAAAAAATAGAGATATGGGTTTTGTAGATGCTCATGTGTTGATGAGACCTAGATCATCTATTTTTTGAAAAACTAAATGGTTCCCTAAAAAGATAAGAGCTTTTTTAAGAGTAGAAGTAGTGGAGGTAACAGAGGAAATTTTTTTTAATCTTCCTTAAAAAAAAGGGTTGATTTTTGGAGAAAAATATGAGATATGGGTTTTGTAGAAAATGTCATTTTGACTAGACCTAGATTGTTCATTTTTTGAAAAATTAATTTTTTCACCAACATGCAAGAACCCCTCAAAAATAGAAGCTGTGAAGCAATTTTTTTTGGGAAAAATCAGAGATATGTGTTTGTAGTTGCTCATGTGTTGAAGAGACCCATATCATTCATTTTTTGAAAAACTAAGTTGTTCCTTAAAAAGATAGAGTTTTTAAAAAAGTAGAAGCAGTAGAGGTAACAGCGGAAAATTTCTTAAATCTTCTTCGGGAACAGGGCATATTTTTGGATAAAAATATGAGATATGGGTTTTGTAGAGAATGTCATTCTTATTACACCTAGATTGTCCATTTTTTGAAAAACTAATGTTTTCACCAACATGTGAGAACCCTCTCAAAATAGAAGCTGTGAAGCAATTTTTTTGACAAAAATCAGAGATACGGGTTTTGTAGGTGCTCATGTGTTGAAGAGACCAAGATCATCCAATTTTTGAAAAACTAAGTTGTTCTTGAAAAAGATAGAGTTTTTTCAAATGTAGAAGCAGTAGACCTAAATTGAGCCCCTAGCCTATAGAGGAGCTTTTCTACTCTTGACTCCACCATTTTTGATGTCCATTCGATATTTGATTTTCAACATTTGATAGGTCCTCTGAACTGGTAGATGGATTTGTTGTAGAGCTAGACTAAATATGGGATGAATCTCTTAGAAGTGACTAACCCTGGAAATTGTTTTCAAATGCCTTAATTTCTAAGAGCCCCTGGCTTGCAAGGGCACTTTTCTTTGCCAGAGTTAGCCATTTTTTGATCATTCTCATGATTTGCAATTTTCCCCTTTTATGAGATATTTCCACTTGATCTACAATTCGAGCATTTGATGAATTCATTGAGTTGGTTGATAGATTCATTAGAAAGCCTGAAGAATTATGAGAAGAATAACCAGTTTTGAAAACTCTAATAATAACTTTTGAAAATTTGGTTTTTCACCGACATGCTAGAACCCCTAAAAAATGGAAGCTGTGAAGAATTTTTTTTGGGAAAAATCGGAGATATGTGTTTTGTAGGTGCTCATGTGTTGAAGAGACCTAGATCATTCATTTTTTGAAAAACTAAGTTGGTCCTTAAAAATATAGAGTTTTTTTTTTAAAGTAGAAGCACTAGAGTTAATAGCGACAAATTTCTTGAATCTTCTTCAAGAATAGGGCATATTTTTGCATGAAAATATGATATATGGGTTTTGTAGAGAATGTCATTTTGATTAGACCTAGATAGTCCATTTTTTGAAAAACTAATGTTTTCACCAACATGTGAGAACATGTTTTCTCCAATTTTTGAAAAACTAAGTTGTTCCTGAAAAAGATAGAGTTTTTTGAAAAGTAGAAGCAGTAGAGGTAATAAAGGAAAATATTTTGAATCTTCTTTACAAAAAGGGTAGATTTTTGGAGAAAAATCTAAGCTATGAGTTTTGTAGAGAATGCTATTCTGAATAGACCTAGATCATCCATGTTTTGAAAAATTATTTTTTTCACCACATGCGAGAACCCCTAAAAAATAGAAGTTGCAAAGCAATTTTTTTTGAGAAAAAATGGAGATATGGGTTTTGTACGTGCTCGTGTCCTAAAGAGACCCAGATTATCAGTTTTTTTCAAAAAACTAAGTTGTTCCTAAAAAAGATAGAGTTTTTTGAAAAAATGACATGTAATCTAATCCAAAAATATATAGCATTGAGAAATATGAGGTTTGGGTTTTGTGGCTAATTTTGTGCTAAATAAACCTAGGTTGTTAGATTTATGAAAAAAATATATTTTTTCTTGAAAATGCAAGAAACCCTAGAAAGGCCGAAGTCGAAGAAGGTAACAAAAAAAAAAATCCTTGGAGAAGAATGAAAAATAAATAGACCTAAATCGATGGAAGTTGAACACTGTGATCTTTTGTTTCTAAAATGTGATGTCTTGGAAAAATGGATTATGGAAAAGTGTTCTTTTGTGCAACTTGAACTCAAATCTATGAAGAACTTTGAAAACACCCTTCTTTTGATCCTCCAAATGTTGTTGAGAAGAAAATTTTGTGTTTGCTCGTTGAAACTAACCTACAAAATAATGAAGAATAGATGCCCAAATAAGCTTCTAAGGTAAAGTTTGGAGGTGAAAGAAGCAGTTAACTCACAAAATCCCTAAATTTAGAAGTGATCATGTGAAAATATCTGTGAACTTGAAGAATCCCTAGAAAACATGGTGGTTAAAGCATGAAGACATATTTTAAAAAATTTATAACTCAAGTTGACCTGGATGCCTCCTTGAGATAAGGCGTCCAACTTTGCACTGTTAGAACATTTTTCATGATTTTCAACTTTTCCTTGATGAAACACCTTCGTTTGATCTTTGATTTTGGACATTTTACAGATCGTGTGAATTGGCTAATAGACTAATTGTAGAGCATGCTCAAAACTGAGAAGGATCTCCTAGAGGCTCTAAACCCTAAAAATTGCATTTACCCCCTTGAAAGCTTGGGTGCCCCTAGCTTGGAGGGGTGCTTTTCTTCACTAGAGTTAGCCATTTTTTATGTTTTTCAATTTTCAATGTTTTCTGATGTTTGGATGAATTTTCTACTTGATCTGTAATTTTAGTTGTTCAGGAGATCTAGTGAACTAGATGTTGGATTCATTAGAAAGCCTGAAGAAATCTGAGATGAACTTCTTAGAGGTTACAAACCCCAAAATTTGCATTTGGTTGCATGAAATCCTAGGTGCCCCTAGCTTGCAGAGGCACTTTTCTACTCTTGACTCCACCATTTTTGATGTCCATTCGATCTTTGATTGTCAACATTTGATAGGTCCTCTTAGCTGGCAGATGGATTTGTTGTAGAGCTAGACTAAATATGGGATAAATCTCTTGGAAGTGACTAATCCTAAAAATTGGTTTTGAATGCCTTAATTTTTAAGAGCCCTTGGCTTGCAAGGGGACTTTTCTTTGCCAAAGAGCCATTTTTTGATCATTCTCATGATTTGAAATTTGCCCCTTTTATGAAACATTTCTACTTGATCTGCAATTTTGGGTTTTTGATGAATTCGTTGAGTTGGTTGATAGATTCATTAGAAAGCCTAAAGAATTATGAGAAGAATAACCAGTTTTGCAAAACCTAACAATAAATTTTGATGGCTCTAGATCCTAGGAACCCCTAGCTTTTAGGGGAAATTTTATCCAGTAGAGTTAGTTTTTAAATTGAATTTCTTCATTTTCCATTGGATCTTCATTTTTGGGCATTTTACAAATCCCATGACCTAGATGTTTTACTCATTGGAAAGCCTGCTCAAATCTGGAAAGGAATCGTTTGTAGTTGCCAAACCTAAAATCACTTTTTACTACTTGAAATCTTGGGTGCCCTTGGCTAGCAAGGGTGCTTTTCCTCAACTTTTCCTTGTGACCCTTTTGTTTCCCATGGTGTGTCTTCACTTGATCTGCATTTTGCAGTGTTTGATGATTCCTCTGGACTAGCTGGTGAATTCATTGGAAAGCTTGTTCAAATCTAGAAAGAAACTATTTTCAACTGCAAACCTTTAAAGCACTTCTGACTTCCTGAAACCTTGGGCAGCCCTAGCCAATAGAGTTGTTTTTGAGTTCTAGATAGTCATTTTTTGCAATTTTCAACTTTTTGAATTCCCCTCCTCTATTCACCATTTTTTGAACAAATTTTTTGTAGATCATTTTGTGTAGTGTTTAACACTTATATTTTGACACCTAGTATCTGGCCATCCTCCATTGATGACCTCAGAGGTCCTAACTTTTCTTTTGAAAAAGTGAAATAGACCCACTAGAGAAAATTTGACTTTTTGACAATTCTGGCTAGACCAATGTGATTGTGACGTAAAATAAACCAATCAAAATCAATTTGATCCTTTCCAGTAAAGATTCTATTTTTAGGGTTTTTCCTAAAAATAGGGCCTGAAATCCTAATTTCAGAATTTTCCAAAATTTTGCAACATTCTTTTAACAATAAACCCAGAAAAACCCTATGGTTTGTTTATTTTTCAAATTTTTCTAAAAATAGAAAATTTCTATTTTTAGAAATTTTGACCTTCTTTAACTTTTGATGACCATTTTATGAGATTTTGACCATTTTATCAAAATGCCTTAATGAAGCAAAAATTTTAATGTTAGGTACAATAGGCTTCTACCTTCATCTCCCATATTGGATTTGGATTTGCTTCTACATCGACCATTAGACGTATTTCTTCCTAAGGAGAGGCATGTTGTTTTCATACATTGGATACTCTTTGGTATTCAAACATTCATCATCGACATAGGAGCTTCTTCAGTATGGGGGGATTTCCAATATCACTCATACCCTCTTATGGGGGGGCTATTGATTATATATTTTTTGTTCATGTAGTCCTTGGGGGGTCATGATGAGTCCTCCTTTCATCACTTATTACATCATTTGTACATGATTAATTTCTTTTATTCTCTCTTTTAAAGAGGGTTTTTTTTTCATGTGGGTTTTCTTCTATCATTTGTTTATGAGTGATCTTGTTTAAATGGGTACCTGACATGGCCTCTTATCTAGGACCCATCCTATCATTCTTGCATCATTTTCATTTTTCTACTTCTCCCTAAGTTACACTTAAGGGGGGTGTTGGTGCGAATATGGTGTTTTACCTAACTAGTTCACCAAGGAAAACTTTAGTGGTGAATCTTCGCTAATTGGCGAATTCTAGGAATCGACCAAGTTGAAATTCGCAAATTTCTTGCACCCAATAGGGTGTCCTAATCGCCCGAATTTTACAAACTATAGGTCCAATGCATGCCCATTCGCCTCCTTGAGATAAGGTGTCCAACTTTGCATTGTTAGAACATTTTTCATGATTTTCAACTTTTCCTTGATGAAACACCTTCGTTTGATCTTTGATTTTGGACATTTTACAGATCGTACGAATTGGCTGACAGACTAATTGTAGAGCATGCTCAAAACTAAGAAGGATCTCCAAGAGGCTCTAAACCCTAAAAATCATATTTACCCCCTTGCAAGCTTGGGTGCCCCTAGCTTGGAGGGGTGCTTTTCTTCACTAGAGTTAGCCATTTTTTATGTTTTTCAATTTTCAATGTTTTCTGATGTTTGGATGAATTTTCTACTTGATCTATAATTTTAGCTGTTCAGGAGATCTAGTGAACTAGATGTTGGATTCATTGGAAAGCCTGAAGAAATCTGAGATGATCTTCTTAGAGGTTACAAACCCCAAAATTTGCATTTGGTTGCATGAAATCCTAGGTGCCCCTAGCTTGCAGAGGCACTTTTCTACTCTTGACTCCACCATTTTTGATGTCCATTTGATCTTCAATTGTCAGCATTTGATAGGTCCTCTGAGCTGGTAGATGGATTTGTTGTAGAGCTAGACTAAATATGGGATAAATCTCTCGGAAGTGGCTAACCCTAAAAATTGGTTTTGAATGCCTTAATTTTTAAGAGCCCTTGGCTTGCAAGGGAACTTTTCTTTGCCAAAGATCCATTTTTTGATCATTCTCATGATTTGAAATTTTCCCCTTTTATGAAACATTTCTACTTGATCTGCAATTTTGGGTTTTTGATGAATTCGTTGAGTTGGTTGATAGATTCATTAGAAAGCCTGAAGAATTATGAGAAGAATAACAAGTTTTGCAAACCCTAACAATAACTTTCGATCGCTCTAGATCCTAAGCACCCTTGGCTTTTAGGGGAAATTTTATCTACTAGAGTTAGTTTTTAAATTGAATTTCTTCATTTTCCATTAGATCTTCATTTCTGGGCATTTTACAAATCCCATGACCTAGATGTTTTACTCATTGGAAAGCTTGCTCAAATTTGGAAAGGAAGTTTGTAGTTGCCAAACCTAAAAGCACTTTTCACTACTTGAAATCTTGGGTGCCCTTGGCTAGCAAAGGTACTTTTTCTCAACTTTTCCTTGTGACCCTTTTGTTTCCCATGGTGTGTCTTCACTTGATTTGCATTTCACAGTGTTTGATGATTCCTCTAGACTGGCTGATGAATTTGTTGGAAAGCTTGTTCAAATCTAGAAAGAAACTATTTTCAACTGCAAACCTTTAAAGCACTTCTGACTACCTAAAACCTTGGGTAGCCCTAGCCAATAGAGTTGTTTTTGTGTTCTAGACAGTCATTTTTTGCAATTTTCAACTTTTTGAATTCCCCTCCTCTATTCACCATTTTTTGAACAACTTTTTTTTGTAGATCATTCTGTGTAGTGTTTAACACTTATATTTTGACACCTAGTATCTGGCCATCCTCCATTGATGACCTCAGAGGTCCTAACTTTTCTTTTGAAAAAGTGAAATAGACGCACTAGAGAAAAATTGACTTTTTGACAATTTTGGCTAGACCAATGTGATTGTGACGTAAAATCAACCAATCAAAATCAATTTGATCCTTTCTAATAAAGATTCTATTTTTAGGGTTTTTCCTAAAAATAGGGCCTGAAATCCTAATTTCAGAATTTTCAAAATTTTTGCAACCATTCTTTTAACAATAAACCCAGAAAAACCCTATGGTTTGTTTATTTTTCAAATTTTTCTAAAAATAGAAAATTACTATTTTTAGAAATTTTGACCTTCTTTAACTTTTGATGACCATTTTATGAGATTTTGACTATTTTATCAAAATGCCTTAATGAAGCAAAAATTTTAATGTTAGGTACAATAGGCTTCTACCTTCATCTCCCATATTGGATTTGGATTTGCTTCTACATCGACCATTAGACGTATTTCTTCCTAAGGAGAGGCATGTTGTTTTCATACATTGGATACTCTTTGGTATTCAAACATTCATCATCGACATAGGAGCTTCTTCATTATGGGGGGATTTCCAATATCACTCATACCCTCTTATGGGGGGGCTATTGATTATATATTTTTTGTTCATGTAGTCCTTGGGGGGTCATGATGAGTCCTCCTTTCATCACTTATTACATCATTTGTACATGATTAATTTCTTTTATTCTCTTTTAAAGAGGGTTTTTTTTTCATGTGGATTTTCTTCTATCATTTGTTTATGAGTGATCTTGTTTAAATGGGTACCTGACATGGCCTCTTATCTAGGACCCATCCTATCATTCTTGCATCATTTTCATTTTTCTACTTCTCCCTAAGTTACACTTAAGGGGGGGTGTTGGTGTGAATATGGTGTTTTACCAACTAGTTCACCAAGGAAAACTTTAGTGGTGAATCTTCGCCAATTGGTGAATTCTAGGAATCAGCCAAGTTGAAATTCGTGAATTTCTCGCATCCAATAGGGTGTCCTAATTGCTCGGATTTTATGAACTATAGGTCCAATGCATGCCCATTCGCCAATGAGTTTTTTTATGAGGCATATTTAAGCAAAAAAATTGTCATTGTCAAACTACACATTTCAATTGGACAGACTAATATTTTCGCTTGGAATCCCGAAAGCATTTAATAAAACACCTACATATTCACCAATACTATTAAAACAATATTGTATGAGGACCCATTTCGCCAATTAAAATTTACAAATAGCTGGTTGTGAGGACCCATTTTTCCAATTAAAATTTATAAATAGATGCTCATGAGGACCTATTTCGCCAATAACATTAAAAAATAATTACATTTGAGGACACATTTCGCCTTGAAAATTACAACATACCATTGTATAAGCACGCAAGATTCACCAAATTTTTAATATACCATTTAAAAATGTTGTGAAATTCTCCAAATATGGAATCATGGATTGATATAAATACAATCAAAAGTGTCATTTATTCTTACACATTTTGTTCGGTTCTAAGGTTCTACTTCTCGATTCAAAAGTCAACGAAAGCTGAAAACGTAGACTTAAAAGGTGAGTGATCATTTCTTCATAGTGTTATTAGTTATAATAATAAGTTTTCTTTATCTCTTTTCCATTCTTGCTTCAACAAAGTGAACCTTAGAAGTTAGAACCAGACTTTGAAGTTTTCAAGATTTTGAAACTTCTGACCCATTGAGTAGAAAGATGACCAAGAAATACTTGCAACTCAACAAAGTGAACCATCAACCAAGTCGGGGAATTGCGAAGATATGAAAATTTAGAACTTTGCGACAAGGTTATATAACTCTAAGGACTAGCGACTGAGTTTAGGAAAAGCCAAAAAAATGATATTGTATTCCATGGTATTGAATTTGATATGTGATTCTGCACCATTTTTAAAGAACAACACTTATCACACTACTTATAAATTCATATTGCATTGCCATTCACACAATCTTTGATAAATAACTGAAAGGAATATTATTAATCCATTCCTTGAACATAAATAAATACAATTGAAAGTGTCATTTATTTGGAAGTCAGCCAAAGCTAAAAATGTATACTTAAAGGTGAGTGATCATTTCTTCATAGTGTTATTAGTGATAATAATAAGTTTTCTTTATCTCTTTTCCATTCTTGCATCAGTCTTAAAGATGATATTGAGTAGGGAATGGGATCTATATTATTATTCTCTTTTCTTAAACAAGAAGACATTTTTTTCCAATTTTTATTCGAAGTGAGATGAATATGTCAAGCGAATCAGAGATCAATATTTCGAGCGACTTGAGCAACAAGGGTAAGGCTCCTACCGCTCCTTAGGGTGGTGAAGAGACTCCTACCACTTCTCAGACTCCTTTTGTTCCTTAGGGTGTAAGGATCTTTCCACTCCTTAGACTCTTGCTACTCCTTAGGGTGGTGAAGACACTCCTACCGCTCCTCAGGCTTCTCAAGGTGGTGAAGAGACTCCTACTGCTCCTCAGGATCCTTAGGGTGGTGAAGAGACTCATGCCGCTCCTTAGGCTCCTCAGGGTGGTGAAGAGACTGGGAAGCCATCAAAACACAAAAAACTTAGATGTATCATATAGTCTTACTTTGGAATTGCCAAAGCTTCTAATCCATCAGGTCAAGATGGAGCTACATCATCAACTCTTCCACCAAATATTGGTAGCATTGCCAATACCTCACCGCCACTAGAAAGTCAAGTTGAGATTGTCATTGATTTAGATCAAAATGTATCAAATCAGGATATCAATACCATAGAAGATGTTCCAAGGGATACCCTGG
Source organism: Sequoia sempervirens (assembly GCA_007258455.2). Taxonomy (NCBI): domain Eukaryota; kingdom Viridiplantae; phylum Streptophyta; class Pinopsida; order Cupressales; family Cupressaceae; genus Sequoia; species Sequoia sempervirens. The sequence continues at coordinate 4,010,535 of VDFB02000016.1, read as the reverse complement.
GCCTGGTTAGCCAGAATGAGATAATTGAATTGGATGAGGATGATGATGTTGGTAGGAAGAAAAGGAAAAACAAACCAAAAAGGGGGCACGAGTGGAAAATGACAAGGAGTTTTCAACTTGGTTGGTTGTCAAAATACCCATTCATGGTACTAGTGGGGATTGGAAATGCAAACGATATTGAAAAGGAAGCATTGGCCAAATGTAAGATTTGTAGTTGGAAATGTGGAAGAGCCAAGACGTTGTAGCTAAAGATTGAAACTATAGAAAAGCATATTGATAAAGTTTATGAAAAAAAAATCATAGATGGAAAGGAAGAATCAGTCATACAATGAAAATCAAAGGAAGAATGTCTTCATGTTAGGTATGTCACGGATTATGAAGAGAATGAAAAAATAATGTTGAACATTGATGCATGCAAAAGGTACACTTGAGCCTCAATTTGGAAAAGCAATGGAAGGAACAAATCTGTCAAAAATTGTTCAGATGAGTGTTGTTTTCCATATTTTTTCCAGAGGGTGTCCTATGATAGACTACCCATAATATTCTAGTTTATTATCTTATTTGAATGTTTGTCACTATCCCTACTCACATTGGTCAATAAACGCTGGATGGGATTGGGAAAACTATCTTGCTGCAATGGAAAAGGAATATTTAAAGGATAAAGTAAAGGAGTCAAATTTCATTGCATTATCTTTAAATGAAGTTACTGTGGTGGAAAATATTTCTTGGGTCTGTATGCATTTGTATACTATACAACAACATGTTTGCGAAGCTCATCTTCTCTGTGTTCATAAAATGAAGAACAGTTCAACATTAGAAAATATATTTGAACTAGTCAAAAAATATTTGAATGAAATTGTAGGTATGGATGAGTTGATAATTGCAAAAAAGTTGGTGTGTGTAGGAGTTGATGGAGCCGCAGTGATGCAAGGTCAAAGGACCGGTGTTTGCACAAAACTTCAAACTACTTGTGCACCATGCATGCTTGGCATTTATTGCATGGACCACATAATGAATTTATCATTCAAAATTGTAAGCAAGTTTCCTACAGTATCAAAAGTTGAAAATCTAGTCTACGAGATCCACGCATACTTCTGCCAAAGTCCTAAACATTTCATAGAATTTCAAAATTTTGTTGAGGGAATAACACCAGGAAACAAGCTTCTCAAGGATGTCAATACCAAATGGATCTCCCTACATGGACCGGCGCAATGATTTCTTTTAGAATATCAATCCTTGACTAGAGTGATGTATGAAAATTGCAGCATAGTTGACAAAGCTCCTGACCTCTTACATAAGGTTAAGCGATATAGAGACACTCTTGACTTTAACTAGTCTTCTCCCCATGCTAGATGTGATGAACGAGCTTGTGAAGAAAGCTCAAGATAGAACTATGTATATTAATGAATATGCCAATCTACGTAAACATACATGCTTGGCCCCCGATCATCTATATCTAGATCTAACACAAGATGGCCCAAATTATTTCATGTGGTAGAAATTTATTGATTTGAATGATCATAATAATTATTTATAGTTTAATGCAAGTGGACACTTATGCATCTGTGTACGTGGATATGAGATACAAATGTACCAATGTAAGACAGCCAAACACTTTAGCAGAGAAGTAGTTGTTAACAAGGAAGATTTTCAAGGCATTGTTAAATCTGTTGGTGAGAATTTGAAGGAAATTGCAAAATGTCTTTCCTCAAATATTTTTGAAAGATTCCCTCAACATGAAATACTTGAAGCCATGAGTATTGTGTATCCTCAATTTTTGGCAAACCGAGATAACCCAAAATATTTTCATGCTCAGGCAAAAATATTGATCGAACAATTTTTGAAAACTGTAACATACAATGAGCAGAAAATAGAAGGAATTTTAAATGAAGCTAAGCTTAGAAAACAATGTAGGTATTTTGCAACAACTATGAAGGACTAGTATAAATCCATGGGCAAGGACAACGCCTTTGAACCAGGATCAATAAAAAAGGTTTGAACAAACTTAGGTCATAGTGAAATATTGTGTGGTTCAATATCAAAATATTTCAAACTTGCTGATTTATGTCAAACAATGATATTGGGGTCGGTGGAGGATGAGGGAGTTTGCAGTACATTAGGGTTTTTGAAATCAAAGTTAAGAAACAAACTAGACAAGAATTTGGAAAATTGCTTGAGGATGAAAGGAACTGTGTATAATACTAGAAATTTTATTTTTGAAAGGGCACCCGCAATCTGGAGGTCCACATCTGAAAGAAGAGGGACCGGGTTGTGCAACACTCCAATTCCAAAGGCTGGTACTGGTGGAACTGGCAGTGGCAATGGGACTTAGATAGATGACATTGACAAAAATGACACAATGAATGTTGAATTTGAGACACAAGCCAAAGAAAATGAAGAGCAGACTTCAAATCAAATTCAAGACGACTCTTTTACTTTATTTGATGATGAACGTCAGTTTGAGGACCTCGAGTCCATTTGGGAAATGGAAGAGATTCAAGAGAATTAACAGCTTTTAGGTATTTATATTGCACTTCATGGATCCCAGGATCAGATTCCATTGTTCTATATTGTAGTTGATGATATTTTATATTGTATTCAATGAAATTATGAATCATTACACTTCATGATATTTTATTTTATATTGCACTTCATGAATTATATTCCAAATTCAAACTGTAGTTGATGATATTTTATGTTGTATTCCATGAAATTGTGATATTTAATATTTTATATTGTATTTTATATTTTACATTAGTTTGTGCATAGTATTCAATGAGGTGTCAAATGAAGACGCCTTTGAAAGGTTAAGGAAAGATAAGCCCATAATGTCATGTGGTCACTGAAACTTGGAACCTTAGAACCAAAGTCTGAAGTTTCAAAGTTTTCCAAACCTCTGACCCACCGACTAGAAAGATGACCAGGAAAGACTTGCAAATTAACAAAGTGAACCATCAACCATGTCGAGGAATCAGGGAGTTATGAAAATTTAGAGCTCTGCAACAAGGTTATAAAACTCCGAGGGCTAGCAACTAAGGTTAGGAAAAGCACCAAAACTGCGACTTTGAGTGATAGTAACCACAACAATGAAAAACTAACCAAAAATCCATCATTCCAATTCCAATAATAGATAATCCATGACATGAATTCATATAAATTTTTAGTGGATATGTCTAGTAGCATGTGCTCAGCAATTCATCACTCAACTCAATGCTTATTATATTAATAGCATATTAACAATAGTATTAGTAGCATATACAACAATGAACATAATAACAAGTGTATCTAGAAGTTGAAACCACTACCAGACTTTTTCTTTAAATGATATAATAAATAATACAGATAATTGAACATCAACACATTACTAAAGTCTGAATTTGATCTTTTAAATTGATTATCTTTGTATCACATGAAGGAATACATAGAGGCATTGGAAACAAAATATTGCTCAAAGAAAACTCTGCATAGAGCTGAGTTGGAACTTGGAAACTCATATTATCAAAAATTAAATCACTACATCACCTTTTCTAGGAACTTCAACTCTTCAAGTGTTGGAATTGTCATTTGTTCTAACTGATGTTGTTTGAATTGAAGATTTGTTAACAATTCATGATTCAAATTGGAACCTGTCTTGGATTCTTCAGTCAATTTTGCATTCAGGGTTAGCAATGGTTTGATGGAATCCAAATAGGTCACCACATCTGGGTTATGAGGAAACTAGTCCAAATCAATCTTCCTTACATCCTCCATCTTCTTTCTAAAATCATTCCATCCAACAAATCATTCATTTGCATCAAAAGCCTCTGGTAAAGCAAGCTCTATGAATTTCCTTACCTTTTCATCCACCTTCTTCATCTTGTCTACAGCCAAATACAAATACTTCTCTGTTTCACGCATTCTCAAACACTTTTCAATGACAGATGACAACATCATTGATGTAGCAAGCCAATTAGTAATCCCTTTTGATTTCAAAACATTGTCACTGGCTTTGTAGACTGTTTGTTAAATTTGATTTGCTGATTTCTCTAATGCTAGCATAGTTTTGTTCTCCATTAAATATTTGTTGAGCTTCTTATGATGTCTGATAGCATCAATCAATTGAAACATGTCACACAAATGATCAATCCCCTACATTATTTCATCCCAAATATTTTGTTTTATATGCCTCATTGTTTCTCTACAAAATGAAGATAACTTATTTTGACAAGACTTAATTTCATTTTTTGTTTCCATCAGCTCTACCTCCAATCTTTCATTTATTTTTCTCTCCTTCTCCAATTTTTGTTCCCATTGTGCATTTTCATTTGCAATTCTTAGTCTTAATTTTTCTGAAGTGGATTTTTCCTCATCATATTTCTTGTTGCTCTCCTAGCCCTTGCTTCAGTTCATTCACTACAGTCTCATTCTGCTTATCCTCTTTGCTTGTTAATGTAGAGGCATATTTTTTAATTCTTTTTTCTTATTCATTGCTATTGCTATCTGTTGCTTTCCTCTTTGCTTTCTCATTTCCTATGTCTGCCTATAACTTTTCAATTTGAGTTTGTACCTTTTTTTCTCTCTATCTTGCTTTAGCAATGATGTGTACACCAATTCACTGTTCTTCTTTGATACATTACTTTTTTTGTATTTTTGAGTCCAAAAAAATCCAATTGAAAATTGTTCACCTCAAATTTAGATGGAGCCATCTAATTTCTTGGTTTGTTTTGAACTATGGGAACAAGAATTGTGTATTCCATGATTTCTTTACTTGTGTCAAATGTGGGTAATACCATGGTTGTTGCAGGCTTTGAATTTAGAGCAGACACACTCTCCATCAGTTGCTTCTTTTATTTTTTATTCAATTCTGATTTCTTTTTAAACTCTTCAATGTAATCAAAACCTAGGGATGCAGGAACAATGGAATGCTTGAATGGCGAAGGAATAGGAGTACTTGCAGTTGCTAATGACGTCACAGCCATACTAACTGGCATTTGGGGAGTGCCTAGAAATAACTCATTTATGGTGGATGCACTGGTAGTGTGACTTGGAGTTGGACTTGTCAAAATCCTTTGCCTCTTTTGTATGCCTTGATCACCTGGTGTTTCTATGGTATATTGTGTTGTTTTCCTCTTATGTGTAATTTTCTGTTGTAACACATGTTGACCACTACTAGTACTACTACCCATACCATCACCACTAGAGGTAGTGCCAGTTGCACTAAGTCCTCCACCATGGGAATGTCCTAGTTGTGATTGTGTCTGACCATGATGACAAGGATTTGAAGCTCTAACAAATTGAATTATTTTGGCTCTATTTGTTTTCCCTTGGTCTACTTTATTAGCTCCAAGGCCAGATTTATCAACTTATTTTCTATGTTGTACATCTCTTATTGTAGGAATTCCTTGTCCTTGGGACCCCAAACCACCACCTTCATAACCCATTTTTTCAGCTATGACTGCTCCTGTAGTAAATGCTTCTTTTGTGGCCTCACTTAAACCAAGTTTGAAATTGACATGGCTTTCTTATTGCCTATCATCATCACTTTCTTCATCTTCTTGTTCATTCAGATGCTCTATATTCCATAATTTTCTAAACTCAAGATCTTATTCGTTATCTTCATAATTTTCAAGAGCTCTTGGATCACCTAGGTCCTTCCTCATAGACCAAAAGGCAATAATTTTTTATCGTGACCAATATTTTTTCTATAACTTCCTTCTTTAGAAAATCTGGCATTTTTACTCTACTAAATGGTTTATGACTTTTTTCATAAAAATTGTTGTACCTCCTAATTGTCTTTCGATGCAATACCATAATTTATGCTAAAAATTATTCAAAAGAAATACCATTCTCAGTAGCACTTTTCTCCATTGCTACTTTGACCTCATCCCAAGAATCCTTGTTTCTCAAGTTTTCAAGCAAGGGTTTACCTTGATGTTGAATTCTATTTCCAACATTCTTATTGAGCACAATCATTGATTTAATGGTGTCACATGGATCATACTGCCAGTGACAGATAGCATCAACATCAAAAAAATTCAAAAGATCATGTGCCACACTAAATTCTTTTCTCTTGAATGTCATCCCTCCACATGAAAAAGGTAAAGAAGGAAATAAGGCATTTTTCTCTTGACCGCTAAAGTTTCTCTCATCAGTACTTTGCATCTGCCTTACTTATTCCAAAGCAAAAACCATTTTTGACACCTGTATTGGAAGTTTGTATGGATTTACTTCTGATCCATAAAATTTTAGCACAGTATATTCTTCCATTAAGTACCAATTAGCCAATTGTATTTATTTTCCTAGTTCAATGCAGTTTCTACATGACATAGGAAATCTAGGCATTGAAGTATTTGTAATTGCTTGATGCAATGGAGCCAAAAAGTAGTCTACAAAATGACTGTAGTTCCTTCGAGAATCATGCAACCTTATAACAATGGTCCATTCATATACTGGAGCCATTTTCTTTTGCTCGGGATTACTATTACCATAGGGCTAAATATGAAGCTTGTTGGTCTGAAACATTCCTCTGAATTTGAATAGAAAAAGATAGCACAAGTAGGTTGTGAACCTAAATTTCTTGGTGGAACCTCCTTTAATCATTAAAAATTATTTATGCACGGATTCTATAATGTGTTCAATAAAATTATATTTGGCATGTGGAACACCATAATGGATATTATACACCATTTCAAGGAGGCATGCACCCACTTCCAAATTGCTATCTAGTTCGAGGAAAAATGCTAGCATGGAAATAGTATCCTGAACCCATGGTTTAAAAATATCCAAATCATAAGGAGGCTTATGATTATCTTTCAATTTGTTTCGATCCTGAACTATTCTATTTAAGAAAGAATTTTTCTCCATTTCATCCACTGCTTCATAATCACTAGCAAGCTTTTCTAGGTCAATGTGTACATTTCTAAATTCTTCGGTTGTAAACCCCAAGCCCAACAAATTTCCAAGTTCTTCTGCATTAATGGATAACAATTCTTCTTTCCGATCTTTATTAACAATTGCTCTTTTGTTATCATCATAATTTAGGGCACAGACCATGATAAATTCTAGCCAAGGGAAAACCTCATGTAACATCATGTGCCCTAATCTAGTTACCCACAGTGCACTGATACTATTAACTTGCAATTGCATTTTCTTTGCAACCTTATTCTCAAATGAAAATCTAAGTTTTGAGATATGTCTACCATAGGTTTTAGGATCATAAATATCATGGTATTCATCAGTGAAACGTGGGGTTTTAAGCAATTTTGCATAATGTATTTTTTTATCTGACATTGCTCTAGTGGTATTGGTGGTAGACATGCTGATACAATCAACAATATGAAATTTGTGAATTCCCTATTAGTCCTTAATTTTTCTTAATTCTTAAGCCTCTTAACCCTAAACCTAAACTTCAAAGTTTGACAAAATAAGATTTTAAGAAACGTCAAGCGATGAAACGTAGCCACATGAATTCTTTAACTTACCTAGATTTTGAATTTTGATTCTTGAAGTTGAAACTGCGTTGAAGCTTGAAACTGGGTTACTAGAATGGCTTTGTTGGAAGTGGAACTGTGGAACCTAGAGCAGGGTGGTGCATTGCAATGAGCAAACTAAATGACACTAAAACATCTACTCGTTTACTTATAGACTACATAATACACAATTAGGTAGTACAATGTACATGGCTGACAACATTTAAAACAAGCCATTAAAAACAATGATTTAATCTTGCATTGACAATAAATTCTAAACCGTTGATCTCTGTTAATCTAACGGTTATAGGGTGATTCTGGAGGTTTAAGTTCACAAATGTAGCACTCTATGCATTTCATTCTGGAATGCAACTACAACCATACATCAAATGTTCATCAAATAGTTGAGTAATTTATGATATAAATAATAAACATAAAACATGTGTTTTAAATTTGCTTTAAAGTTTAATGCGCTAGGATTGACATCAAGGCCAAGGGGTTGGAAACTTAACTTTTCAAAGGCCTTAATAAAATGAATTACAATGTCACATTAATAGCACATTGCACAACCATTAATAGCACTTAACTTGTAAAGGACTTAATAGAATAAATTACAATGGCACAGTAGTAGCACAACCATTTATTTTATTACAATTGAATTAAAATTTTACATTATTACATAGTACAAATACAAATGTAAGCATAAGTTCCAAGCTTTTGCTGGACCGTTGGTGAAAAGTTGAAAACGTAAATGTGATACATGTATCTATGAAAATAAATGGAACTTGTTGGGTCAACCATGAACTCTGAAAATAAACACATGGGACTTGTTGAGTTAGCCATGGGCTCTAAAAAATAAATACATGGGGAAAGGGGGCCCGATCAAATTGGAGAAATGGGAGCCGTGAAGATACAAAATGTACTTAGCCCCTTTCATAACCAGCTCGATGTAGAAGATGAGGGATTGTAAAATTGCTCCCATGTAGAAGATAAGCACTAAAAACAAATGCATGGGACTTGCCTGGTAGGCCATGGTGTCTCAAAATAAATGCAAGGGACTCTCCTGGCCAACCATGCAGACGATGAGGGCTAATAAAAATTCTCCCATGCAAAAGATGAGCACTAAAATTAAATGCATTGGAATTGCCTGAGAAACCATGCAGATGATGAGGGGTGGTAAAATTGCTCTCATCCTCTACTTGCAGCTTCCATGCACTAGGATAGCACTTATCTCCATTAGAGCTCCTCATCCTGGTTCAAAACCTATCTGAGAAGTTAGGTAAACCAAATCAACTTCTTTCCAATTCCACCCATTCTAAACTTGAAGGAAATTGGTCTTTTACTCTGTAACTACATAACTGGAGGCAGGAGAATTTAGAGCATCCTCAATAATACCGCGTCATCTTCTTCTTGAATCCTTATTAATTTATTAACCCTACAAAATGAAAACCCTTATGACAATTAAATGAATGATTTTAGTTGTGCTCACTATCCTTATTTATGGGCCAAAAGTGCTGCCAAAAGTACCACTACCAGCCTGGTCCCTTGTACACCTCATACGTATGATGTGTGAGGTTGTGTATAGTTACTACTGACTAGTAATAATTGTGATTCACGCAAACCAAAAATACAACTTAATCATTACCTCAAGCTAGCTACATGCAAAGTTGCAAACTGTACCTCATGTTGACAAGTTGTCAATTGTCAAAATCGGCAGTGCCATGCAAGCTGTTGATTGTCAAAATCACTAGATTATTGAAATCATCTATGATTCTATAGTACATCATGCAGTTTTCAATATAAAGCTATCCAATCAATCACTCTGGCTATTCATATGGCATTAATCTGCACCGCTACCTAGTACCACAGCCAAATTGAGAATTTCAATAGAATAAATGAAAGGTAGAGTACTTCGACACATTGAAAAGAGAGAATTAAATGTCTCGCTTTACCTTAATTATTATGAATGTCCTAATAAGTCACAATAAATTTTGCTCGCTTATGATCAAAACTATATATTGATTTTTGGAACCAATAATTAATAAAATATCAACCATTGATTTATGAAAATCTAATAGTTCTAGTGTTATTCTGGAGGTTTCAGTCCACAAATCTAGTGCTTCAAGGATTTACTTCCAGAATACATCTATAGCCGTCCATTGAAAATTCATCGAATGGTCCCTTTTTTAAAACAAACTTTATGCACGTGAATAATTTCAAATGGGGACATCGCTAGGTTGACAAGACTCGACCCTTAGGATTAAAGAGTTAAGATTTAAGGCTTTATCATAAAATGTTTTGGTCTGAGTTAGGAAATATTAAACGTTAAACAAGAGCACCAATATTTAAATGGTAAAATATTTAACGGTTCTAGTGTAATTCTAGAGATTTCAATTTGCAAATCTAGTGATTGAGAGATATACTTCCAGAATGCAAGTACAATCATCCATCGAAAATTCATCGAACGGTCGTGGTCCATAATGTCGCATGGTTACTGAAATTTGGAACCTTAGAACCAAAGTTTGAAGTTTTGAAGTTTTCAAAATCTCTGACCCATTGACTACAAATATAAAGATGACCAAGAAAGACTTGCAACTAAGGTTAGGAAAAACACCAAAACCCCGACTTTGGTGAATTAAGATAGGAAAGGTGGCAACTAAGGTTAGGAAAAGCACAAAAACCAGGACGTTGGTGAATTAATATAGGAAAGGTGGCAAGGACAATGAATTTATGAAGTGAAGATTGTAGGAAGATTTTAGCAAGTGGACATGACTGGAGGATCAATGGGTAATTAAGATCGGTACATGTAGAGTTTGGAAAATTATTACCTCTCGACCCTCAATTAGTGAAGTTAATAATAGAGTTTGGTGTGGAGAAGAAGGCACACAAAAAGTCTAAAAGAGTGGTGGTGGTGGTAGTGTAGCTACAATAGTTTTCAAATGAAGGCCAACTTCACTCTACGTTCAAGGAGGAAATTAAACCCGTTTTATGGTGAAGCTTATGACAAAAGATTAATGGGTATGTTTTTATTCACTAATGGGAGGTTGGTACAAAGTGTTTGGATGATTTTTGGGAAATCCTTTAGAAATATGAGGCATAGATACAGGACTAACATGGATGTATACTCCTTTATTATAGCATGGGGTTTGGACTTGGAGGAATCAACAAGCATAGTGAAAGAAGTGATGGAGATGATTGTGCATAGAGATTTCTTGGAAGGATTAGAATCAATAGTTGAATGGGAAATTCCAGGTGAAGGTTTCGACATCCAGGAAGGCTTTGAAAATGTGGAATTGGAAGGGGCAGAAGGATGCATCCCTTTCATGTGTTGGCTGGAGGATGAGATTAAAAATCAATATAGGGAAGAAGCAAAGTTAGGCTGGGAAGCATTGAAGCTCTTTATAGAGCTGATGAAGGTGGAAGCACAGGCGAAAGTAGAGGAAAAGTGTATGAAATAAAAAGGATAGAATGCGAGGAAGCGGAAGATGAATTAACACAATTTTAGCAGAATTTGTAGTTTTTTGTAGGGTTTTTGCAGAATTAACGCAAGACTAGTACTAAATTTTTGGCTTGTTGAAATATGTAAGGTAGATACAGATAGTTATGGAACTAGTTTTAGTTAGGCAGGGTTACTTTTTCTATTATGAAGCATGTTAAGATGCTATTTTGAAAAATCTGTTATAGCTATAGGTGATTTTTGGATGGTTGACGAAAATAATGAGGCAAATAATCTTTATTTTCATGCATTTTTTTAATAGTTTGATATTATGTTTAATTCGCCAATGTTTTTTCTTAATCATTTGAAAATATGTTTAATTCACCAATGAATTTTATTTTTTAGTTTGAAAAAAAGTTTTAATCGCCAAAAAAAATATTTTTTCTGGTTTGAAAATAGGTTTAATTTGCTAATCAAAATATTTTATTTGTTTGAAAATAGATTTTAATCGCCAATGGAAAAAATTTAGTGGTTTAAAAAAAATTGCATTTTGCTAGGATTTTCCACAAACTTTTAGCGATTAGAAAATATTTTCCAATGGACATTATTTTTTTTCACGAAAAAAATAAAAAATTCGCCATTAAAATTAATATTTGTATCGGGAAGTATAAAACATTCACCAAGATTTTACACCTTCGCTGAGGGGGGTTTCTTAAAGTTTTCCTTGGTTCTTGCATGTTGGTGAAAAATTAGCTTTTTGAAAAAAGGACGATCTGGATCTAATCAGAATAACATTCTCTACAAAACCCATTTCTCAGATTTTTCATAAAAAAATTCAAAAAATTTGCATATGTTACCTCTACTGCTTACTTTTCAAAATGATCTATCTTTTTCAAGAACAACTTATTTTTTTCCAAAAACGGATGATCTGGGTCTATTGAACACATGAACCTATAAAACCCATATTTTTTGATTTTCTAAAAAAAAATTGTTTAGTAGATTCTATTTTTGAAGGGTTCTTGCATGTTGGTGAAAAATTAGTTTTTCAAAAAAAGGACGATCTAGGTCTACTGAGAACGACATTCTCTACAAAACTCATTTCTTATATTTTTCATAAAAAGATTCAAAAAAACTACCTTTGTTACCTCTACTACTACTTTTCCAAAAAATCTCCTTTTCAAGAACAACTTATTTTTTCAAAAAATGGACAATCTGGGTCTCTTTAGCACACAAGCACCTATAAAACCCATATTTCAATTTTCCAAAAAAAATAAATTCATAGATTCTATTTTTGAGGGCTCCTTGCATGTTGGTGAAAAATTAGCTTAAAAAAAAAAAGACGATCTAGGTCTAATCAGAATAACATTCTCTACAAAACTTATTTCTCATATTTTTCATAAAAAAATTAAAAATATTTGCCTCTTACCTCTACTACTACTTTTCAAAAAAATCTATCTTTTTCAAGAACAACTTATTTTTTCAAAAAAGGGACTATCTAGGTCTCTTTACCACACGAACACCTATAAAACCCATATTTTTTATTTTCCCCAAAAAAATTGTTTCGTAGATTCTATTTTTTAGGGATTCTTGGTTGTTGGTGAAAAATTAGTTTTTCAAAAAGAGGATGATTTGGATCTACTCAAAACAACATTCTCTACAAAACCCATTTCTCAAAATTTTCAAACAAAAATTCAAATTTTTTTGCCTTTATTACATCTACTATTTGTATTTCTCAAAAAAATCTATCTTTTTCAAGAACAATTTATTTTTTCAAAAAACGAACGATCTGGGTCTCTTCAACACATGAGCACCTATAAAACCCATATTTTTTATTTTCCCAAAAAAATTCTCAGATTTTTCATAAAAAGATTAAAAAAATTGCCTCTGCTATCTCTATGGCTTCTATTTTTCAAAAACATCTTTCTTTTTCAAGAACAAATATTTTTTTTAAAATACGGACAAATTGGGTCTCTTTAGCACAAGAGCACCAATAAAAACCATATTTTCAATTTTCCCAAAAAAAATTGTTTCATAGATTCTATTTTTGAGGGGTTCTTGCACATTGGTGAAAAATCAGCTTTTCAGAAAACAAATGATCTGGGTCTACTCAGAACGACATTCTCTGCAAAACCCATTTATTAGATTTTTCTTATGAAGATTCAAAAAATTTGTGTTTGTTACCTCTACTACTACTTTTCAAAAAATTCTATCTTTTTCAAAAACAACTTATTTTTTCCCAAAAACGAATGATCTAGATCTCTTTAGCACACGAGCACACATAAAACCCATATTTCAATTTTCCTAAAAGAAATTGTTTCGTAGATTCTATTTTTGAGCGGTTCTTGCATGTTTTTAAAAAATTAACTTTTCAAAAAAAGGACGATTTGGGTGTAAACAAAATAACATTCTCTAGAAAACCCATTTCTCAGATTTTTCATAAAATGATTCAAAAAATTTGCCTCTGTTACCTCTACTACTACTTCTCAAAAAAATCTACCCTTTTCAAGAATTTTTCTTTTAAAAAACGGATGATCTGGGTCTTTTGAGCACATGGGCACCTATAAAATCTATATTTTTGATTTTCCTAAAAAAAATTGTTTTGTAGATTCTATTTTTGAGGGGTTCTTACATGGTGAAAAATTAGTTTTTCAAAAAAAAGACAATCTTGGTTTACTTAGAACGACATTCTCTATAGAACCCATTTCTTAGATTTTTCATAAAAAGATTCAATTTTTTTTCCTTTGTTACCTCTACTACTACTTTTCAAAAAAATCTATCCTTTTCAAGAATAACTTATTTTTTTTTTAAAACGAACGATATGGGTCTCTTTAGCACACAGGCACCTATAAAACCCATCATTTCGATTCTAAAAAAAATTATTTTGTAGATTCTATTTTTGAAGGGTTCTTGCATGTTGGTGAAAAATTAGCTTTTCAAAGAAAGGATGATCTAGGTCTAATCAGAATAACATTTTGTACAAAACCCATTTCTCAAATTTTTCATAAAAAGATTCAAAAAAATTGCCTTTGTTAACTCTTCTACTTCTACTTTTCAAAAAAATCCATCTTTCTCAAAAACAACTTATTTTTTTCAAAAAACGGACAATCTGGGTTTGTTGAGTACACGAGCACCTATAAAACCCAGATTTTTTATTTTCCCGAAAAAAATGTTTCATAGATTCCATTTTTTAGGGGTTCTTGTATGTTGGTGAAAAATTAGTTTTTTGAAAAAAGGACGATTTGGGTTTACTAAGAACGACATTCTCTACAAAACTCATTTCTCCAAATTTTCATAAAAAGATTCAAAAAATTTGCCTATTACCTCTATTGATTCTACTTTTCAATTTTTTTTTTCAAGAATAGATTATTTTTTCAAAAAACGGATGATATGGGTCTCTTTAGCACATGAGCACCTATAAAAACTGATATTTCGATTGTCCAAAAAAAAATTGTTTCATAGATTCTTATTTTGAGGGGTTCTTGCATTTTGGTGAAAAATTAGTTTTTCGAAAAAAGGACGATATTGTTCTAATCAGAATAACATTCTCTACAAAACCCATTTCTAAGATTTTTCATAAAAAGATTCAAAAAATTTGCCTCTGTTACCTCTACTACTAATTTTCAAAATGATTTATCTTTTTCAAGAACAATTTATTTTTTCAAAAAACAGACGATCTTGGTCTCTTTAGCACATGAGTACTTATAAAACCCATATTTTCAATTTTTCCCAAAAAATTTGTTTCGTAGATTATATTTTTGAAGGGTTCTTTCATGTTGGTGAAAAATTAGTTTTTCAAAAAAATGATGATCTAGGTCTACTCAAAATAACATTCTCTACAAAACCCATTTCTCAGTTTTTTTTCAAAAAAAGATTCAAAAAATTTGCCTTTGTTACCTCTACTCTTCTACTTTTAAAAAAAAATTATTTTTTTCAAGAACAACTTATTTTTTTAAAAACAAGCAATATGAGTCTCTTCAGCACACGAGCGCTCACCTATAAAACCCATATTTTTTATTTTCTCAAAAAAATTGTTTCATAGATTCTATTTTTTAGGGGTTCTTGCATGTTGGTGAAAAATTAGTTTTTCGAAAAAAGGACGATTTGGATCTACTCAGAACGACATTCTCTACAAAAACCATTTCTCAAATTTTTTATAAAAGGTTCAAAAACTTTGCCTTCATTACCTCTACTGCTTCTATTTTTTTTAAAAGTCTATCTTTTTCAAGAACAATGTATTTTTTCAAAAAATGAACTATCTGGGTTTCTTTAGCACATGAGCACCTATAAGGCCCATATTTTCAATTTTCCCAAAAAAATTGTTTCATAGATTCTATTTTTGAAGGGTTCTTGCATGTTGTTGAAAGATTAGCTTTTTTTTTTAAAAAGACGATATGGGTTTACGTAGAATGACATTCTCTACAAAACCCATTTGTCAGATTTTTCATAAAAAAATTTAGAAAATTTGCCTATGTTACCTCCAGTACGAAGAGTCTTATATACTGTAAGCCGTCTGTAGACCCATAAATAGATCGCTTGGTATCGTGGACTATAAAAGGACCTTTCCTTTTTTCCTTTTTACTGCTTCTACTTTTCAAAAAAATCTATCTTTTTCGAAAACAACTTATTTTTTGTAAAACCCATAAAACCCATATAAAACCCACGGGCACCTATAACACCCATATTTTTTATTTTCCTAAAAATAAATTGTTTTGTAGATTCTATTTTTGAGGGGTTCTTGCATGTTGGTAAAAAAATAGTTTTTCGAAAAAATGATGATCTGGGTTTCAAAATTTTCATAAAAAGATTAAAAAAATTTGCCCGTGTACCTCTACTGCTTTTACTTTTTAAAAAATATATCTTTTTGTAGAATAAATAATTTTTTTCAAAAAATGGACGATTTGGATCTCTTAACCACACGAGCACCTCTAAAACCCATATTTTTTATTTTGCCAACAAAATTTATTTCATAAATTCTATTTTTAAGGGGTTCTTACATGTTGGTGAAAAATTAGCTTTTCGGAAAATAGATGATCTGGGTCTACTCAAAATGACATTCTCTACAAAATCCATTTGTCAGATTTTTGTTATGAAGATTTAAAAAAATTTCCTCTATTACCTCTAATGCTTCTACTTTTCAAAAAATCTATCATTTTCAAAAACAACTTTTTTTTTCAAAAGTGGACGATCTGGTTCTCTTTAGCACACAAGCACCCATAAAACCCATATTTTTTATTTTCCTAAAAAAATTGTTTTGTAGATTCTATTTTTGAGGGGTTCTTGCATGTTGGTGAAAAATTAATTTTTTTAAAAAATGACCATCTGGGTCTACTCAGAACAACATTCTCTACAAAACCCATTTCACAGATTTTTTATAAAAAGATTCAAAAAAAATTCTTTTGTTACCTCTACTGCTTCTACTTTTCAAAAAAAATCTATCTTTTTCAAGAACAAATAATTTTTTCAAAAAATGGACGATTTGGGTCTCTTTAGCACACGAGCACCTATAAAACACATATTTTTGATCTTCCAAAAAAAATTGTTTCATAGATTCTATTTTTGAGGGGGTTCTTGCATGTTGGTGAAAAATTAGTTTTCCGAAAAAATGACGATTTGGGTCTTCTTAGAACGACAGTATCTACAAAACCCATTTCTCAGAATTTTCATAAAAAGATTCAAAATTTTTGCCTTTGTTACCTTTATTGCTTCTACTTCTCAAAAAAATCTATATTTTTCAAGAACAACTTATTTCTTCAAAAAATGAACGATCTAGGTCTCTTCAACACACAAACACCTATAAAAGCCATATTTTTTATTTTCCTAGAAAACATTGTTTCATAGATTCTATTTTTGAGGGGTTCTTGCATGTTGATGAAAAATTAGTGTTTTGAAAAAATGATGATCTAGATCTACTCAAAACAACATTTTCTACAAAACCCATTTCTTAGATTTTTCATAAAAAGATTCAAAAAAATTGTCTCTATTACCTCTGACATGTTTCTGCTTTTCAAAAAAATCTATCTTTTCCAAGAACAACTTGTTTCTTCAAAAAACAAACAATTTGGGTCTCTTTAGCATACGAGCATCTATAAAACCCATATTTTTGATTTTCCCAAAAAAAAATGTTTTATAGATTCTATTTTTTAGGGGTTCTTCTATGTTGGTGAAAAATCAACTTTTCGAAAAACGGACGATCTGGGTCTACTCAGAACAACATTCTCTACAAAACCCATTTGTTAGATTTTTCTTATGAAAATTTAGAAAATTTGCATCTGTTACCTCTAATACTTCTACTTTTCAAAAAAATCTATCTTTTTCAAAATCAACTTATTCTTTTTTGAAAAACGAACGATCTAGATCTCTTTAGCACACGAGCACCCATAAAACCCATATTTCAATTTTCCCAAAAAATTTTGTTTTGTATTCTATTTTTGAGCGGTTCTTGCATGTTGGTGAAAATTCAGCTTTTCGAAAAAAGGACGATTTGGGTGTAATCAGAATAACATTCTCTACAAAACCCATTTATCAGAATTTTCATAAAAAGATTCAAAAAATTTGCCTCTGTTACCTCTACCATTTCTACTTTTCAAAAAAATCTATTTTTTTCAAAACAACTTATTTTTTCAAAAAACGGATGATTTGGGTTTGTTGAATACACGAGCACCTATAAAATCCATATTTTTGATTTTCCCAAAAAAATTGTTTCGTAGATTCTATTTTTGAGGGGTTCTTGCATGTCTGTGAAAAATTAGTGTTTTGAAAAAAGGACGATCTAGGTCTATTCAGAATGATATTCTTTACAAAACTCGTTTCTCAGATTTTTCATAAAAAGATTCAAAAAATTTGACTTTGTTTCCTCTACTGCTTCTACTTTTCAAAAAAATCTCTTTTTCAAGAACAACTATTTTTTTCAAAAAACGGACGACCTGGGTCTACTCAAAACGACATTCTCTAAAAAATCCATTTCTTAGATTTTTCATAAAAAGATTCAAAAAATTTGCTTGTATTACCTCTACTACTTCTACTTCTCAAAAATATCTATTTTTTTCAAGAACTTAAAAAAAAACGGACGATCTAGGTCTTTTCAAAACATGAGCACTTATAAAACCCATAATTTTTTGATTTTCAACAAAAAAAAAATCGTAAATTTTATTTTTGAGGAGTTCTTGCATGTTGGTGAAAAAATAGTTATTTGAAAAAAGGACGATCTGGGTCTACTTAAAACGAGATTATCTACAAAACCCATTTCTCAAATTTTTCAAAAAAAGATTCAAAAAATTTGCTTCTGTTACCTCTACTACTTCTACTTCTCAAAAAAATCTATCTTTTTCAAAAACAACTTATTTTTTGAAAAAAAAGGACGATTTGGGTCTCTTCAGTACACGAGCACCTATAAAACCCATATTTTTTATTTTCAAAAAAAAAATTGTTTCGTAGATTTTATTTTTGTGGGGTTCTTGCATGTTGGTGAAAAATTAGTTTTTCGAAAAAGTGACGATCTGGATGTACTCAGAACGACATTCTCTACAAAACCAATTTCTTAGATTTGTCATTAAAAAATTCAAAAAATTGTCTTCGTTACCTCTACTGCTTATACTTTTCAAAAAAATCTATTTTTTTCAAGAACAACTCATTTTTTCAAAAAATAGACGATTTGGGTCTCTTTAGCACACGAGCACTTACAAAACCCATATTTTTTATTTTCCCAAAAAATATTGTTTCGTAGATTCTATTTTTGAGGGGTTCTTGCATGTTGGTGAAAAAATAGTTTTTGAAAAAAAGGACAATCTGGGTCTACTTAGAACGACATTCTTTACAAAAACCCATTTCTCAGATTTTTCATAAAAAGTTTCAAAAAATTTACATCTGTTACCTCTATAGCTTCTACTTTTCAAAAAACAAATTTAATTTTTTGAAAAAATAGATGATTTGGTCTCTTCAGCATACGAACACCTATATAACCCATAGTTTTGATTTTTCGAAAAGAAACTGTTTCATAGATTTTATTTTTGAGGGGTTCTTGCATGTTGGTGAAAAATTAGTTTTTTTTAAAAAGGGCGATTTGGGTCTACTCAAAACAACATTCTCTACAAAACCCATTTGTCAGATTTTTCATAAAAAGATTCAAAAAATTTGCTTTTTTACCTCTACTGCTTCTACTTTTCAAAAAATTCTATCTTTTTTAGGAACAACTTATCTTTTCAAAAAACGGACGATATGGATTTCTTTAACACACGAGCACACTTATAAAATCCATACTTTCGATTTTTCCAAAAAAAATTGTTTCGTAGATTCTATTTTTGAGGGGTTCTTACATGTTCGTGAAAAATTCATTTTTCAAAAAAAGAATGATCTGGGTATACTTAGAATGACATTCTCTACAAAACCCATTTCTCAGATTTTTCATAAAAATATTCATAAATTTTTCTTCTATTACCTCGACTGCTTCAACTTTTCAAAAAAATCTATCTTTTTCAAGAACAACTTATTTGTTCAAAAAACGAATGATCTGGGACTCTTGAGCACACAAGCACCTATAAAACCCATATTTTTTATTTTCCCAAAATAAATTGTTTTGTAGATTCTATTTTTGAGGGGTTCTTGCATGTTGGTGAAAATTTAGTTTTTTGAAAAAAATGACGATCTGGGTTTACTCATAACGACATTCTCTACAAAACCCATTTCTCATATTTTTTATAAAAAGGTTCAAAATTTTTGCCTCTGTCACTTCTACTGTTTGTACTTTTCAATAACTTTTTTTCCAAAAAATGGATGATCTAGGTCTTTTTAGCACACGAGCACCTATAAAACCAATATTATCAATTTTCTCAAAAAAAATTGTTTTGTAGATTCTATTTTTGAGTGGTTTTTGCATGTTGGTGAAAAATTAGTTTTTCAAAAAGAAAAAAATAATCTGGATCTACTCAAAACAACATTCTCTACAAGACCCATTTTTTAGATTTTTCATGAAAAGTTTAAAAAATTTGTCTCTGTCACTTCTACTACTGCTTTTCAAAAAAATCCATCTTTTTCAATAACTTGTTTTTTCAAAAAATGGATGATTTGAGTCTTTTTAGCACAAGAGCACCTATAAAACCCATATTTTTTATTTCCCCCAAAAAAATTGTTTCATAGATTCTATTTTTGAGGGGTTATTGCATGTTGGTGAAAAATTAGTTTTTTGAAAAAAGGACGAGATGGGTCTATTTAGAACAATATTCTCTAAAAAACCCATTTCTCAGAATTTTCATAAAAAAATTCAAAAATTTGCCTTTGTTACCTCTACTTTTCAAAAAAATAAATAAATTTAAGAACAACTTATTTTTTTTTTAAAATGAATGATCTGGGTCTTTTTAGCACACAAGCGATTATAAAACCCATATTTTTTATTTTCTCAAAAATGAATGTTTCGTAGATTTTATTTTTGAGGGGTTTTTGCATGTTAGTGAAAAATTAGTTTTGTGAAAAAAGGAAGATATGGGTCTACTCAAAACAAAATTCTCTAAAAACCCCATTTCTCAGATTTTTCATAAAAAGATTAATTTTTTTTGCCTCTGTTACCAAATGGCACCTTCAGTCAAAATTTATGATACATGTATTGGTTGTACCCAGTGTGTACGAGCAGCAGAAGATCCACCTTTAATTTTCTTTCTAAGGGTTTGGAATATAATAATGATTAAAATGAGCACTGATTACAACTTCAAGATTGATGGGATTTGTTGAGAATTTTGTAGAAAGGAAACATAAAAGGCAAGAAGAGAAGCGCCGTCAAATGCAACAGGCCTTCGATTGGGAATTGCTTCACTATCTAAGGGCTTGTATCTTATTCACTCATGCATATCTTAGAAAGCGACTCTATTTCCCTCCATTGATAATAGTGAAAAATATCGAGAATGTAGAACTCTGGGTATTCCAACAATTTGCTTAGTTGATACAGATTGTGACCCGGATCTCGTGGATATCCCAATCCCAGCCAATGATGATGGTAGAGGACCAATCCGGTTGATCCTAAATAAATTAATTTTAGCAATTCGCGCAGGTAGAGAATTGAATTGTAATTTTATAAAAAGTGAATCAACGAAAACAAACTCTTTTTGGTCAAAGGAGCCATAGATTATTCGTTCTAATGCCTCAACCATTCTAATTAAGATATTGTTATTAAGGGAGCCGTAAAGTTTCAGTCTTGAGCCATTGGATACCTCGACCACAGTTATTAAGGGAGGACTCAACGAAAAGTCAAAAATTATGAATATTTCGACCAATTCAGGGTGAAAAATGGGGTCAATCCCTTAGCAAAACTGGGATAAAGTTGAGCTAAAAGCTCACGATTTAAAATAAATTCATGAGGAAGTGGTATCTCTTTAGGGTCCACTCCAGCATCTAAGAGTTCATTAATAGGTAAAGAAACGTGTATTTGGTGTCCTGCCCAAGATAGAGACCCAAGTCCAAGTAACCCTGCTAAATGGTGATTTAACATGGATTCTACATCTTGGAACCAAGCCAATTTTGGAGCAGCTTTGTGATAATGGAACCAACCAGCAAAAAGCATTAACGCTGCAAAGATCAATGCACCAATTGCGGTGCAGTAAAGTTGTAATTCACTGGTTATTCCGGATGCTCGCCAAATCTGGAAGAACCCAGAGGTGATTTGTATTCCTCGAAAACCTCCACCTACATCTCCATTCAAAATTTCTTGACCTACTATTGGCCAAACTACCTGAGCACTGGGTTTAATGTGAGTAGGATCGCCTAGCCATGCTTCATAATTAGAGAAACGAGCGCCGTGAAAGTACATCCCACTTAGCCAAATAAATATGATAGCTAATTGACCAAAATGAGCACTAAATACTTTGCGGGAGATCTCTTCCAAATCATTGGTATGGCTATCAAAATCGTGAGCATCAGCATGTAGGTTCCAGATCCAGGTGGTAGTATTAGGTCCCTTAGCTAGTGTCTTTGAGAAATGACCGGGTTTAGCCCATTTTTCAAAAGAGGTTTTAATAGGATCCCTCTCCACTACGATCTTTACTTCTGGTTCCAGTGAACGAATGATCATTGAGTTCTCCTCTTTCCAGACGAGACATGAGAAAAAACCTGCCGAAATTTTGAAAAAAGAAAAAAAAATAAAAAAAATAAAAAAATATATATATATTCTCAACTCGTTCCTCTCTTTATTTCCCAGTTCAGAACTGGAGCAACTATGATACGGAATTCACTTTGAGGCAGGTGTTCAAATTTATTATGACATATTTGATAGGTGCTCAATGGACCGTTACGAGATGTAAAACGCCTTTTCCGCCCAGTGGTAAAAACATATCTCAATATAATCATTATCTTCATATCCAGATTTATTTATCCATATCTCTGGACCCATATGTTATAGATCACTTTTATAGATTTAAAAGAACTTTGAATTGATAAATATTAATGAATCTTTAATTAAATTATATCTCTGGACGGGATTTACCCATAATGAAAAGATCCTTTTCATTAACGATCCAAAGAAAATATTCTTTGTTATATTTTCAATATATTTTTCTATAATGGCAATGCAATAAGAGAAGCTAATTCACTCGAATAGTATGAAAATTTTATTTATTCTGAATTTCATAATCTTGACGATTTCCCAGTATAGTAATCGAGAGATTTTCATTCTCCAAAACGTCCTGTAATCTTTAACCGATTTTGTGCTTAGATATAATTGCAATTTATATTTATACTAGAATAAACAGGGGTCCAATAAAAAGAAATTAGTACTATACCAGAAAATCCCCTTCATATATAATTGCAATTTATATTTATACCAGAATAAACAGTGGTCCAATAAAAGAAATAACTAGTTCATATGGATCTGCCAAGCTACTTAAGATCTTTTGATAGGTACACATAGGGGAAAAAGCACTAGGCGTTAAAATCGACAACACAAATGCTTCGTTATAATACACATGACCTTTTTATGAAGGTCTAGTTAGAATGGTTGAGGCAAAAAACATCCATCTCGTTTGTACTTCGGATACCGCTAGAACCATCGGAGACTGTTGAAGTAAATAATCCCTGTAAAATACAGTGCGTTAAAAACAAAGAAATTGTTAGAGGTTATGTTTGTAGTGCTAAGTTAAAATACTTGGTATTTAGAAAAAAAATCTTTGCAAGAAGGATGGCTAGAGATTCATCGGAAATACACTAGTTCCTGTTAATTCATTAATATAGGAAAATCCTTTTTTTGTCAATTAAAGGGATTATTCCCCTTATTCTGTAAAAAAAGGAGGAGTCGTATGAGGTGAAATTCTCATGTACGGTTTTGAAGAGGAGATCATTTCAATTGAATGAACGACCGTAACAAATGTCAGCTCAATCCGAAGGGGAATACGCGGAAGCTTTACAAAATTATTATGAAGCTATGCGACCGGAAATTGACCCCTATGACCGAAGTATATATACGGGGATGTATCCCAAAATAGAGCATTGGGAACATATTCAAAATAGTTTGAATCTTATAAAAGATAGTTTTGTTTCAATAAGAGAAATTCTTCAAGATCTGGGAAATCGTACCAAAAGTTTCTTGGGTAGGAGACATTCACCGGTTTTTGGACGAAATGAGACTATCAATGAGGTAAAGGAGTCAAAAACAAACTCTTTTTAGTCAAAGGAGTCGTAGATTATCCCGTGTTTTAGCCTGCTCATGTATTCAATAACTGTAATGACAATACGAATAATCCTCTATGACTTTCCATCGAATCATTTTATTTCCTTTATGGGGAAATAATGGGATTAATAACCCCGCAGATATGGGCAAAATAACAATTATTGTTAACCAAGGTAAATTACTCATAATGAAGAGAAAAGAGACTTTCGATATCAAAACCCATGCTTTCAATTTTGGGTCAAGTATGGGTTTTGATCAGTGAAAGAAGAAAAGGAGAATGAAAAATATGTATGGGATGGATCTAACTATTTTTCTTTTTTTATGGATCAGTAAGCTAGACCCATACTGCGAGTTGTTTCATGCCATAAATAAACACGTACACTTAATAAATTCGTTGGACAAGCCGATTCACACCTCTTACAACCTACGCAGTCTTCTGTTCTTGGAGCAGAAGCAATTTTCTTAGTTTTACATCCTTCCCAAGGTATCATTTCTAATACATCTATGGGACACGCTCGTACACACTAGGTACAACCAATACATGTATCATAAATTTTGACTGAATGTGCCATTGGATCTAAGAACTTCGATTGGGAATTGCTTCACTATCCCAAAGCTAGTATTAATATACAAGGTTTCATTTTATTCCTACAATTAGGAAGATTTATATTGCTAGGAAGATCCAGTACGAGTTATGAAGTTACTGTCATAGTTACTGTCATATATACCAAAAATGAAGCAAAGGTAGATGGTGAGAAACACCAAGATATAAAAAAGATTAGTGAAAAAAAGAAACTGATATCTAGACCAGAGATGTTTTCATAAACATGGGCTAACAATAAGGACTTGACATTGGTAGGGATGATCAAGTAGTACTTCCTCAGAAACCCGATCTAGAATATGTTTCTATCTACTTAAAAAAGAATGGCTATCCAGAACGAAGTAATCCTTTACACATTTTTCTTTCTCCCACAAAAAAGTAGTGAAGGTTATTTGTTATGGATCCTGTGATCAACTGAGCAACCTATTTTCATATATAATCCATTCTACTTATATGAATCATTGTCAAGTTTTTAACCAATTAACTTATTTAACTAAAATACCTGGAGGTTGCTTATGATGACTGCTTTAGCTACTTTTATATTGCCGTGGGTAGAGAGAACTGTATCCATTTTAGAATTACGAGTAGATTTACCATACTTTTGTCGAAGCTTTTCCCGTTTTTTATCTCTCTTTCTATTCTGAGCTTTCGAGCAGCCTGTAACTTTCTATAAATTTATTTACCCTGAGATATTACAATTTTTTTTATACTGGTTAATCTCTCTTTCTTATTTAAGTCGAGGTATCCAATGGCTCAAGACTGAAACTATTTTGAAATTTTTGAGTTAGATCATGCTACTTTGAAATCGGATGGTGTTTTTCGGAGTAGCCCAAGGGGTTGGTTTACTTTTGGGCATGCTACATTTGCTCTTCTTTTCTTTTTTGGACATATTTGGCATGGTGCTAGAACTCTATTTCGAGATGTTTTTGCCGGTATTGATCCGGATTTGGATGCTCAAGTAGAATTTGGGGCATTCCAAAAACTGGGAGATCCAACTACTAAATCCATTTTAAGAAAAGGTAGAGTGGGGGAAATACTTAATAAATACATTCGAACAACCGTCGGTCATATTCGTTTTAATCGAGAAATAGAAGAAGCTATAAAAGGCTTGTGGACTTATGATATCCGACAAGAAATGTCACTATTCAGAATTTAATGTTATTAATCTTATGATTCTTTCATTCATGCAGAGATAAAGATCAAGGGAGCCTCCCAGCTTAAACTCATTGCTAGGGTAATCTACAGCAGCCAATAAATCGTGCGGTAATGAAAAAATATCGTTCTCGGGTATATCAAGACTTAGTTTTTTATTCGGATTTCGTCGACCAATCTTTCCTAATACACATTTAGTTTGAAAAAATTTTGTTTTCACTTTTTCATATAGAGACGAAAATTCCAAATTTTCTTCCAAAGCAGAATCCTTATTACTTTAAAAATCATATTATAAGCTTGGTCCAATTTAGTTGATCAAATAGAGCTGGAGTAACTGGCAGTAGCAGAATCGTTCTATCCTACTCCCTTTTCATATTAAGCAAAATTATATTGCTATGTTAGAAGAAGGCTAGCTATACTTAGTATACTTCAAATATACCCTTGGTATCATATTGACAATCAAACAAGGATTGTAGAAGATATCAGTAGTTTTCCATTTCCTGATCTCTTTCTTTCATGGGATCAATTTACCCTTGATTTTACAATAATATAGGAAGCTTAGCATGTCTGGGAATACGGGAGAACGTGCTTTTGCTGACATTATTACATATATAGAGGATAATTATATTAATCACCATTATCGTAAAGAGATGGAAAATAATTTTGTAATATTAATCAAAGCGCTCTCAGTTAAATGCACCAGTACGATTAAAATGTTATCATCTAAGAGTTCATTAATAGGTAAAGAACGTCCTTGTTTATGATTTTTTATCTAAACATAATCTTCGAAAATGAAACTGAATAATGGCTTCATAATAATTTTGTAATATTAATCAAAGCACTCTCAGTTAGATGAATCAATTTTCTTAGTTTCCATTGATCCAAAGCTCTTTTTTTTTCGCTTATAAACTGACTGAATATAAATAATCAGGATAATTCTTATGCTTTATCACACTGCTCTTTGGGGGTTATTTATGAACCATACAATATTGTAAGAAAGAAGATTTCATTTTTTCTTTTTCTCCTTCCTCCCCTTTTTCTTTTCTTGCATTACCAAAGACTCTTTTTCGCTTTACGAGAGATATAGGTTTATCTTTTCGTCTAAAAAAGTCTTTCGTTGATTTGATAGAACTATCTATATTTAAATAACTAGCTTATTGGCTCTTAGTAATTAATATAAAACAAATATACCAGAGACCAATTTGTTTTTATTTCGAGTTCTCTATCATTTTAGAAAAGAAGGCAAAAGCTTGATCTCAACGAGTCACACACTAAGCATAGCATTGCTCCAAGATATTTAATTCTTTTAATTTGATCTTATAGAATTTAAGATTTATAATTGGTCAGATTATAGAAGGATATTGCTCATCTTAAACAAAGATCCAAA
Source organism: Sequoia sempervirens (assembly GCA_007258455.2). Lineage (NCBI taxonomy): Eukaryota > Viridiplantae > Streptophyta > Pinopsida > Cupressales > Cupressaceae > Sequoia > Sequoia sempervirens. The sequence continues at coordinate 3,983,868 of VDFB02000016.1, read as the reverse complement.
ATTTGATCCCCAATACTCCATAGACGGTTTGAACCGCATAATAACAATAATCAATTTTAGCTCGAAGGGTCTGTAGGGGCACTCTACCTTGCATAGCCGATTCTTTACGAGCTCTCTCAATTCCGTTAAGATGACCTTTAATTTGTATTTTAATACCTTCTACATCTGCCTTTTCAGCCAGTTCAATAGCTTTTTCATTATTTTTCTTATTTCAACTCTCTCCTTTAGTTGTAGAGCAATATATTGGTTATTACAACTTATTATGAAATTGATTAAAATGAGCACTGATTACAACTTCAAGATTATTAGTTTCAATGTATTAATTTTCTTTCAAAGCGCTCTCTCTCTTTCAGGCGTTGTATTTTGGGGTTTTTTTCTTTCTTCCATTCTTTCGGGTTACTCTTGGCTTCTTGTGTTGGAAGCCTCTTTTAGTTCTTCTTATTCAGTGAATCCAATTTTGATTTCATTTTATCCCATGCATTCTTATCACCCCTGGCATTTATCTTAGCATCTCGTTCCAAAATGAGGTTTTTTATCTTTATTCGGATTTTTTCTTTTTTCCTATTTATTTTATCGATATTTTTTTCCAAACCATATATATTATCAAAGTCTCGAACTAGAAAATCATTTATTCTCTTTTCAATTTTAGCAATTTTAGAATTACGAGTAGATTTACCATACTTTTGCCAAAGCTTTTCCCATTTTTTATTTTGATCACAGGATGAAGATGAACCAAAAAGAATAATGCAATTACCTGAATTGGGAGTTTATTATATGAACTGGTTATTTCTTTTTCTTGGCGGATCCATATGAAGGGGATTTTTGTAGATAAAAATTATTTGTATTGTCATTTAATGCCTACTTGAATTAGGAAATCCAAGAGGAACATACTAAGGATTTGGAATATTGTTTCCAGGCATTAGAACGAAACCCGTCTTTACCACAAGCTCTTAATAATACGGCCTTGATCTGTCATTACATGCGGCTATCTGTACTATAGAATGAATTCGTTTAAAACTACAGAAAAGGAAAAAAAAAAAAGAGGCTTTCTACATATGCACCGTCCAAAACAACGGTTTTTTTATCAGCTGTAGTCAAAAGAATATCCCTCATAGGAGCCCAAATATGAATGGGTAAATGCCTGGATAGTCCATGGATAAAAAAATCAATTCAATTGATAGAGAAAGCACCATAAAGATCAATTATTGAAAGTTGTCTCCAATCTATTGCTTTAAATTTTTTTTTTTTTATTATTATTATTTTTTTTAGACTGCAGGAATCGGGTAGCGCGACCCCCTATAAACTGCAGTGCGCCTAGTAAACTTTTTAACGTGACCGGCGGCGCTGGCGCGACACACCCTCCGGTACCACGGGACGGGGGAGACTAGAACTCGTGACCAGCAGAGCCGCAACAGAATTACTTAGCCAACCGAGCTAGGGCCCCCACCCTATTGCTTTAAATTATTAATACTTCATAATTAAAGGTCATTTTTTTTGCTTTTGGTCTAATAGGCTTCATGTTATTCGGGATTATGCAGGATTATATATGAATACATTATCTACTTCATAATGTATTGAGGCATTAAATGACAATACGAATAATGGTAGTCAATCTGCTATGTTGAGGGTCCGGATTTATCCCAAAATAGAGCATTGGGAACATATTCAAAATAGTTTGAATCTTATAAAAGATAGTTTTGTTTCAATAAGAGAGATTCTTCAAGATCTGGGAAATCGTACCAAAAGTTTCTTGGGTAGGAGACATTCACCGGTTTTTGGACGAAATGAAACTATCAATGAGGTAAAGGAGTAAAAAACGAACTCTTTTTGTAGCACAATTTTGTCTTTTCCTTCTGACCACTCCCCGTGTAATAAACGGAGAGAGGAACTTAAAACTGAAATTATCTCAGCTGTAAAGAAACTTAAAGATGAAATTATCTCATCTCTAAAGATACTTAGAGATGAAATTATTTCACCTGTAAAGATACTTAAAACTGAAATTATCTCAGCTGTAGAGAAACTTAAAACTGAAATTATCTCAGTTGTAAAGAAACTTAAAGATGAAATTATCTCATCTTTAAAGATACTTAGAGATGAAATTATTTCACCTGTAAAGATACTTAGAGATGAAATTATTTCACCTGTAAAGATACTTAAAACTGAAATTATCTCAGCTATAAAGAAACTTAAAGATGAAATTATCTCATCTCTAAAGATACTTAGAGATGAAATTATTTCACCTGTAAAGATACTTAAAACTAAAATTATCTCAGCTGTAAAGAAACTTAAAACTGAAATTATCTCATCTCTAAAGAAACTTAGAAAGATACTTATCTCTCTTATAGACAGGTTTCTCTCAAACCTGATAAATGTTATAAAAATTTAGAGAAAAGTGATAAACAGAGGAAAGCCTAGGAAATATATATTTCCTAAATTAGTTTCTAAATTGAGTTATCTATTTAGTCTGATAAGTTATCTATTTCGTCCGATAAGTTATCTATTTAGTCCAATAAGTTTTCTATTTAGTTCTATTGGTTCTCTATTTAGTTCTATTGGTTCTCTATTTCGTTAATATTGGGGAAAAAATAATATTTACGAAGTTACTTTTCCAAATTTCTTTTAATGATTGATATTGTTTATCCGCTACGGGAATGTACAAATAATACATCTCCTGTAGCTTTGGAATGAATAAAAATATAATAATACATGTATCATAAATAATATTCCAAAGCCTTAGTATGTTCCTCTTGGATTTCCTAATTCGAGTAGGCATTAAATGACAATACGAATAATTTTTATCTACGAAAATCCCCTTCATATGGATCCGCCAAGAAAAAGAAATAACCAGTTCATATAATAAACTCCCAATTCAGGTAATTGCATTATTCTTTTTGGTTCATCTTCATCCTGTGATCAAAATAAAAAATGGGAAAAGCTTCGGCAAAAGTATGGAAAATCTACTTGTAATTCTAAAATTGCTAAAATTGAAAAGAGAATAAATGATTTTCTAGTTCGAGACTTTGATAATATATATGGTTTGGAAAAAAATCTCGATAAAATAAATAGGAAAAAAGAAAAAATCCGAATAAAGATAAAAAACCTCATTTTGGAACGAGATGCTAAGATAAATGCCAGGGGTGATAAGAATGTGTGGGATAAAGTGAAATTGAAATTGGATTCACTGAATAAGAAGAACAAAAAGAGGCTTGCTCATTAAAATTACCTGGTAAGATTGATTAAGAAAAAAAAAACTCGTGCAGAGATACAAAACCAGATTTTATATCTGGGAGATATTCCTTTGATGAATTCTAAAGGAACTTTTGTAATAAATGGAAATTACAGAGTCGCAATCTTTTGAATTATCAAAACAAATCCTCAAGATTTCCTTAGGCCATCTTCTGAAATACATTTTATCATAGGCCATCGAAATTACAATGATAAGTTTTTGAATTTAGAGGTTCGACGTTTAAATAAGGGAAAAGATTCGCAATGGAACGATTTTGAATCTCGGTTTATTAGTAAAAAACCTTCCCCTACTTTTGAATTATCAAAACAAGAACATTACGTCAGAGTAGAAGCTCCCAAAGGTGAATTAGGAATTTTTTTTATAGGAGATGATAATATTTCCCCCTAACACAGTATCTATCAACTTCAAAGCTACGGGAGATGTATTATTTGTACATTCCCGTAGCGGATAAACAACATCAATCATTAAAAGAAATTTGGAAAAGTAACCCAGTGTAAAGAAAAACAGGGTAAAGAAAAAGATGAAGAATAGTTAAATGAGTAATTTTAATGAGCTTTGGAATATTATTTATAATACATGTATCATATATTCCAACCTTTTCCGAGCACCCTATCTGATAGAATCAAAGGGTATACGTTGATTTGTATATTTATGGACAATTTTTCATCCATCATCCCTTTCAACAAATTGGGTTCCAAAGATTCCTTATTGGCACATATTTTATTCTGTTAAACTCAACTAATCCTTCACAATTTTCTCGTTTATTGGCATAGATTTATATATACTTCACAAGCAATATATAATTTTTCTTAATATGAAAAGGGAGTAGGATAGAACGATTCTGCTACTACCAGTTACTCCAGCTCTGTTTGATCAACTTAATTCATTTTCTTTTTTTGATTTCTTTTCACTGAATAGAAATGAAATAATTTTGCATATTTCAATTTCATAATAGCTTCCGCAAGGAATCCTATCTCTCTATTGCAACAATTGGATATACGGATCATGGGGAAGTTAATTTCATTTGAGCAAATAATTGTAATGGCTCTCGCTTCCACAAGTGACTTTATCGCTAGAATACATTCATGTCGTTTTAAGAAGAAGATCAAGGAGTATCATTCATTATAAATGCAACTTATCCAAAATATTATACTGTTTCTTTCTCTATTTTGTTTTAATATTATTTATATCTTGTATTTACAATAGTATAGTGAATATAAGTTATGCTATGAACTTAATGACTTCTATAGCACTTTGAATGTGAACGACCGAAGTGTTATTCCTCTTATGAATAAAAAGGAATCGATGAATAGTGGAATATTCTCTTGATCAAATAGTCACTATGTTACTATTCCTATTTTGTTTTACAAGAAAGAAAGGATAGCAAGCAGGGTTGACTTCAATTATTTTCCTTAAAATGAAAAAGGCATATGGAAAAAGTGAATCCATTTATTTATAGCGTACAGTTCTTTTTTACTATGCTTGGCTGTAGCAAAAGCTTTTTTCGTTCTAAAGACCGATAGAGATAATGTAAGGTTATCTAATCAGAATCATTGTGAAATTCATTCATCTCATACTTAGTAATAGACTATTACGAACGATAATTTATTTGTGAAATTACAATTGGTATTCATTTTATTTATGGCTTGTTCAATCAATTGGGGGGGATTGAATTTTCACTTTTTTTTTAGAAAATATAAAAAATATCTTTTTATCGTCTATTCCCTCCATGTTTTTTCACAACATTAACAATTGTTAGATATTCAATTATAAATTGGTATCTATTTATTTAGATGATTTTTTCTTTCTGTTCCTAGAGAAAAATTGAGGTAATTGCCTGACAAAAATACGTATCAATCATTGTTTTTTTTTCATTGATTCCTTCCATGCTTACTATAATTAGTTATTTTGGTTTTTTATTAGCTTTGCTTATTTTCACCTCAGTCCTATTCATTTAAGTTGTAATCTTCAATGATTCAATAATGTCTCCAATATGAATTCAATTTTTTATCTAAACATAATCTTCCAAAAATTTCAAAATAGTTTTAGTTTTGAGCCATTGAATCTATGGATTGATAAAAATTGTGAAGTATGGAAAGAAATCAAATTTGAATTTGATACGATTGATCCTACGGCTCCCTTAATAACTATGGTCGGGGTATCCAATGGCTGAAGACTGAAACTTTACGGCTCTGAAAACGTACGGCTCCTTTGACTAAATATCTATGAAAATCCCCTTCATATGGATCGGCCAACAAATAGACTAATATAAAGAAAGTTCAGCCAAGGCTTGGCCCAGGACCCAACTACTCGTCGTATTTGGTTTGGTATTGCTACTGCACATGACTTTGAGAGTCATGATGATATAACCGAGGAACGCCTTTATCAAAATATTTTTGCTTCTCACTTTGGTCAGTTAGCGATAATCTTTCTGTGGACCTCTGGTAATTTGTTCCACATAGCTTGGCAAGGCAATTTCGAAGCATGGGTCCATGACCCCTTACATATAATACCTATTGCTCATGAAATTTGGGATCCTCATTTTGGTCAACCGGCCATAGAAGCCTTTACCCGAGGAGGTGCCCCCGGTCCGGTCAATATTGCTTATTCCGGTGTTTATCAGTGGTGGTATACAATTGGCTTACGCACTAATGAAGATCTTTATACTAGAGCTCTTTTCTTGCTATTTCTTTCTGCTCTCTTTTTAATAGCGGGTTGGTTGCATCTACAACCTCAATGGAAACTAAGTGTTTCATGGTTTAAAAATGCCGAATCTCATCTCAATCATCATTTGTCAGGACTCTTCGGAGTCAATTCTTTGGCTTGGATGGGGCATTTAGTTCATGTCGCTATTCCTGAATCAAGAGGATAGCACATAAGATGGGATAATTTCTTGAATGTATTACCATATCCCCAAGGTTTGGAACCACTTTTTATAGGTCAGTGGAGTCTTTATGCTCAAAATCCTTATTCCAGTAGTCATTTATTTGGTACCTCTCAAGGGTCGGGAACTGCTATTCTAACTCTTTTGGGAGGATTTCACCCACAAACTCAAAGTTTGTGGCTAACTGATATCGCTCATCATCATTTAGCTATTGCATTTGTTTTCTTCATTGCTGGTCATATGTATAGAACCAATTTTGCGATTGGAAACAATATAAAAGATATTTTAGAAGCACATATTCCTCCGGGAGGCTTATTAGGATTCTTTGATGATTTGTAAATAGATGAATCATGTATAGGTATTAATTATACTAAGAAACCTGGTGAAAAATTCAAATTGTTGAAAAGGCAACAAGATGCTTTTCAATATTTCAGGGGATTAGAAAAAAATAGAATAGCTGATCTATGGAAGGTGAAAACATTTCTTAAGAATCCTTCTATAAACTATGATATTTTATCAGATCCCGGATCGAACATTAGAAAAGATATAAATCAATTTAATTCTATTCAATTTATGAATCAAAATTTTTCAAGATCTTCTTCATCCTGTGATCAAAATAAAGAACAATTAAGATTCAGGGTAAAGAAAAACAGGGTAAAGAAAAAGATGAAGAAGAAATTAAGCAATTAAGAAAGGAAGTACAAAATATGCTTGTACCAAGTATGCTTGATTCTGTAAACAGAGAACTTATCATTTATATAGAAAAAGTGGAGAAACCTTATAGAGAACCCAAAATTCTTGCGGAATATATTGCTCTACAACTAAAGGAGAGAGTTGAAATAAGAAAAATAATGAAAAAAGCTATTGAATTGGCTGAAACGGAAAATGTAGAAGGTATTAAAATACAAATTAAAGGTCGTCTTAACGGAATTGAGAGAGCTCGTAAAGAATCGGCTATGCAAGCTAGAGTGCCCCTACAGACCCTTTGAGCTAAAATTGATTATTGTTATTATGCGGTTCAAACCGTCTATGGAGTATTGGGGATTAAAATACGGCCATAGATAATTCGTAGATATTCCGGTCGCATGGCTTCATAATAATTTTGTAAAGCTTCTGCGTATTCCCCTTCGGATTGAGCTGACATTTGTTACGGTCGTTCATTCAATTGAAATGATCTCCTCTTCAAAACCGTACATGAGAATTTCCCAAACCAAAAACTCGAGTTCCTCTTGGATTTCCTTTCTGATCAATGACAACTGCTGCATTGTCATCAGATCGTATTATCATTCCATCACTACGTTTAAGTTCTTTACACGTACGTATAACTACGGCTCTAACTACTTCTGATTCTTGCAGAGTCATCCAATGGATCAAGATTGAAACTTTACGGCTCCATAGGAAGATCCTATGAAGATGATCGCTACCTTTGTTTCAGTCTTGAGCCAAATATAAAGGGGATTTTCGTAGATATTTAGTCAAAGGATCCGTAGATTATCTCCATTCATAGGATCAATCGTATCAAATTCAAATTTGATTTCTTTCCATACTTCACAAGCGGCAGCTAGTTCAAGACTCCATTTAGTAGCTTCACGGATCACTTCATTACCTTCACGCGCAAGATCACGTCCTTCATTACGGGCTTGTACACAAGCTTCTAAAGCGACTCGATTAGCCACTACACCAGGTGCATTTCCCCAAGGGTGCCCCAAAGTCCCTCCACCAAACTGTAATACGGAATCATCCCCAAAGATCTCGGTCAGAGCAGGCATATGCCAAACGTGAATACCTCCTGAAGCTACAGGCATAACACCCAGCATAGAGACCCAATATTGAGTGAAATAAATACCACGACTTCGGTCTTTTTCAATAAAATCATCACGTAATAGATCAACAAAACCCAAAGTGACTTCTCGTTCTCCTTCAAGTTTACCTACTACAATACTAGTGTGAATATGATCTCCACTAGACATACGTAGTGCTTTAGCTAGTACACGAAAGTGCATACCATGATTTCTTTGTCTATCAATAACTGCATGCATTGCACGGTGAATGTGAAGAAGTAGGCCATTATCTCAGTAATAATGAACCAACGAAGTATTTTCCGTAAAACCTCCAGTCAGATAGTCATGCATGACGATAGGAACTCCCAATTCTCTGGAAAATACTACCCTTTTCATCATTTCTTCACACGTACCTGCAATAGCATTCAGGTAATGTCTACGAAAAATCCCCTTCATATGGATCCACCAAGAAAAAGAAATAAGCAGGCTCAAGACTGAAACTTTACAGCTCTGAAAACGTACGGCTCCTTTGACTAAATATCTACGAAAATCCCCTTTATATTTGGCTCAAGACTGAAACAAAGGTCAGTAAAGATCCGTACATGGCGTATACTACTATTTTTAATATGTTCAAGATTCTATTATAGATTGACCGTCGCCTCCCCTTGTCCCGAAGGCTTTCCAAAGAAACAAAGGAGGGATTGCTATCATAACCTATTATGCTATAATATACCCTAGAATAGGCATAAGAAGGTGGAGGTGTTTCGAATAAACCTTTTCGTTTCATTTTTCAATCGTTGATGCACTTGTCATAGGTTGTTTCAAAGAAACAACATCTATAAAAACTTCATACCTTCATTATTCCTCAGTAGCTCAGTGGTAGAGTGGTCGGCTGTTAACCGATTGGTCGTAGGTTCAAATCCTATTTGAGGAGAGTCTTTTTCTTCAAGCACTTGTTTTTTATGAACAAGTAGTAAATTATCCAAATTATGAATAAGATATTGTCGATAACAGAGATTGGACCATAAAAAGAGGAAAAAAACTGTATAGTTTCTAGAGCTGAATTAGATTAAACCTCTATTTGCTCTGACATATATATATATTTTTTTGTGTTACCAGCATCCCCGTAATAATATTATATCTTCGAAAATGAAAGAACTTGAAATTTTCTCATTTACATTTTCAATAGTGTCTCTTTTTATTCGTTCAGATCTATCAAAAAGATTTACATCTTTTCTTTTCCTCTTCATTTTTAGGAAGAGACTCGCAATCTTATATATCAAGAATCGGTCATTAAAGTACCCCGGTAGAAGTGGCATAGATCGTCTATGCTTATCGGTAAAAATTCTAAAAAAATCATTTTTGTTCTTTTTGAAGTAACTCTTAAGATGCAATATAGTTTCCAATAATTCCAAGTCAAATTCTCCATTCTCAAAATATGACCTAGTGAGTTCGGCTACAGCGGCCCGGGTGCCTAATTTCTTTTTATCCAAGAAACGAGCCGCATTTCCGCTCTTAGAAAACCAAGGAGCTAGTGGCAATTTTTGGACTTTATATTTTGTTTTCCAAACTCAAAAGATTTTCCCCATTTCTGGATATGGCAATTTCTCTGTTTCGTTCTCTGGTGTATCTGCTTGCTTAGTTTCTTTTCTCCCGAGTTCTTCGGGTCTTCTACCTTTTCTTTCAAAGCGCTCTCTCTTTCAGGCACTCGGGCCGCTATAGCCAAACTCACTAGGTCATATTTTGAGAATGGAGAATTTGACTTGGAATTATTGGAAACTATATTGCATCTTAAGAGTTACTTCAAAAAGAACAAAAATGGCTTTTTTAGAATTTTTGCCGATAAGCATAGATGATCTATGCCGCTTCTACCAGGGTACTTTAATGACCGATTCTTGATATATAAGATTGCGAGTCTCTTCCTAAAAATGAAGAGGAAAAGAAAAGATGTAAATCTTTTTGATAGATATGAACGAATAAAAAGAGACACTACTGAAAATGTAAATGAGAAAATTTCAAGTTCTTTCATTTTCGAAGATATTTTTCTTCCAAGACGTCGTAGAGAATTTTGAATTTTGAATCTTTCGAATCTAGAAAATCATTTAGATGAAAGTACAAAATTAAATAGTAAAGAGATACCAAATGACGAAGGTCTCATGGAAAAAGATGAACATCTTATCATAGATACAAGACAAAAGATAAGACGTTTTCTTTGGCCTCATTATCGATTAGAAGATCTTATTTGCATGAATAGATATTGGTGGAATACGAATAATGGTAGTCGATTTGCTATGTTGAGGGTCCGGATGTATCCCAAAATAGAGCATTGGGAACATATTCAAAATAGTTTGAATCTTATAAAAGATAGTTTTGTTTCAATAAGAGAGATTCTTCAAGATCTGGGAAATCGTACCAAAAGTTTCTTGGGTAGGATACATTCACCGGTTTTTGGACGAAATGAAACTATCAATGAGGTAAAGGAGTCGAAAACGAACTCTTTTTGTAGCACAAGTTTGTCTTTTCCTTCTGACCGCTCCCCGTGTAATAAACGGAGAGAGGAACTTAAAACTGAAATTATATCAGCTATAAAGAAACTTAAAGATGAAATTATCTCATCTCTAAAGATACTTAGAGATAAAAATTATTTCACCTATAAAGATACTTAAAACTGAAATTATCTCAGCTGTAAAGAAACTTAAAACTGAAATTATCTCAGCTGTAAAGAAACTTAAAGATGAAATTATCTCATCTCTAAAGATACTTAGAGATGAAATTATTTCACCTGTAAAGATACTTAGAGATGAAATTATTTCACCTGTAAAGATACTTAAAACTGAAATTATCTCAGCTGTAAAGAAACTTAAAGATGAAATTATCTCATCTCTAAAGATACTTAGAGATGAAATTATTTCACCTGTAAAGATACTTAAAACTAAAATTATCTCACATATAAAGGTCAACAAAATTCGTATTGTCTTGACCTTTGTTGCTTTTATTTCTGTTATTTCAAAAGTAGCTACTTCAACTTTAGCCACTAGAATTTTTTATTTTATTTTTTATTTCTCATTGAACGAATGGCATCTTCTTTTGGAAATATTAGCTATTCTTAGCATGATATTAGGGAATCTAATTGCTATTACTCAAACAAGCATAAAATGTATGCTTGCATATTCATCGATAGGTCAAATTGGATATATCCTTATTCGAATAATTGATAGAGACTCAAATAATGGATATGCGAGTATGATAACTTATATGTTGCTCTATATTTTTATGAATTTAGGAACTTTTGCTTGTATTGTATTATTCAGTCTACGTACAGGAACAGACAACATTCAGGATTATGCAGGATTATATATGAATTCAAAGGATTATTCGTATTGTCATTACAGTTATCGGATACATGAGCAGGCTAAAACAGGGGATAATCTACGGCTCCTTTGACTAAAAAGAGTTCGTTTTCGACTCCTTTATGATAGTTTCATTTCGTAATAAAAAACCAACAACATAGCAGATCGACTACCTTTTCGTGGAGGACTCAACCTAGTAACATCATTAAGCTCCTCAGATATTTAGTCAAAGGAGTCATATGTTTTCAGAGCCGTAAAGTTTCAGTCTTGAGCCATTGGATACCTTGACCACAGTCTCCTCATTTCGTGAGACTAGAGGAGATGACTCAAGAGACACATAGCAAACCTAAGAAATTAGTTGTTAAGACGAAGATTACAACTTCAAGATTGATGGGATTTGTTGAGAATTTTGTAGAAAGGAAACATAAAAGGCAAGAAGAGAAGCGTCGTCAAATGCAACAGGCCTTCGATTGGGATATTGTAAATTTATATTTGGCTTGTGATATAAATTGTGTTACGAATAAAAAGAGACACTATTGAAAATGTAAATGAGAAAATTTCAAGTTCTTTCATTTTTGAATTGGCAGATCCATAGGAGCCATACCTTTGTTTCAATTTGGCCAATAGTAGGTCAAGAAATTTTGAATGGAGATGTAGGTGGAGGTTTTCGAGGAATACAAATAACCTCTGGGTTCTTCCAGATTTGGCGAGCATCCGGAATAACCAGTGAATTACAACTTTACTGCACCGCAATTGGTGCATTGATCTTTGCAGCGTTAATGCTTTTTGCTGGTTGGTTCCATTATCACAAAGCTGCTCCAAAATTGGCTTGGTTCCAAGATGTAGAATCCAAATTTTTTTCCATCTCTTTACGATAAACAAATAACCCTGGTAATATGATTTTTAAAGTAATAAGGATTATAAAATTGTTAGGCAATATATATGGTTCTTCATCTTATGGTCAGGAATCATTTGTTAATTTGATTGTATATAACTTTAAAATTGGATTTATAATACATCTTTGGAATGCAAATATTAATACATTAGCTAAAGGATCTTGAAGTGGTAACTAAAAATAGTGCACCACTAGGTTTATTTGTGGTGGCCTACAACATTTTTAATTCATATAAGTTAAATGCTTTGCGATGGAATGATAATACGATCTGATGACAATGCAACAGTTGTCATTGATCTGATGACCGACGGTTGTTCGAATGTATTTATTAATTATTTCCCCCATTCTACCTTTTCTTATTTGAAAATGATCATAGATTTCATAGAAGGTACCTAAATATTCATACTGAACTTCGATAGGAAGTTCTTGGTTTACTGAATTATATGTTTACTTTTTTTAGCTTAAATCAAATTGTGAAGTATGGAAAGAAATCAAAGAGGAACATACTAAGGCTTTGGAATATTATTTCTAGGCATTAGAACGAAACCCGTCTTTACCACAAGCTCTTAATAATACGGCCTTGATCTGTCATTACGTGCGGCTATCTGTACTATAGAATGAATTCGTTTAAAACTACGGAAAAGAAAAAAAAAAGAGGCTTATCCAAAACACCATAGAGTTACTGGGTTGACAATACGAATAACCATTATCTATTAATAAGTATTAATAATTTAAAGCAATAGATTGGAGACAACTTTCAATAATTCAGGATCTTCTGCTGCACGAATCTCCTGGGAAACAAAATCATAAAGTAAAACATATATTTAAATAGGGTAAAGAACCACTAAGAATAAATTTTCCTGTTGGAACAATTTTATTATTATTATTTCTATCAACTATTTGATCCTTCATTAATATAGACCTGACATAATACATCTGAGTTGGACCAATTGGCAATGTTGCTAAGAAACCATAATATAACCCAAACAATATTACTGGTAAAGTTCTCTGTACGCACGGCAATATAAAAGTATCTAAAGCAGTCATCATAAGCAACCTCCAGGTATTTTAGTTATATAAGTTAATTGGTTAAAAACTTGACAATGATTCATATAAGTAGAATGGATTATATATGAAAATAGGTTGCTTAGTTGATCACAGGATCCATAACATTATTACATCCACTACTTTTTTTCCATAACTATTCCAGAAAACTGGCTTATAAATATGATTTTTAAAGTAATAAGGATTCTTCCAATAATAAAAGAAAAACAATATTTATAAGCGGATGTATTATAAATTCCTGGCTACAGAACCAGATTAGCTCTTATTGTTGGGTAAATCTACTCGTAATTTTAATGAGCTTTGGAATATTATTTATAATACATCCACTTATAAAATGGATTTAATTGTCTGGGAATACGGGAGAACGCGCTTTTGCTGACATTATTACATATATAGAGGATAATTATATTAATCACCATTATCGTAAAGACTAGATAATTCCATGCAACTTTTCGTAGATATTTTAATGAGATTTGAGACTTTATGATATATTGATTCTATCAGATAAGGTTCTCGGAAAAGGTTGGAATAGTTAAATAGGAGGATCACTATGACTATAGCCCTTGGAAAGTCTTCCAAAGAGGAACAAACTTTATTTGATATTATGGATGACTGGCTACGCAGAGACCGTTTTGTTTTTGTGGGTTGGTCCGGTCTATTGCTTTTTCCTTGTGCTTATTTTGTGCTAGGTGGATGGTTCACGGGTACAAATTTTGTGACTTCATGGTATACTCATGGATTGGCTAGCTCCTATTTGGAAGGTTGTAATTTTTTAACTGCTGCAGTTTCTACACCTGCTAATAGTTTAGCACATTCTTTGTTGCTATTATGGGGTCCTGAAGCACAAGGAGATTTTACTCGTTGGTGTCAATTAGGTGGTCTATGGACTTTTGTTACTCTTCATGGTGCTTTTGGTCTAATAGGCTTCATGTTTTTTCGTTTTCAATTGATAGAGAAAGCACCATAAAATTAATACATCTTTAAAATCCAATATTGTATGTATTTGTTAGTTAATACGGCCTAATCAAATAATATAATACATCAAATTTGGATTATAATACATCTTTGGATTTAGAATCTCTTATAATTTTTTCTTAAGGATTTTTATTAATACGGTTCTTCATCTTATGGTCAGGAATCATTTGTTAATTTGATTGTATATAACTTTAAAAATCGTAAACAAGGCCTGTTCTTTACCTATTAATGAACTCTTAGATGATAACATTTTAATCGTACTGGTGCATTTAACTGAGAGCGCTTTGATTAATATTACAAAATTATTATGAAGCCATTATTCAGTTTCATTTTCGAAGATTATGTTTAGATAAAAAATTGTAAACAAGGGCATTCTAGTGCGTTGTATATTCTTATCTAAGATTTGTATCATTTTATGATGATGCCATGTCAATTGCTAAAAACATGTAAAGTATATGGCTAACCCAATAACGAACATTTTGTAAGGGGACTAGAGCAGGCTAAAACACGGGATAATCTACGGCTCCTTTGACTAAATATCTACGAAAATCCCCTTTATATTTGGCTCAAGACTGAAACAAAGGTAGTGATCATCTTCATAGGATCTTTCTTATATGAGGGTCCGGATAATTTCAGTTTTAAGTATCTATGGCTCCTTTGACTAAAAAGAGTTTGTTTTCGACTCCTTTACCTCATTGATAGTTCAGTAAACATATAATTCAGTAAACACGGGATAATCTACAACTCCTTTGACTAAATATCTATGAAAATCCCCTTTATATTTGGCTCAAGACTGAAACAAAGGTAGCGATCATCTTCATAGGATCTTCCTATGGAGCCGTAAAGTTTCAGTCTTGAGCCATTGGATGACTCAACAAGAATCAGAAGTAGTTAGAGCTGTAGTTATACGTACGTGTAAAGAACTTAAATGTAGCAATGGAATGATAATACGATCTGATGACAATGCAACAATTGTCATTGATCATAAAAGAAATCCAAGAGGAACTCGAGTTTTTGGTTCAGTTACTGAGGAATTAAGAGAATTGAATTTCACCAAAATAATTTCATTGTCTCCTGAAGTATTATAATTATACACTATGTAGAAGTAATGTCAGGCATATTCCTAAAAAAAGATAAACATGTCTTTATATTGAGCTTGTAAATTCCTACAATTACGAACGGGTGGTCATGTTATTATTTATTGAAATTAAATAAGTTTTATTTTGAAGGAAAAAGTGGAATAGAATAACCTGGTTTTAGTGTAATAATCATACGTTTATGTACTGCTTCTACTTTTCAAAAAAGTCTCTTTTTTTAATAACAACTTATTTTCTCAAAAAATAGACGATCTAGGTCTAATCAAAATAACATTCTCTACAAAATCCATTTATGAGATTTTTCTTTAAAAATTTCAAAAAATTTACCTCTATTACCTCTACTACTACTTTTCAAAAAAGTCTATATATTTCAACAACTTTTTTTTCAAAAAATGGACGATCTAGGTCTGTTGAGCACATGAGCACCTATAAAACCCATATTTTTTATTTTCCCAAACAAATTTGTTTCGTAGATTCTATTTTTGAGGGGTTCTTGCATGTTGGTGAAAAATTAGTTTTTCAAAAAAAGAACGATCTGGGTCTACTCAGAATGACATTCTCTACAAAACCCATTTTTTAGATTTTTCATAAAAAGTAAAAAAATGCCTCTATTACCTCTACTGCTTCTACTTTTCAAAAAAATCTATATTTTTCAAAAAAAAAAGTTCAAAAATCAGACGATTTGGGTCTCTTTAGCACACGAGCACCTATAAAACCCATATTTCAATTTTCCTAAAAATAAATTGTTTTGTAGATTCTATTTTTGAGGGTTTCTTGCATGTTGGTGAAAAAATAGTTGTTTAAAAAAAGGATGATCTAGGTGTACTCAGAACAATATTCTCTACAAAACCCATTTCTCAGATTTTTCATATAAAGATTCAAAACAATTGCCTCTGTTACCTGTACTGCTTCTTTAAAAAAAAAACTATCATTTTCAAGAACAAATAATTTTTAAAAATGGACGATCTAGGTCTCTTTAGCACACAAGCAAACTATAAAACCCATATTTTTTATTTTCCCAAAAGAAATTATTTTGCAGATTCTATTTTTTGGGGGTTCTTGCATGTTGGTGAAAAATTAGTTTTTTGAAAAATAGATGATCTGAGTCTACTCAGAACGACGTTCTTTACAAAACCCATTTATCATATTTTTCTTATGAAGATCCAAAAAATTTGCCTATGTTACTTCTATTGTTCTACTTTTCAAAAAAATCTATATTTTAAAAGAACAACTTTTTTTTTTCAAAAATGGACAATCTGGGTCTCCTTAGAACACAAGCACCTATAAACCCCATATTTTTTTATTTTCCCACAAAAAATTGTTTCGTAGATTCTATTTTTGAAGGGTTCTTGCATGTTGGTGAAGAATTAGTTTTTTGAGAAAAGGACAATCTGGGTCTACTTAGAATGACATTCCCTACAAAACCCATTTCTCAAATTTTTCATAAAATGATTCAATATGTTTGCCTTTGTTACCTCTATTGTTTCTACTTTAAAAAAAATCTATCTTTTTTAAGAATAATTTTTTTTAAAACAGACGATCTGGGTCTTTTTAGCATGCGAGCACCTATAAAACCCATATTTTTGATTTTCCCCAAAAAAAAATCATAGATTCTATTTTTGAGAGGTTCTTGCATTTTGGTGAAAAATTAGTTTTTCAAAAAAAAAAGATCTGGGTGTACTCAGAACGACATTCTTCACAAAACCCATTTCTTAGATTTTTTATAAAAAGATTCAAAAAAATTTCCTTTGTTATCTACTGCTTCTATTTAAAAAAAAAAACACCATTTTTCAAGAACAACTTATTTTTTCAAAAAACAGACGATCTGGGTCTCTTTAGCACACGAGCACCAATAAAGCCTATATTTTTTTATTTTCCGAAAAAAATGTTTTGTAGATTCTATTTTTGAGGGGTTCTTACATGTTTGTGAAAAATTAGTTTTTTGAAAAAAGGACGATCTACATCTACTCATAATGACATTCTCTACAAAACCCATTTCTCATATTTTTCATAAAAAGATTCAAAAAAATTGCCTTAGTTACCTCACTACTACTTTTGAAAAAAATCTATCATTTTACATAACAACTTTTTTTTTCAAAAAACAAAAGATCTAGGTCTTTTGAGTACACAAGCACCTATAAAACCCATATTTTTAATTTTCCCAAAAAAAATTGTTTCATAGATTCTATTTTTGAGGGGCTCATACATGTTAGTGAAAAATTAGTTTTTTGAAAAAAGGACAATCTGGGTGTACTCAAAACGACATTCTCTACAAAACCTCTTTCTTTGATTTTTCATAAAATGATTTAAAAAATTTGCCTATGTTACCTCTACTACTACTACTTTTTAAAAAAACTATATTTTTCAAGAACTTATTTTTTCAAGAAATGGATGATATGGGTCTCTTTAGCACATGAACACCTATAAAACCCATATTTGCGATTTTCCCATAAAAATTGTTTCATAGATTCTATTTTTTAGGGGTTCTTTCATGTTGGTGAAAAATTAATTTTTTGAAAAAAGGACGATTTGTGTCTACTCAGAACGACATTCTCTACAAAACCCATTTATCAGATTTTTCATAAAAAGATTTAAATTTTTTTCCTTTGTTACCTCTACTGCTTCTAGTTTTCAAAAAAAATTATCATTTTCAAGAACAACTTATTTTTTCAACAAACAGACCAACTGGGTCTCTTTAGCACACGAGCACCTATAAAACCCATATTTTTGATTTTCCCAAAAAATATTGTTTCGTAGATTTTATTTTTAAGGGGTTCTTGCATGTTCGTGGAAAATTAGATTTTCAAAAAAAGACAATCTGAGTCTATTCAGAACGACATTCTCTACAAAACCCATTTTTCAAAATTTTCATAAAATGATTCAAAAAATTTGCCTCTGTTACCTTTACTACTACTTTTCAAAAAAATCTATCTTTTAAAGAACAACTTATTTTTCCAAAACACAGATGATTTGGGTCTCTTTACCACATGAGGACCTATAAAACCCATATTTTTTATTTTCCCAAAAAAAAATTGTTTTGTAGATTCTATTTTTGAGGGGTTCTTGCATGTTGGTGAAAAATTAGTTTTTCAGAAAAAAAGATGATTTGGATCTTCTTAGAATGACATTCTCTACAAAACCCATTTCTCAGATTTTTTATAAAAAAGATTCAAAAAATTTGCCCCTATTACCTCTAATGCTTCTACTTTTCTAAAAAATCTATCTTTTTACAGTTTAACTTATTTTTTCAAAAAATGGACGATTTGGGTCTTTTGAGCACACAAGCACCTCTAAAATCCATATTTTGATTTCCCTAAAAAAGTTGTTTCGTAAATTATATTTTTGAGGGAAAGGATGATCTAGGTCTATTCAGAACAACGTTCTCTACAAAACCCATTTTTTAGATTTTCCATAAAAAGATTTAAAAATTTGCCTTTGTTACCTCTATTGCTTCTACTTTTCAAAAAAATCTATCCTTTTCAAGAACAATTTAATTTTTCAAAAAATGGACGATATGGGTCTCTTCAGCACATGAGCACCTATAAAACCCATATTTTCAATTTTCTCAAAAAAATTGTTTCGTAGATTTTATTTTTGAGGGGTTCTTCAATGTTGGTGAAATTTAGTTTTTCGAGAAACGGACGATCTGGGTCTACTTAAAATGATATTCCCTACACAACCCATTTATCAGATTTTTCATAAAAGTATTCAAAAAATTTGCTTTTGTTACCTCTACTGTTTCTACTTTAAAAACAAATCTATCTTTTTCAAAAATAACTTATTTTTTCAAAAAACAGACTATCTAGGTCTCTTCAGCACACAAGCACCTATAAAACCCATATTTTCATTTCTCCCAAAAAAAATGTTTCGTAGATTCTATTTTTGAGGGGTTCTTGCATGTTTGTTAAAAATTAGTTTTTCAAAAAAAGGAAAATTTGGGTCTTCTCATAACAACATTCTCTACAAAACTCATTTTTAAAGATTTTTCATAAAATGATTCAAAAAAATTACCTTTGTTACCTCTACTGCTTCTACTTTTCAAAATATTCTATCCTTTTCAAGAATAATTTATTTCTTCAAAAAATGGACAATCTAGGTCTTTTAGCACACGAGCACCTATAAAACCCATAATTTTGATTTTCCCAAAAAAAATTGTTTTGTAGATTCTATTTTTGAGGGTTTTTTGCATGTTCATGAAAAATAGGTTTTTCGAAACAAAGAAAGATCTGGGTCTACTCAAAACGACATTCTCTACAAAACCCATTTTTCAGATTTTTAATAAAAAGATTAAAAAAATTGTTTATGTTACCTCTATTGCTTCTACTTTTCAAAAAAATCTATTTTTTTCAAGAACAACTTATTTCTTCAAAAAACAGAAGATTTGAGTCTCTTTAGCACACGAGCACCTATAAAACCAATCATTTTGATTTTTCCAAAAAAAATTGTTTCATAGATTCTATTTTTGAGAGGTTCTTGCATGTTGGTGAAAAATTAGTGTTTCGAAAAAGGACAATCTAGGTCTACTTAGAACGACATTCTCTATAAAACCCACTTGTCAGATTTTTCATAAAAAGATTAAAATTTTTTGCCTTAGTTACCTCTATTGCTTCTACTTTTGAAAAAAAATATCTTTTTCAAGAAAACAACTTATTTTTTCAAAAAACATACAATTTGGGTCTTTTAAGCACACAAGCACTTATAAAACCCATATTTTCGATTTTTCCAAAACTAAATTGTTTCGTAGATTCTATTTTTGAGGGGTTCTTGCATGTTGGTGAATAATTAGTTTTTCAAAAAAAGGACAATCTAGGTCTATTCAAGACGACATTCTTTACAAAACCCATTTATTAGTTTTTTCATTAAAAAGATTAAAAAAATTTGCCTTTGTTACCTCTACTTCTACTTTTCAAAAAAATCTATCTTTTTCAAGAAAAAATTTATTTAAAAAAAAAACAGATGATCTGGGTCTCTTTAGCACATGAGCGCCTATAAAACCCATATTTTCGATTTTCTCAAAAAAAATTGTTTCATAGATTCTATTTTTAAGGGGTTCTTGCATGTTCGTGAAAAAATAGTTTTTCGAGAAAATGACGATCTGGGTCTACTCAAAACAACATTTTGTACAAAACCCATTTCTTAGATTTTTGATAAAAAAAGATTCAAAAAATTTGCCTCACTTACCTCTACTGCTTCTATTTTTCAAAAAATTCTATCTATATCAAGAACAACTTATTTTTTCAAAAAATGGACGATCTGGGTCTCTTTAGCACACGAGCAACAATAAAACCCATATTTTCGATTTTCCCAAAAAAAATTGTTTCGTAGATTCTATTTTTGAATTCTTCCATGGTGAAAATTAGTTTTTTTAAAAAGACAATATGGGTCTACTCAGAATGACATTATCTATAATACCCATTTCTCAGATTTTTTATAAAACGATTCAAAAATTTTGCCTCTATTATTACCTCTACTCCTAATTTTTTTTAAAAACTATTTTTTTCAAACACAAATAATTTCAAAAAATGGATGATCTGGGTCTCTTTAGCACACGAGCACCTATAAAACCCATATTTTTGATTTTCCCAAAATGAATATTTTGTATATTCTATTTTTGAGGGGTTCTTGCATGTTGGTGAAAAATCAGCTTTTCGAAAAACAGGCGATCTGGGTTTACTTAGAATGACATTCTCTACAAAACCCATTTCTCATATTTTTCTTATGAAGATTCAGAAAATTTGCCTATCTCTACTGTTTCTACTTTTCAAAAAAATCTATCATTTTCAATAACTTATTTTTTCCAAAAAATAGACAATTTGGGTCTCTTAGCACATGAGCAACTATAAAACCCATATTTTTTATTTTCCTCAAAAAAAAAATTTCATAGATTTAATTTTTGAGGGGTTCTTTCATGTTGGTGAAAAATTAGTTTTTCAATAAAATGACGATCTGGGTCTACTCAGAACAACATTCTCTAAAAAACCCATTCCTCAGATTTTTCATAAAAAAAAAAATTGCCTTTGTTTACCTTTACTACTACTTTTCAAAAAAATCTATCTTTTTACATAACTTGTTTTTTCAAAAAATAGACAATCTGGGTCTTTTGAGCACACGAGCACCTATAAAACCCATAGTTTTGATTTCCCCCCCAAAAAATGTTTTGTAGATTCTATTTTTGAGGGGTTCTTGCATCTTGGTGAAAAATTAGTTTTTCGAAAAAATGACGATCTGGGTCTACTCAGAATAACAATATCTATAAAATCCATTTCTCAAAATTTTCATAAAAAAACTCAAAAAAATTTCCTCTGTTACCTCTACTGCTTCTACTTTTCAAAAAAATCTATATTTTTCAAGAACTTATTTTTTGAAAACACGGGCGATCTGAATCTATTCAGCACTCGAACAATTATAAAACCCATATTTTTTATTTTCCACAAAAAAATTGTTTTATAGATTTTATTTTTGAGGGGTTCTTGCATGTTGGTGAAAAATTAATTTTTCGAAAAAAAAGAGAATTTGGGTCTACTCAGAACGACATTCTCTACAAAACCCATTTATCAGATTTTTCATAAAAAGATTCAAAAAATCTACCTCTATTGCTATTTTTTAAGAACAACTTATTTTTTCAAAAAATGGACGATCTTGGTCTCTTCAGCACACGAGCAACTATAAAACCCATATTTTTTATTTTCCCAAAAAAAATTGTTTCATAGATTATATTTTTGAGAGGTTCTTGCATGTTGGTGAAAAATTAGTTTTTTGAAAAAATGACGATCTGGGTTACTCATAACGACAATCTCTACAAAACCCATTTCTTAGATTTTTCATAAAAAAATTCAAAAAATTTGCCATCGTTACCTCTACTACTTCTACTTTTCAAAGAAATCTATCTTTTTCAAAAATAATTTATTTTTTTTTAAAATGAATGATTTGGTTCTCTTTAGCTCACGTGTACCTATAAAACCCATATTTTTGATTTTCCAAAATAAATTATTTTGTAGATTCTATTTTTGAGGGGTTCTTGCATGTTGATGAAAAATTAACTTTTTGAAAAAAGGATGATCTGGGTCTACTCAAAACGACATTCTCTACAAAATTCATTTATCAGATTTTTCATAAAAAAGATTCAAAAAATTTGCCTCTGTTACCTCTACTGCTTCTACTTTTCAAAAAAATCTCTTTTTCAAGAACAACTTATTTTTTCAAAAAACGGATGATCTGGGTCTCTTGAGCACATGAGCACCTATAAAACCCATATTTTGATTTTCCCAAAAAAATAGTTTCGTACATTCTATTTTTGAGGGGTTCCTACATGTTGGTGAAAATTTAGCTTTTCGAAAAAAAAAGATGATTTGGGTCTAATCAGAATAACATTCTCTACAAAACCCATTTATCAGATTTTTCATAAAAAGATTCAAAAAATTTGCCTCTATTAGCTCTACTACTACTTTTCAAAAAAATCTATCTTTTCCAAGAACAACTTATTTTTTCAAAAAATGGACAATCTAGGTCTGTTGAGCACGCGAGCACTTATAAAAGCCATATTTTCAATATTTTCAAAAAAAATTGTTTTGTAGATTCTATTTTTAAAGGGTTCTTGCATGTTGGTGAAAAATTAGTTTTTCGAAAAAAGGACAATATGGGTCTATTCAGAATGACATTCTCTACAAAACTTATTTTTAAAATTTTTCATAAAAAGATTGAAAAAAATTTCCTCTATTACCTCTACTGCTTCTACTTTTCAAAAAAGCTATCTTTTTCAAGAAAAAAAAATTCAAAAAATAGAGGATTTGGGTCTCTTTAGCACACGAGCACCTATAAAACCCATATTTTTTATTTTCCAAAAAAAAAAAAAATTGTTACATAGATTCTATTTTTGAGGGGTTCTTGCATGTTGGTGAAAAATTAGTTTTTTGACAAAACGATGATCGAGGTCTACTCAAAACGACATTCTCTACAAAACCCATTTCTCAGACTTTTCATAAAAAGATTCAAAAAATTCGCCCTCGTTACCTCTAATGCTTCTACTTTTCAAGAAATTTTATCTTTTTCAAGAACAAATAATTTCAAAAAATTGACGATCTAGGTCTCTTTAGCACACAAGCACCTATAAAACCCATATTTTCAATTTCTCAAAAAAAAATTGTTTCGTAGATTCTATTTTTGAGGGGTTCTTGCATGTTGGTGAAAAATTAGTTTTTTGAAAAAAGGACGATTTGGATTTACTCAAAATGACATTCTCTACAAAACCCATTTCTCATATTTTACATAAAAAGATTAAAAAAAAATTGCCTCTGTTACCTCTACTACATCTACTTTTCAAAAAAATCTATCTTTTTCAAGAACAACTTATTTTTTCAAAAAACAGACGATCTGAATCTGTTTAGCACACGAGCAACTATAAAACCTATATTTTTTATTTTCCAAAAAAAAAAAAATTCGTAGATTCTATTTTTGAGGGGTTCTTGCATGTTGGTTCTGAAATAAGAAAGGATACATGTCTTATAGGAAGTAATAGCATATTCAATTTGGTGCCGACCTTTAAGGTTGTGTACATTTCACTAGAACTGAAAAATCAATTGTTTGAAATTATAAATTGGGTGAGGAATTATGTATAAGTTATACTAAATTAAGTGATTGAGAAACTAAATAGTTATCTTCAAGGACATAAAAATTTTCATGAAAGACTCCCAAATAATGTTGTGCATTTCTATACCAGTGACTAGTACTCTAGAAAAAAAAGCATATATATGAGGAATACAATGGAGAAAACTTAAAGGTAGGAATTGTTACTTATCGCATGTCCTTGAACCTTATGAAGTTAGAAATAATTGTGATTATAAAAATGATGATTATAACATGTGATTAAATGAGTCAACCTTAGGTATCGGAATGCAATATTTAAAAAAAAAACATAAATAACTTAATGAGTTGTGAAAATTAATATTCCATGATTTATCGTGTGTTTTATGAATTGAGTGTGCTTTCTTTTCTTGTATTACAATGTTTTGAAAGAAATGGTTGATTATCTTCCTTATTGAGTAGAAAAAAAAAAATCTTTAGCATGTTGCAAAAATAATAATGGAATTACCCATATGGATATGTTAGTAAACATAACATAGTTGAATGAAAGAGGAAGAACAATATGGATGAATATAGAAAACCAATCTTGATAATATATGTGATGTCGGACAATGAATTAGTAAGATAGAAGTATGATATACCATATATTGTTAAACCTAAGAAAATGGAGTACTACCTAGGCTACAATTGTGCATCATCTAGTGATTTCTTTTACATATGCAAAGTGAGTAGATATTTACAAAATTGAGAAGCAAGGAGTGTATTTAAGTGCATTGATTTTATTATGTAATATGGAAAATTTCAGAGTGTATTGTGTTATGTCATGTGATGCGAAACCAATATATGTGTTGTGTCCAAGCATGAGATACAGGGTATCCCACTTGGGATAAGGGTGGTGGACGTCTAGTACGATCCCCTATGTGTACCCTTTGTGATGGCCTTTAGTAAGTTAGCCAGTTGTGAGTTTATGTAAACATGTTGAGTGTGTAAGTGTCATTATTAGATGAATTGTAATGTATTCCTTTGTGTTAGTTTTATTTGTATGTTAAATGTGTACCCCAGTGTATGGTTCCGCCCTTATGGAAGCAAGATGCTAGCTAATGTAAATAGGGGTTGAGAGGCGCATGTTCACCCATTGGGAAATTACAAGCTTAGGTTGTCCCTAATCCTGATAAAGGATCTATGTCAAGTCATTGTAATCCTCCCATGGACGTTGATCTTGGCCTACTCCCCCACATATGAGAGCCACACTTGTTGGTTCATAGTGCAAGCCTCTTCCTTGATGTAACCCATGGGTAAAGGATGGAATTACATGGACCACTAGAGATTCATATTTATGTGGTCAGGGACGACCAGCGATTTATATTTATGTGGTTAGAGACCACCAGTGATGCATACTTATGTGGTCAGGGACCACTAGTGTTCATATTTATGTGGCTAGGGACCACCAGTTATTGCATGTTATTATACTTATGTGGTTCGAGAACCACCATTCCCCTCCTCCCCTTATGTGAATTTATCAAAGTCACATGGTGCTCTTAATGTATAAATTTTATTGTTGAAATATTGATTATTGGTAATTTCTTAATTGATATTTTATTTTATTATGTGTCAATACTATGAAATTTTATATTTTTTGTTTTAAATCTATTTAGCCATTTGAAGACTTGTCATAGTCCAATTGCCTCAAGGACTTGTTTAATTTCATTTTTGGAATTAAGGTTTGAAATGTTGCAATGTAGCTACACTTGATCTTTATTTCATTAGTTTTCTTAAATTTATAATTTTACTTTTTTTTTATGGGAATTTTAATACAAATTTGGTTTATGATCTTATATTGCTTGGTTTGAGGCTTTCTTGTTTATTGCGAATTGTTGACAAATGTGGTGTAATGTGACATATGTAAAATTGCCATATCCTGGGGGGTTCCCTAGCAAGTCATATAGGGGAGTAGATGCATTGGAGAATTATTTTAAAAAGGGGTTGCAAATGGGACCGGAATGGGATGGTCATAAATCCGTTCTTCCCTTAGTTTTTTGATTTTTTTTTGTACCTTCCTTTTGTAGGTTAACCCCCTTAAACAAACAAGGGGAAGTACTAGGAAATTTATGGAGGGGTCCTGAGATAAGGGCCTTGATACCATCTTTCCTAATGGCTATGGTATCTAAGAATCTCCATCCTTGTAAATACCATTGTGTGAGCCTTGTGTAAGTTATGTGGTTTTATGAGGAAAGTCTCACTTAATTTGGGAAGAGCATCCTTTGTATGAGGATAGGTGCACCCAATTTCTTAGAGAATCCTTGTTGTTGTTGTGTGTACTTGTGAAATTGCAAGTAAATGTGATGTGGCATACCTATGAACTATGTGAGAAAGATAGTAACAAATGTTGCAAAGTTAATATTCCTTGAGATATGGTATGAGTGCCATGATTATAAGGTAAAATGTTCTCTTAAGGAAATATTTGGACAAAATATGAAGCTAATAATTTTGAGACATGAATTGATATTGGAACAAAAATATTTTCTAACATCATGAGTGATGTTTATGATGCAAAAGGGAACCTTGAAGGGTATCCAAAGATGATAATGTGTATTAGATATATGTTGGTGTATTTTTAATCGAGAATGTTAACTACATGGATGACTGTTAATATTTGCTATATTGTGAGTACATTGAATAAATGTTATAAGCTGTGAAATTTTTTTTCTATGTATTTAGATGATTGGACTATGGAAGTGATGTCCCTACACATGTATTGATGATTTAATGTTTTGTACCTTTCTTTAATATGGTAAGATAATTAGTATATTTAACTTGTTATGTGTGTTTCCATATTGGGAATTAAGATTACAAACCTTAACGACTTCTAGGGGGAAGTCCAATCTAAGGGGAGGGAGATGTGAGGCCCAAACCCATCTATAAATTGTGTGACATGTTGATAAGTTCAATTGTTCTTGTTTGGTGAATAAATTGATGATTTAACCCGACTCCATGTTTAATATTTTGATTTTCTTATGAACTAGTTTAAATGATTGTTGTGATAAATTCTCTTTAGTAAATGAAAATGGGAAAACTATTAAGAATGAATGTGAGCATATAATATTTACATTCTTGAGCAAGTATCATATGAAGAATACACTTAGATCGATATGAGCTAAGGAATTTTGTGTACCTAATATTGGTTTGAATCTCACTAATAAGTTTCATGTTACTTGGAAAATTATAATAGTTAGGAACAAAGCGGGACTTTGGGAAGATCAAGAAGAAATTTCTAGAAGGATCACTAGCCAAACACCATTGAGGTAAATTTAAAGGACGACTCTAATCAATGAGGGGTATACCTAAGGTAGGATAATTTGAGGAAAAATTATATAAATTAGATATCAAGTTGCATGATGAATTTTATTAGAGGAAGGAGTGTCCAAGAGTAAATTTAGTAGTGTAAACAAATTATTTAGCTAAGGTTAGATTTTCATTATTATTTCATGCATGCTCAAAGTTTCCATCTTTCATAGGGAAAGGAAATGAATATATATGTGTATTATGATTTACTAACTATTGAATTTGATCTTATTGATATTTTGAACAAGTATTTATTATTTTTGGAAAAATACATGTGAGAGTAATGTCACGGGTAACAAGGGAAAAATATCTAGACCCAAGTTAAATATTTATCTTTTGAAGTTTTAAATTTTGACTCTATTATATAGGAGGTAGTTAGGGTTTTGTGTAAGCTTTAATTGTGTTTAAGGTTTTAATGATTGGTAGTTTAGTGTAAGCATGTTTTGTGAAGCTTTATTGAATTAAGTCAAGTGATTAAGGGTGAAAGTATAATTAGGGTTTTGAAATCCTTAGTTAGGTCTTAAATTTCGAATTGGTCTTTAAAGTGGTCTTTTTAAGGTGTTGTCTAGTCAATTTTATTGATATTAGTACAAAAATAGATCCTTGGGGCCTATACCTATGGAAAGGGGACCCTTTTGGACATGTGACCTTGTCCTTAGGGCATGATATGACCCTTCAAAAGTCCACTTGAAAGAGTGTGACGAATTTGAATTCTTGGGAGTTGGGAGAAGTGACTTCTCACTCTCCCACCACACTCCCCAAAGTTCATTATTGAACTTGGGAAGAGCATTAAGGCTTTCACATGTGTGAAACCACCTTGTAAGGGACGTTGGGTAGAGTGTCATTGTACATTCCCCATCTCCCCAAAAATCTCACACATGTGGGGATATGTGTTGAAAGATCAAATGAGAGAGTGATAAGTGTCTCTCTCATACTTGAAACACATACCTGAGAATATTTTTGTTTCTTTGAAATGCATATTATCCACATCCAAACAAATGAATGAGTGCACCAAATTCACAACCCAAAATGCTAAACTTATAAGGGATTTAGGGTTTGTGAAGGCACCCATATTTAATCGTGTTATATAAATATTGTTTGGAATCTAAAAGTAAAATCAAGTCATGGGAGTAAAACAAAAAAAAGGAATAAATTGGATGATAAATTTAAAATAATAATTAAGTACATTTAAACTTCATCTTGTACAAATAGTTTGCATTATTATTTAAATAAACATTAGTGGTATGTTGAATATTTTCTTTTAATTGATTTGTTTATGTGCACTTTAATTTTTGCACTGCGAGCGTCTGTGAAACAAACATGTTTGTTTCTAGTATCATAAATACAACAACATTATTAGTAAATAAAATAGGATTAATATAATATTATAAATCATATTAGATGCAATATGATTGGAAATGGTTATTATTACAAAATAAGGATAGGATAAATGATGTATGATGTTGTTGCACTCTCTAAAGTTCTAAAGTGAGCAACTAGCAAAAAATGAAATTACTTCTGATTTGGATAAGAATAATAATATGATGTATATTTTAATGGGGTGTGAATTTTAACATTATTATCAATATGGGAGTTGATAAACATTTTAATATTGTTTTGGAAATAATATTTCATATTAAAATTGATTAGTACTAATATTATTATTAGTAATATTATTTTGAGCAAGTAATATTAATTTTAAATATTAATATAGGGAATTAATAATATTATCTAAAAAAAAAGGATTTGGAGTTGGCACCTCTAATAACATGGGTGTTGATGATAATGTAATATTAGTGCATAGATTAATCTCACCATTAATAGGAGTCTTAGTATTAATATTAATATAAAGTTGGAATCTATTATTTACACTAATATGGATGTCAATATTTGTATTAATATTAAGATTATTATTATTATTTTTCTTTTAAAGTATACTAATTAATTTGATTATTGAAGTAAGATTGGATGGTTACATGAAGGCTTATTCTGTATAGACGGGGTGAGTATAACATTGGTAAGCAGAGATTACAATAGTGGTAAGCAGAGTCAAATTTAACCTACCTTGACATGTGAAGTAAACGTATCAAGTGATGTCACCAAGAAGATAAGAAAATTTATTCACAACTAAGTGAGAATCAAAATGTGTTCTATAAATCTTAATGTTGCACCTCAAACACTTAGGGAGATAATTCATTTAATTAATGTTAGAAAAAAAAATGTTGGGTTTTCTAGCATAAAATTTTGGGCATGATACTAAGATTTTTCATAAAAAGATTCAAAAAATTTGCCTTTGTTACATCCATTGCTTCTACTTTTCAAAAAAATCTATATTTTTCAAGAACAACTTATTTTTTCAAAAAACCGGATGATCTAGGTCTCTTTAGGACACGAATATCGACAAAACCCATATTTTTTATTTTACCAAAAAAAATTGTTTCGTAGATTCTATTTTTGAGGGGTTCTTGCATGTTGGCGAAATATTAGTTTTTCAAAAAAAAAACGATTTGGGTTGACTTAGAATGACATTATCTACAAAACCCATTTCTCAGATTTTTCATAAAAAAATTCAAAAAATTTGCCTCTGTTAACTCTATTGCTTCTACTTTAAAAAAAAAACTATCTTTTTCAAGAAGAACTCATTTTTTCAAAAAATGAACGATTTGGGTCTCTTTAGCACAAGAACACCTATAAAACCCATATTTTTGATTTTCCCAAGAAACATTATTTCGTAGATTCTATTTTTGAGGGGTTCTTACATGGTGAAAAATTAGTTTTTCAAAAAAAGGATGATTTGTGTCTTCTCAAAACGACATTCTCTACAACACTCATTTCTCAGATTTTGATTCAAAAATATTGGCTCTGTTACCTCTACTACTTCTACTTTTCAAAAAAATCTCTTTTTCAAGAAATTATTTTTTCAAAAAATAGACAATCAGGGTCTCTTGAGCACACAAGCACCTATAAAACCCATATTTCAATTTTCCCAAAAAAAATTGTTTCGTAGATTCTATTTTTGATGGGTTCTTGCATGTTGGTGAAAAAATAGTTTTTCAAAAAAATGATGATTTGGGTCTACTCAAAATGACATTTTCTACAAAAACCATTTCTCATATTTTTCATAAAAAGATTCAAAAATTTTGCCTCTGTTACCTCTACTTCTACTTTTCAAAAAAATCTATCTTTTTCAAGAACAAATATTTTTTTCAAGAAACGAACAATCAGGATCTCTTTAGCACACAAGCACCTATAAAACCCATTATTTTGATTTTCTAAAAAAAATTGTTTCATAGATTCTATTTTTGAGGGGTTCTTGCATGTTGGTGAAAAATTAGTTTTTTGAAAAAAGGACAATCTGTGTCTACTCAACACTACATTATGTACAAAACCCATTTCTCATATTTTTCATCAAAAGATTCAAAAAATTTGTCTTTGTTACCTCTATTGCTTCTACTTTTAAAAAAAATCTATCTATATCAAGAACAACTTATTTTTTCAAAAACATACAATCTGGGTCTCTTTAGCACATGAGCACCTATAAAACCCATATTTTCGATTTTCCCAAAAGAAATTGTTTCATAGATGTTATTTTTGAGGGGTTCTTGCATGTTGGTAAAAAATAGTTTTTTGAAAAAAGGACAATCTTGGTCTTCTCAGAACAACATTCTCTACAAAACCCATTACTTAAAATTTTCATAAAAAGATTAAAAAAATTTGCCTCTATTACCTCTACTACTTCTACTTTTCGAAAAAATCTATCTTTTTCAAAAATAACTTATTTTTTCAAAAAATGGACGATCAGGGTCTCTTGATCACACGAGCACCTATAAAACCCATATTTCAATTTTCTCAAAAAAATTGTTTCATAGATTCTATTTTTGAGGGGTTCTTGCATATTCGTGAAAAAATAGTTTTTTGAAAAAAGGATGATTTGGGTCTACTCAAAACGACATTCTCTACAAAACCCATTTCTTAGATTTTTCATAAAAAAGATCCCAAAATTTTGCCTCTATTACCTCTACTCTTTTATTTTTCAAAAAAATCTATCTTTTTGAAGAACAACTTATTTTTTCAAAAAATAGATGATCTGGGTCTCTTTAGCACACAAGCACCTATATAACCCATATTTTTTATTTTCCCAAAAAAAATGTTTCATAGATTCTATTTTTAAGGGGTTCTTGCATGTTGCTGAAAAATTATTTTTTTGAAAAAAGGACGACTAGGTCTACTCAAAATGACATTGTCTACAAAACCCATTTCTCAAATTTTTCATAAAAGATTCAAAAAAAATTATCGGTTACCTCTACTACTTCTACTTTTCAAAAAAATCTCTTTTTTGAGAACAACTTTTGTTTTCAAAAAACGAACGATCTGGGTCTCTTTAGCACACGAGCACCTATAAAACCCATATCTTTGATTTTTCGCAAAAATAATTGTTTCATAGATTCTATTTTTAAGGGGTTCTTGCATGTTGGTGAAAAATCAGTATTTTAAAAAATAGACAATCTAGGTCTACTTAGAATGACATTCTACAAAACTCATTTCTCATATTTTTCTTAAGAAGATTCGAAAAGATTTCCTTTGTTACCTCTATTACTTCTACTTTTCAAAAAAACCTATCTTTTTCAAGAACAACTTATTGTTTTAAACAATGGATGATCTGGGCCTCTTTAGCACACGAGCACCTACAACCTTTGTTCCTCTATTACTTCTACTTTTCAAAAAATCTATCTTTTTCAAAAACAACTTATTTTTTTAAACAATGGATGATCTGGGCCTCTTTAGCACACAAGCACCTACAAAACCCATATCTTTAATTTTTGCCAAAAAAAATTGTTTCGTAGATTCTATTTTTGAGGGGTTCTTGCATGTTGGTGAAAAATCAGTTTTTCAAAAAATAGATGATCTATGTCTACTCCGAACGACACTCTCTACAAAACCCATTTCTTATATTTTTCTTAAGAAGATTCAAAAAAATTGTCTTTGTTATCAGTAAAGCTTCTACTTTTCAAAAGAATCTATCTTTTTCAAGAACAACTTATTTTAAAAAAAACGGACGATTTGGGTCTCTTTAGCACACGAGCACATACAAAAAAAATTCGTAGATTTATTTTTGAGGGCTTCTTGCATGTTGGTGAAAAATCTATTTTTCAAAAAATGAACGATCTGGGTCTACTCAGAACACATTCTCTACAAAACCCATTTCTCAGATTTTTCTTAAGAAGATTCAAAAAAATTGCCTCTATTACCTCTACTATACTTTTCAAAAAAAAAATATTTTTCAAGAACAACTTATTTTTTTAAAAACAGACGATTTGGGTCTCTTTAGCACATGAGCACCTGTAAAACCCATATTTTTATTTTCCCAAAAAATTGTTTCATAGATTCTATTTTTGAGGGGTTCTTGCATGTTGGTGAAAAATTAGTTTTTCAAAAAATGGACAATCTGGTTCTACTCAGAACGACATTCTCTACAAAACTCTTTTCTCAGATTTTTCTTAAAAAGATTAAAAAATTGTCTCTGTTACCTCTATTGCTTCTACTTTTCAAAAAGATCTATCTTTTTTTAGAACAACTTATGTTTTGAAAAAATAGACGATCTAGGTCTCGTTAGTAGACGACACCTACAAAACCCATATCTTCAATTTTTTGCAAAAAAAAAAATGTTTCATAGATTCTATTTTTGAGGGGTTCTTGTATGTTGGTGAAAAAATAGTTTTTTGGAAAACGAATGATATAGGTCTATTTAGAACGACATTCTATGCAAAACCCATTTGTCAAAATTTTCTTAAGAAGATTGAACTTTTTATTTTCAAAAAATGGATGATCTAGGTCTCTTCAACACCTGAGCACCTACAAAACCCATATCTTCAATTTTTCCCAAAAAAAATTGTTTCATAGATTATATTTTTGAGGGGTTCTTGCATGTTGGTAAAAAAACATTTAAAAAAAAAAAAACTATTTGGGTCTACTCATAACGATGTTCTCTATAAAACCCATTTCTCATATTTTCTTACGAAGATTCAAAAAAATTGCACGAGTACCTACAAAACCCGTATCTTCGATTTTTCACAAAAATTCTTTCGTAAATTCTATTTTTGATGGGTTATTGCATGTTGGTGAAAAATTAGTTTTTTGAAAAACAGACGATCTGGGTCTACTTAGAACGACATTCTATACAAAACCCATTTCTCAAATTTTTCTAAAGAAGATTCAAAAACATTTCCTTTGTTCCCTCTACTGACTATTCAAAAAAATCTATCTTTTTTCCAGAACAACTTATTTTTTCAAAAAATAGATGATTTGGGTCTCTTTAGCACATGAGCACCTGCAAAACCCATATCTTCAATTTTTTCACCAAAAAAATTATTTTGTAGATTCTATTTTTGATGGGTTATTGCATGTTGGTGAAAAATTTGTGTTTCAAAAAATGGACAATCTGGGTCTACTCAAAACGGCATTCTCTACAATACCCATTTCTTATATTTTTCTTAAGAAGATTCAAAAAATTTGCCTCTACTATTTCCACTTCCCAAAAAAATCTATCTTTTTCAAGAACAAATTATTTTTTCAAAAAACAAACGATCTTAGTCTCTTTTTCAAAACCCATATTTTCAAAAAAATTGCCTCTATTACCTCTACTACTTCTACATTTGAAAAAAAACTATCTTTTTCAAGAACAACTTATTTTTGCAAAAAACAAATGATCTGGGTCTCTTTAGCACACGAAGACCTACAAAACCCATATCTTCGATTTTTCCTAAACAAAATTGTTTCATAGACTATTTTTGAGGGGTTCTTGCATGTTGGTGAATTTTTTTTTTTTGAAAAATGGACGATTTGGGTTTACTTAGAAAGACATTCTCTACAAAACCCATTTCTTATATTTTTCTCAAGAATATTCAAAAAAATTGCATTTGTTACCTCTACTGCTACTACTTTTCAATAAAATCTATCATTTTCAAGAACACATTTTTTCAAAAAATGGACGATCTGGGTCTCTTTAGTAGACGAGCACCTGCAAAACCCATATCTTCGATTTTTCCCAAAAATAATTGTTTCATAGATTCTATTTTTGAGGGGTTCTTTTTTTTATTGGTTTTCGTGAACATTGATTTTCAATCGATATATAGTTAAGTTTGGCTAACACCTTATTTTAAGCCTACATTGTAGCTGTGTCATGTGAATTACCATTTTTCACCCAAAATCAACCAAGTTTGGAGAACTTTGATTTTATATTGTGTTGTAGATGACTATTAGGAACCTTTATTTTTATCAACATTTGTAAACGTTGATTTTCCATCGATTTGCAACTGAGTTCTTCCAACACCTGATTTTAAGGCTATGTTGCAGTTGTGTCATGCAAACTCCCATTTTTCACCCATAATCAACCAAGTTTGGAGAACTTTGATTTTAGATTATGTTGTAGATGACTATTAGCAACCTTTATTTTCTATCACCTTTTTCAAATGTTTATTTTCCTTTGATTTAAAGTCGAGTTCGGTTAACACCTAATTTTATTGCTACATTGCAGTTGTGTGATGTGAACTCCTATTTTCCACCCATAAACAATCAAGTTTTAAGAACTTTTATTTTAGATTGTGTTGTAGATGTTTTTTGGAACCTTTATTTTCTAACAATTTTCATGAACATTGATTTTCCATCGATTTATAGTCCACTTCAGGTAACACCTAATTTTAAGGCTATGTTCTAGCTGTGTCATGTGAACTCCCATTTTTCACCCATAATCAACCAAGTTTGGAGAACTTTTATTTTAGATTGTGTTATAGATGAGTATTAGAATGTTTTGGATCTCACATTTCTCATCCTTAAACACAAGATCAAATCCTTTTTTGCACATTTGACCAACACTCAATAAATTATGCCTGAAACCTTTCACATAGTAGACATAAGAACTTACTAAACCTATCCCACATATTTTATCACCAGTATCATCTCCAAACATAAACAAGCCTCCATCATATTTCTCAAGTTTGACAAACTTACTCTTATCACTAGTCATGTGATTTGAACAACCACTATCAACTACCCAAAAATTATTTTCTTGTTTAGCATGTAGGGTAGAGATAATTGTACCTTCATTTTATCCTTCTCCTTCTCCAAAGGGCTTTCCTTTACCTATTTTTCTAAATTAGTAGAAGTAGGTTTATCCTTAATTTCCAAGAACCAACATTCATTGTCATTTGGATCTTCATATTTTGAATCTTCATCTGAAATACTGGAATTCTCATTCACATACTAAGCTCTATTAATTTTCTTTCCTTTATTTTCCTTCTCATATCTTTGTTTATTACTTTTAGCTCTTTTCAAACACTTAGCAACATAATGACCTATTTCTCCACAACTAAAACATTTAAATGGAAACTTACCTTCATACTTTCTAGAACTTTTTTTCATTCTTCTTACAAAGTTAGCTTTTATTTCATCAATTTTTTCATCCAGATCTTCATCTTTTGTCGCTTTAAAAGTAGTTTTTGATTTTCCTCCATTTCTTAGACTCAGCTTCCTCATCTCATAAGATGTCAAAATCCCTAACAACAAATCCTTAGTACAAGTCTTATAATCTATAGTCTGCTAAATAGCACTCACCTTCTCATTGTAAGCATCAAGAAGAGTTCTGAGAATCTTCTTTACAATCCTGGTTTCATCTATAGTAGTGCTAAGTGATTGCATTTCAGCCACTACCTCATCCAATCTCTAT
Source organism: Sequoia sempervirens (assembly GCA_007258455.2). Taxonomy (NCBI): domain Eukaryota; kingdom Viridiplantae; phylum Streptophyta; class Pinopsida; order Cupressales; family Cupressaceae; genus Sequoia; species Sequoia sempervirens. The sequence continues at coordinate 3,947,930 of VDFB02000016.1, read as the reverse complement.
ACATAAGCTTTAATATTTTCATCTTTGGACATATGTATAAGATCAAACTTTGTTTCCAAATTCTGTAATTTTTCCTCTTTAACTCTTTCATCACCATCATGTGCTCTTTCTAAAGCATCCCAAACTTCCTTAGTTGTCTTCAAATTTTGAACCTTAATCAACTCGAAATGTACCAGACTATTCTTCAAGATGAACTTCGCCTTATTGTTCACTTCATGTGCTTTGATCTCTCCAGGTGTACTCAAACCATTAGCAGGAGGAGTGTAGGGATTATTGTACGCTTTCTCCACATCATATCCACAATACTCCAGATATTCTTCCATCAACACTTTCTAGATGCCATAATTAGTTCCATCAAACCTCAGATAATCAAAGACCATCTTTCTAGCCATCTCGGACCTTCCTGAAGTGATTAATCTTTTCACCAAGGAACCAAGTTCTAATACCAATTGTTGAATAAGACAACTAAGAGGGGGGTGAATCAGTTGTCACAAATTTTAATCTTTAATTCCATCACCAAAACTAATACTTAAAACAACTTAAATGATTAATCATCAAAAACCAATGTCGAAACTCAAATCCAACACAATAACACAAGATTTACGTGGAAAATCCAATGAGGGAAAAACAATGGAGAGGATTAACTCACACTACAAAGAATATCAAAACTAATTACAAAAAGGCTCATTGCCAAAAACAAGGCTTATTTCCTAAGATAAGGCTCACTGCCTGAAACAAGGACTCACTACCCACGGGGTTATAACCCAAAGGACTCACTATGTAGTGCCTCATGTGTTACTGCTACTCTTATGATACTATTTATGTTTTGATGCATACTCGAGACCTCGATGGTGATTGTTTCACCTATTTGACTTGTGTGTTTTGTTTGGATGCACATGATATTGTTTTATGATGTTGATGATATAATGATGCATGGTGTTCATCTCTACCTGATTATGTGATATTGTGTGGTTATGTAAATTGATTAATGCTCACTTCATGATTTTTATGATGACATGTTAATTGTTTGAGAGTTGAGTGAGAGGGATGGTGTTGCATTGCTCATCTGTGAGCGCCCTCCTACACTACAATTCTCTCTCATAGTGTGTTTGGCATGGAATATATATGTTGTTTTGACACTTGGTTTTATGTAGGATTTTAGGTACTGGAACTGACTCCACCTGCACCATCGAGTCTGAGCGTGCCCAACATACCCAATGGATATGATGTGGTTTAAGGATTTGACAAGAAAGTATCCTCGTCCTAGTCTATCACCCCATCACTGTGTCTGACGTTGTCATCCATTTGTGACCTTGTTCTTGTCTTGGTATTGTTTTGTTTGAGTCATTCATTTTAATTGGTCATTTAATGTTGATCTATTTTATCGTTCAAATTAATTGGTTAATTAATGTGTTTCAATTATTTTGCATGGTCAAGATTCATTGTTGTTTGGGTGTTGATTGGGTTATGTTGCTCATAGTTCTAACGTGATTTAATTAAAATATTAAATCAAATTGTTAAATTATTAAGAGTATTTTATTGATTAATTATTAATTAATTAAAAGAGGTTAATAATTTAATAGCTTATAATATTATTCCTTTATTAAAGATGAAAAACATAAATAAAGCATAAATTTGTATTTATAAATAATATTTATTTTAAATATAATTGAGTTTATTTACAAGTTTAAAGTATCAAAATAGATTTAATGCATATTATATCTGGGAGGATAATTGTTTTTAAAATAATAATAATAATAATTAAGGGAATTATGAAATAGTAATGATTTAATTAAATTAGATAGTGTGAACTATTTGATAATCGGTAAAGTATTAAAAATAGGGTGAAAATTATTGTTTGAAGTTTTAAGCACAGTAGTGGAGGGTTAGGTTTATAAATTAACTAAAATGCAAGGATTTTCAATAGGTGGTAAAACAGGAAACAATTAAGTTGTCGGGTACACCCTTGAAAGTGTAAATTAATTTCAAAAGTTTGCCATATGTCCCTTAGTTTGTAAAAAAACTAGAGAGAGTGTTTCTTAATTTATTTGGGGAAAATTTTGATAAACAACAAGGAGATACATATTGGAGAAGGTAAAAGAAAATTTAACCTGTAGTGTGCTCTAGTAAGAAGTGGAAGCGAGAAGAAAATATCACAGCTGGGAAGCATTTGAAAACAACTTAGCTCTCCATCCCCATTGGCAAGCGCTTAATTCAAGTTGGTCATTTTTTTTGTATGTTAAATAAATCCTTTATTGATTAATTATGAAGAATGAAATTTTGAAGTGAAAACCCTAGCATAAACAATTTTAGTAAATTTTCATTTATGGCTGTAGAAAATGAAAATTTAGAATTTAGAATTGTAAAGTTTCTACCCTTTTTTTCCTAAACAATTTTAGTAAATTTTGATTTACGGCTGTAGAAAAAGAAAATCTAGAATTTAGAATTGTAAAGTTTCTACCCTTTTTGTCCTAAACAATTTTAATAAATTTTGATTTACGGTTGTAGAAAAAGAAAATCTAGAATTTAGAATTGTAAAGTTTCTACCTTTTTTGTCCTAAACAATTTTAATTTTTTTATATATTTAGTTTCTCAGTAATTTATTTACTTATATGAGCAAAAGAAATTTGTAAACCTCATTTTAAATTAGTTAATCTGTCAAAACGTTATTATTTTAATATTTAGTTTCTTAGTAATGTATTTACTGATATGAGAAAAATATTTGTAAACCTTATATTAAATTAGTTAATTTGTAAAAACATTTTTATTTTAGTTTATACATATACTTCAGTTTCTGATTAAGTCTTGATTGTGTATGTGTATATTAATTGCATAATCCCTTAGCTATCCAATTAGTATTCAGTTGCTTGTGCAAAGAGGTGTAGTGATTAATATTTATTTGTTACATGGAATGTGTCAGTAGATTAAGAAGTTAATTTTATTTATGCCCCATGATCGGTTTCATCATTCATTTGAATTATTTTCGTTTGGAATAGATTATGTGTTTGGACTTGTTATGAGATCATGTTGGGACCCATGTCATTGTGTTACTCTTCTAGGAGTGTAAGGGTAGGTTGTCCTATAGGCTTCCAGAGGCTAAGGTAAGTCTTGTTCCATGTTGAACTTCCACAGTTTAATCATTATAATAAGTTTGATCTTACTATTGATTTTGTGTTTCATGTGTGGGTCAAACCTTGTATCAGGATTGTCTTTGTAAATGGCTTTGGCTAGATGGTTCATGCCTCGCAGGTACACTAGTTTTGTGGTTTTAGCGCTCTTTCTATTTTGGTACACCCCTTGATGACTTAGATTTGTTTTAGGGCTATTAGGGAGAGTGGCTCTCCATGGGGGCCGACACACAAAGGGGCGGCTTGGATAACCCATTGAAGAGTTGTTTAAATAAGTGAAAACCTAACAAAATGTACTAGTGGGTTTGGGTATGATACATAAACTAAAGATAAATAAGATACCTCGCCCTCGCCATTAGTGCTTCCAAAAGCTAAGGGTGGGTTGAGAAGGCCATGGTGGGTAAGATCACTGCCTCCTCCTCATGAGAGGCTAGTGGTCCTGCATGAGTCACCCTATGGGGTCGGCGCCTAGTGTGAAGCAGCCAGGATAACCTTATATGGGGTCCGACGCTTGTTGAAGAGGCAGCCTGGATAACCCATGATAGGACCATGCGATGACACTCTCCCATAGTATCCCTTCATTTTCCCTTTGTATGCCTTTGAAAGCAGTCACCTTGTAAGTAGTCATTGAGAGTGTTGTTTGTTATGTTTGGTTGCTCTTGTGGTGTGGTCTTGTGGTTGTTCTGCTTGTTTGTCTTGGTTGTGGGTCTTTCTTGTCACTTCTAGCATGGGGGATGGACCTTCAAGTCCACACAATCAGGTGGAATGTGCTATGCACCCCATTGGGTTCCCAGTTTGTGTTCATGATGCGGAAGCAGATGCAGAATTTCCAAAGCTTCACTTGGTTGAAGACTATTCTACGCTTTGTACCTTATTCTTCATTGATGTAATTATTCTTGTACTTCATGTACTCTTCCCGTTGTTATAAGGGAAGAATTATGTCATGTTGTAATGTATTGTATCTGTGGAAATATGCTCCACAATTGTAATATTAAAACTATGAATTGAATTGTAATAGAATGATGTATGTATCTTTTTCATTGCTATTTCTTATGGATGGTTGTATGATTATGTTATCTTGTGAATGTATGCTTCTATTGTTAACTTCTGGGCTTTATCTTTAACGATGTTTTGGTTGGGGAGGTTTATGTGTGATGCAACCCTATAACCCCAAGGGACTAGATAAGTTTTGTCATATAATGTATATTATGATAATCTTATATAATGTATGTTCACAATCATCTTATGTAATGTTTCTCTTTCCAAAAAAAAAAATTGCTGTATTTTTTTGTCCTTTGGAGTTAACACGGCGGGGTGTTACACACTACCACAGAGATATAAAGAAGACAAAGAAGACTTGCTACAAAGAGACTACAATATCAATGTGACAAAGGATTCCACCATAGTTACTTGATTATCTTGCATGAATGATAGAGTTCGCCTTTTGCTCATTACATTTGAAAACTCAGCATTAAGCTTTGCATTGATCTACCAAACACAACTAACACACACTTTCTGAATAGCATCAAATTCACGTTTTCTACTTCACTTATCTTCCTTCTTTCCTTTTGTATATTTTTCATTACTAGCTCATCCTGTATTTATACTATCTCCAACCTTGAAAAAGATACAAAGTCAACCATCCAACTTCAAATTCAAATTAGGCCAGTGCCAAACATCCTAGGGTTGAATTAGAATGAGGGTGACCCAAACACATGCTTCATCAACTTTGAAGATAGTGCTTAACACAAGGTTGGCCAAACCAGTGTAAAACACATAGAACAATTAAGCTTGGAACTTCCAAAAACCAAAAATATCTTCAATGCAATATGAACATCTTAACTCTAGAACCGCAAGTCAAAAGACTTCATCAAAGATAAATCCAAACCAACAAACTTTCTCCTAGACCTCATCCAAAACACAAAAAAACATAGTTCAAAACTAGTGAACACACCTTGACCTTCACAATGAACCAATAGTCACAAATCTAGATTTAGCAACCATCAACAGCCATGACCAACATATCTGATCCACATGAAAATAGGGGAAAATACCGGATCAACAACTGTATACCTGTAAAATTTCTTTAATACAATTTTCTCAATATCCTCAACATATACAACCAATGGCAACTAGTAGATAACCAATTGACCAGTTGACATCAATGACAACACCTTCATTCCTTTCTTCAATTCTTGCAATAGATCAAGTACTGGATAGACTAGATAATGAGGATGGTAGTTATGGGAATTACCATGTTTAATGGAGGGTGAGGTGGCAGGTTAATTCAAATATAGCAATGTTTAATCATAACAAATAACTCATACCATACATAAGACAAAACTCCCTTCCCCAACTAAGTGATGAACTCGTCTTGGGGCATGTACACCAATCATATTAGAAAACAAAAAATATTTAATAGAAAAAGAAAAGAAAATATTACCCATTAACAAATATTGTTGGACGAAATAGTGTTGAAGTGGCTTACAAAACTTTAATGATGGTATGTCACATGTCTCGTGAGCTAGAGAAATTTTTTAGGTAAATATGAAGTGACCGCAGAAAGAAGGCGTCATAAAGATTGATGATGTTGGAAGGGGTATGACAAGAAAATGACAAGGAGAGTGGTGAAATCACATGGTGAAATCTAACGAGGATGAGAGATAGAGGCCAACCGCTAACACATGGAAAAGAGCCAACATGGAGACTAAGTGAAAAGATAATGCCAGTTGGATATAGTCGAGGGTGAAAATATAAGTGGAAGAGCAGTCAAGTCATAATAACCATGTCATAAAGATAAAGAAAAGTACCACATATTAAATGATGAATGGGTGAAATAGAGCGAAGGATGCAAAAATGAGTGCTAAAGTGGGGGCCACAGTGTGCCTAGTTAGTAACGAAAGAAGGGTGGTAGCACCTAGTGCCAAGAACTATAAAGGTGGCAGGAAGAACGGTGTTTATGTCACACCAAAAAATGGGTAGTGACAAGAACTATATCATTCTACCACACAAGTGGTGTCTTCTTTCATTTTTCTTGTTTTTTTCTAACTTTTGATAATGACACCAGACTGCCGATACACTGATTTTCAAACGGATGCTGCTTGGAGATGCCAGAAAACCAATTTCCATCCCCAAGATTATTAGGAAGTTATTACCTATTGTTAACCTAGTTTTCAAGTTATAATTGGTCAACAATGCCTGAAGGTTTTCATTGTTGGATCTTTTATTTCTTTCTTTTTATATTTATAATTTTGGAAGCATCTAGGAGGTACTTGAAGAGGCAATAGGAAATTTTTATAAAACATTTAGTTCCTTTATCAAACATGATACAAAATGTTCTTTAGAAATAGGTCACTTTTACAGTTTCAAGCGATGACCATTGTTAACAAGAGCCATGTAATTAAAATCTATGGTGTGAAGCTTGACCGCACAGTTGTCATAGATAACCTCAACCTCATAGGGCCCTAACCATTTAGTGTGGAACTTTCCTTTGAAATCATGAAACCTAGTGTCATACAATAGTTCCTAATTACTTGGATGAAATGACTATTGTTTGATGAAATGATTATGCCAAAGTGCACGTTGTTTCTAAACTATCTTTGCATGGAAAAGAGTTTGTTGTTGTAGTTCATCCAAAGAATGGAGTTGAGTAATCTTATCTTTCTGAGCATTAGTTAGACTCGTTCCTAATTACAAATTAGTTTAGAGAGTCTTTATCTCAAACTCAATGGGAAGAACAACTTTCTTACCATAAACCATCTCATACAGTGTAAGACTAGTGGTGATCTTCCATGTGGTGCGATATGCCCATACCACTTTTGGAAGTCTTATTTCAAAATCTTTCTTGTGAAGGGCCACAATGTTTGTTAGAATATTCTCAAGCTCCTGATTGATCACTTCAACTTGTCCATTTTCTTGTGGGTGATATGGTGAGGACTTGCAGTGCCGAATTTCATATTCATGAACTAGAGCAGTAATCAACTCAGATGTCAACTATGATTCTTTTTTAGTACCAATCTCATGAGGCATGCCAAACCTGGTAAAAAATTTAAAATACAAAAATTCAGCAACCTTTGTATCTCATGCATGTTTCAATGCCACAACCTCTACCCATTTAGTAACATAATCAATGCAATCTAATGTATAATCCTTTTTCTTTGATGGGGGGTTAATTGGCCCCACAAAATCTAAACCCAATTTTTTAAAGGGTTTAAGAGAAAACTAGGGATGTAGAGGCATCTCATCTAAACATGTGGGTCACCCCATATGTTGACATTTATCATAGTGTTGCACAAAAAATTTACAATCTTTGTGAAGTGTAGGCCAATAATATCCAATAGTTAGGATTTTATTAGCTATCCTTTGACTTGTAAAATGAACTCTGCACAACTCTAAATGACATGCTCTAAGTATATCAAAGACATCATCTTCATCTACACATCATCACATATTGTGGTCAATGTCAATGCAAAACAAGAGTCTGTTAATCCATGTATATTGACCACTTAGCCCCACAAGTTTTCAACAATCTTGAGCAGAGAAGTACGATGAAAACTTGCAAGTGACCAAGAAATTTGCAATGTCTGCAAACCATGGACTCTGAACTAAAATGGAAAAATATGCTCATCAAGGAAAGCATCATCAATGGGCACAGGTTCACTCTCGCATTGCAACCTAGATAAAAATTCCACAACCACATTTTCTTGACGAGGTTTATCAAGTATGGTTATATCAAATTCTTGCAATAAAAGTAACAATCTAATTACTCTTTTTGTAACTACTGGGTTATTCATTAAAAACCTTATTGTAGAGTTATTTGTATCGATAAAGACTTTATTACCAGTTATATAATGCTAGAATTATTAATGGCATAAACAACTACAAGAAATTCCTTCTCAGTAATCGTTTAGTTCATTTCAACACCTATAAAGTTCTTACTAATATAGCAAATAGAATAAAATAATGTGTCCTCTTTTTGACCAAGGATAGCTCCCATCAAAAAATTGAAAACAACGGTATGGATATGGAAAGGAAGTTAACAAATTGGTCCTTGCAATACTGGTGTGGTTGCAAGCTTCTCCTTGATAGTCTCAAAAGCTTGTTGACAATCCTATGTCCAAGAAAAGTGTTATCTTCACTCAACAAAACAAAAAGAGGAGCAAAAATCTTACTAAAGTTATGAATAAAATTCCCATAATATCCTACATGCCCTAGAAAGCTACAAACATCCTTTTGACAAACAGGCAAAGGTAAATCCCGAATTATTTGCACCCGTTTTGGGTTAACTTGAATACCTTTAGCAAAAATACTATCTGAGTACTATACCTTTTGTCATCAAAATGTGACGCTTTTTATGACTCAAAGAAAAATTAGTATCTTCACACTGCTATAAGACATTTTCAATATTATTTTTGGCTTCCTCCTAAGTATCACCATACACGATAAAATTGTCCATGTAAACTTCAACACAATCATGCATCAAATCAATAGAAATACTTAACACTGCCCTTTGGAAAGTAGCAAGGGCATTACATAGACCAAAAGGTAAAACATTATAAGCAAATGTTCCCCATGGATAGGTGAAAGTGATATTGTCTTGATCCTCTGGTGCGATGCGGATCTGATTGTACTCACTAAATCCATAAAGGAAGGAGAAGAAATTCTTACCTAAAAGTGTATCCAAAACATGGTCAATAAAAGGTAATGGAAAATGATCCTTCTTAGTAGACTTGTTAAGGGCTCTATAATCAAAACATATCCTCCATTTACCATTTTTCTTAGGAACTACCACCAAAGGGGAAACCCATTGACTATCAAAAATTGGATATATAAATCCAACATTTAATTTTTGTAATTCATCCTTCCCAATTTCACATAAAATTGTATTTAAGCTTCTTTGGGGTTTCCTAACAAGGCTACTACCTTCCTATATATAAATGTGGTGTGTGCACATATCTAGATGTATTATAAACATATCTTGATATTCCCATGCAAATGCATTTTTCTAATTTCTTAACATTGAAATTAGATCTTTAATTTGTTCATCACTCAAATTTGGATTACTATTTAAAGTACATCCTAGTAAAATTTCCATAGCTTGAGATTTTGCAGGAAGATCTATAGCATGTGCTTGTGAGGTTAATACTGAAGAATTGTCATAAAGCATGAATGGACTATATACACAATTGTGCAGAAATAATTGATGTAATGTAATAAAATTTTGTAGTGATTGTGAATTGCTTAACAAACAAAAGTTCCCAAATGGAGAGTTATCTATGCAAGAATAAAAAATAAATCTTTCTACGACATCATTAGACACATCAATTTTGAAATAAATTGGAGAAACAATATCCTCTGATAATTCCTTCATATCAAGTGCTTTATCAATGGTCAGTACAAGTAGAGATTCCTCCAAATCACTGTCAACCCACATGGGTTGTTCAATCTCCAATAGTGGTTGCACTGGTGGCTACATGGTCAATTGCTTCTTTTTCTCCCCATTAGAAATAACCATATTACCAGACATGCAGTTGATATAAGTATCCGTGACAGCCAACTTTTTCTTCCTAAAATCATGGGGCATCCCCCCAACTTTATTTTGGGCTACAAGATCATGAATTCAATAGGGTATTCCCAAGACTCAATAGAAATAACATCTTCTATCATACCTTTAGGTGTGACTATGGAGTGATCTTCCATCTATACCACCGTAGGTGTGGGCCTAAGTCCTTGAAGGCACAACTTTTCCTTAGTCTCATTGTTCATGATGTTAATGGAATCACCTAAGTCAATTAAATTATTCAAAATGACAATGTGACCAATTTGAACCTAAATTTTAGGACTCCTTGGGTCTGAATACTTGGGAATTGAAACATTTCCCAACATGAGGTCATCAAGTTGCTTGATAACTTGTACAATCTATGGATCTCATTTCTTTGTCTGCTTTCAAGTGCACAAGTCCCAAATTGTCTTTGTGTACACAGGGACATCCTTGATAGCCTAAAAAAGAGGAATTTTAATGTTAACATTTCTTAATTCATTTACAAAAAAAAACTTTGGCCCAACCACTTCCTTTTGTTTTGGTTGAGATTGGAACCTATCAGGGTATGGAGGAAACCTAGATGGTCAATTTGGTTTGTTTGAATGTCCCTCATGTTCATCATTTATTTCAGTAATAGTGGTCCCCTGGAGGGCTTTACCTGATCATAACTAAACTCTATTAATGTCTAGTGTGTTGATAGGATAGGTTGGGTAACCTAACACCTCATTATTGTACATTGGTTGTGTCACATTTTTATTTGAGTTTGTAGTTGGCTGTGTAAGAATAGGTGTTTCCTTAGGTGGTTGTGATGAGTTGGATGGTGAACTAGTGAATGAGGGTGGTATTGATGGAAAAAATTGTGGTGGTTGATGGTATGGAGTAATCATAGGTGGTTTAGGATAGGGAATATATTGTGGCAATTATGATGGTGGAATCCTCCATGCTTGTTTCCAAGGTTGAGGGGAATGCATTTATTGGTTTTTCCATTGTGAATAAGGTGGAGGTTGTTGGCACCCTCCATATCATCTTGGTTGAGTTGGAAAGGAACTAGGTTGTCCACTAGGCCCTACATTAAAAGGTTTTGTTCATCATTAGGGGAATAGTTTGTGGAGGCCAAGGCCTCCATGGGGCCCTATTGTAAATAGGTTATTCACTAAATTCCACATCTGTTATGTCTATTGGAAGAGGTCATAATTTAGTAGCCTTACTAGCATCTTCTAAAGAATAAATTTTTGTTTTGCTATAAGAACATTCCTCATTACTATGTTTTTTTACAACAATTAGGATAGAATACAACAAATGCTTTTTTAGCCTCTTTTTGTTTCCTGCATGTGTACAAGGTGTCAATTTGCTTACCCATGTGACTCAATAGATTAGTTTTGAGATATTCTAGCAATGTACCTAGCTCTCTTTTCATTACACCTAAGAGACATGCTTCTCAGTGTACCCTCTTATTGATCGAGTGTATCTTGATTAGTTCCTACAAAAATTGAAAATATCATCAAATTTCAATTTGGAAATATCCCCACCCCCCATAAGCTTTAAAATATCTGAACATTCATCCCTAATCCCCCTAAGAAAGAGCATTTTTATAGTATCATTGTTCAACCCTGTTTTCCTAGTCCTTTGAAGAATAAATGAGAATCGCTCAAGGTAGTCTTCTAAGGTCTCCTCTTCGTATTTACTTAATGCAAAATATCTCATCTCTGTTTTCCTTGGTCTTGCAATATTTTTGGTATTTCTCCAGGAACTTTGTCTTCATGTTATCCCAGCTATGAATTGTTTCACATCCTAAGTCCATGAACCATCACAATGATGCATCTTTCAAAGTAGCTGGAAATAATTAAATTTTTGTGAATCATTTTGATAATCATAACTATGACATAAAACATCAAATTCAAAGAGAAACATGTCAGGATCTTAAATATAAAAGATCCCAAAAAATGGGAAAAGTACAATGAGGTATGTTCTTCATGGGGGCATCCTCCTCTATATGGGCAATGGGAAATTCAAAGGTAGCATGATTTTTATTGGATAATTCTCTCTCACCATTGTTTTTGTTGTTATTGGCCATGGTTTCTAATGTTGAAGGGTGTAAAAAGGATAAAAATAGCTTGGGGTCTTTGTGTATGAGAGATTTACCACTTCGAATTTTGTAAGATTCTCAAAATAATTTAGTAACCCTCTTAAATAAATCTTCAAATGACTCTTGTTGGGTACTAGGAGACTTGAAAGTAGTGGACTCAATGACACATTTTTCAATATCAAGTTCAACTAATTCCTTCTTAGATGGTCTATTCACAATTAATGGCTTTAATTCTTTTTGTGGGTTTTCTTGTTGTGAACTATTTCCTATATTTTTCTTAGCAAACCTTCCTTTACTATCTCTAATGTGATTCATGCATTTATATGATCTACAATAGAGAAAAACAAGTTTAATTACCTAGACTAGGTTGACTTTCACATGTATTTTCACCTTGGTGCACTGGTCCTAATTCAACTCACTCGACTAGCAGGCCTTTAACACCTTTCCCCAAAAATGGCACCAAAATGTTTGGAAAAAATTGTGGATCAATTTTGGAGATAAACTATCCTTGTAATTCTATTGATAATTGGCTTAATAGAATTGAATCAATCCTTGGGAATTTTGTGTTGGTTTCCTCAGCTTGTTCCTAACTGTCAATCCAAAGAACATAATATTTTGAAAGGTGTAGTGATTATTTACCTAAGGGTTGTTGCTAGCAAGATGAATAAAATGAAATGTAGAGCAAATAGATCCTATAGTATTCAACACACATAAAGTTGTCTAATTTTCTATCAAATTTAAGTATTTTGCTACGAAGACTTGGTGCAATAGGAAGATAACATAAACAAAGCAACATGAATGTGATGGGAACAGATCAGAGTTTTTCTACTACTATCAATAGTCTAAGATAAATCTGCAAACTAAAACTGAAACTTTCCATGCTTCATAGATCATCAAATGCCGAGAATAATGCATTAATAAGTAACTATCAACAACACCTTAAATATATAAGTTGAGCAACACTAAACCTGTAATCTCACAAATAATCAAATCTGTAATTCAAACCTTAAACAATAGCATTACTAAGACAACATTTAACTCATAATAGTAACAATATTCAAATCATAATAAACATAATAAAAAATTCACCAGGCATTCCAAGAGTGAGCCCTTCCTCTAGTTTGTGAGGTGAATGAAAGAATGATTACACCGATCTACTTAAGCAAAGTCTTGATTCATACATCAAAAGTTTAATACAAAGTCATATATTATGCCAATGGCTAAAACTATAACATATTTATAAATGCAAATATATCACTGGTAAGTCTTGTAAAGAGATAACGATATGTTTTTTGTGGCCTACGAACAACAAACTATAATTATAACAATCTAATCTTAGCTACTAAATACAAATAATAGTTATAACAATCTTTTTGGCATTTTACAAAAAAAAAGATAAGACTTGGAAATAGAAAGATTTGTAGCTCCTCTATGACACAATTGTCAACTTGAGATCCTCCTTAATTATATCCTGCTAAAAACCATCCAAATTGAACTGATTACTCCATGGTTTGATAAATCAAGGCATCTTTCTATCCTTTTATCATATTAGACATTTTCTAGTGTTCTAACATAATTAGTGGCACAAGGACTTAGGAAAAAGGAAATTAAAATGGATATGGAAGGAACATAAAAGGATTAAAACAAAATAAATTTCTTGCCCATAATCGAGGACATCAAGATGTCCTTGAGACGTTTGGGGGACTCCTAGGAGTCTCCTAACCGTCTCTGGGATGCCTAGGAGTCTCATCTTACTAGATGACCAAAAAGTAGTTTTAAAAAAATCAAAATTTTATTTGAAATTCATGCACAAGGTTGAACACTAATGGCCTATGGGATCGACCCAAACCCTACAAAATCTATAAAATTTCCTCCTATCCTCATTTTAATTCACAAAAAAAAATCAACAAGAAGCTAATAGTGTGAGTGTGAGAATGAGAGCTACAAGTGTATAGTGAAAGAGTGAGAATGCATAGAAAGAGGGTTTAGGAAGAGCAAGGAGAAGAGCAAGAAGAGGATGCCAATATAGTGCTCACTTCAAAATTCAAATGTTTAAAACTAGTTTTCCAAAGTTTTATTTGTAATTATTATACTTATACATCTTTTTGTAATTATTTTTTCAAGTACTATATGTATTTCAATGTTTCCCACCCACCACCACCCCACCACTATCCACCCGCTATCCCCAAACTTAGGCCCTTGGTCCCCTCATCCTCAAAACCCATCCATGTGTCCCCCCATCATGAAACTCTATGGCACTATGCATATTATATAATAATTAAAAAAAATTCCCAAAGGGTACATGTTTCCACTATAAAATGACAAAAGCAAAGAAAATATATATTTTTCCTTAATCAATAGTTGCATCTGGCAGGTCTGTATTAAAATCAAAGCTCAAGCTTAATCCACTATATATAAAGGGCTACCTTAATCAATGGAACCCCGACAATCCCTTATGTGTCTCCTCCTCATTAATTTGTATATCATCTTTAGTATCAACATCCTAATGTAAGGCTAGAGTCTAACAATACTAAGGGATCTATTAATCATATAGTTGTGAGGCACAATGTATGACCACCAAGTTCCTTGATCATCTAGAGGTAATTTTCTTCCTCTTGATTGACTGGATGAAGCTGTATGTGGACCAATTCCTCTCTACAACTTAGGAACTGTCAATCTATGAAAGAAGGAAAATTTAAAATACTTTCAACTTTGGTATCTCCTTGCCATGCCACATCCACCCTCCAATAGGGTTAGTTTGATATTATGTAGCTCTATTTGTGCTTGCCTCTAGTTTGTTGAAGTTTGGACCATGAAGATTGATAAATGCAAGCCACTATGTGTGAAGTAAAGAAAATTACTCTTTAGTATAATTTTTTTGAAGAACCAAGTCATGAGCCCTTCTTTCACCTCTTCATCATGAGATGAAGGTGTATACATCCAAAATTGGTATGGAGAAAATTAATTAAATACTAGTTATTTAATTAATAAAATCTTTATTTCCTCTAATTATAAATAAATTGCAAAATTTATTTATATAGTTCATACTTCTTAATTCTTCCTATCTAAACAACTTTCTTCATGATTTAATTAAATAAACAAATTTAATTAATTTGTTTTATTTGATTAATTATCTCTTATTAAATTTGAATTTGTAATTCAAATTTTGTCACATTTCTCCATATTTTTCTAACCTCATTCCACCTCACCTTCCATCTCACCATGTGTCAGATGAAATTAATTATTTCTAATTTCTAAAATGGAAATTTATCCTCAAAAATCTCAACAAACTCAGAGACACATGGCTTCTCCTTTCCATTTATTCTCTTCTACACTTGGCAAGCTTGTTCTATTAAAGGGGACAACTTCCTTGTTTCTCTCTAACCTCCTCGTTTCTCACCTTTGATCTCTCCAGACTGAATCTTGATTGTCCATTGTTGCCAAACCACTTGATGCCTTGGTCAAATCTATAAATAGAGGCTCATTTATAGCTTTTTGATATATAGAGCATAACATAAATTCACTCTGCAGAAATATTTCTAGCATTAGAGAGCTTAGCATTGGAATTTTAGTTTAGAATTTAGCATTTACTTCCAAGTAGTGTTATAATGGAAATTTCATTTCTAGGAACTTAATTGTTTCATTAGAATTACATCATTTTCATAGCATCTCCATTAGCTTAGCATTTTATCATTGCATCATTTCATATCATTATGTATACAACAACATACCATTTAGCATATCATTTAGTTCATCATCTATCAAATCCACCAAATCATGTAGGTGTAGGCATAGTTATCACATTCTAGTTTAATGGCTTCTCATTTCTTAGGTTTCATCCCAGTAAGTTAGTACATACCTAAAATTTGAGAGCACTAATATAGTATCCTTAAGAATAGAGGAAGATGGAATGGCTTTAAGGAATCGTTTTATCAATTGTTTTGTTAATTTTGATTTCTTTAATATAATACATTGCATCGATTGTGTGTTTTGATTATTCTAATTTACATATTTTCTCACACACATAAATTGTTGCCCACTATGGGGCCTAGCCCGTATTATTTTAATAGTTTTCTGGAAAGTATGCTTTATAGGTTCAGATGTGAATTTCTCTGGCGCAACTGCTAATTCTTCTGGCACACCCGAAACATTCTCTAGCATATTCACCAACTGTTCTGGCATAACAACTGGTTTCTCTGGCACATCCACGCCATTTTGTGGCATATCAGGGGGTTTCTATAACACATCTACTACTTTTTATAGCACATTTACTATTTTATATAGTGCATTCACTATTTTCTACAACACATAGACCTTTTTAGTAAATTGGCTTATTGTAATGGTGCATTTAATTTTTATTGCAAAATTTTCCCAAGTTTGAAAACTAATAAATGTTTTTCTATTGTGCAGGTTTCATAAAATGTTGTCAAAGACTTTGTTGAAACTCTTGAACACAGTCAAAGAACATTTATTGAAAACTATTGATAAATTTGTTGCAGGGGTTGGAGTGATTTATTTCCTTTTGCTTAATTTAGGAATCTAGATTAATTAGGAGGGAAAGAACACCATGTCTGTTGTGTTTGATGAATGGTAGGAATATTCTCTCCCCTTAACTAGGTGACCAAAAAACTAGACCCATTCGTTTTTCTTTTTCTTATCCATATAGAGCCTACCTTGTGGGAAAAAAGTAATCACCAAAGGGAATGACCCAACTGGTAACACGCTAAAGCTAGGTGACTTCCAACTAGGATATAAATGTGGGTACTTGAGGAAAGTTCAAGTATCATGAGGATTGTTCTAACAAGAAAGGAATCAATGGTCTCTTGCTGCATGGATGATCCCCCACAAATGGAATTCCCATACTAGAACCCTTAGTTGTAGCAAGGCCAAATCCTTAATCTATTTGGTGGCACAGAAGGTCTAACCTTTGAAGTTGTCCCACATTTTTGCAGCTTTTAGTAGAGATGAGAAGTATGCCATGGGAGATTCATGGGTATTGATGCTTGGCTTCCCTGAGAAGTGAGTGTTGCGAAGGGGAGCCAGTGGGGTCAAGCATCTAATCATCCACTAAAATGGTGCAGCTAGAGTAAAATCCAAGAAGGAATCCAACAAATACAGTTTTACACAACCTTAAGATTGTACATGCTTAATGTGTTTACCAAAGTGTTTTTAAACAAGCTTCAAACAAAAACCTTACACATTAGAAGTGCAAAACCGTGATTCATAAAAAATAATTTGAAAAAAACCATTCTCTGACTGAAAACCAGAAAAATCAAATAAACTAGCAAGAAACTGTTATATTCCTTAGTTCAGCACATCTGTTGCTTATTTTAGTGCATACACCATATTTGCAAGTGCATCCGCCTGTTGTTACAACACATTCACCACTTTTACTAACACATCCACCTGTTGCTATAGCGCATTCCCCACATTCTCCAGAGCATCCCTTGCATTCTGTGGCACATTTACCAATTAATGTAGTGCATCTTGCTAAAAATTTAGCGCATTTGAGCTATTCTATAGTGCATACACCAAATTCTGCAGTGCATACAAACCTTTATGTGGCACATCTAAGCCATGATGCTATAGGGCATCTACCTTTTAGTGCATACACTGACTGTTACAATGCATCCACCAAATTTATAACAAGAGAGTTGAATTTGATTCCTATCCGACATTTTGAAACCACATTTAGGGGTCTTTTCCATAGAGAATTTGTTTCCTCATCCCAACATTGTTGTAAACTTGGAAAAACTAGCATTTTCAAGTGAAATCCCTTACCTAAACTTTGATCAAGCATCTAAAAGTGCCCAACCATCATCAAAATCCAAATTTGATCATCAAGTTAAGTTTCCCCATCAAGATTGATCATCCTTCATCTAGAAACAACACACTTTACATCAAATTTTATTACCTTAGTCCCATCAATATGATTCATTATTCTATTCAACCTAGATATTTCTTTCACACCTCTAAACAATGATTAAAATTTAGCAAAACTTCTAACTTTCATTCCCATTTTAACAAGATCCCAAAAGCAAAAACTTAAGGATAAGGAACTTGACCCTCAAAATACCATGGGTGAACCAAAATAAAATATCTTTCACAACATTCCTCAAAATGAAACAAAAGAAATAATAGAGGAGGAAATAGAACAAGCAAACCAAGATCCCAAATTTCACAAATTCCTAGAAAGGATGTTTGAAAAGGATGGAGAAAAATACCTTCTAATGTTAGCAAACCAAGTGATCAAACTACCAAGTGATTTTGATGTCAACAAATTGAAGGGAACTCCCAAGAAAATTGAAATTGAAACACCCAATACAGATCAAATGGCTGCCCTAACACATCAAATGAAGAACCTTCAACAACAATTGCAAGACATGCAAAGGGGGACTACCAAAAGATACTTGTTACAAGATATTTGTCCCTACCCTTTTGATAGGAAGTTAAACATGATACCATTTCCCCCAAATTGCGACCTCCCAAAATATGACAAATACAATGGAAAATCTGACCCCATAGACCATGTGAGAGAATTTCAAACCATGAGTCTTGAGTTTGCTCATGAGGACACATACTTGATGAGAAGTTTTCCTCCCAGCTTGGAAGGCCATTGTATGGAATTGTTTTTGAGACTACAACCAAGCATAAGATCCTTTGAAGAACTTGTCAACAAATTTATCACTCAATATCATATAACATTTCACATAAGATAACCACTAAGGATCTTTGTAATACCAAATAGAAACAAGGAGAATTCTTTCTCATATTCTTACAAAGGTGGAGAAGGTTATTCGCTCAATACGCTTGTCCCATACTCGAGTAAGAAAAGATGGATATTTTTATTGATAACCTTAATAGTGAAATGAGCTATAGGTTGCAATTACAATGTCCCCCTAGCTTTATGAAGGTAGAAAACAGTGTCAAAATTGAAGAATTTTTAGTCAAAAGAGGGGTATTGAAAATTCACAATGAAGGATCAAATAATGCTAGCTCTTCCAACCATCACAACAACAATGAGAAATCCAAGTTTTGGACAAGAAACAAAAATTCCAATGATGGTGTTGTTGAATCACATAATGCCAAGTCGGTCTTTAATCTATTAGGAACCACAACCAAGACTGATCAAAACATCAATCAAGGAATTAATCAAAATGTCAACCAACACAACAATCAAAGCAACCACAATAAAAGTAATACCATGTCCAAACCTCCACCCTATCAAACACAATCATACCGTATAAAATTTACACCTTTGGGTCAATCACACAAATCTACATTGAGGAAACTTCTTGCAAATAACCTCATAACACTACCTGACACTCGAGGCTTTGAACCAAAAGTAAAATTGTCATGGTACAATGATGCTTATTACTGTCAATTTTATTGGTGCAAAGGTCATCAAACAAATAGTTGCATGCAATTGAAACACTAGATACAAGATTTAATAAATGAAAAAGTCATATGAATAGAAGAACCCCAAACAAATGTCAATCATGGAGGATTCAAAAATCCCTTACCAAATTATGGAAAAGGGGAGTTCTCTACAACACACAGCAAGGGGAAAAACATAAACTATGTCCATGATATTGTCATCCTTCATATCTCAGTAGTGGAAGATCAAATGAATAACATTGAAACCAATGGCAACCAAGACATTGTTGAAGCCAACAATCCAATTTATGACATTCCAATTGAACAGGAATAAGACATCATTACCATTGAAAATCAAATTAATGACATCAAACCAGATATGGCTGCAACTGATACTTAAGTTAATTTCATTAAAATTAATGAATAACAACACAACATGGCAATAAATGCGACCACGAGAGCACACGCCAAATATGTGCTAAAAGGAAGTTCATCTAAAACAACTGTTTCCTCATCCAATCAATATAACATAGTAGACCAGTTACAAAAGATCCCCAGACAAATATCAATATTGGAACTGCTCAAGATTTCACCTACCCACAAAGAGATTTTGGAAAAATCCCTAGTGGACACAACAGTACCAACAAATCTGGAAGTTTGTAAATTTGAAGCCATGGTGGGACATTTGATCACACCTCATTGCTTATCCTTTTTAGAAAATGATGACACATCTATTTCTCATCCCCACAATGTTGCACTCCATATTCAAGTCCTAATTCATAAACATTGTGTTAAACACGTCCTAATAGATGGGGGATCCGGCTTGAATATATGTACTTTAAAGCTTGTTCATGCCTTAGGATTTTTTGAGAATGCAATTGATTCAAAGAAAAAGATTACAATAAAAGCATATGATGAGGAGGAAAGATCTTCACTAGGATTAATTGTCTTACCTATTCAAGTAGGACCAATTTAGAAAGATGTCATCTGCCAAGTCTTGGACAAGGATTTGACGTACAACATACTATTGGGTCACCCATGGATCCATGAAATGCAAGCGGTCCCGTCAACATACCACCAATGTTTGAAATTCCCTTGTGCTGGCCAAGAAATCCCCATCTCAAATTATTCTAACAGTCCTCAATATTGCAACACCCTAAAATCTGTCGAAGATATCTTTGTGCCTCATAACAGAGAAGCTTCCACCTCCATCCCTTCCAATGATCAAAGCCAATCAAGTTCCTCGTCAAAATCGTTGGTCATTTCCTCGAATAATGAAGGTCAATCCAGTTCCATGTCTAAACAGTTTGAGAAAAGGGAAGAAGCTGCTCCTTCTACATCCTAAATCATGAAGGCCAATTAAATGCCTTCTCCAAACAATTTGAGAAAAAATTCTAAGTCAAAGATAAAGGTGTGGGTGAATATAATATTGAACGATCTCTGTGTGTTTCACAATTGTCTTCCCCAAAGTCATATGGGCAACCCTCAACATCAACACAACAGTCATCACAACTAGTTACACTCTTTGATGGTCGGTTTGTAAAAGTAGACACCATAGTTGACGAAGCAAAAGGCAAGGATGTTCTAAATTGGATTTATAAGGATGAAGAAGAGTCCCAAACAACAACTGCAAATGTACAAACATCACAATATGGAAAAGGCTTCACTATTTTGGAAAAGATGGGATACGAGGAAAAAGGCCCTATAGGAAAAAGAAAAGGAATTATAGAACCAATTCAACCCCTCTTAATCAATCCAAAAGACAAGATTGGATTGGGTTATAAAGAGGAGACAAAAGAAGAGATAAATTAGAGGGTGGTTGAAAGAATCTTGCAATTACAAGCTAGTGATGATCATGAAGCTGATTCCAATGAATATGAGTAGGATTCATTATCAGAAGAGTCTTTTCATGACAAGGAAAGTGATGTGGTACACAAGTATGCACCTCTACTCGAGGAGGGACAAGGTTCAGGTTCTAGACCACTTGAAGTAGTATCACAACACATTGATGATTCCAACAAAGGCGATTCGACTCAGAGTGAAACAGATAATTCAAAGGAAAGTTACCTTATAGACCTTGATTTTTCTATTGGAAAAATCGAAGACATTGCCATCAGGACTCTTACTATCTCTGATCTTAACCAGTTTGGTGATTCCTTACCCCTAGCACATCTCAAACTCATATAGTGGGACCAAACTAAGCCATTCAATATCCCCACCTTTTCAAATGATGATGCCATCATCAATTTCCTTTGTTCCAATAATCCCAAAAAAAATTCCACCATTGAATGTCATAACAAAGCTTCCAAATAGGGAAGTTTCAAATCTTTCAGCTGCAAAATGAATAATACAGGAAATAGATATTATGGTGAAAATGATTTAATGGAAA
This sequence comes from Sequoia sempervirens, assembly GCA_007258455.2. Taxonomy (NCBI): domain Eukaryota; kingdom Viridiplantae; phylum Streptophyta; class Pinopsida; order Cupressales; family Cupressaceae; genus Sequoia; species Sequoia sempervirens. The sequence goes on along the minus strand of VDFB02000016.1, from coordinate 3,926,409 downwards.
TATCAGATCTAGAAAAAGTAAAAACAAAGAGTGCATCCAATTGTGAAAACCTCTTTGAGGTGTCAAAGGATGGAAGATTTGACAATCTCCTAGAATACTTTTAGGAAAGATCAAATGTACTGATTGAACCCACATAGTCTTTCAATATCAGCAGTGTAGAGACAATGAAGACTATCCATCTAGCGACATCCTTGACAGACCAAGAAAAACCAATATTAATTTTTTCATTAAAAAAAAATCAATTTTGCTTTGTCATATGCTAACATGCCAAGGATTGATCCAAATCTCATCATGCATCACCTATCCTTACCACCAGGAGTAAAACCAGTCAAGAAAAAACTAAGGAAAATGCATCCACATATTGCCCTATTGGTAAAAGCAGAGTTGAAGAAGTTGTTAGATGCAGGATTCATCAGACCCATTGACTATGCTGAGTGGATCTCCAATATTGGACCAATCTCAAAGTTGATAACATCATTTGTATTTGCACGGATTTTTGAGATCTTAATAAGGCTTGTCCTAAAGATGATTTTCCTCTACCTAACATAGACATCATACTGGACTTAATGGCAGGACATAGCATGTTGTCAATTATGGATGGTTTTTCTGGTTATAATCAAATCAAGATAGCTCCAGAGAATCAAGATAATACAACCTTCACATTTCTATGGGGAACATTCTATTGGAATGTCATTCCATTCAGATTGAAGAATGTAGGAGCTACTTATCAGCGCACCATGACAACAATTTTTCAAGATATGATGCATACCTTCATGGAATACTATGTGGATGATCTATTAGCCAAATCATATACCAGAGAAGGACACTTAGAGATCTTAGATAAAATATTCACTAGACTAGAGAAATTCAATGTACGACTGAATCCAAAGAAATGTGTGTTTGGGGTGACTTTAGCCAAACTCTTAGGATATATAGTTTCAGAAAAGGGTATTGAGGTAGACCCAAAAAAAGTTAAAGCTATCATGGAGATGCCACCACCTAAAAACATCAGTTAGCGACGATCTCTGCAAGGGAGGTTCCAATCAATCCGAAGATTTATTTCACAACTGGTAGACAAGACCCATCCTTTTACTCACTTGCTACACAAAAGATTGTCTTTTTGATGGGATGAGAAATGTGAAGGAGCCTTCAACCAATTAAAACAATATCTAATTAGTCCACTTATCTTAGTACCACCAGTAGAAGGAAAGCCACTCTTGTTATACATTGCAACAACTGAGATATCATTGGGAGCCTTGTTAGCATCAAAGGATTCAATAGGAAAAGAAAGGGAAATTTATTACATCAGTAGGATGCTAAATGGCTATGAGATCAGTTATACATCCATTGAAAAGGCTTGCTTGGTAGTAGTTTTTGCCACCCAACAGCTACGACACTACATGTTAACTCATACCATCAAGTTAATAGCCAAAATAGATCCACTAAAATACCTCCTCAGCAAAGCTAACCTAATTGGAAGACTGGCCAAATGGGTTATGATACTAAGTGAATTTGACATCCAATATGTGGATAGGAAAGCAATAAAAGGACAAGAAATCATAGACTAGTTATTGGAAGCACCTCTACTAGATGATCATCCTTTACACATTGAATTTCCAGACACTAATGTCCTCACCTTGACTGCAAAATAGTGGAAATTATACTTTGATGGATCACACACACAATATGGATTAGGATTTGGAATCCTATTTGTCACTCCACTGGGACATACCATACCAAAATCATATAGATTGATGTTCCCTTGTACCAAAAACATGGCAGAGTATGAAGGAGTAATTATTGGCATTAAAACAATTGTAGAATGGAAAATCCTAGAATTGCAAATATACGAAGATTATTAGTTGGTCATTAACCATGTCAATGATGATTATCAAACAAAGGATGACAACATGATGCCCTAAAAAAGAATGATTGATGATCTTAAGAAATACTTTGTGGATATCAAATTTGAACAGATTTCAAGAGGACAATGAAGCTGTCGATGCAATGGCTACTATTGCTTCTTTGTTACAAATTCTAGAAAAATAAGCCATTGTGAGTTCATGGTGGAATAACTATTTTCCCCTGCTTATGACGATACTGGTTCCCAAGTTATCTGTCGCCTAGTTGATGCTAATAACTCTATCTATGGTGAAATTTATACCTATCTAAAAGATAACACCCTTCCAGCCAACTTGTCTCAAAATCAAAAATGAAATTTCATTCGCCAATCTACCTGAAATACTCTTATCGCGGATGTAATTTACCGACGAGGTCTTGATGGAACTCTCCTCCGATGTCTGGAACATGATGAGTCTGAAATGACTTTATGGGAAGTACATGAGGGTGTTTTCAAAACTCATTCAAGTGGTTTAATCTTAGCCAAGAAACTCCTTCGTTTAGGGTATTACTGGCCAAACATGGAGAAGGAGTCTTTTTTAGTTCGTCAAGAAATGCCAAAAGTGTCAAATTCATGGCAACCTCATTCATGCACCAACACAAGAACTTCAACCATTCACATCAATGTGGCCCTTTTGTTAGTGGGGACTGGATCTTGTTGGTAAAATTCATCCATCTTTTTCAAATGGACACAAGTTTATCATCACAGCCACATAATACTTCACGAAGTGGATTGAAGTTGTTCCTCCAATCACCATCACAGGAAATCAAATTTCATCCTTCATCCTCAATTACATCATCGGTCAATACAACATCGCTTAATCCATTGTCATTGACAATGGAAGATTGTTCAAAAATCAAGACATGCAAGAATTGTGTGAGAAGTTCAATATCTAGCATTGCTTCTCTACACCATATTATCCTTAGGGAAATGGTCAAGTAGAGGCTTCCAACAAAACTATTCTGAAAATATTCCCTTTTGTATGGTTCTAAGGTCATTGTACCCATTGAGGTTGAATTACCATCACTTTAAGTTTCATTGAAGGGTATCATCTCTGATGAGGACTACTGGGTATGTAGATTGTAAGAGCTGGAACTATTGGATGAATGATGCCAACATGCAATGAACCACCATAAATCCTACCAACAACATATGTCCAAAATTTATAGTCATAAGGTCAAACCAAGAACATTTCAAGTTGGTGACTTGGTATTGAAGGAGAACCCACACAACCAACATGATAGGGAGAAGAAAAGAAAGTTTGAACCAAATTGGTTGGGCCCCTTTGTCATTATGTCTGTCTATGGATCAGGAGCATTCCATCCATGCTAGAAGGGGACCTATTTGAAGAGCCCATGAATAGTCTCCATCTCAAGAAATTCTACACATGATTCATCCACTACATCGGTAAAAGTCCTAAAAAAATCTAAAAATATTAGAAAATGTCCTAAAAAAATGGTCGCCTTGATGAAAACCTGGTAAACAAGCATCTTGGTGACAACAAAAAAAGAGAAAAATACAAAAGTACAAAAAAAATCAAAAAAGAGAAAAATACAAAAAAATCATAAAATCTAAAAAATGTGCAATAAAAGCAAGTAGTGAAAACCTGGAAATAGGTGCTATTTGTGATGGGCTAGCTTCTTCCTCTATTGGAATGTGTGTTGACCATTGGCTCTTCACTATCACCATCCAAATCTACCATTTGAGTCATGTACATATCCTGGTGTGACGGTCGTGTCTCACTATGGCTTGGCGATCATTGTACATATCCATAATAAATTGGTTTAATTCCACTGGGGGCAAACATACTGAAATCACTAGGGACAATCTATCTTTGAGATTAAAAATGATAGACAAATAACAGTATGGAAACATGGTAAAAACAAAAATCAAGCCAGTTGCAACATTAAACATCAATCGGAATCACAAAACCAACCATTTGAATCAACAACAACAAGATCAATAAAAAAAAATCTCATATGGTGACGATCCTCTGAATCATGGTTTTATCACTTTAACACAAATGTTCACATTATTTGCATCATGATTGTTGTTATCATTTCTCAGGAGCAACTCAAGGATGTCAAGAACTAGAGAAGCTATGATCGAGAATGGTATTTTTCTTTGTATGTTGTTTGTGAGTTGATCATTAACACTATGTGAATCATCGTGGGACGTGATATACAAAGTATCACTGATGACATTCTAGATTGACATAGGAAAATGATTAACTCTTGTTTGTTTACGCAAGAAACGTTCAGGTCATCTTCGTCCAATTATACCTAGATGCTTGTGTTAACTTGCACTATCAAACATCATGAAAGTAGTACTCAAGTCATAATGGTCCAATTATACCATTGATGTTTGTACTCACTTTCAACATTTCAAAAGCTCAATGATGATACCAAGCACAATAAATTAGTTACTCGGATGACTACATTGCATTGTTAGGTTTGCATGATTAGGTTGCATTTATACAAGGTGTTGCATTGGTATTTATAGATTTATCCAAGGCTAGTACAATTTTACGAGTGATGTTATTTTTGTCATTAACAAATTGAGTACATTTGACATTACCAAAAAGATCATTTACATTTAGATGTATGAGCATTAGGATATCATTCATACACTATCATATCATTTCATAATTCATCTAATCATTAGGTCATATATTTGCATCATGAAAATCCAAAAACAAAACATTACCATGTCATTTTCTAAGCATTCATTTTCCATTAGGTCATATATTTGCATCATGAAAATCCAAAAAAAAAGCATCAATCATATCATTTCCATCCATATACCCATTTAGTCGTACAATTGCATTACAAAAAAATCCACAAGGAAACATTTTCGTAATTCCTCTCATACATGCATTCATACATTTGCATCAAAAAAATACAAAAAAAAATAGTACCATACACATCATACATCATAATAAAACACAATCCATGGGAACACATAGAATAATGCATTATTATTTAATCATTCCATCCATCCATTTATGCATTAATAATATCATCCATTCATCCATTTCATACTTTCAATCACACATTGGTATATAAAAGTACAAAAACATAGCATTTATGACATTCCATTCACATAATAAGATTCATCACATAAGGCACATAGACATCATTCATAAAAGCATAATAAAATCATAACACATGTTGCATCCATAACATATCATATCAGTATCATATAAAACATCAAATAGCATATATAATAAGAAATCAAATGCATCCATCATGATCAACACACATAAGCACATAGGTCAACCATCATCATTGCTACATATACATCTCAAAATAATGTCAAATGTATAAGGATATCTGAATATGAAGAGGTACATCATAAAAAATGGCGTAACTCATTAAGTATCAATGTATACATGTCCAAATCACAATAAACATCAAGTGTTAGAGCTATGTAGTGCTCCCCCCAGATGGTGTTGGCATCCTAGGGCCAGTACCTCCCCCTACACCCAACAGACCTACACCAGGATCTCTCTGATCTGCAAGCAATGGCTATGTAACACCCATGCTAACAGTTTGAGACTAGGACCTACCAAATTGAGACTGGGAAAAAATCTCACGCCACTCTGGAGGAACCACCTCATGATACTGACCTCTATAGAACTCGGCCTCCTGTGTGGTGCAATGAATCTCTCTGAAATAATCTGATGTCCCAACAGCCGCTACAACCTGCTAAAGTCTCTTAGTGGTGGCATTGGCCTACTTTGCCTACCGGCTTAGGGAATCCCTCTTAGCAGTCAATGTGGTAACCTGTCCCTGCATCTATCCATACACCTATCCTTGGGCCTGTAATTGTGCAATCTGGCCCTGCATCTGATACACCTGTTGCCTGACAACATCCCTCTTGGTTGTTAGAGTCTGTATCTATCCCTATGAGAGTTGTACCTATACTTGTCTATGCCTACAATTTCCCTTGTACTTGTGTCAGCTGGCCCTGAAGTGTCTGGACCTGAGCCTGTAAGGATGAAATCTATGCCTACTACTACTGAGAAGGCAATCATATCTATACGCATTGTTGTGTTGCTACTACTATGGATCACCTCTTACGAGGCACTTTGAAATCTAGCATTGGATGGGCACCCCCTCCTCCATCACCGCCACCACCATCTCCCTCCTCATCTCTGCCACCTCTGATCCCCCTCCATCTAGGTTCTTTGTCCTCATCATCCTCTAGTGTCGGTACTAGCTTATCAGGCCTTGAGATCCTTGGAAATGGATTCCCACTAAAATACTGCGAGTACTCCTCTGTCATGTATCCCTCCACAATCTATGGATGGTAGTCTCAAATCACTGGTTGTAATTTGTGGTACTCATCACACACAACATTTTAAGATAAGGTGGGTCCCCCCTCAGTAACATCCTGCTATCTCCACGCATACATAGCCAATCCCTATGGCATCCCTTGCAATCTTCCACAGTATCAGAGTACCCTCATTAATAAGAATATCTCAATAATAAAGTGTGTCCATCAAATGAGATATCTAGCTATGCAAACATAGGGAATCTCCAAGTGATCCTCGGCCCACTACTCGCAATCTACATATGGCCGCCATTTCACAAAATCCAAGTCATCCAAGACACATCTCCAATACTCCAATTTTCCCAGCTTATGCTGGACAACTGGGCTTGCATAACTATAGACATAAGGTCTCCCAATCAATCAAAACCTATCTGTCTCCTGAGTGTCACTACTATATTCTCCCAAGCCCATGTCTGTAATAAGGTCACTCCTATAGATAGACTAGCGCCTCCAAGAAAAAATACTTGATGCAAATCATGATATAACTATGCAAGCATGGATGAACCCCAAGATAACTGAGTCCCAAATTGAATCATTTTCTCTAGTGTTCGACCACAACCGACGGACAATCCCTTTGCCCTCTTTTCGGGACATATAAAGCCACCGAAAAAACCTAAAAGCATGAAAGGAAAAGGGGCATACCTCTCAAACATATCCTACCAAAGCATCTTGTACCTGCTAATATGATCATCATTTAATATCCGGTGTAAGGCATGTGTACCACCCTACTCGATCTGATCATATGTCACAATGTCACCCATCACGGGAATCCGAAAGATCCTGTAGACATCCTCTAGAGTCGCAGTCATCTCTCCAGTGGAAAGATGAAAAGTGTTGTGGTTGCTATGCCACCTCTCTGCTAGCGCAGTCAACAATCCCCCATTAATCCTAATCTAGGGCATGCCAATCAACAAAGATAATCTGCATCTCTCAATGATATCCCTATCAACCTAGGACAACTATGGAATCAACTCCCACATCCGTGTGAATCGTTCTCAAGAAAAAATATTACCTAAATCACTCTCCTATTATTATAACACATTGCAATCAACATATCAGTCAATCAATCAAATCAACAAAGCAATCAAACATCAAACAATCAATTATCCTATCAATTCAAGTGAGATTTTGAAGAAATCTCACAAACATCTATTTTTGATCCTTGCCTATCATGAGGTCAAAACAACATCATCATTATTGAATCTCGCCTATCATGAGATCAATAAATCATCTAACCTATCAAGAAAAAAAAGTCATTGGCTGACACAATTAAACATCATCCAAATCAAGGAGAAAAATAAACAATTTTTAATTTTGTCCTAAATGCGCTATTACAGTCTTTCATTGCACCAAAAGGTTGATGCACCATCAAATTGGGTCGATGCACCATAACAGTCTTTCATTGCGCCACTTTATTCTATGTAGCACAGAATTTCTTATATGTGCCAGAGAACCTCATCAATGCACCACAAAATTCAATGCGCCACTACTTCGTGCAAGTGCGCTACAACTAAAATCCTATGTGTCGTTTCGTCTAACATGCTATCTAAAATTCTGATGTGCCAAAAATTTTAACCTATGTGCCAAAAAGTGGATGCGCCATTACAGACCGTCTATGCGCTGAAAAATCTAGCCTATACGCTAAAACCTAGGTCAATGCGCTGACAAACCTAGCCTATGCACTAAAAAAAATTTCACATGCACCAAAACTATGAACAAATAAAATTTGAAATTAAAAATGCAGGAAAAATGATTCAAAATTCACAAGGAAAGTTTTAGAAATTTGTACTAGAGGTTCGTATGTCGCTGGTCGGTTATGTCACCACTCATGCTCGAATCAATGAGTCTCGTAGGGGATCACCATCTTTGCTCAAATGCTCAAGGTTGCTCTCTCACTCCAAAATTTTCAAAATCACAAGTGCACAAATGAATCCATTTTTCACTTTTTACTTATTAAAAGGGGTAATTAAAAGTGTGATTTATGGTGGGATATTTTAAATTTTTCAAGCATCAATTAATCAAATGGAAGCTCATTTCTTCCATATCAGAAGATAAATTGCTAGAATATCATCAAATCAGGATTTTACCATCAATATCATCAAAAATCATCAAAAATATTTAAATCATCAAAAATTCCCTGATTTATCTCCTTAGGGGGCATACATCTGTTATCTTTTGAAAATCATTGTCTAGGGCATCATCAAAAATTTTAGCAACATGGGAAAATTTTTCTTTGAAGTAATGTGTAAACACATCACTTCAAAGAGGGGCACAATGTATACATCCAAAATTGGTCTGGAGAAAATTAATTAAATACTAGTTATTTAATTAATAAAATCTTTATTTCCTCTACTTGTAAATAAATTGAAAAATTTATTTATATAGTTCATATTTCTTAATTCTTCCTATCTAAACAACTTTCTTCATGATTTAATTAAATAAATAAATTTAATTAATTTGTTTTATTTGATTAATTCTCTCTTATTAAATTTGAATTTTTAATTCAAATTTTGTCACATTTCTCCATAGTTTTCTAACTCCTTCCACCTCATCTTCCATCTCACCATGTGTCACATGAAATTAATAATTTATAATTTCTAAAATTTACATTTATCCTCAACAATCTCAACAAAATGAGAGACACATGACTTCTCCTTTCCATTTATTCTCTTCTACACTTGGCAAGCTTGTTCTATTAAAGGGGACAACTTCCTTGTTTCTCTCTAACCTCCTCATTTCTCACCATTGATCTCTCCAGACTAAATCTTGATCGTCCATTGCTACTGACTCACTTGATTCCTTGGTGAAATTTATAAATAGAGGCTCATTTACAACTTTTTGGTAAAGAGAGCATAGCATAAATTCAATCTGGAGAAATATTTCCAGCATTAGAGAGGTTAGCATTGGCATTTTTGTTTAGAATTTCGTATTTTCTTCCAAGTAGTGTTATAATGGAAATTTCATTTCTAGGAACTTAATTGTTGCATTAGCATTACATCATTTTCATAGCATCTCCATTAGCTTAGCATTTTATCATTGCATCATTTCATATCATTCTGTATACAACAACATACCATTTAGCATATCATTTAGTTCATCATCCAACAAATTCACCAAATCATGTAGGTGCAGGAATAGTTCCCGCAATTCTAGTTTAATGGACTCTCATTTCTTAGGTGTCATCCCAATAATTTACTGCATACCTAAAATCTGAGAGCACCAATACATGATCCTTAAGAATAGAGGAAGATGGAATGGGTTTAAGGAATTGTTTTATCAATTGTTTTGTTAATTTTTATTTCCTTAATATAATACATTGCATCGATTGTGTGTTTTGATTATTCTAAATCACATATTTTCTTGCACACAAAAGGAACTCTTCTAGGCTTAGCTAAATACCTTCTTTTATTTAGAGGATACACTTCCATATACGAAGCAGTGTGTTCATAGTGTTTCATCATCTTGTCACAATGGACCTAAGATGCTCCTCATAAAACCCCAAAGTAGAGTCCCTACTATGTATGGGCTCAATGAAAGAGAAAACATATTTACAAGTGCAAACAAGTTTAAAAAATTAAAATCTTAAAAAAGTGAAAATATTTATTTTATTTTATTTCTTGGTGAGGAGGGATTTTTAACCTAGTCCTCAAGGTGAGGCCACAAATAGTGCACCTTATACCCATAATTAATGCACAATATCAACATGAATCATTCATACCCATGATCACACATCCTAGCAGGGTTAGAGAGGGTGAGTGCCCATGAGCATACTATCCTAGCAAATGTCTAGAGCACAATCTGAAGCACAAAGTCACTTGGCTTGAACATCGACAACATTAATGCCCAGGTTCAAATCCCATGAGCACATTGGATCATCAAGGGTATAAGGTCCACAATCACAATGGCCCAACAGGGATTTGAACCTTGGTGGAACAACAACACCACCAATTTACCATAGCACTATGGGATTAACCCCAAGAATGAAAATATTTTACAGTTAAAAAGAAAGCATTAATAAATTATCATTTTAAAAATTAAATAATAAAACCAATTTTTTTTACCTCATTATGAACCACCAATCATCATCAAGGATTTATTTTCACACTTCTTCCTTCAAGTGTGCTTACCTCTAACCATCTATCCCACTCTGAATTAACCACCATTAATTTTAAAGCCTCATAGACCACAAGCATCCTCTTTAAAAAAATAAAGTAGCTCACATATCTAGTACTAACGAGCTTGAGGAATTCCTTGAAATATTCTTGAACAAAGGAAGTGATATGTGATGATTACAAATGAACATCTACACATATCTAACCTCTACACCACTACCTTCACCCAATCTATCTTCCCAATTTCCTTCAAAGTATTGTTCAATGTATGAATACTAACATGGGGTCCAAAAATGTGCTTGGAAGTTCCTCAACCATGAATCCAACTAAATTACACACACAGGTTGAATTTATCACTACCTGCACAACATTAGAGGCTTCAACCTCTTCTATGACATATTTTAACATTTGAAATTGGAATTTTGCATTCTTCCACTACCCTAAACAATCAAAAGCTCTAAGAAAATAAGAGTTTTTGAGCTTTTTTATAATAATATTGATGAGTGGTCAATGTTTGATACTAGTCCACCCATCCATGATGATATGGCATCCATCTCTTATCCAAGTTTGTCTCATCTCTTCCATCAACACACTCACCTTGAAATATTGTCTATCTACAAGGGTGATGCATAGCTTATGTTATCTAGGTGGGACAAATGAGGGACCAAAAACTATCACATATTGAACATTTTTTAAAAATATGGTGAACCTACTGCATGAAATGTTATAGCATGAGCATTAAGAAAACTTAGCAATAGAAGAATCAACCACATCTCATGATTGTATGCTAAACATATCTACAACACTATTAGTTCTCTTATTTCCCTTGGTATAAGTAGAAACCTCCCCACTTGAATTCTAACATCCACATATCTTGTAGGCAATGATACACTATTCTTTTAACTCTCCAATGGAATTTCATTATTTCTTGCATCCCCCTCCATATACAATCTAGTTTCCTCAACTTTTTTAGTTAGAATTATTTTTTCACAAACTTTCACCCTTTGACCACCTATCCACAAAATATGACAATAAATTCTCATATAGCTCTGCACTTATAGTCTAATTTTACACAAATGATAGAGTCATACTCTACTCTCCTACTCCCTAAAGAACCCCTAATGGTTGCCTTAGTTTTATGAGTTCTAACTCTATTTTTTTCTTGCATTTTAACTTCAACCTCTTCACTATCACTACTCTCACCATTTCTTATGATTTTTTTGTAAAGAATTTAAAAGAAGTTGCAAGTTTAATAAAAGAAAAAATTAAATAAAAATGGCCTCCCTATGTTGTAAAAAATTTGAAAACAAATTTAAAAATACAAAATGGATGTAAGATGAACTTATCTCAATGTAGTGGATTTGATTCCCTAGTGCCTTCTTTTAGTGTTCTTCTCTCCACTTTTCATTGTTGGTCTTGAAAAAAAGTTTGCAAATGTTAAAATAAGAGATTTTTTTTCTTTATGGTTGTTTTGATGGATGAATTAGGTTTAGTTTTTGTTTAAATGGGTGGAGAGGTCCGTGTGGGCCTATCCATCCCTATTTTATATTAAATTATTTTATTTTTAACTTAAGTTTCATATTGCTTGGCTTTAGCGAACATCTAGCCCTCCTCAAGATAGCTGAGGGATGCCTTGACATTCCCTAGCCATCTCTAGGATGTTGACATACCCTACATGATTTGGGACATTTTGGAAACATACCCTATTTTTCCAAAGAGGATGGGGGAATTCCTAGGCATCCTTGAAACATCCCATATAGAGTAACCAAGGTAGGGGACACATCTGTAAGGAGCACTAATATAGAATAAAAAAACCACTTAATATTGAAAATATTTATCTCTTTTTCATAAATTTAGAATCCCTCTAAATATATGAAAATAAAAACATCCAACACCCACCTTAAAATATAAGAATAAAATAAAAAATAATAACAAATATGGTAAAGGAAAGAATCTTTAAATCTTGTTAACTTATGCACCCATTCGTAGGAGAACAACATCCAAGTAACATTGGAAAAAAGCTATCAAAAGACCATCGAGAATATTTTCATGTAAGATCTTATAAAAATGCTATTTGTTGAGGTAATTGAGGAAATATTGAACTTCACCATGTGAGAAAAAGGCATGCCACCCAACCCTAGAGCAGCAATAGTATGCAATCTCAAAATGTTGATTGGAGGGTCCCTATTTTCAAGCCAAGGGCTAGGTCATTAGTAATAATAGTTGGTCCCATGATTAAAACATGCAAGCTAAAATTAATCCATTGATCCCAAGCAGAAAGATCCTCTCCAAGGACAACATTAAGGAGTGCCAAACATTGTTTACTAAGGATGGATTTCATGAATAATACAAAAAATCTCTATACTATATATTGACAGTACAAATTATCCAAACAAACTAACAACTATGTATGCAATATAGTTAGTTGAATGTATACATATTAGAGCTAGTACAAACAGGTAGATATCCATCTTCATTATTTAATTAAGTGATTTTAATGGTTTTGATGTAGATAAAAGAGACTATTCAATCAATATACCAATGTGCCTCTTGGTAAAATGGCCATCCATAGTTTAATGTCCATGGATTGATGTATGTTGTATTTTCCATATTTTATTCTAATATTAATGCTATTATGCACTTATTAAGGTATAATAAAGTTATCATTTATATATTGAGAATTTTTTTGTATGAATTGCACACAACCAACCTAGCTATTCCATAATAATGATATATGTTAAGACCTTTTCAGATCAAAATTAGCCTAATTATAAGATTATAGAACTTTAGAGAAAACATACATGTCCTACATTGTAGGCTCTAATATGGATATCCACATCAAATTTCACAAGCATTAGCAAGTTTTCCAATCAAGACCTTGCCCCCCCTTCCTTTACATTTTTCTTAAGGACAATAGGAGTTTTCTTCACTACCAAGCAACATTTTATTGTTATCCAACTCTACTTCCAAATAAGAGGATATTAGAGAAATGGGAGAAACTTCAAAGCTAGGTTGAGCCATAGAACCCATAAGGAAATTAAAATAATCTTCTTGAATTTTTGAAATGATGTTAGGGGAAATTCATCAAAAGAATCATTATCCTTTAATCACCTTCTAAAACTAAATTGCAACTATCCAAACTAGATTTTGTATTAACAGTAGGAAGTTTTTCTCTAGAATTTTTATTCAACAATGGGTATACCATTTTCATGTGGCCATCATTTTTTCAATAAAAATAAGCATTTAGACCTCCCAAGTCAATCATTTTACAAGTATAGACAATTCCATACAAAGGAACATAAATAAATTAAGGGAAACTAATATTATGTTTTAGTGATATAAAAACCCTCACATGCATGTAAGGTAAGGAATATTTAATAGGTCTAGCCTCATCCCAAGATAGATTGATGTTTTTGAATGAAAAATAACTAAATAAATGCTTTAATCTAAATTTTAGAACTAATTAACTACTCTTTTTTTCTTTTAACAACCTAAATAATGTTAGTAAAAATGTTTTCTTTTCCTATATAACCATTAGACAAGAAAAATAGCCCAAATTCTAATGAAGTATACAATATCAACTTCCACTAACTTCCTTGATACAATATGACAATAATGTGAAAAACATGCAAGTGATATCCAATAAGATCCATGTAATATTACCTCCCATTCATTAAGAACAATAAGTATCATCAAGTATATCTCAAAAAATATGAGTCTCACAAATATATATCTAGTACTCATAAATGAATATAGCATCATTACATAACCAATATATAAAAGGGTTCAAATTATATAACCCTTATAAATGATAATAAATACAATAGGCCATGAATCCAATCACCACATATACAAGTGGTCATAAACAATGTACATCATAAATATATGGACTCGAAGATCAAATTTCTATAACTAATCCTCTATGATCTCAAACTTTTTTTGTTGATCAAGGAAGGTGTTCAACCCACCATGTGGGTATCACTTTCCTCTTCATCTATTAGTAAAGTAAAATAAGTGTCATCCATAATCTAAGAGAGTGAATCATTAGAAAACTAGTATTTTTCTTTAATTTATTTCAATTTTAATCCATAAGCATACACATGAAACATAGATCCAAAACATGCAAACATATAGAGAGAAAAATTACACATGTTCACATCAACAAACATATACCAAAGATTCATTTTGAAACAACCAAGATGATACACCACATCACTTACAACATCAAAACCCATGTGTGAGTACAATGACATAAAATATACCAAATAAGGCAATCAATAGACTTCGCAAGACCCTCAATTCTACAAAGATTGACCTATAATAATAGAAATAAATTATATGAAGCACCTAAATGAATTTCTACCCACATCCCATATGATAAAAGCTCTCTTCAAGTAATACCATACATCTCAACAAGATATATATGCTTTAAGGAAGAATAAAATGCATTCCATACATGTACCCTATCCTTAGCACAACCTATAATAATAATTCAAATACATGAGAATACAAAAGAAATAACATACATCAATCATATTATTGGTGTTGTTTTTTATATGAATCCCTAACCCTAAGGTTCTTACCAAAACATAGACAAGGTGACCAATTTTATCAAATAGGAAGACACTCATTTTCAAATGAGGGGGTGGAGAGGCCAAAGAATAAGAGGAATGAAAACATCTTTTGTACTTTGAGCCCTACCAAGCTTGGGAGAGTGTTCCAAGAGATCCTTTTAAATTAAAAAATACTAAAATGAATCCCACACACAAAGGCGAATCTATATTAAACTTTGACTAATTTTCTTTATGGAAGATTGCTTTCACACACAAAACATAGATCTCTTGCTTTAGGAAACTAGGTTAAATGATGTTACTTAAGCTAAAACTTGGACACAAATAATTGTAGATATATTCATGACTAATTACTTACAACATCATTAACCTAATAACATACATTATAATAGCTATTTGATGATTTAATCAATTACAAGCTTCAAACAATTTTAGTAGAGTTTTACAATAATGGACTATTTACAATGACAAAACAATAAATTATAAATAATTAAATATTTTTTTTTATTTTTTTTTGTTTTAAATGAGTTGAATGACTAGCTTTCAACCATTAAACTAATGCCTAATTTACTACAACATAGAGTCTATTCTAAATGAAACTTTAATGGTGATGTAAACTCAACTTTCATATGAGTTTGATATACTTGGATCTTTCTTGTAGAGATCAAACCCTCAAATGCTCTCTGACCTTAGAAATACAACTACTTAATAATCCATAAAATATCTTAGAGTTTCATATATCAACTTTCAATGGTTTTCACATGGCATAGACTTTGCATAAAATGAAATGATTTTATTACACCTTTTAGATGAAAACTAACATAGTTATAATATAAAAAAATAGAAAATGTGCATTTAGGGTTTCCTTGAATCCCCTAAAACTCTAAAGATAAATATGCAGACAAAATGTAAATAAGGTAAAAGTGATGTTTTATATTGATATTCTTGAAAAAATTGAATTGAAATTAAAAATTATATATAAGATCAACATGGATGAGCTTACTAAAAAATGTGAACAAATACTAACCTGTTATAAGAGAAACACATACCTATAAATAGATATGCCAATAAAGCACACAATTGTGGGTAAAGAAGACATGGTCATTATACATCTGCATAGAACACTCATGTTGTTAACGTTATGAAATATAGAACCTATGCACCAAAATTTTCCTCTCAAGACTAAAATATACTCATATAGGTGTGAAAGTTTGACTCTCATGATTTTTTGTAGGTGTTGATAGTGAACTCCAAGGAGCTAATAGTAAGCTCTCAAACACAGGATCACCTATAAAATAAAATAACAACCTTCCACAAGAGAGTTTGGCAAGAAAATGGCTTGCTTTATTATGAATGCAATACAATATGATACAAAAGGCCTTGCTAATATAGGAAAGGTGAGAGATACAATTAGACGAGATCATGACATGTGTTTGAATCCTATGGCATGAGACAACTAAAGATAAAATTAGATAAGATCACATGACAACTAAGACTTCTACAAATATTCCTAGACTCATAAGTAAACTTAGCATGTGAATAAGACCTACTAGGTGAACTAGTTATAAGGTAAAACACCATATTCACACCAACACCCCCCCTTAAGTGTAAGTTAGGGAGAAGTAGAAAAATGCAAATGATGAAAGAATGAAAGGATGTGTCCTAGATAAGAGGCCATGTTAGGTACCCATTTAAAAAAGATCACTCTAAACAAATGATAGAAGAAAACCCACATGAAAAAAAACCCTCTATAAAAGAGAGAATAAAAGAAATTAATCATGCACAAATGATGTAATAAGTGATGAATGGAGGACTCATCATGACCCCCCAAGGACTATATGAATAAAAAATATATAATCAATAGCCCCCCCATAAGAGGGTATGAGTGATACGGGAAATCCCCCCATAATGAAGAAGCTCCTATGTCGATGATGAATGTTTGAATACCAAAGAGTATCCAATGTATTAAAACAACATGCCTCTCCTTAGGAAGAAATAAGTGTAATGGTTTATGTAGAAGCAAATCCAAATCCAATATGGGAGATGAAGGTAGAAGTTTGTTGCACCTAAAATTAATTTTTTTGCTTCATTAAGGAATTTTGATAAAAATGGTTAAAATCTCATAAAATGGTCATCAAAAGTTAAAGAAGGTCAAATTTTCTAAAAATAGAAAATTTCTATTTTTAAAATTTTTTGAAAAATAAACGAACCATAGGGTTTATTGTCAAAAGAATGCTCGCAAATTTTTTGAAAATTCTAAAATTAGGATTTCAGGCCCTATTTTTAGGAAAACCCCTAAAACTAGAATCTTTACAGGAAAGGATCAAATTGATTTTGATTGGTTTATTTAACGTCATGATCACATTGGTCTATCCAAAATTGTCAAAAAATATTTTTTTCTCTAGTGGGTCTATTTCACTTTTTTAGAAGAAAAGTTAGGACCTCTAAGGTCATAAATGGAGGATGGCCAGATACTAGGTGTCAAAATATAAGTGTTAAACACTACACAAAATGATCTACAAAAAAAGTTGTTCAAAACATGGTGAATAGAGGAGGGGAATTCAAAAGGTTGAAAATTGAAAAAATGACTGTTTGGAGCACAAAAACACCTCTACTGGCTAGGGTTGCCCAAGGTTTCAGGTAGTTAGAAGTGATTTAAAGGTTTGCAGCTAAAAGTAGTTTCTTTCTATATTTGAATAGGCTTTCCAATGAATTCATCAACTAGTCCAGAGGAATCATCAAACGTTGTGAAATGCAGATCGAGTGAAGACACACCATGGGAAACAAAAGGGTCACAAGGAAAAGTTGAGGAAAAGCACCCTTGCTATCCAAGGGCACCCAAGATTTCAAGTAGTGAAAAGTGATTTTAGGGTTGGCAACTACAAACGATTCCTTTCCATATTTGAGCAAGATTTCCAACTAGTACAACATCTAGGTCACAGGATTTATAAAATGCCTGGAAATGAAGATCCAATGGAAAATGAAGAAATTCAATTTTAAAACTAACTCTAGTGGATAAAATTTCCCCTAAAAGCTAGGGGTTCCCAGGATCTAGAGCCATCAAAAGTTACTATTAGGGTTTGCAAAATTGGTTATTCTTCTCAGAATTCTTCAGGCTTTCCAATGAATCTATCAACTAGCTCAACGAATTCATCACATGCTCAGAATTGCAGATCAAGTACAAATGTCTCATAAAAGGGGAAAATTGTGAATCATGAGAATGATAAAAAAATGGCTAACTCTGGCAAAGAAAAGCGCCCTCTCAAGCTAGGGGCTCTTAGAAATTAAGGCATTCAAAACCAATTTTTAGGGTTAGTCACTTCCAAGAGATTCATCCCATATTTAGTCTAGCTCTATAGCAAATCCATTTTCCAGCTCAGAGGACCTATCAAATGCTAACAATCAAAGATTGAACGAACATAAAAAGTGGTGGAGTCAAGAGTAGAAAAGTGCCTCTGAAGGTTGGGGCACCTAGGATTTTAGGCAACCAAATGCAGTTTTTGGGGTTTGTAACCTCTAAGAAGTTCATCTCATATTTCTTCAAGATTTCCAATGAATCCAACATCTAGTTCACTAGATCTCCTAAACAAAAAAAATGACAGATAAAGTAGAAAATTCATCCAAACATCAAAAAACATTGAAAATTGAAAAACATAAAAAATGGCTAACTCCATTGAAGAAAAGCGCCCCTGCAAACTAGGGTCACCTAAGCTTTCAAGGGGGTAAATGTGATTTTTAGGGTTTACAACCTCTAGGAGATCTTTATCAATTTTGATCATGCTCTGTAATGAGTCTTTCATCCAATTCACAAGATTTGTAAAATGTCCAGAATCAAAGATCAAACGAAGGTGTTTCATCAAGGAAAAGTTGAAAATCATGAAAAATGTTCTAACAGTGCAAAGTTGGACATCTTATCTCAAAGAGGCATCCAAGTCAACTTGAGTTAGAAATTTTTTGAAAGACATCTCCATGCTTTAACCATCATGTTTTCTAGGGATTCTTCAAGTCCACAGATATTTTCACGTGATGACTTCTAAATTTAGGGATTTTGTGAGTTAACTGCTTCTTTCACCTCCAAACTTTACTTTAGAAATTTATTTGGGCATCTATTCTTCATTATTTTCTAGGTTAGCTTCAACAAGTAAAAAAATAATTTTCTTCTCAACAACATTTGGAGGATCAAAAGAAGGGTGTTTTCAAAGTTTTTCACCGAAGAACACTTTTCCATTATCCCTTTTTCCAAGGCATCACTTTTTAGAAACAAAAGATCATAGTTTTCAACTTCCATTGATTTAGGTCTATTTCTTTTTCATTCTTCTCTAAGATTAGAAATTTTTTTGTTACCTTCTTCAACTTCCACTTTTCTAGGGTTTCTTGCATTTTCAATAAAAAGTAGCTTTTTTCATAAACCTAACAACCTGGGTTTATT
Organism: Sequoia sempervirens; assembly: GCA_007258455.2. Taxonomy (NCBI): domain Eukaryota; kingdom Viridiplantae; phylum Streptophyta; class Pinopsida; order Cupressales; family Cupressaceae; genus Sequoia; species Sequoia sempervirens. The sequence goes on along the minus strand of VDFB02000016.1, from coordinate 3,907,062 downwards.
TAGTACAAAATTAGCCACAAAACCCAAACCTCATATTTCTCAATGCTATTAGATTTCAATGATCCATATCATCAATGCTATAGATTTTTGGATTAGATTGTATGTCATATTTTAGAAAAAACACTATCTTCTTCAGGAACAACTTAGTTTTTTGAAAAACTAATGATCTGGGTCTCTTCAACACATGAGCACCGACAAAACCCACATCTCCAATTTTTCTCAAAATAAAATTCTTTGCAACTTCTATTTTTGAGGGGTTCTCGCATGTTGGTGAAAAATTACTTTTTCTAAAAATGGACGATCTAGATCTATTCTAAACAACATTCTCTGCAAAACCCATATCTTAGTTTTTTTCTCAAAAAATATGCCCTTTTTCTAATGAAGATTCAAAATATTTGCCTCTATTACCTCTACTGCTTCTACTTTTGAAAAAACTCTATCTTTTTGAAGAACAACTTAGTTTTTCAAAAATTGGACGATCTTGGTCTCTTTAGCACACAAGCACCTACAAAACCCATATCTTTGATTCTTCTCAAAAAAATTGTTTCGTAGCTTCTATTTTTGAGAGGGTTCTCACATGTTGGTGAAAACACTAGCTTTTTGAAAAATCAATGATCTAGGTCTAATCAAAATGACATTTTCTACAAAACCCATATCTCATATTTTTATCCAAAAATATGCCCTATTCCTAAAGAAGATTCAAGAAATTTGTTGTTGTTACCTCTACTACATCTACTTTTTAAAAAAAACTCTATCTTTTTAACGAACAACTTAGTTTTTCAAAAAATGAACGATATGGGTCTCTTCAACACATGAGCACCTACAAAACACATATCTCCAATTTTTCCCAAAAAAATTTGCTTCACAACTTCTATTTTTGAGGGGTTCTCGCATGTTGGTGAAAAAATCATTTTTTCAAAAAACGAACAATTTGGGTCTATTCAAAATGACATTTTCTACAAAACCCATATCTCATATTTTTCTCCAAAAATCTGCCCTTTTTCTGAAGATTCAAAAAAAATTCCTTTGTTACCTCCACTACTTCTACTCTTCAAGAAACTCTATCTTTTTTAGGAACAACTTAGTTTTTCAAAAAATAGATGATCTGGGTCTCATCAGCACACGAGCACCTACAAAACCCATATCTCTAATTTTTCCCAAAAAAGTCTATTTCGTAGCTTCTATTTTTGAGGGGTTCTCGCATGTTGGTGGAAAAAATAGTTTTTTAAAAAATAGACGATCTAGGTCAATTCGAAATGACATTCTCTACAAAACTCATATCTCATATTTTTCTCCAAAAAATCTATCATTTTTTCTAAAGAAGATTCAAAAAAATTTCCTCTACTTCCTCTACTTCTACTTTTAAAAAAACTATCTTTTTCAGGAACAACTTAGTTTTTCAAAGAACATACAATCTAGGTCTCTTTAGCACACGAGCACCAAGAAAACCCATATCTCAATTTTTTCACAAAAAAGTTTGCTTCATAGCTTCTATTTTTGAGGGGTTCTCACATGTTGGTGAAAAAATCAGTTTTACAAAAAAAGGACGATCTGGGTCTATTAAAAAAAACATTCTCTACAAAAGCCATATCTCAGATTTTTCTCCAAAAATCTGCCCTTGTTCTGAAGAAGATTCAAAAAAATTGAGTCTTCTACCTCTACTGCTTCTACTTTTCAAAAACTTTTTCTAAGGAATAACTTATTTTTTTTTAAAACGAACGATCTAGTTTTGTTTAGCACACGACCACCTACAAAACCCATATCTGATTTTTCCTAAAAAGAAAATTCCATAGCTTCTATTTTTGAGGGGTTCTTGCATGCTAGTGAAAAACTCAATTTTTCAAAAAATAGATGATCTGGGTCTATTCAAAACAACATTCTCTACAAAACCCATATCTCAAATTTTTCCCTAAAAATCTACCCTTTTTCTTGAAGAAGATTCAAAATATTTGCCTTTGTTACCTCTACTAGTTCTATTGTTCAAAAAAATCTATCTTTTATAGGAACAACTTATTTTTTCAAAAAATGGGCGATCTGGGTCACTTAAACATACGAGCACATACAAACCCCATATCTCCATTTTTTCTCAAAAAAAATTGTTTTAGAGCTTCTAGTTTTTAGAGGTTCTTGCATGTTGGTGAAAAAATCATTTTTTCTAAAAACACATGATTTGGGCCTATTCATAACGTCATTCTCTACAAAACCCTTATCTCAAAATTTTCTCCAAAAATCTGCCCTTTTTTGAAGAAGATTCAAAACATTTTCCTTTGCTACCTTTACTACTACTTTTCAAAAAACTCTATCTTTTTCAAGAACAACTTAGTTTTTTTTTAAAACGGATGATCTAGGTCTCATCAACACATGAGCACCTACAAAACCCATATCTCTAATTTTTCTCAAAAAAATTTGCTTCACAACTTCTATTTTGAGGGGTTTTTGCGTGTTGGTTAAAAAATTAGTTTTTTAAAAAATAGACGATCTGGGTCTCTTCAGCACACGATTACCTACAAAACCCATATCTCTTATTTTTCCCGAAAAATTTGCTCTACAACTTCTATTTTTTAGGGGTTCTCGCACGTTGGTGAAAAAAATAGTTTTTTTTAAAAATGGACAATCTGGGTCTATTCAGAATGGCATTCTCTACAAAACCCATATCTAAGATTTTTCTCCCCAAATCTGTCCTTTTTTTGAAGAAGATTCAAAAAAATTGCCTCTGTTACCTCTACTACTTCTACTTTTCAAAAAACTCTTATCTTTTTCAAGAACAACTTAAGTTTCCACAAAACAGACGATCTAGGTTTCTTTGACACACAAGCACCTACAAAACCCACTTCTCCAATTTTCCCCAAAAAAATTTCTTCACAGCTTCTATTTTTGAGGTGTTCTCGCATGCTAGTGAAAAGATTGGTTTTTTGAAAAACAGACGATCTAGGTCTCTTAAGCACACAAGCACCTACAAAACCCATCTTTCAAAATTTTCCCGAATAAATTTGCTTCTCAACTTCCATTTTTGAGGGGTTCTCGCATGTTGGTCAAAACATCAGTTTTACAAAAAAGGGACGATCTGGGTCTATTAAAAATGACATTCTCTACAAAACTTACATCTCAGATTTTTCTCCAAAAATCTACCCTTTTTCTTAAGAAGATTCAAAAAAAATTCCTCTACTACCTCTACTACTTCTATCTTTTTGAGGAACAAATTAGTTTTTTGAAAAATAGATGATATGGGTCTCTTCAACACACAAGCACCTACAAACAATGATATCTTCGATTTTTCCCAAAAAAAATTGCTTCACAGCTTCTATTTTTGAGGGGTTCTCGCATGTTGGTGAAAATTTAGTTTTTGAAAAATGAATGATCTGGGTCTATTCAAAACGTCATTCTCTACAAAACCCATATCTTATGTTTTTCTTCAAAAATCTACCCATTTTTTGAAGAAGATTCAACAATTTTGCCTCTGTTACCTCCAATACTTCTACTATTAAAAAAATTCTATCTTTTTCAAGAACAACTTAGTTTTTCAAAAAATGGATGGTCTGGGTCTCATAAGCATATAAGCACCTACAAAAGCCATATCTCTGAATTTTCCCAAAAAAATTGTTTCATAGCTTCTATTTTTGAGGGGTTCTCGCATGTTGGTGGAAAAATTAGTTTTTCAAAAAATAGATGATCTGGGTCAATGCAGAATGGCATTCTCTACAAAACCCATATCTTAGATTTTTCTCCAAAAATCTACCCTTTTTCTAAAGAAGATTCAAAAACTTTGCCTCTGCTACTTCTACTTCTACTCTTAAAAAAACTTTATCTTTTTCAAGAACAATTTAGGCTTTCAAACAATAGATAATCTGGGTCTTTTCAGCACATGAGCACCTACAAAACCCATATCTCTGATTTTTCCCAAAAAAAATTCTTCATAGCTTCTATTTTTGAGGGGTTCTCATATGGTGAAAAAATTAGTTTTGGAAAAAAAGGACAATTTGGGTCTATTCAGAACAACATACTCTACAAAACCCATATCTCAGATTTTTCTCCAAATATTTGCCCTTTTTTTTGAAGATTCAAAAAATTTGAGTTTTCTACCTCCACTGCTTCTACTTTTCAAAAAAATCTTTCTCAAGAAAAACTTAGTTTTTCGATAAATCGACAATCTGAGTCTCTTTAGCACACGAGCACCTACAAAACCCATATCTCCAATTTTTCTTGAAAATATTTGCTTCGCAGCTTCTATTTTTGAGGGGTTCTCACATGTTGGTGAAAAACTCAAATTTTCAAAAACCATACGATCTAGGTTTATTCAAAGCGACATTCTCTACAAAACCCATATCTAATATTTTTCCCTAAAAATCTACCCTTTTTCCCGAAGAAGATTCAAAATATTTGCCTCTTACCTCTACTACTTCTACTATTAAAAAAACTCTATCTTTTTTAGGAACAACTTATTTCTTCAAAAAATGGATGATCTAGGTCACTATAGCACATGAGCACCTACAAACCCCATATCTTCGTTTTTTCCCAAAAAAAATTGTTTCAAAGCTTCTATTTTTGAGGGGTTCTTGCATGTTGGTGAATTTTATTTATTTTTCTAAAAACAAATGATCTAGGCCTATTCAAAACAACATTCTCTACAAAACCCGTATCTTAGATTTTTCTCCAAATATTTTCCCTATTTCTAAAGAAGATTAAAAAAAAATTCCTCTACTACCTCTATTGTTTCTACTTTTCAAAAAACTCTATCTTTTTCAAGAACACCTTAGTTTTTTTTAAAAATGGACAATCTAGGTCTCATCAACACACAACACCTACAAAACCCATATCTCTGATTTTTCATGAAAAAATTGCTTCACAACTTCTATTTTGAAGGGTTTTTGCGTGTTGGTGAAAAAATTAGTTTTGCAAAAAATGCATGATCTGGGTTTATTTAGAACGAAATTCTCTACAAAACCCATATCTCAATTTTTTCTCCAAAAATCTACCCTTTTTTCTGAAGATGATTCAAAAAAATTTCCTCTACTACCTCTATTGCTTCTACTTTTAAAAAAACTCTTATCTTTTTCAAGAACAACTTAGTTTTTCAAAAAACAGACAATCTAGATCTCTTCAGTGCACGAGCACCTACAAAACCCATATCTAATATTTTTCTCCAAAAATCTACCCTTTTTTTGAAGAAGATTCAATTTTTTTTCCCTTGTTACCTCTACTACTACTTTTAAAAAAACTCTATCTTTTTAGGAACAACTTACTTTTTCGAAAAATGGACGATCTAGGTCTCTGCAACACATGAGCACCTAGAAAACCCATAACTCTATTGGAAGAATGAAGAAGAACATCTCATTTTGTTGTTTTATATTGTCATCGATGTCACCATGTTAAATGAGTTACAACTATAAGATTAAGTCTTAATTTGATCCAGTATTCTGGACTGGTATCTAAACCGATATGTAGTTTACATCCCCCAGTATTTTGGTCCACAATATTTTATTGTTTCTTGTGGCTTTGGGAAATGGTTTATGGATGTTGGGAGTAGGTATATTCAGAATCTCATGGATTCAGATGCTCATATGGTGTATTGACATTATTTTGTTGTTGCATTTTTCTATTAGTTCTATCTATGGTCGACCTAATGGATAGATGATGTAATAGTAAATTAATTTTGTCTTACAGATATATGTGTGACCTATCTTAGGTCCATGTCGACATGATGTAGTGTGCAATGCATTTGAATTTTCTATGAAAGATTTTTTGAAAGGTTGAAGCTGACAGTTGGTATTTTTGATGAATAAGAGTTGCATCTAATTACGCTGACCTAATTGATGCTTGTGGATGTATCTGTTATATATTAGACAATTTTGAAGAAGTGTGAATATGATGAAGTTTGTCAAGTCAGTTTACTGAGCTTCATTGGAACTTAATCAACACTTGTGAGGTGTACATTATTAGTTCATTTTTTGGTAGTAAGCTATTTTTCTCATTGTAATTCTATAGGCAATGAGCCTATCTTTTGGACAGCGAGTCCTGGCAGTGAGCCACCCCATTTTGTAATATTTTATAACCAATTACACTATATTGTGAGCTAACACTCACCGTGGTTTTTCCCATTTTGGGTTTTCCACATAAAAATCATTGTGTTCATGTGTTGTGTGATTGCATGTTCTGTTAATGCTCTTATTTATCTTTTTTGTTATATGCATCATAGTAATTGGACAGTATTTGTTCAGAAATTTTAAGAAGATATTGATTCACCCCCCACTCTCAGTATCTTGGATATTTAACAATTGGTATCAGAGCTTGGTTCCTCTGGAGAAGCCTAACAACTTGAGGAAGATCCTAAATATGGAACAAATGAATGATAAAGAACAACTCGGGGCTGCACTTGAGGATCCTAACAAAGTTGAAAGTGAAAATAGAGATTATAATGAAAATATTGAAGATGCAAATGATGTGTCTATAAATTAAAAGATCAATTGAAGAAGTTCAAAGGACATAGGGAAGTAAGTAAGTAGTTGAACCAATCTAATGAAGAGATCACCGATTTGAAGGTGCAAGTAGAGGAGAAGAAAATAATTGAAGAATGTCTAAATAAAATGGTGCAAAGCAAGTCTAATGAATGCACTAAGCTTGAACAAGAAGTGGTGAATCTGAAAGTAGATCTAGAGAAAGTGAAACTCTATGAAAATAATTTCAAATCTAGCTCAGACAAGCTTAATGAGTTGATTTCAGGATAGATACCAAGTAAAGTCAATGGTGGATTAGGAATGGAAGGAGGTGAAAACTCTAAGGATAATTAGAAGACTCAGAATAAAGGAAAGCAAAAAGGAAATTCAAGGAACTTTGCTAGGAGACTGCCTGTGAGACAACCTAATGCACAAAGGTATCCATCTTTCAATGGTATTTGTTTTTCATGTAATAAATTTGGTCACAAGGCAAAAAAGTGTAGGAGTAGGATGAATTAGTTTCCTAGTTCCTTCTTTGGTCAATGTTTTGCATGCAAGAGAATTGGACATAGAGCTAGTGAATGCATAACTCAGATGGTGAATTGGTCTAATGGAGGAAGAATGAATCAATTATTTAATGGTTATTGCTATATATTTAACAAATTTGGACACAAAGCTAATCAATGCAGGTGAAGGGTCAATGGAGGACAATCTAATTGGAAAAATGTCTGCTACAAACCAGGACATATCTCAAGAGTTTGCAAAATTAAAAAGGGTAAGCAAATTGATTTGGTAGAAAAGAATGAACCAGTGAAGAAAGTTGACAAGAATGAGGTTAAGCAAGAAATGAATAATATTTGGAGGAAGCAAAAGATCCTAAGACGACAGATGCATCTGTGCCCTCATCCAGTATAGACTATTCCTCTAGGAATTTGACCTATCGGGGTCTTAGGGGGAGCTTTAACAAAAAATTGCTTGAACCCCCCTAATGTTTGGCATGTCAATATTTGGCATGAGGATATGTTGTAAGAAATGGTTAGTTATAGGTTATGCAAGTGAAATCGGAAGAAAATATGAAAGCATGATCATTTGTAGAGAAAATTAGGGTTTCTCTAAGTAGAGAAGAAGAGTTTTTAGTAGCTTTTTGAAATTGTCCACATTTAATGTGAATTAGGGAAGATCGTTGTTTTATAAAGTGAATGTGTAAGGAATTTTCATCACTTGTGCATTTGAAGAAATAGTCGAGAATTTTGGAGCATTCTTGAGGTGATTTGGAGTTTGAGCTGTGCAAACCCTAGTTCTAGTTCTTCATGAAGAAAAAGGTATTCTACTTTTCTATGCAATTGTGGGTTTGTGTGAATAATTTTTTGAATTGTTTTAGTTGAAAATTGTGAAGAATGGCAACCCCTATAGTTGTTAGTGTCAGAAAGACCTAGACCATCGTATAGGAAATATTCTAAGAAGGTTTTTGAAGATGACCCTATGGTTGCCTTTCATCAGTCCATCAAAGGGTTATGCTGACCAAGGACACAAGAATGTTCAACACTTGTGCATTTGAAGAAATAGTAGAGAATTTTGGAGCGTTCTTGAGGTGATTTGGAGTTCGAGCTGTGCAAACCCTAGTTCTGGTTCTTCATGAAGAAAAAGGTATTCTACTTTTCTGTGCAGTTATGGGTTTGTGTGAATAATTTTTTGAATTGTTTTAGTTGAAAATTGTGAAGAATGGCAACCCCTGTAGTTGTTAAAGTGTCAGAAAGACCTAGACCATTGTACAGGAAATATTCTATGAAGGTTTTTGAAGATGACCCTATGGTTGCCTTTCATCAGTCCGTCAAAGGGTTATGTTGACCAAGGACACAAGAATGTACATCTGAGTAAAAATAGATGAATTCAATCACAACAAATTGATAGATATTTGGAAGAATGAGCTTACTAGAGCTAATTTATAGGTGAAACCTGAATATTCAAACCTTTTTGCAAAGAGATTGGACAGATGGAACTAATTTCATAATTTTAATTCCATAGTTGATGATAGATATGTGAAACCTGTTCTCAACAGAATACATGACAAATTCTTGTGGACTGATAGACCTCATCTGATAACTAAGGAGGCAATTAGGGCTATTACCGAACTTTGTGACACCAGACCATTACCCATGTTGAAAGTCATGAAGAATGAAGTGGTGATGGATCTCACTAGTGTTGAATATGACAAGAGAGATCTTACAACAAAGTCAATCATTAATCCTGATGTGAAGTATGTCGCTATAATGATTGGTCATAAAATTTACTTCACTAACAGAGAGAGCTTTGTTTCTACCACAACTATTTATATTGGTTTTGATATGGCAGTCAATGGTGTAGATTATGACTTGTATGAACTTCTCTGACAATAGTTTCTTGAGAATTTAAGGATAACCAAAGAAAAGAAGTATGCATTTAAATTTGGTTATTTAATTATGTGTTTATTATTCTATTTTCTAAAGATACTTCCTTGAAGGGATGATATGATATTCTGGGATACATCTAGACTAGTGGCACATCATTTTTTTGATCACTTACATAATATGGGTGATTTGAAGAACATAGATAATGCTCTAATAGAATTATTTTTTGTATTTAAGAGCAACATCAATGAGAGAGAGAGGATTTGAAGGAAGGTTGTTGAGAAATATAGAAATGATATCATATTTCATGGTTCCTCTGATGAATGCATGATTGAAGTAGTTGAACCCCGGACCATATAGACTCAACCATTGGGTTATGAAATTATAGAAGATGAAGCTACAAGGGAGATAAACCTTAGTGTCACTGATGATCAAGACAAAGAGGAGTATCCTAAAGAAAAATTGGTAAGGAAAAGAAGAGGAAGTTTATCCTCTGGTGAAGGTGCTTCTAAGGAAGCCGGTATTGGTTCTAAAAGAGTTCATATTGTGTCATCTTCTAATGAAGAGGAAGAAAAGGAATTTGGTGTTCATGTACACACCAAACCAAAGTCGAAGAAAACTAAGGTGTCTGAAGAAGCCTCTTCAGACCAAGAAGAAAAAAAGGACATTCCAAGAAGTCCTGGTCCTTGTTTCAAATTAGAGGCAACACTAAATTCTTCACTAAATTTTGAAAACATTTTGAAGCATACAACCAAATATTATGATCAAGTTGGAAAAGAGGATAGGAAAATATTCATTTTAGCTACCATTCAATATGTTATCACATTGGATGTTAAGTGGGATGATCTAAAGAAAAAAGTCCCTGAGAAAATGTGGGTAGCCTTGATGAAAAGGAGATCAGAGGCTGTTGAATTTGAAGAGAAAATTAGGAATGATGCATTTGATAAAATTGGGTTTTCTTTTACCCCAGATGATCTAGAAACCTTGAAAAAGATATGTCTAGATATATTTTGGATGAAGAAAAGAGTTAATATTTTGATGACAAGGGATAAAAAGAAAATAAAGAAGATAAGGAAGGAAATTGAAGAAGTAATCCAGGATAAAGCGGAGAAATATGGCATTCTTAGTTCAACACTTAGTTCCAGTGAAGAAGGTTCTGTTGAAAATGTTGAGGAAGATATTCCTCCGGGTACAGGTGATGTAGGTGTTTATATAGAAATAAATGATGTAGATATCCCTCTAGATACAGGTGTGGAAAATTATCCTCCAGAAATGGAGAAGTGAAACGAAGGTGAAGCTAGGCCTAAAAGACATGATGATGCACCTCCAGAGCACACTAAAGGTGAAAAGGATAATGATGAAAAAGATAATGCTGAGGAAGAGAAAGATGAAGGTGAAAGTGAAGGAAATGATAAAGAAGGCAACATGGATGAAGACAGGGATGACTATGAAAAGGGTAAAGAAGAAAAAGAAAATGAGAAAGAAGAAGAAAAGAAGGTGGAAGAAGAAAAGAAGGATGGAGAGTAAGATAAGGAAGAAGAGAAAAATGAGGAATCTGCTGGGAAGAATGAAGAAAATATAAAGTAGGTTGTAGAATCTCAGAGATCTCCCAGATAATCCTCCCCTAGTGATGATGTGTTGAAGGGATTGCTATCAAAGAAAATTAGATTCCAGTCGGTGATTCCTCCATAGCTTTTACAACTTCCTATTTCAAGGCAGTGTGGATCTAGACAAGATTTCTCCTGTTCATAAGTTGGTATTGGGAGATGCATTGCATGCATCTGGCATAAGAGAGATTTTGGAGAAACACTAGAAAGGAACAAAAATTATTGAAGATGCTCTTAAGGCAATGCAGGAGACAACACCTCGTATGCCAATTGATACATCTCTCACTCGAGTAGAAAATTTGAGATTGTTATTGGACTCCTTTAAGGATTATGCCTTTGATCTTGGTGAGAAGACTAAGCAAGAGGTTGAGGAGAAGATGACAAAGAAAAGGTTGGTAGTGTTGCATGACAAATATGCTTTGGCACATACTAATAATGAGAAAAATCAGGAATCTGTGCATAACTGTGAGACTAAAGCTAATGATGTCTTTATTTTTTATTTGAAGTGGCCAGATGCCACTCAGAGTATTAAAAATGTCATGGAATCCATTAAGTCCCAGTTGAATGTTGTCTCAAGTACCTACAATGCATACAAGGATGAAGACAGATCAAACTGGAATGCCATCACAACTCATAGAGATAAAAAAAATATTTTACATAAGCAAAAGGAAGAAATCATTAAAAAAATTGGCTAGTTAGGTGATCTTGTGAGAATGGAGTACACCCTAGTTTCCAATGCTTTGTCAAGTACAAAGAAACTTGGAAAAATAAATCTGACTCTTGGTACTCCGGATGAAGCAATGGAAAGTCTTATGGATTTGGTATCCCTGAACAAGATGTTGATTGCTGCAAAGAAAAGTTTGGAGAATGGTAAATATGTGTGGCAAGGTATTCTTAAGGAGCTTCAATTCTCTCCATCCTCCAGTTAATGTCTATTTTTTCTTGTTTTCATATTGATTTTCCCTTTGTCCTTGATGTAAAAGGGGGGGTGAAGAGTGATAGAGAAAGAAAATACTAGTGATAGGGGGAGAAGTGTTGTACATAAGAGGTCTTGTGAATTTTTGGTACATGTTGCCATCAATGACAAAGGGGGAGATTGTTGGAAGAATGAAGAACATCTCATTTTTCTATTTTGTATTGTCATTGATGTCACCATGTTATATGAGTTGCAACTACAAGATTAAGTCTTAATTTGGTTTGGTATTCTGGGCCGATATCTAAACGAGTATGCAGTTTACATCATCTAGTATTTTGGTCCACAATATTTTATTGTTGCTTGCAGCTTTGGGAAATGGTTTATGGATGTTGGGAGCACGTATAATTAGAATCTCATGGATTCATATGCTCGTATGGTGTATCAACATTATTTTGTTGCTGCATTTTGCTGTTAGGTCTATCTCTAGCCGGCCTAATGGATAGATGATGTAATAGTAAATTAATTTTGTCTTGTGGATATATGTGTGACCTTTCTTAGGTCCATGCCGACATGATGTAGTGTGCTAAGTGTTTGAATTATCTTTAAAAGTTTTTATGAAAGGTTGAATTCGACAATTGGTATTTTTGATGAATAAGAGTCACATTTAATTAGGTTGATCTAATTGATGCTTGCAGATGTATCTGCTATATATATTGGATAGTTTTGATGAAGTTGAAGTGGATTCAAATGTGAATAAGTGTGAATATGATGAATTATGTAAAGTTAGTTTACTGAGCTTCATTGGAACTAAATCAACACTTGTGAGGTGTACATTATCAGTTCATTTTTTGGTTGTAATCCATTTTTTTCATTGTAATTTTGTAGGAAATGAGCCTCTCTTTTGGACAATGAGTCTTGGTAGTGAGCCACCCCATTTTGTAATATTTTATAACTAATTATACTATATTGTGAGCTAACACTCACCATGGTTTTTCCCATTTTGGGTTTTCCACGTAAAAATCCTAGTGTTCATGTGTTGTGTGATTTCATGTTCTGTTAATACTCTTATTTATCTTTGTTGTTATATGCATCAGAGTAATTGGATGAGATTTGTTCAGAAAGTTTAAGAAGATACCGATTCACCCCCCCTCTCAGTATCTTAGATATTCAACAATCTCCAATTTTTCACAAAAAAATTCTTTGTAGCTTTGATTTTTGAGGGGTTCTCGTATGATGGTGAAAATATCAGTTTTTCAAAAAATAGAAGATCTAGGTCTCTTAAGCACACAAGTACCTACAAAACCCATATCTCATATTTTTCCCAAAAAAAATTACTTCGTAGCTTCTTTTTTTTGAGGGATTCTCGCATGTTGGCAAAAAAAATAGTTTTACAAAAAAGGGACAATCTGGGTCTATTAAGGACGACATTCTCTACAAAACCCATATCTCATATTTTTCCCCAAAAATCTACCCTTTTTGTGAAGATTTAAAAAATTTGCCTCTACTACCTCTACTACTTTTCTAAAAACTATTTTTCAGGAACAACTTAGTTTTTTGAAAAATGGATGATCTGGGTCTCTTCAACATGCAAGCACCTACAAAACCCATATCTTCTATTTTTGCCAAAAAATTGCTTTGTAGCTTCTATTGTTGAGGAGTTCTTGCATGTTGGTGAAAAAATCCGTTTTAAAAAAAAATGACGATCCGGGTCTATTTAGAATGACATTCTCTACAAAACCCATATCTTGGATTTTTTTCTAAAATCTACCCTTTTTCTAAAGAAGATTAAAAA
>VDFB02000016.1:3717618-3893829 GCA_007258455.2 Sequoia sempervirens | reverse complement strand
TACTTTAGAGTATCATGATTTATCTTGAAATGTCTTCCCATCAAGTAGTAGTGTCGTTGCTTGATTGTGAGTAGAATTGCCAACATTACCTTCTTATAAATTAGGTTGAGAAAATTCTTACCTTTGAGTTGGTAATTTTGAAGGATACAAGTATGCCCTTTTGTATCAAAACCACACTAATGGTTGGCCTTAAAGCATTATACTCATCAATCAATGTTTTAGTGAAATTTGGGGTTAGTTAAAAACTCAAGGAATGCACATACTTTGTTTTGAGTTGCTTGAAGGATTTTGTTGTTTCTTGATCGTAGTGAAACACATCCTTCATCAATATCTCTGTAATTGGAGAGGCTAAGTAGTGATAGTTCTTGACAAACCTAGGGTAGTAGCCTATAAGTCATAAGAATCCTTTGAGGTTCTTGAGAGTCTTGGAATTCTATCAATCTACCACTGCCTTAATCTTGTTGTGATCCACCTTTACACCATTCAAGATGACGTGATCAAGGTGCTCCACTTCTTGTACTCCAAGTTGGTTCTAATTCAATAGTTGTAGTATTTGATTAACATGTCAAAGTTGTTTCGTCCATATCTTGCTGCAATGAGTATATCATCAAAAAACAGATTTATTTGTTGGAAATATTTTATCAAATGTTAGCATGTTAGCTTGTTAGTAAGTTTAATTATAGTAGTGTTAACAATTAATAAATGTTTGGTGTTAGTGATTAGTTTGTAGAAATTTTTGGTAGTTTGTATATGATTGTTGAATGTGTAGTTGTTGGGTGGTTATGAGAGGCTCTATAAAAGCCAATGTGATCAATGAAAATTGAATTTGGAGAAAATAATTTCCCATTTGTGTTATTATCTATGCAAACGTGGTGTAGTTTTGATCATTTATGTTCCCACAAATTCAATATTGTATAAGAGCTAGATGAGAATGGGCATGAGAATAGGAGTTAAGTTCTGCAGTGAGTGGAAAATTTCATTTGGATGTAGCTAGGGCTTGGAAGAAAGTTTGTTTTGAGTTTAGTGAGTTAGGGATGCAACATCAGTGATCACTCATAGACATGAATTCTTACAATCTGTGTGTGAGGAGATCAATTAGTTGGGTGTCAAGGTTATGCCAAATGGGCTTGATATTAGATATCTCCACTAGTGTTGGAATTGCTTGGTGGTGTTTTGATAGAATCGATGTCCTTATTTCTAGATTTGGAGGAGGATGAATAGAACAAAGTTGTAACAACAAATTTGAGAGAATCTTGGATGGTATTCAAGGTTGTGTGAAAATTTATGTGTGATGCAAATGAGGAGGCTGATTATTAAAATTCATCCATTGGTGGGTCAATTATTAATATTGTGTAGGGGATTGCTTGGAGGAATTGCATACAATGCTTCAAATGTAGGCATAAACAACACTTTGAAGACTTGTTTATTGGTTTAATATGTAAACTTGATACATAGTGGAGTTTGTACCATGTTTATTAAGACTTTCATATAGCATATGGGTGGTCATTAGTTCAATTTCTTTCTCTCATTTTTTCTTTTTTAATTAATGTTTTATAAGATTAGCAAAAATCTGAAAAGGGACTGAATATGCATAAGAACTATGTTGTCGTTTGAATGGTGTATTGCTTTAAGTTTAGTTCATAGACTTGGCAAGCCACCAAGTACTTGTGAATTTTTCCTTGCCACGACTTATTTTAGAGTAAGCTTGCTGAAAATCTGAAAAGGGACTGAATATGCATAAGAACTATGTTGTCGTTTGAATGGTGTATTGCTTTAAGTTTAGTTCATAGACTTGGCAAGCCACCAAGTACTTGTGAATTTTTCCTTGCCACGACTTATTTTAGAGTAAGCTTGCTGAAATTTTATTTTATTTTTTACAAAAACTCGCTGATTTTTTCCATGAGTACTTGTCGAAACTCAACAAGTCCACACAAAAAATTGGTGCAGGGTAAGGTCATGGGCTGGTTAGACGTGATTTGACACAAAAAATGTGGTTTTTGCTCCATAAAATCTCTATTTGCTCTTCTACATGACACACAACAGAAAGAAAACATGTTGTACTACACGAACACACCAAAACACGTGTTGTATGGACATGTGTGGAATAGGTCATCAACTGCTTATCAATGATGGAGGAATAAAATTGACTTCACATACCAACAAATTAGTGGATCGATTAAATTAAATTGATTTACAGAGGATGAGATTGTTGATTTCAAAAGGCAAGCTATGGAGGATGTGGTTGCAGTAGAAGCAAGGGAGATTGGATTGTCGTTGGATGACATTGATATGGCAAAGGATGGGTTATTGCCATCTAGTAGCAGGGTGGAGCCATATGCACAGTCTTCTAGGCCAAGCAAGGAGCTACAATTGATATGGCAAAGGATGGGTTATTGCCATCTAGTAGTAGGGTGGAGCCATATGCACAGTCTTCTAGGCCAAGCAAGGAGCCACAACTGAGTGCAAGGGCCATATCTCCCACCACCCAATTTTTCAGTAGAATGGGTAAGATGAAATTGTAAAAACTTGTAATTTGTTGCTTGTCTAGATATGCAATTCATAATGATGATTTTCAAAGATAATCATCATAATTCATAATAGCTATCAGTTAGTAGCTAGCTATTGTGTTCGACTTCACATGATGATGCGGTTTTGTAATCCATATGCATTCAAGAATCAAATCTAATAGAAAACACTTGCTCATGGTTTTTAAGGCTCATTTGATGCATTTTGTAATCGAAGTTTACAAAAAAATGTGTTTTTAGAGAAATTTAAGTATTCTTTTAAGTTGCCGAGTTTTGCTAAGTTGAAATTTTGGGCTTGTCGAGTCTGAGTTTGTGAACTATGGTTTTGACTCTGAACATAGCAGCAAAAATTGTTTGGGGAAAAAATCAGCAAACCAAAAATATAAGGTTTTTTGAAAAAATGGGGAAAAAATCAGGAAAAAATGGGATTTAAAAAAAGGTAAAAAATTGTAGAGAAAGAAAAAAAAACTTTCTATTTTGAATTTAAGGGCATTTCCATAGCATAGAGATATAGAGAACAAATAAAATAGAGTTTAACCCATGAATTGTAGAAAATAGGATTTTGTTGTTTATATTCATATTGCTGATTACATTGCATTGCACAAAGCATAGTTCATAGTGCATAAATAATAACTAGATGGTTATAGTCGATCAAATTTCAATTACAATATAGTTTGTACAAAGTCAACCAATAAACTAAGTACAAAGATCCATAAAATCAAACGTAGTGAATGACTCTTGCTACTACAAATAGAGCTATACTAGAGGGTTGTAGGTCATGATGATGAAGCTCCTGGTTTAGAGCCTCTCCTAAGTTGTTCAACCTCATGACTATCCAAGTTGGCCTCTAGGATCTCAAAATCCTCAAGCTCAAGACAGTCATTAAAAGACAGTTTTCCTTTGTTGAGCAGACATCATAAATCACAAAACGGGAATCAACTGGTTCATATTTGTGATTTAATAGTACTTGCAATTTCTAGAACAATGTTAAAGAGAACTATATGAAGAGTGTGAAAGATAAATTATATGACAAAGGAAGCAATTGCAAAGTTCAACTTAATAGGTTTTGAATCAAATAGCTCAAGATAAAGTAATAGAAAATGCTTTTGAAACAAAATCTTAAATCTCAAAAGACCATAAATTAAATTGAAATGTTCTCATTGATAACTATTTTAGCTGATTTGTCAAAGAGTAAAGGGAGTGTTAAATATTTTCCATTAGATAATAAAGACCTGCTAATACAAAAGAAGAGAGCAACTATTTGAGCCACAATTTTAGCTGTTCTTATTCAAGTAAATTTTCATTGATTTTGCGTATAAGTGGATGATGGAGTTAAAAACATTGATGGACTTTGAGTTGAGAATTTGAGAGATTATAGGTACAAGTTTTAATGGAAAATCAAGCATGAGGAACATTGCCTTTCAATGGGATAGTTGTTGCTAAAATCTATCTGCAACGTTAAAGATAAAATATATGAGGCCTACTTTGGGAGGGATTAAGATAAGCCCACAAGACTAGGGCATGACTTCTCTCAAGGTCTGTATTAAATTTCTTGATACCTATTTAACATGCATGGAATGCTACACTATATATGTCTAAAGCATTCATGTACTGCTATTGTACTCGTTGCAAGCCTTCTGAACCTCCATGTATATGCCGACCCTAAATGAAATGTAGTTCCTGAATAGTGTCGGGCATGTATTTAAGCAACGAGTTTCACCAATTAACAAAGCATTAAATTAGTAGAATATATAGGAAAAATAAATATAACCAAATCAATCCTTCATTTTGATATAAAATATTGCTACAATTCATTTCTTTTAGCACTACAAGCTGATTTTTATCTTTCTAATAAGAACCATTTTGCTTCCGGTTCCACAATGTCTATATACTATTATCTATATACTTATGCTTCGCTATTTGATTATATTGTCACTACCCTACCCGGTTGTCATTAAAACTTGATGGCCAGTGTGAAATTTAAGCTCCAAATTATCACACTTCGTTAGCATCTAAAAAGGAAATTTGTCCCAACCTAACCTTGCTAACTTAAACAACCACCTTGGTATTACTGTTGACGTTTGAAATGTAAAATTCTTTTGAATATTCCGAATCACAAGAATTCAAAGAAAACAAACTTCTTTAGGTTGGTATTTCAGTTTAGTTTAGCTTTCTATATTTACTTTTGGCAAGTATGCTTATAAGGTTCAGATATGTTAAAAAAATAAGATAGAGGCCTTAGTATTTATGATATTGTCTACTATTTCCCACTAAATTGTTCTTTGGATTTATATACATGGAAAGCATTACTACGAACCTAAGGCAAATGATAATAGTGTGGAATATAAAGAAAAAAGCAGCACATCTCATAACCATTCCATGTTAATGTCCTTAACATTAAATGTAGAAGCATACCAAAGAATGTGTCCCTATTTTAATGTCCTTAACATCTATTAGAAATATACGTCCATTCAAGGTTGCTTACTTGTGATTTGCCTCAACATCCTAATGAAATCTAGTGAATCTATGATGGTGAACCACGCCCCAACGGTTAATGCTAGTTCTATGCTAAAAACTGATGAAAAAACTCGATTAAATAGCAATTTCACATGGTTAGGGTTTAATGATGGGTTGGTTGGGCATTTTTTTTTTGTGATTTTTACATGAATTTTTTGCAATTTAAACCCTTAAAAATCGTTGAAAATCACGGCTGATTAAATTGGGATTTTTTGGGGAAAAAATCATTTCGATCTAATGTGAGACTAAGCAACACAAATCTTTGTGAATAGAGATCCAAGGGTTTTATTGTAGAGTTGGATTATTAGTTGAATTCAACACCCAACCTTTTTCCTTTGAGCATGGCCTCGCATTACATTCATTCATCACATTTATCGATAGGGCTTTTAGAGATTATAGTGCTACATCTAGTTGGTAAAATCTAGAGGAGATTAAAGAGGAGGTTGTAGGACCCATAGGAGGATGGAGGAACATTCCCATTTCGAGTTAGCTTCTCACTTGGAGATTGGGAACATTGCTTGAGAGGCATTAGATCTTCATGCTATTTTCCTTTTGGATCAAGGCTTTTTTGGTACTTGTGGATAGTGTATTTGCCCCTATTCACAGGTAGGGTTGTGTGCAATAGCATGTTTCTCCCTATTCACAGATTGAGTGGTGTGCTTGTATATTTCATGTGTGTGCTTTGATGATGTAGTACGAGGATGGGGGGTCTTTTCAGACAACCCATCCAGGCAGCCATAACACAACATGCATTCTCATTCCACAATTCCAAGCATATGCAATTAAAAATCCATTGGAAAATATTTTCAATTCTTCTTTGAATAACACATTGAGAAAATCAAATCTTCATTCAAATTGAAAGTTCCATTACAAGATTATTTGTGCAAAACAAAATTCAACAAACTGATTTAGATCAGCCTCAAACACCTGCAAATCACTTCTAAATCTTCAACAACCCTCAACCTGCTATTGGTATCTTCCTCCACAAATTCTTCTTGCTACTTCATTGCTTCAATCCTTCATTCTATTTTTTTTTTCTTCTCAGCTCTTGGGGGTTCAATTTCTCTCAACAAGCCTGCAAAACTGAAAAATGGCTCTGAATTTCATAACTCTTGTTGATATTGTTGCTCATAACTCCACCTATAACCTCCTATCATAAACTTGGCACTTCAATTGGCTCCTTGCTGTTCATGGGCCTCAAGATTCTCTTCCAAGCCATTTTTAAATATTCCAAAATTCAAATTCCCCAACTTGGTTATTGGATTTTCAAATTTCCCATTTTTTTGGCTTTTAAGCACATTAAATGCACAACTAACAATTCACCCAAATTACAAACTTTGAGCCAAATAAGAAAATAATGGTTACAACAATTTGGCTCCGTTTTTCATCCAAAGATAATATTTAAACATTAAGTTACCCAACCAATTTAATAAATAAAATCTTCCATACTCCGAGAGTGCCCAAACCAGGTGCTGAAAAGCTATCTGCAGCAAGAAACCACACAAGGAAAGAAAAGATTAAAAACATATATTTTCGAGGATGCAGGATTGCTTGGTACCCCTAGATGCTCTTGAACCATTTGAACAACTTTTGATTATGGATGGCACGTGTTCCTATCCATGGTGGTTCATTGTTGTTGACAATGTGTCTATGTTTGTAATGTCCCATGTGTGAAGGGCTAAACCTCGATGGATATAACCCATTGTGTTGGCACGCATGTACCTGATAATTAGATGATGGGGCTCCACGACCGCATGTCCGTTGTGCTTGTGGCTCCCATGCCTTCACCTCTGAGGCTGGTGGGATACAAACTTTACCCTTAACACCCTGGGTAGCCGCCCTCACTACTAGACCAGTCTTTTGGTGTAGTGGTTGGGTCTTTGTGGTAGCAGAGCCTTAGGTTCACCTAAGTACTCATCAAAGATGTTGATAATCTCCTTGTAAAGAAACCATCGATAGGAAATAAATCTAACAATCAACTCTGAAGTAAAGTATTGTTATCAAGGACAGCCATGAAGGATGGTGATTCCTTCAAGAAATAAATATAAGGGATGAACCAATTCATTAACATTCAATAAACATTCATCACTCATCTATCCCTCAAGAAATGAGGCAATCATCACTCATCAAGAAATCAAACAATCAAAAATATCAAAAGATTTCCCAAGGCAATAACACAATTGTTCTAATAAAGAGTAATTTGTACAATCAAATCCATACCGCATATGATTTACCTTGTAACCTACGAAATTGATCTAGTGAACTTTGCCTTGTTGACCGAAGTCATTCCTATATGTAATATCTGGAATAGATGACTTCATACAAGGTCTTCTTAGCCTAATTCCTTTTCTTGATCAAAGTAATTCTACGGTCATGATAAAAGATCAAGGACATCAATATTAGATGCTAGTCAAGTTACACCCAAAGTCACTGCATAAGTTAAGGGCCCATAACCCACAAACCCCAGGATCATTCACACCTGAAACTTGGTGAAATGTAATATACTTTATCTAAGGGGAATTGTCATTTAAAAGATACAACATGTAATAAAGGACACCTAGATCTTTCCCCTCAAATGTCAAATTGGCTTTGCATAACTGATCTTAATATTCATAACACTCCTCTAATCCATCATGATGAGGGATGCAATATTTTCCGAACATTTTGATTTCAACATCCTAGATTGTGATTGCTTGAGGACAAGCAATCTTGGGCAGGGTGGGCTGTCATACCCCTGAATTTGCAACATTAAAACCCAATCTTTGAAATGCAAAATAAATAAATAACAATATAAATATTAAACATAAATATTAACAATCTAATATTATAATCATTATTATAATATAATGCATATAAAATATGTATATAGATAGAATACCAAAGTATTATATATACAAAATCTGCAGGGGATAAACAACAGTAAAGTGATTGACCGCCAACATAAATTCTTACGCCTATGCAGCAAATTCAAACAGGGTAACAACATAATCAGATTCTGTGGTAGGATGTTTATTCAATCAGATAAATATAGATATTAAACATTGATATAATAGCATATTCTATAGCATGTATTTTCTGATATTATGAACGGTGATATGATCCTGGTTTGGCAATAATTGGTCATGAAGGGATGAGGTAGGACTACAAGGAGGGGGAACAGCGAATGATTCCTCACTAGGAGTGGTATCTCATGATGATGGTTAAGGACCATCGGTTAAGGATCACATCAGGCCAAGGAGGATAAGGTCCTATCCTTGGGCCTAGAGTTGAGGATCTAGGACACCCTATTGCAGCCTCCCAACTATCCCCACTTGAATCAATTGTTGGAGTAAATAAAAAGGGATCTTCAATCATAAGGGGAAGGTTTGGTGTGATGGAGGGGAACGGTGTAAAGCCCTCACTAGGTACACCTCATGATGATGGTTAAGGACCATCAGTTAAGGGCCACATGAGGCCATAGAGGATAAGGTCCTGCTATTGGGCCTAGGGTAGAGTATCTGGGGTACCTCATCATGTCCTCCTCATTTTGGTTGAGCCCACATAGTCCTTGAGACTCATTATATTGATATACATAATCTTTCTTAGACTTAGAATTAAATGTATTTCATGTCATATTCATCTAACATGGTTGCAGGTTTCCATAACCAACCATCACCTCAATTTTTAAGTAGGAATTATACCTTTAACTATAGTCTGCTATTGGTTTCAATTGGAATTGTGATTTCAGGGCAAAATATAAGGTGATCCCAAAAGGGGACATTACAAGTGGTATCAGAGCATGTTCCTGCCAGCCTGTAGACAAACTAACTTACGTGTATTCATGTATATTTTATGACTTATGTGTATTAATATGTATACCTTGTGATTTACATGAATACTTTGTGACTTACATGTCTATATATATATATATACACACACACCTTCTTGCAAAGAAACCATCCTACTTCCCCTTAGCTATACAAGGAGATATATATATATATCAAACCTACTTCCCATATTATTGATTTACCCTTTGTCTTCACTCCTTGTACTATCTTCTTCTTCACATACTTCTTGGTATCTGCTCAAATTCCAATTAATACTTTATTTCTTTCAATCTGCTATTTTTATTCAGATTTCTAATTTCCTATTCATCTTCTGCTTATATCTGCTGCTACACTAAGAAATATTCATTGTATTTCTGTGCTTATTTTCTATTCATGTTTCTGCTTTTAAATCTCCTTTTATCTATTTATATTTCTCTGTCTCTATGAAGAGAGACATCCTTTGGTAAAGGAGATAACCTCTAGAAACAGTCACGTCTCCTCTTAGTTCTCCATTTCTGCCTGTTTACAAACTTACCATTGCTTTATTTAATTGCTGCCTTTTCAAAGATTCAATTGCTGCCCTTCTAACTCTAAATAATTGTTCTTTAATTTATGCAGCCTTCGATTACCAATCGCTGCCTTATCAAATGAGATAGAATCGCCGCCATAACTAATATAATTGCTTGCATTCTTAATTATTCTCCTTTAGTAATCTTGGTCGATCCATATGTGAAAATATATTTTAATTTATTTTTAAATTATCTTTTTTATAATTATATTTCCCTTCAATTATTGTATGTTTTCTTATTATTTTAATATGTTTATTTTTATATTGGTTTTATAGATACATATTTTATAGTATTATATTATAATAATAATTATAATATTAGATTGTTAATATTTATTTTCAATATTTATATTGTTATTTATTTATTTTGCATTTCAACGATTGGGTTTTAATGTTGCAAATTCAGGGGCATGACAGTGGTTGAACAAAATAGCCATAAGCACTACTGCCAATGATAACACTAGACTCTTAATCTAGAGGCTTCCACGGACTATGTGGAACAACTAATACCACCTAACAAAACATTAATGAGGTTCTAATAGATCAGAGAGATTAGACCAATCTGCCACCTCCTTATTTTTCAAAATATGAAAATTCCTTAAGATTTACTACTTCATTCATTGGGTAATCTGAATTTTGAAATACTATTTTGCTCTTGAAAGCAATGCCACATATTGATCAAAGAAAACCTATTTTCTTGTTAACCACTTCTTCCAAATGCTTGGAATTTCCAATAGGAAAAGGTTCCTTTTTCAAGGCATCTATAACTATTTACAAATTTTTTCGTCTACCTCAATACATCTATAACATTCTGCACAAGCCGCTTGAAGTCCTGCTAGAAGGACTTCCATCTCAGCTTATTTGTTTGTTTTTATTCCCAAGTATTTGAAGCTGTCAAGCAAAAAGAACCTTGAGAGTCCTTGATCACAAAATCAGCTCTGACTACTCTTGGATTACCTTTCAATGCTCCATCACAGTTAATCTTAACTCGTTGCTTTGGAGCTAACCATATATTTTTGTGATGATTATTATTCACTATTAGCCCTTCAATGGGAGTATATATTTATTGTTAGTGATAAATTGCAATCTTTTACTAATTTATATAATTAACTTTTCAATTATATTATATTATATATTATTTGCATCATTGTCCCTTGCTGTACCCCAATCATCCCCAAATTTTGAGAAAAAAATTTGCTGGCCCAGAAACCTTCCCTTGTGCACCCACATCCCTTGCTGTGTCCCTACCATCATCAAATCTTGGGGAAAAAACTGCTGCCTGTGTTCCCACATCCCAAATTATATATTATTTGCCTCACCGTCCCTTGCTGTCCCCTACTGTCCCCAAACTTTGAGAAAAAACTGCTGTCTCTGAAACCTTCCATGGACCATGTGGAACGACTAATACCAACTAACCAAACATTAATGGGGATGACTATACTCTAATAGATTAGAGAGATTAGACCAATTCTCCCATCTCTTTACTTTTACAAATATGAAAATTCCTCAAGATTCACTATGTCATTTGCTTGGTAATGTGTAATCCCATTTTGCTCTTGACAACAATGCCAACGATGCTGCACACTGATCAAAGGAAACTTGATTACTTTTTAACCACTTCTGCTAACTGCTTGGAGTTTTTCAATTAGGACAAGATTCCTTTTTCAAGGTATTTATAACTAATTGCGGATTTTCATCTAATTGTGATAAATTGCAAATTTTTCCCTTTTTTTATAATTATTTTTTCAAGTATATTATATTATTTATTGTTTGCATCACCATCCCTTGCCGTCCTACCATTCCTAAATTTTGACAAAAAAATTGCTGCCCCTGAAACCTTCCTTGTGTCCCCACATCCCCCCATTCCAAAACTCCACAGAGCACTGCTAAAGAATGAATCTTTCTCTCCCCTTATATCTGATAGCTTGATTGTGATCTCTATGTCCCTAAACAGCACAAACCATCTTAATATTAGCAACCACCATATAATCATGATAGCCTATGCATTAATTTTAATTTTACTACTAAGCTAAATTTGTCCTTTTTTATTCTAATTCATATCAAGGTAAATTAAACAAAACACCTAGAAAAAGATGGGGAAAAGTGGTTTGTGGCATCCTTCCCCCTCTTATTGTGCATCGTTGATCGTTGATGTTTATATGAACTAGTATGGAAACTAGTACTTTATTTCTTCTGCATTCTTCCATGTTGCACTATGTTGGATACAGTTGTCTAAATGGCCTTGCCCTAACTTCTTTCTCTTTTCTGCAAGTTGATTTTGTGGTAATCTAGGGTTGCGAAAGGCTCCACTAGTGGAATACCTTGGTCTTCCACCTGCAAAGCATGCTAGTCCAATAACTGAGAAGCATCTGTATAATACTCATCAACAAAGAAACATGAAATACATTATGTAAATAGGAAAGAGCACGGAGTAGAGCTATCTGATGATCTCTAAAATGTTGAATGGTCACACATGCCATGAAGCCGACATGGTTGATTTCCTGAATTCGATATACTTCTCTTGTGGTCAAACAATCAAGAACAGCTTGTCTTCAATCTTTAACTGTTGAGGAGTATGCTTCCAATCAATGTAGCTCTTCCATTTGTCGACTGCTTCAATAAACTGTTGTCTGTTACCTGTAGCATTTCTGGCCCAATAATAATGTGACCCTCCACATTATACCGAGAGGTGTTAAACATTTCCTGTTCTATAAAGCTTTGAAAGAAGCTATATTGAAGGTTAAGTGACAAAAGGTTGTTATAGGCAAAATTGAGCTGGGAGATAGCCTTTGCACATGTACTGCTGATCCATACAGTAATTCTCAATAAATCTTCAAGAACCTGATTAACTCTTGTCTCACCATAAGTCTCAAGATGATAAGCTAAACTAAAGGTGAGCGTAGTGCCCAAAGCAATATGAAGTCTCCCAAAATCTATAATTCATGTAAATGTCTCCATTAGAGATTATCTTCTCTAGAAAGTCATGTGATCTGAAAATCTCATGTGTGAATATCTTCATAAGTCAGAAAACTTGTCCATTTCCAGGAATGAAGTCAGATGCTTTTGTTAACTAAGTTGCCGGTTCTGGTATGGGATCGGGATCGGGTACGTTGGTACGGCAGTTTTATATATATAGATATATGCAAAAAAATTGAAAATATATAGAATTGTAAATACTTTTGATAGTATCATACTTCATCAATCATCAATCATCATAATGTCTATCAAATGCTGATAATCATATCTGCTGCTTTAAGTTGAAACATCCAGTGTTATGATTTGGTAGAAAATTCTACAGGACACTAGTTTAAGGTCTAGATGCTTTGCTGGGCTGTGTAGCAGAGAAAATTCAAGCACATACATTTTCATTGCACTACAAGTCCTGTGGTTTTTTATTGCAGAGTCTGGATAGGCATTGAAATGATATGGTTGGAAAGTAGAAAAAAAGGTATAATGAATACAAGGTAATTAATATTGCACTAAAAAAAATAAGTGTTGTGGAGAATGCTGAGTGTATTGTGCACTACAAGTCCTGTAAATAAGTAAATGGAAGTGACAGTTAAAACTTAAAAATAATTAGTGCAAGGATAATTTAACATCCACTCATAAATGAAGGCACATTCTCCTGTTTATGCACAAAACATAAATTAAAATAGGTTGAAAAGGCTAATTAAGTTTCAATAAATTGTAGTTAAGGAACCCACAGGGAACCTTGCCGCTCCTAGCCACTCCCTGGCAGCTCCCAGCCACTCCTCAGGCCGCTCCAATACCCAAATGCTCCTGGAGCGGGCATGTGAGCAAAATCCAAGGAACTCGGTAACTTAGATTATAACTAGTATAGATATCTTTAATATATCTATCTAAAACAAACTTAGATATATTCGTCTTGAGTTATTTTATTTACTTAAAGAGTTATTTTATTTTAGAGCTATTTAAAAGTTATTTTATTTTATTTACATTGTTTACTTTATTTTTATTTGAGGAGCAATTTTTATTACCTTTAGAGTAATTTTGTAGTTATTTTATAATTTTTATTTACTTAAGAGTTGTTTTTAGTTTACTTTAGAACTATTTAAGAATAACATTATTTTTATTTACTTAAGATGTATTTTATAGCTATAGTTTAAAAATAAAATGTTGGCTGTGCTTTAGTTTTTATGTATATGGTCACTATTAGTAAGAATCTAAGTTGCCGGTTCTGGTACTGGTTTGGGGGTTCGGCTGAATTTTTTGGGGGGGTTTGGGTTTCATACAAAAAACATGTAAAAATTATATATATATATATATATATTGCATAAGTCTTTGCTGAAATCTTTGAAACTCATGCAATCGCCCTTTAAAATAGTAATCAAATTGTACAAAAATCAGACTTCTTTAGCATCCTATTTGACACAAATGCTCTTTATTTCAAATTGCTGGATTATATGTAACTTGATAATACTCACTGTAGAGATGGTTCTCACCTGAATTAATCCTATGGTATAAAAGTGTTTCTTTTGACTTATGTAGACTTTGTGACTGAGTGATTGAAGTATCTTAATGGATCATTGAGGATGGAGTCTAGTACTCTCCTCTTGTGACTGTTGAAGGAATCATGAGTATGTCTTGACTGTTGAGATGAATCTCACTCTAGTATAAATAAAAAGAACCAAATTGTAATTCAAACCTAATTGACACAGATGCTCTTTATTTTGATGAATGTCATTAATAAATGTTAAAACCCTTAAATTAAAAACTGATTTGTACAAACCCATAGAGGAATCAAACCCACAATGGAACCGAACCCCAACCTGGATCCGGTGTGGACTGAACCCGGATATGGCCCTGCAGGCAGAGAACCTGGTGACATAGGTAAGAATTGAAGAATGGGATGCAAGAAATTGCAACATGTTCTGATGTGGAGAGTGTCACATTATATTATTCATCATATGCTAAAATATCAAGTGGTTACATACTAAAAATAGATGTAATCTATAAAGAGAAAAAGGTTATAACAAACTAACAACTAACTAATATGATTGACAAGTGTGTATGTAGACCCTTAATGGCAAAGCTAGAAATATTTGGAGGTTGTCATTAAATTACAATATGATTTTTGAGATGTATAAAAGCAGGGAGCAACCTTAATGATATTAGGCCCTAGAGAAAGATATGCAAAAAGAAGAAAATGAACTTGTTGTGTTGTGGAGTTATCAATTGATTTCCTTGTCTTCTGAGGTGATCCATTTGATTTGGTAAAGTCATCATTGGGCTTACCTACAAAATTCCACTAGGGTCTCTGAGGCACAATAGGGGAATATTGTGGAGACAGTCTTGATTGAAGACCAATGGTGTAGGGGCTGCACCTTAGCTGAAATGGAGACACCTTCATTTCTTTTTTGCAAAGACATAGGTAAAGTGCTACCCAAAGATTTGACAACCCCATGACTCGAAGGTACATTTATCAATCGTACCGCAATAATCGCTTTTGTCTTGACTTCATATTTTTAACTAGGCCACAGTTCCTTTAATGTAGCATGCAAAATAGGATCATCAAGCTTGTATAGGCCTTTGCACACACTACCTGGCCTAACACCTAAAGCAATGACTTTATCTTGGTTTACATCACGAACAATGCAAGAGTTCCCACAAAAATTGAACTAGAATGTTAGGATTTATTGTAATTTGGCTAATAGAAAGTAAATTGTTGTTCAATCTTGGAACATATCAAACATTTTGGACTAGAGGTTTGATGCCATTATTGAGTGTAATTTTGACATTGCCTATCCCCTTAACTATGTGTGACTTGCTGTCACCAAGCAACACAGAATCCCTGTGACTATAATTAGCGATGAACTTAACATAACAATCCTTGCAACATGTGAAGTGTCTGGATGCACCTGAAGCAAAGAACCAACAATTGCTTTTAGCATTGTCTAAACGGGCCATCTATGCATATTCCTCATCATGGTCTTTCTCATTAACCTTTGCAACATTAGCTTCTTTTTGTTGCTTGTGGGACATATCAAATTGTCATTTTTTGCAATCATTCTTCACATCCCCAAGTTGATGACAATAGAAGCACTTTACCTTTCTCCATGATTGTGAAGATGAATGAAAATTGGTACCTGAATTTTGAAACCATGTAGCAAGTGCACTTTCTAAACTACAAGAAGGAGCCAAATTCAACTATTCTTGTCGCCATTCCTTCTACAACAAATATGTATTGACTTTGTCAAAGGTTAAAGTCTAGCTTTCCATCAATAGATTCAAATACTCCACAAAGGTCTCATGAGAGGGCAGAAAAGTATATATGGTTAGAGCAACCATACCCTGATTGTTGACTGCTTTGTTGACAGTAGCAAGTTGATCATTAAGATCCTTGATTTTGAGAAGATGTTTTGACAATGGTCTACCCTCACTAAATATTGTAAAAAATGAAAAGTTTTTCAAATACAAGACCTGACCGCTTTCCAACACTTTATATTTATTTTATAAACTACCCCAAAGTGTACTAGTTGATGTAGCATTCCGAACTCTAGGGATTAAATCATTTTTCACTAACAGCTTGAGAATTAGCAGGGCTTCCTGTTGACACTTGTCATCGCCACTTGGGTTAGTAGCAGACTTGGCTTCTATGCCAGACAAGATTCTATCACATTCCCAATACTTTGTGATAGCAAGTATCTTGTGACTCCATATGTTATAATTTTTACCCATCAGTTTATTTGACTCAAACAACACCAGGTTCTAGATATTGGCCATTTTGCTTAGCAAGCTAGAAAATTACCCTTTCTAAATGCTTAACATTTCTCCCAGAAAAATAAAATTGACTCGTAAATGATCCTAAAAAATTTCAAGCTCTAGCAACTCCTTTAATTTGATCTAGAAATAAATTTTTCTTGAAAATATAAAATGCCAATTTTCTCCCAGAAAAATAAAATTGACCCAGAAATGATCCTAATAAAATTTCAAGCACTAGCAACTCCTTTAATTTGATCTAGAAAATAATTTTTTCTTGAAATTTTTAAATATGAACCCGTTTTTTCAAGCCATTACAAATATTTAAAAACCCTTGTGACTCAAAAAATTTAAAAATAAATTTCCTGAAAATATTGAAACACTTTTTAAAATTTTCTAAAAAGCTTTAAAGAGACTGTAAATGATTAAAAAAATCTGATAATTATTGTGCTAATGCCCTAGCTGTAGGATGCATAGCAGAAAATAAAAAACTTCATGCTCTAATTGCTGCACTTTTTGAAAATCCCTGAAAATTGTGACTGTATATTCTGAAAATCCATGGAAACTCCTTAAAATAGGGACTGTATATTTGTAAACCCTTGTGTGATGCTAAGAACAATACATTTGACGTGCCCTTGCCATTTTGACTTCACATTTTTTGACATTTTGTAGAAGTTTGTTAACGCAACTAAAAAAATGACCTGGGCAAATTATTTCATAAGATTCCCAAGTGATTTTCTAGAAATTTCCAACCTCTGATTTTCTGAAAATGGCTGCAAATTTTATTGTTTTTCCAGCTCATGATTTTCCTTTGCAAAATTGCCAGAGATTTTGATAAAAATGACTGTGATTTCTATTTAAACCCTTGCAATTTTCTGCCTTTCTCTTAACTGCAAATTCATGATTTTTTACCGAAACTCCAATGCCTATACCTTCTCTTCCTGACTACTTTGAAATCTGTACGATTCACAAAAATCAGATCTGTATAAATTTTTGGGTAGCTTTGATTGTCCTTTCCTCTTCTCCTTGAGCTAGGATTGGGCTATTACCATTCTACATTTATCTTTGTTTTCTTCATAATATTCTTCCCCTCTTTCCTTAGTAACTTCTGCCTACTCTTCTCTCTATGGCAGCCCAAAAGTGGTATTCAGAGAATCTCTATCTAGTCTGGCCACTACTTCACCTTCCATTGAGACTTCCCCGGATTTTGGGTCGTAGTATAGGACATGGTCAACACATTGCATAATTGTAGGAAAACCAATTGCATGAGCTAAACCACTCTCAAAAATTCTCTGAGCAAAAGGTGTCCTCTTATTGCTTCCCATTTTACTCCAAAATTCATTCATGTTAATGCGCCCTAGTATTGAATCTTCTACTTTGAGTAAGTTGGTTTCTAAAACAAACATTTTCTTGTAACTTGGATGTTTGTATTTCATTTTTGCAAGCATAATTGGAGCTGAGTTTGTAGGAATGAGCTAGGAAAAAGGTCAACTCAAGGCAACATGGGTTGGCTTTGTAAATGTTTCATTAAGTAGGTAGAGGTTGGCTCAAAGAATGCACAAGTGAAAAGCCCTTGAATAGGGAAAAATATGGCCTAGGGAAATACCTTCACAATGGCATTATTGAGGGGGGACAATGGGAAGAATTAAGAAATATAAACCAGTTGCATGCAGCAATTGTAGACATTGTCAATGACTGCTTGTGTTTAGAGCTAGGGTAGTGCAAATGAAAAAGTGTCTCTTGTAGTCGAGTTTGTGTTGGTAGAATTTAAGCGGTGAGAATTATGATAAGTGTAGGGCAATTTTTTGGAGGCAATTTGGTACGATGCATTCAAGTTTCAAAGCTCTTTGATAGTGATAGTTGATGGAGATGAGTAAAAAAAATGCCACTTTATTCAACATATAATATATATACTTTCTTGGGTTTAATTGTCTTTAATTTTCTCCAAAAACCATTTGTTTGTGTGTTTCTTGAGAATTTTGAGCTCCAAATGAACTCAATAATTTAAGCACTTGTGTTCCATACCATGGCCTTTTCATTGAAATTCTGAGTGATTTGAACTGCTTCAGAAATTATGAGGTTCCAGGAACTGTTTCAAAAGTCAGAAGACTTCTAGGAACAGGCTTTTTCTTTGAAATGAAACCTTTATCTCTCTTGGAAGGAAGCATTTGGTCTTTATCTTTGTTCTTGGAACTAATATGTCAACCGAGAATAGGGTGTGAGAACTAGTGAGGTCATGGAAAACAATGCAAGTCTCTTTTGTTTTCCATTTCGAGCATTTTGGAAATTTTCACCCCTTTGGGAACTTATGTGGTTCTCAAGAATTGTCTATTTTGCCATAATTTCTTTGTAAAAAAATGATGATGAAGTTCCAAATGAGTGTTTTGGGGCAGTAATGGTTTCTAAGAATGGTCTGTGGGTTGAAAAGGTTCCAAGGAACACAGATTTTGCTGAAAGGAAGTTCCAAGTAACTTTCATTTTTCGAAATGAAAGTTTGACTTTGGTATTTTATTTGGTTATGGGAATATGCCTTTGGGCAAAATGAGACATTGAGGAACATCATTGAATTTTGACTAAGCTTAAGAGAAAGAGGAGTTGGAATTTAATTGAAGAAAGATAGACTAAAAAATGAGGGATTTCACTTTGTGGGAGAAAATGACTTGCTAATTATAACGAGACTTTACAAATACAAATCAATGTTCATTTAGACCAAAAATTTTCCAAGGCTCTGAATGAGGATATAACACAAGTGTATGCAGACACTTTATTATAATATTAAACCAAAATAAACTAATATTCACAACATGATGCTCTGTGCCTTGTTGCCACTGTAGAATGCCTCTTGGCATAACTAGGATTAGGGGCCTTGAGAATAGAAGTAGTTCTCTTCTCAAAACATGAAGGCCTTTTCAAATTTCTCTGTCCATTAAGACTTTGTTGTCCTTTTGCAAAGAGGTAATTGGTGTAATGTCCCCATTTTTGGGTTCTCTTGCATTGCAGTTGGCTTTGACCTTCTTGGTGTGTGTTGGCCTTATTAGAGGGGTTATTTGATGTTACCAATGAGCTCAGATGATCTAGATCATAGCAGCATTAATCGTTTGGGGAAAAAATCGGCAAACCAAAAGTTCAGGATTTTTTTGAAAAAATCGGGAAAAAATCGGATTTACAAAAAAATGCAAAAAATTGAAGAAAAACAGTCAGAAAGTAATTTTTTAAAAATTTAATGGCATTTCCATAGCATACAGACATTGCGAGCAAATAAAATATAGAGTTCAATCCATGAATTATAGAAAATAGATTTTCGTTGGTTATACTCATATCGCTGATTAGTGATTACATTGCACAAAACATACTACAATTGCATAAATATCAGATGGTGACAGTTGTCAAAATGTCTATTACAATATAGTTTGTGACTTTGTACAAAGTAAACCTATAAACTAAGTACAAAGTTCCAAAAAAATCAATTGTAGCAAATGACGTGCTAGAGGGCAGAAGCTCCCGCTTCCGATGTTGAAGCTGCTAGGTGATCGGTTGCCTGCTGAGCTTCTTCAAGTATATCAAGAGGCATGCTGGCCCCCGCCATGATATCTACATCTTCAGGCTCAAGACAATATTCAAATTCATCCTCAAGAACATCATCATCAGAGGCAACAATCCACTCAGACTCAGGGTCAATCTCGTTGAGGTCAATTGGGGCATCTTCCTCAATAGTTCTTGTTTTTGTCAATGTAGAAATTAGTCTTTGCTCTACAAGTGAAAAACACAATGACAACAATTGAAATTGATTGCAAGCGTATTAAAAGTCTCACCTTGAGCTTTCTTTAGCTTCAGGCCCAGGTTGTGGTGAACAAACACCAAGTCATTCATCCGTTTTTGTGTTAAGTGGTTGCGTTTCTTGGAATGTATGTGTTCAAAAACACTCCAATTACGCTCACAAGCGGATGAGCTGCATGGCTGGGTCAAAATGCATATTGCCACCCACCTTAGATTTTTGCATTCGTGGCAAAAAAAATCCCACCATTGAGCTGAAAGTTCAAAGAACATTATATGGAGATGAGTA
The DNA here is from genome assembly GCA_007258455.2 of Sequoia sempervirens. Taxonomy (NCBI): domain Eukaryota; kingdom Viridiplantae; phylum Streptophyta; class Pinopsida; order Cupressales; family Cupressaceae; genus Sequoia; species Sequoia sempervirens. The sequence continues at coordinate 3,873,630 of VDFB02000016.1, read as the reverse complement.
TCATGTAAGAATATCTTAAAATCTAAGACACATTTAATGATCGTGTGACATGAAAAATCAAAAGATTATCAAAATTTTATAGTCTACCTGGTTGGAAGGTCTTTCGGCCTTCCACGACAACCTTAGAAGAGAGAAAATCCCTTCCCTTCCTGTACAATTGCAACTCTGACATAGCTTCATGCAATCATTCTTGGTTTGGAAACATTTTGGCCATGCACTTTAACAATCCTTGTGTGATCTCAGCATCAATTTGTCTGAATGAAGAGTTGTAGAACAATGATGGATTGAGAAAGTATCTTGCAGCATGGAGAGGGGAGTGCATTTGTCCATCCCATCTCCTATCTATTATGTCCCACAATGGCATATACCTATCCCTGTCATTTTCTAGCCTACCTCTCATCACCTCCTTGGCCCTATCCATGGCCTCATACAAGTATCCCGTGGGGAATTTATCCCCATCCACTAGCCTCAAGACTTTTACTAGAGGCTCCGAAAATGATACAACTTGTTCAGCCGCATTCCAAAAACTAGTAGAATACATGTAATTTGTGACTGCCATGCCATCTGTTTGATTCCCAAAGCCAGACTCCGTCCACTCTCTTGAAACAAACATTCGTTTCAAATTCATTTTTTGTTGACAAAGAGTCTGTAGTGCAAGAAAATGTGTTGCGAATCTTGTCACCCCTGGACGAACTAGGTACTTGCCCTCTATGAAAGACCGCATCATACTCAAAGCCCTTGTGTGATTATAAATATATTTGGCAACAGAGCGAGCCTTGTGCAGTATCTCCTTAACCCATTCAATTTTCCCAATGTCCTCTAGGGTTAGATCAATGCAATGTGTTGCACATGGGGTAAAAAACGTGGAGGGGTATTTTTCTATCAGAAGTCTCCTAGTAGCAACACAAGCAGCAACATTGTCTGTAATAAATTGAACCACATTTTCTGGCCCCACTGCCATGACTATCGAGTCATACATATCGAACAATGCAGCTGCAAATTTCATTGTATTTGATGCATGTACAAATCTCAAAAAACAGTGCCAAGATTAGAAGAGACAAGGAAGTTGATGAGGGTTCGGTTCCTTCTATCTGTCCATCCGTCTGACATAATGGTGCACCCACTATTAGTCCACTCTGATCGATGCTCTTTAAGAACATCTTTGACATCGTTTACTACCTCATTGAGCATACTAGTCCTCAATGTCTGATAAGATGGGGCTCGAAACCCAGGACCTGCAGCTGCAAGAGCATCAACCATAGCTTGCCAATATGGAGATCTGGCAGCATGGAATGGCAAGCTCGAGGAGTACCAAAAATTTGCAATGGCCTTCTTCGCTTGATCGTGAACATTCTTCCTCCATCCTGTACTCTCCAAAGTGGTCTGTGATCTTGGTGTAGTATGAGGTTGGAAGAAAACATCAATGTTTCCTCCACCTGTGTTTGGGCCATGTGTTGTAGAAGAAGGTGTTGATCTGGATTCCCTAAAACCCCCATGCCTACCATCCTCCTCATCCAAGTTATTCCTCTTCACACTTGCAGAATTAGAACCTGTTTCAACTCCTGTTCTTGCTTTTTTGGCCTTATTCTCAGCGATACCATGAAGAGCTTGTTTTGCCTGATATGTGACATCTGTAGGGCAATCTCCGCAAATGGTGGTGTTATTCCCTGGTTCTTTTGACAAATGCCATTTGAATTGATAAATTCCACCACCGACTTCACCCTGGCACCAATTGCATTTAACCTTTGCACTACCATCAATTGGTGTGCAATGTGTCCATGCAAAGTCTTTCTGACGTGGCATTGTGATCACTGATCAAGAATGAAATCTACAAAAGCATTTTATTTCTCTAAGATAAAATTGAAATTTGATAAAATTTAAAATAACCAGCTAATTTCTTATGAACTATTGATTATATTTAGTTTTACTATTTAGTAATTTGCTGTATTTTTTAATACACTAAATATTTTTAAAATGATATAATAATAATAATTAATTAAAATTAATTAATGATATTTGTAAAATAATTAATTAGAAAATAGTAATATAGTAATTTGAAAATACAGTAAATATTTTTAAAATAATATAATAATTGTGATTATTATAAAATAATAATTGTATTTTAAAATTATATTTATACAGTAATTTTAAAATAAATAATAAGACAATATCAATTAAATACTAAATAATAATAAAACTAAATAAATATATTTAAAAATAATACAATATTTTTTATTTAGTATATTATTGATTTTGAAAAAACAATACAGTAATACTAATTAAATAATACTAAATTACTGTATTGTAAATCTTAGTTTTATTAGTATTAAAATTAATAAATAGAAATAAATAGTAATACAATATTTAATTAGTATTATTTAGTATATTAGTATTTAAATTAATAAATAGAAAAAAATTATAAATTTATAATAGTAAAACGGTAAATCTTTAACAATAAAATCAAAATGCATTTATGGAAAAATGCAAGCCTACCTTAGACACGGGACTTTGAAGGAGCCCAAATCTGCAACAAGCAATGGCGTCGCTGGAAGAAATGGTGAAGTCGGACGCTTTCAAATTCGCCTTTGAAGACCCTGAACTCTGAAGTCCGCTGCTTTCATTTGATGCCCGTCGCATTTTCACTGCAACTTATACAATTTCGCGTCATTTTAGGGTTTGTTTTTGTTGCGGGAATTTAATGGCGGGTAGGTGAGATGATTAATCGTGATTTTTTCCAGATTTAAACACGATTTAAACGGGGAATGAGTCGTTGACTATTGTCAACAATTTTTTGAAAAAATCAGGGAAAAAAACGTGCTGGGTGCCGACTAAATGAAAATCGTGATTTTTTCTAGATTTATGCTTCTTTGATCTAGATGACTCAAATGACACTTCTTGAATTTATTTTCGGCTTTTGGTGTGCTCTCCAAGATTCTTGGAGAGAGAATTTATTTATAGTAAGTCATCCAATTGGGTCCAATTCTCATTATTTATAATTGGTATCACTCTAGTGCACCCAATTTTTGATACCAGTGCTTTTCGACAATGTCTGCAAATCAAATGCATTAATGAGCTATAATTTAATTATTTTTACTAAGGTTGCTAATTTTATAAAATTAATTTAATGGGCACCTTAGTATAATAGCTTGTTGGAATAAGAATTGAAAGTTTTAAATGTTGGATGCTGATAAAGTGATTTTTGGTGGTGGAAATGTTTAAATAATAATATCAATCACTTTTTGGAGTAATAAGGCGTTTTTTTTTTTTTTAGATTGCAGGAATTGGATAGCATGACCCCTTATAAACTACAGTGCGCCTGGTAAAATTTTTAACGTGATCGGCGGTGCTGGTGCGACACGCCCTCCAGTTCCACGGGGGTGGGGGAGACTAGAACTTGTGACCAACCTCCTACTATAGGAAAGATTTAGCCAACCAAGCTAGGGCCCCAACCCCAGTAATAAGGCGTATTTAATTTATAAAGTAATTTTATATTATTTTCTGAGGTTTCCAAAAATGTTATAAAAGTAGCTTTGTGAGCTCATTTGCATCATTCTGGATATTGTTTATTTCTCTTGGAGATTTGTGTCTGTGGCCAGATTTCTCATTGAAGGGACTAAAACCCCAACGGTTTTCCTAATGGACGAAAATCATGGTAGTGCAATTCCAGCCAGGGATTGACAGTGTGCTAAAGATTTGGGATTTGCGGACGAAAACCCTTAACCTGTTATAGTAATTTCATCCATAAGCCGTCATTGCGCTTCTTGGAAGCAAGACAAATTATCTCAGATTTTTACCAGGCAATGTGAAATGTCAGAAGATATTAGTGAAGATCAAAAAGCCTAAGTATCGTGCGTGCAGAAGATTATAGAATTAATAAAATATTGTATTTATTGCTGTTGGGCATGTATACCCAGCCGTACAATTCCAGCCTCCATAAGGAGCCATTCAAGTCAAAGGATGAGTTTGGTTTAATATAAGGCGATCAGCCATTCCCATAATCCAACGCAGCATATTATTGAGATTTTCAAGGCAGCAAGGAGGATACGTGGCAAGAAAAAGGTCTGCTGTACATTTCCAAGGAATGAGGGAAGGGTTAAATCTTTGGTTTTAGGGCTTAAAAGCCTTCACAAGTTCTAGCGCAGCTTATTTGGTGGTCAATAAAGTCAACACAGCTCACAAAAGGTAGTCTCCATTCAAAAGGAAGCTGCTGTACCTTTTTAGGAGTCTCGGAAACTTTCAAAAAAGTGTGGGAAAAAGACAACTCAAGTCTCCTAAGGTCTCTTTGCTAGCTGCCAATAGTTTGAAAATTCAATGAAATACGTTTTTGGAGTCTTATCGCTGGGAATTGCTATGCACAAGAGGTGATGTGGCACTTGGAAAATGCTAAGGACTGGTCAAGGGTCTAGTGTAGCATTAAGAAAGGATTAAAGTTTGAGGTGGATGCTGATTTGGGTTTATATTTCTGCTGTTCACAGGACAGCAAAAATAAATTCATGAATATTTAAATATTTGTGCAGTTTAATCAGACCTGTAAGTAATTTCTGAGTGTAACAAAATTGTATCAGCAATATACACAGAGGCTAATAATATTTGAAGCATACTTATATTTGTCAGTAAATTATCAAGAACAATTGTATGGACCCTTGGAATTGAAAATATCAATTTAAGGTACCTATTTATGGTGTAATACAAAGTGTTTGACAAAATGTCCTTGCAATACTCAATGATTACTAAATGTTTGGGATTATGCCTAGCCACTTGTGAGTTAGTTGCAGATTTTTATTCGCATTTGGATCAGAAATAAAGAATGTATCATTGCATGCTAATCATTTGATGGAATTCTTGTGAACCCAATCTGAATTTTTTTGAAAGAAACCGGTAGGGGTTTTTACAATTGGGCTGGCTATTTGTGAGAAACCTTCCATAAACCTCTGATACTATATTGCTAAACCCATAAAATTGCAAACTTCATGGATGTTCTTGGGATCTAACCATTCCATGATGGCTTTAATCTTTGAGAGGTCCATAGAAAGCCCATGCTTTGAGATGATATGATCAAGTAATGTACCTTCCTTTGGTAGAAGCTACATTTGCACAACTTGCCAAAAAGCCAATGTTCTTTGAGCCACTCTAGGACATCCTCAAATGTTGCTTATGCTCATCTTTGTTCATTGAGAAAACAAGGATATCATCAAGGAACACTATAACAAAATAATCTAAGTATTCCTCAGACACCATTGATCAGATTCATTAATGTTCCAGCGTTTTTTATTAAAGATAGAAAGGTACTACTATAAATTTGTAGTGACAACATTGCATTTTGAAGGTTCTTTTGGACACGTCTTCTTCCTTTATTCTGAGATGGTGATCACCATATCTCAAATCTATGTTGAAAAAAACTTGGACACATCTTGCATTTTATTAAATATCGATTCTAGGAAATGGATACCGGTTTTTGATGGTTGCCTTGTTTAATATCCTCTAATCAATGCAAACTAAGGGTTCTGTCCTTCTTGACAAATAATAAATATGATCAGTTCGCAAGGTGAAATATATGGTCGAATAAGAGTTAAGACCTTTAATTCAACTAACTGTTTCATAGTCATTTGGTATGGTTCCTCTGAGAGAGGTTTAGTTTAGTTGGGAGATAAATTGGAAAAATGAACTCATATCTGGGAGGTAGTCTCATTGATTCCTCTAGGAAAAGATATCTGAATTCCTGCATTATTAGAAGCTCATCAAATTGTTCAATCTGGACAATATACAACTGGGAACCCTACTCATGAACTCTTTTAACTTGAATTGAATAATTTTGTTTCAGACTAATGGACCTTTTCACTCTATGAAACCAGATTTGATTTCCATTATTATCTTCACAAACAAGAACCTTTTGGTGAACCTTGGCCTTAGCTCTATGCTCCCATGTCCAGTTTATAACATTGACAACATCATAGTCACTTAAAGGGGATATGTATGGATTTAGATTAGTGGTATAATTGTCATTTCAAGTTGTGTTTCAACCAAACAGTGGTCCACTTTATGCGTTTTCTTATTCCCCTATACTTGACTTTCCAACTGTCTTTCATAAAACCAACTTTCCTAGGGATTCTCTTAGTTAGTTCTGGAGAAACAGAACATTTGATTGCTCCTGTATCAACCAAAATACTAACAAGAAATCCAAAAAGCTTATCCTAAATCTCTATTGGAACTAACTTGATGTTTGACTTGTCCGTTATTCAGTATTTCATGGACTTTATGCTGGGGCTGACCCTGCTGCTGCCACCTCCCATTTCCTGTTCTACCAGGTTTTGTTGGGAAGTAGATGGCATAATGATTAACACCATGAGGATTCTTTTATCCTGGTTATGAGTGCTACCATGACTGTTTTGCTGAAAATTGTGGTCACAACAGTTCTGATTACTAAAATTTCTCTTCTGATCCTTATTCTTGTTTTACCGAGACTTTCCAAAACCACTTCTATTGCTATCATTGTTCTTAAAATAATTTTGTTGTGTGAGTTGTGGTCATCGTTGGGTGGTTTGACTCTTTTCTATTTAGTTTTTTCCTTGATTCAGCAATTGCATTGACCTTCTCTCGCTTGATGGATTTTGTGAATGAAGTCTCCATATATATTGGTCTATAAACTTCAATATCATCGCTGATTCAGGATTTAAGACCTCACAAGAAATGATCAACTTGAGAGGGTTCAACCCCCCAAGAACTTTGGTAGGCAATGGAGTAAGGCAGTGAATTTTCCCTGATACTTAATCACTATCACATCCATGGTGACAAGACTCAAACTCAGCTCGGACTTGGCAAGCTGATTTTTGATTTAGGCTCGGACTTAGCACTCAGTCAGTAAATCGAGAAATCATGAAATATAAAGATTTTTATGTATTTAAATATTTTACCATGCACCCTTCAATAAATCAACCTCAAAGACATAATAAACTTTTCAATTAGAAGCTACTCTGATCACATGCATAAGTATACATTGCTCAAGGGGTACTCTCCCATGCCCAAATTAAAACCTTTGAGACCACACAGGTGGTCATGGCGCTTTCCATTTTTTATAATTCTATCACTTTTAACTACCATCCAAGAGTCCTCCAAACCCCTCAAAAAATGTGAATGTAGAATCCATAGAGCGATAATTAGGCCCTAACCATGTTTGCTGCCATAGACTGTTAGGTTTGAGTGTTTTCAATTTTTTTCTCTAATTTTCATGCGTGATTTGACTGAGTCTCAGTGACATTACTTGCTAGGTTGGTGAGTCCAGTAGATATGGCAAGTCTGGTCAGACTCATTGGGCATGTGGGTCTTGAGACTTTGGGCCTTGGTTTGCTTTGCCTGCCTCAGGACTCATTGAGCTCGAGTTAGTCCTGGCAAGTCTTGTAGCTCTGGTCATATCTCCTTTAAAATGAAATCTAGTTGCTTTTTCAATCGAATTACAACTTAGTCAGCTATCTTTCCTAAACAAAGCCACAAAATGATCCCATGTGGTGTTTTCAAGTGTCAAACTCTTTTCAGTGTTGCAGTATTTACACGGTACACCAGTTAGAGGCTCAAACTACTTTGCCATTTCTACTAGCTAGGTCTCAACATCATCTCCAAAAGCTGATCCATTGTACTTTGGTGGGGATATCCTCTCCAAGTCTTTAGTTAACTCATTTTCGATATGGGTCGATTTATGGCTTACTTCATTCTCTCGATTTGCCTGCCTATGGTTGCCATTGTGGTTCTCATTGGCACTATCATTATTCCGCTCCAGGTCATTTTCTTTCTCTGCCAACATGGTTTTGCCAACCTTCATTTTGAAGCTGTTATATCCATAAGGCAATGATTTGATTGAATGTGTGGTACTGGTCAGCCTTGGTGTTCTCCACGTTGATTTGATTGCCATTGAAACCTGGCACTTGACTACAGTTGGCATCATTGTTGCCAACAACTCCTCTCCTGGTTCATGCCATCTTGGAACCTGCAGAAGAGGGAACAAAGTTGTTTAGATAAAGGTCCAAGTGTTTGAACCAGGGTTCTAATGGCATATACAACAACCACTCACACATCCAAAATGATAAAAACTTGCCCAAATATAAATCTCTAGTTGTGAATTTGTATGTCAAAACCCAATGAAAGAGGCACGTGCAAACCAAACAATCAATTCCAACTCAAAAAAGAGAACTCCCTCAATCAAGGAAATTGAATTCAAGCAATCATAATCAAATTCAAAATCCAAAAGTGCACATGAAAATTTGTTAAAAGCCACTAATTTCAAAATCAAAGTCAACTTAGAATTAAGACATAATCTAAGCTTTCAATCACACTTTAGATCAAATGATTCATCAACACCCATACCAACCAATGTTCTAATGTGCACGTGTGTGATCCCTCTCTGACATTGCACCTAAACCATGATTCTTACTCTCCCCTCCTATTCTAGTTTATTCACTAGCTTCAATGTAACAGCTAAGCTTAAATTTATATCATTTTATCCTAATTTATTTCAGCACAAATTAAGTGAGAACATATAGAAAAAGGTAGTGAATAGTGGATGCCTCAAGAGAGTCTAATACTACATGATTATAGAACCTGATTGAACTTATAGATTTATATTTCATTTCCCAAGAAATTTTAATTTGGATAGTTTTATGGTTAGCTTAACAAAAAATCAAAGTTTATATTGAATTTTTGTAGTGTAATGATAAATTACAGAATTTTCTTGGAATTGATTGATATTGACTAATTTAATATTTTAAATTTTTTTATTTTTGGTAATAGGGTTTCATGTTTTTGTTGTTTTAGATTCAACTTATTCGTATTGAGCTCAGAGTGCCAGAATATGGATGGACAACTCAGAAAGTTTTTCATTTTCTCAACGTTATTGTGAATGGAGGTAAGCCTTAGATAAATAGCTGCTGGTAATAAGGGTTTGGAGCAGTTATTTTAATAGATCAAAATGTACTGCATTGAAGTCTTGGGGTCAGATGTATTTCCACTGTGAATGTGAATCAGATAACAATAGCATCACCTAGTCATGGATTGCCTATACCAGTCTTCTGTGAGTAGGATCCAAGTTTTTAAATTGCAAGTTGTTCCCAAATCAATTTGCTGTAGGATAATTGGGGTTCAGTGCATTTATTTCTTTTAAATATCAATAATCCAGGAAGAAGAATCCTATTTTATACTTGTTTTGATCATTGTCTGCAATTTTTCAATGAAAAAGTATTTTATTAAGAAAGTTCTGTTTCCTTGTTTTGCAGTTCGCTGTGTGGTCTTTGTATTCCGCCAAAGTGTGCAAAACATCAAACCTGAGGTGCATTTTTGTTATTCTTTCTTCTATTCTACTCTTCATCTTTGGTGTGTATCTCAAATTATTAGTTAATGTGTATAACATTATTAAGTCAATGCTTACAACTTTTGCTTTTTTGCTGACTTTTACTCTGGTGATTATGACATACTTAGATTTTGAAATATGTTTTACTTGATATGCCTGGGCTGCTATTCTTTACCACATATGCGCTGTTGGTGCTGTTTTGGGCAGAGATTTACTATCAGGCATTTATCTAAACCAGTTCATTATTGTTATTCCAATTCAGGCTGTACTAGCATATTATGTTTTGTGAACTCTATTATGGTCATAATTTTAATTTGGATAACTCTTTACAGGCACGTGCTATATCAACTGATGGTCTTAGACCTACATTCATGACAATCAATGCTGTCATCTATCTTTTTCAGGTAAATAGCCACTGAGTGTTGACATACAGACGATCTTAGACTTACATTCATGACAATCAATGCTGTCATCTATCTTTTTCAGGTAAACAGCCACCGAGTGTCCACATCCAAGTTGTCCTGGCAATTTGTTGTACATAATTAGATTGAACTTCAATTTCAACTCTCAAATAGGAAAACTGAGAGTTTTGAAGGAGGGTTATATCTTTTGATGGTAATAGTTAAGATTAGAACCATGGATAGATAGGAGCTTCTTTTCTAAAGTTAGTTAGGAGGTCCTTTTATAAACAGGACTTATATCAGATCAAGACTTGATTTAACTGGATCTTAGGATAAAATTTTAGCAAAAGGTGGTATATTGGCATCTAGTTCAGGTGAAATGCTTTTTGGAAAGTATTTGGCGAATTTCTGCTGATAGATTATTGAAACAGAAAGCACGTGGAAGCAAGAAATTTAAAAGGAACAGCAACCTCTCCCATTGCATTTATAATGCTTAAGTTTTACTTTGTTTCTCATTTTTATCATGATATATACAATTCTGTCATTTGTGCCTTACATGTGATGAATGCAAAGCTGTAAGCTATTTAGGGTTTTAATAAGGGTAGGGTTATGATGTTAAGGAAAACAAGCGTTTAAAATTCAAGTATTGCTATCTTTGTTCGAACTTTGAACAATCTTAGTTGAAAAGGAACTAAATAGAATAGTAAATAGTTTTTCATTTAGTTAGGCACTCTCTCTCTCTCTCTCTCTCTCTCTCTCTAAATAGGGAATGAAGAAAAAAATGACTATCTTTTGCATATAAATCAATAACTCAAATTCATTTCTCTTTTGTGCATTTTCACACCCGCTTTTTCAAACAAATATCTATTTCTCTCAAAAATATCTAATTTGACCCCTTTATCATGTTTTGAAAGTCAATTTGCAGTTTTTAACAAGATAGGAATCTTCCTAGGGTATAGATATAGGAAACCCACTTCATTTTTGCAACAAAAAAAATGAAAATAACATTTTAGAAGACCTTTAAATTTCTCATTTTAATTCCAAACGTCCATCATATAATTAAGGTGCATTCTAACATTTTACAAGGCTATTTAGTTTTTTTCTTCCAAAGCAACTAATATGCATGAGCGAAAATTATAAAAGCACACAAGGGAATGCAAATATTTTCTAGGCTAGCATAATAGGGATCCAGAATCACACATGATTCAAATAGGGTTTCATAGGTGTAAACATCTCATGTCTTTTAGATAGGTAAATGCAATAGACAAACCATGCGAACATCTCCAGTTAACCACCATTGGGATTTTATCTTTGTTATCGGGTTCTTCTATTTTGCCCCTGTATCTGTGTGGGTACGGTTCTGGTCTTGATTCTTTGCTGGTTCTTCTAGGGTCCTTCCTGGGTTCCTTGTGGCTCCTTCAAACCTTGGGTTCCCTGTGGATCCTTCACAAAAGGACCCACAAGGAACTTAGGGTGCCAGGACCCTGGGCGAACCCAGCTGAACCTAGGGGGACCCAAAGGTTGCACCCCCACGGCACCCCCCCCCAACCAAAAAAAAAAAGGTAATTTTTTAAAACATTTTTTAATGTAAGTTAACAAGAAACAGGTAGGTAATTTGTGCAGTAACAGGAAATGCCAGCTTTTGGGAGACATTTGGTATGGTTTGCTGTCAAGTGTATATGCATATATATGTATTTATGTATGTATATGTGTATGTATATATGTATATGTATGTATGTATATATGTTATATGTGCATGTATATATACATACATACATAAACATGTAGGTTGTTGGTGCAGTAACAGGAAATGCCAGCTTTTTGGAGATATTGGGAATGGTTTGCTGTTAAATGTATATGAATATGTATGTATTTATGTATGTATATGTGTATGTATATATGTATATGTATGTATTTATGCATGTATATATGTTATATGTGTATGTATATACATACATACATACCATACCATACCATACATACAATACATACATACATACATACATACATACATGGCAATTTCCTATTGAAAGCGCATGGAAAGCTAAAAGGGTACTTGACTTCATTCTTACTAACTTAGAAATCAATAGGTGTTAATTTTTTCAATAAAATGCATATACCAAGATGATTTATTCATTCCACATGAGGGATATTTGTACAATTTTTGATGTGTAGTTGGGACCCTCTTTTGTAAGATGCACATTTTAACAAACCCCATATTTAAGCTTCATATCCCTCCTTTTCCTCAACTATAATCAATGTGCATGATGTTTTATACATCCACTCGACATACTAACCAAATATCCAATATAAACTATTAATTTAGTCAATAAGTTTAAATAAATATTTAAACATATATGACAACTAGTGTACAATATGCAGCCCTGTTTTGCCTTTGTTTTTTTTGTTTTGAGGAATGTTTTGTGATATATTTGCAATGTTTGATACAACAATATAATGCAGAAAAATAGAAGATATTGCAATAATATTTTCAACTTAAAAACTGAACATTACATAGGGAATACACAGCTGAAAATTCCAGATTTTTAAATCAGCTTAGATACTAAGTATTTTCACAAAATATCAACAACCCAGTTCATAAAATATCCCCTATCTCTAAAACAACAATACCCAGAAAATCTGGGAGTACAAATCATGAACTCACAGGTAAGATATGCCTTGGAGCCCTTTGAAAATGGATGCCAGCTGCAAGTAACACCTCCAAAGGAAGAAAATATGCCAACACAGTGCTTTCCAGCCCTATCTTGCTACGATAGAAGAGGTATTTGCAGCAGTAGCAGTTTAAACCTCCACGTCAACTCTGCAACAACCACTACAGTCAGAAATAAATGCTTTTTCAGACCTCCACGTCCTATCCAGCAAGGATTAAACTTATACATCAGCAAGTTAATCCTCCATTTCAATCAATATATCTCCAATTTCTTGTTGATTCCTTTAAACCCTAATAAAAATCTTCTTGAATTCATTGAAGCTCAAATATAATCTTTGGATGAGATTATTCAATCAAGTGCTCTTGGGTGATCTTCCACACCTGCAAACACTGTCCTCTCTGAGGGTTTTTGTCCTCAAAAAGCAATGGCTTCCAACCAACAAACCCTTGCTGAAGCTCTTCTCGCAAATTTGTCCAAAACAAGAATAATAATCATGATAATGAATGTGCAAAATGAGCTCTCAATGCCCTTTTATATTTCCATGCCCAATTTGCATTTGAATTTCATTTTCTTTAATTTCCCAATCTTTGATTCTTTTAATTTTGATGCACAACTTAGTAATATAACATCCCTTTAAAGTCATTTATATCTCCCTTTTAAATTGGTACTTAACTTTATATTATAAAGTGCACTTTAAAAATCACTTATATCCTTTTAAATATAAAGTCCTTTTTAATTTATTGATAACGCATAAAGTTAAATAATTTAATTTAACTTTATTATTTGACATTATTAATATTAAATCATAGGACCAATATTAACAAATATAACTCCAGGATATAATTATGCTGTCATGCCAAATATAGAAACTTCGCCAGCTGACCAAACCACGACTTACTATAAATAGTAAGTATGAGCAACACATCCAAGTGACTTACAAAAAATAGTGTAGTTCAACGTGTCCAAAATGGTCTCCGAAAGGCACACCACAAATAAATTGGGACATTGAGCTGAAGAGTATTGAAATAAGCACCAAAGGGTCTGCTGAAGAGCCATAGATCACCCTCAAAGGGGTCCCCCAAACAACTTGTTAGCCTATGGGGACCAGTTGGTAGACTAACGACTGCATTTGACCACTACCTAGGGAAAGGGGACATTCCAACTAGTGTGATAAACTTCTTAATGACAAGTTTAAACATATTTGAAATGCAAGTCGAAGTGCTTTGGTGAATTTGTTAAATTCAAAGCATCTAGAAAGAATCCAGTTGGGAGGCATATTTAATCTTTTATGTCAAACAATAGAGGGCATATTTGACTCGAACTACACGGTTGAATCCTGATAGCAATATCACAATTTGACACGCTGTGGAAATACCTCCTACTTATCAATTGATGAGCTAAAGGGGCTATATAATGAATGGTTCATAAGGCACAACACTTGCTGAAGGTTTTGCAAATGGGGTTGCAAGCTAAGTGGGCTTAACCTTGGGGAAAACTCTGTGGTTAAGCGCACTTGAGCTGGAGTAGTACCAGGATGGGTGACCTCTCGGGAAGGCCCAGTGCTTCACCTCTGTGAGCATCATCTAGATGCAATGAGTGCTAAGTGGACCATTCATTATCATGAGAGATGGGTTCTTGTGAACCACTACTCATGAAACATGTGTTAATGAGTTTGACTCGAACTACATGGTTGAATCCTGATAGCAATATCACAATTTGACATAGTGTGAAAAGTACCTCCTACTTATCAATTGTTCTCCTTGTTCTATGTAACTAAGCCAACAACATATGTTGACTTGTTTTAATTTTTTCTGGATTCAACTGTGATGAAATATTTTTATATATCATCATATTTTGATATATAAAAATATTTCAACACAGTTTAATCCAGAAAAATAAGTAGAACAAATTATTATAGACTGGAAAAATCATATTTTTGAACATATGTTGAAGTAAAATGACAAAACTATGTGGGAATCAGCCATGAAAGTAGAGTATGATGGCTCATGAGTAATCATATACTTGGGTATTGGTGGAATTGTCTGTGTAAACAAGCCAATTGAGATGCTAATAAGTGTACAAGGTTAAATGCAAGACATGTCGTACTTTGGATAAGTACAAGGCCCCTCTTGTTGCCAAGGAAAATTTACAAGAAGGGATTGACTATGATGAGACCTTTGCTCCTACTTTTGAGATGGTCATCTCAACCTAATTTGGTTGGAAGGGGTATTAGATAAATGTAGAGAGCCTTTTGGAATGAGAATTTGGAAGAAGAGGTGTGTATGATGTAGCCAAAAGGATTTTAAGGGCTTGGCAAAGAACACCTGATTTTTCTAAATAGTCCTACTTAGCCTCTACAATTTGGTACAACAAGGTTGACCAACATCTGTGGATTCAAAAGATTTTATCCAACTCCCTATGTCAAAAGTGATGATTATATGGTGATTCTCATTGTGTATGCTGATAAACTTTACATCATGGTTGTGGGGCTGGTGTGATTCAGTGGGTGAAATCAGATTTATATTTTTTCTGTTTTCCTTGAGATATTGTCCTACTACACTACTCCCTTGATGTAGAAGTTTTGAAGCTTGAACATGTCATGAGATCTTGTGGGTAGAGTACCTTTGCATGGTGTCATTGGATATTTTTCAGTGGTCTGTAATTAGATGTTTGTGCTGAGTGAGCAACTAGTGAGTGTGAAATCAGATGCTTTGGTCTCAATTTCTAAGGGTTGATTGGTGTCAGACATTAGAAGAACAAGGGCAGAGTAAAGTCTGGGTTTGAGTTCTTTCTACACATGCTTGATGTTATGCAAGTGTGACGTGTCCATCAAAAATTTGACATAGTTTGCATGATTTGACTCAGCAATCAAGAGATGTGAGAAAATCCTAACATGAATTGTCAATAGAGTTTTTGTAACACCAAGAAAACTTTGTAGTTCTAGGAGGTTGTGAGGAATTGGTCAATAATGGATAATCTTGATCTTTGCTAGCTTCACGATCAATGATGTAGTCCAAATATTGCAGTATGTTGGTTTGCAACTTGTGGGTACAAAGTGTGTCAAAATCTTTCTAAACATGTCCAATGTGCTTCTCCCATGTCTTAATACAGATGAGGATGTTATTTGAATAGACAATGGTGATGTTGTTTGTGAAGGGTCACAGGATATCATTTGTAAGCCACAAGAAGTTTGTAGGTGCATTTGTGGAACAAAAGCCATCATCAACCAATCATACTTGCCTTTCTTTGTCTCAAATATTGTCTTCTATGTTGACCAAAACTTGGATAACTGAAGTTTAGATCAATCTTTGTGAATGATTGTGCAACTTGAATTTGGTCCAAAAGATCATCAGTGTGAGTAGAGGATAATGTGTTTCATAGGGATCTTGTTTTGTGGAAGATACTCTAAATAGAGATGCCACAATCCACCCATCTTGGGTGCGATGAAATTTGGAATACTGAAAGGTGATGAAATTGGTCAAATCTTACCTTGGTCAAGGAGATCTTGAATTTTTCTACAAACCTCATCATTCTCCCAAATTGATTTGTAATACAAATGGTGATCTCAAGATGAGATCAATGTAATGCTTGATGGACCTGGAATGCCTTTGGTTTCTTTAGAGATATTTTCATATTGTTGTAACAAAGTATCAAGCTTTGTTTTTTGAGATGCAAATTCAAAAGATTGAGTTGCTAGAGTATGCTTCTTTGAAGTGTTTTGTAGTAACTCTGGGAAGACCATGAGTAGTACAAACTTTGTGCGTGAGAGACAAGCTTTATAGATAATGAGATGTTGGAGGGGACCTTGGAATGTGATAGAACAATTTTTGACCTTGATAGACTGAGATTGTGGCTTAGCTTTGTATGTAGCTATATCTGTGGTCATACAAATGTAGCTTACCAAGAAAAACGCCACAAATTCCTAGTGGTGTGACATCGCGAGTGAGAGAGTTTCGCATGTGTGACATTCTCAAATGTGCACTAACAAGCTATCCCAAGTTGTGGTCTCTACTGAAACAAACATAGTAGCGGGATGGACATCTTTAGAGTTGTGAAGGTAATCCCTGTACTTTTGAAGTTGTTGATGGTATATTAAGCCTTCAATTGTTGAATTCATTCATTTGATGCTTCACTGCTGATATATCCTTGGAAATAAGATGTTGAGATTGGCTTGCACCTTGAATGGAATTTTGTATTGAAAATAAAACCTAAGAGTTTGACGTGGGACCTGGTTGAGCATTAGGTCTTTATACTGTGAGAAAGTTCTTTATAGGTCTTTATACTGTGAGAAAGTTCTTTATTCTTCTAAAGCTTCCTAGATAAGCCTTTGGGCTCCTGCTGAAATTGTTTTCTTTGCATCATTGGACACCTTTGTTTTATGTTGCTCTTTTGGATAGATTGAATCAGACTTGGGGTGTATTCCTTCTTTCTGATACTACAATCAAGTCGACAAGCATGACTTAGAACTCATTATAGAAATCAAATGATGTAATGTCCCCTTTTTATGACATCCTCTTTCAATTAGGGTTGATTTGGGTACACTTACTATTTTTAGTAAGTGCTATTTTTAGCGGGGGGTCTAGTACGGTGCTTCAGTCTTTGGTGAGCCTTCTCGAGCGTCTCAGTCTCTCTTCGACTCATGTTTCAGGGCACAATTTACTATTTTTAGGACTTTCTAAAAATAGTAAGTTAATTAGGGTTAGCTAGACCTGGTCAGGATGGGTCTCTGCAACACTTATTCAGTCGATTCAAATTTCTAAGGTTGAATCATTGGAAAATTGAAGGAATGTTTCGAAAAGTGAGCTTAAATAAAGTACCTTATATTTTAATGTTGAGGGGTCATAAGGGGACATTTTTGTACCTTGGTACCTAGTTTAATAACTTAAAAGTCTTTTTAAAAGAACTTCAAAGGTATTTTATTATGAGCTTAATTGGGGGACGCCTAAGGTGGATATGGAGCTAATATTTAATAAAGCTAATGTGAAAATAAGACTTAAAATTATATCTTTTAAAGCTATCTCAATCTTGGGTGCCAAAATGATGAAATAGAAATTAAAACAATGAAATATTACTTCTCTTGGGGCGTTGGAAAATGAAAGGAGATATAAGGAAAGAAATAGTCATTTTTGATTATGCTGGGATTATGAAACTTCGTTGTACATTTCTTTGGAAGCTTGGCTTTGGAGGAAACAAGGGTTTGCAAGGACGGAAACCTCTATAGATCACACTCTCTTCGTGTTTGAGAGACAACATCAGGAGGGTTTTTGGAGGTCTCATTCAGAGGCTTCATTTGTGCTTCAAGTTGCAGATTTAGACTTTCGAGATGAAGATTATCGATATTTTTTGAAGTGGGATTGTTGGTTTTGGCTTGTTAAATCTTGGTTTTTGATTTTGGTGATGATAACACAATTTGGTGGTGATTCTCATAATTTCTGGGCACTTTGTGTAAGCACCTGAAAACCACATTTGAGCTCATATCTTTGAGAAGCATTTTTAATTCATTATGGGTATTGATTAGAAAGGGTCCTCTTCTCATGGCGATCATAATGAGTGGTGGATTGCAATTTTTAGTGAAAGATTTGATTTTATAGAGCAAAATCGCCCCTTTGAAGAGGAACGGCCTTGAGGTGCTGGTTTTCAGACTTAAATCTGCTTCTCATCCTGGCGTTTGGGCTGGTTCTGAGGTTTAGAATTAGTGCTGCTGCGTCTGGGGTGTTGGCCTGCAAGGTGAATCGGGCCTCATACTTGTTCCAGTCTTCTCATTTTGTAGGGGGTTTCAATTGGCAGCCAGGCGCCCAGTCACAGGTCTGAAAGTGTTTCAATTTTTCTGTAGAATATTAATGATAAAATCTGCATACATTTGCCATTGAAAGAACCTTAATATTTAGAGGCTTCTAAAGTGTTCTGTTCTAGCATATTTCCTCTCTTTTATGTGTTGGAAATCATGGAGAAGAAAGGGCCATTCTGTGATGATGGTCGTTGCTTTTGAAGAAGGTTATCTTGCTGCTGTGATGCTTTCCCTGGCCTGAAAGCTCTTTTAATTTCTGATATAAACATTGCAAAATCTGTGCTTTAAATGCTCATTGAAATCCTAGTTATTGAATTGATTGGAAGACATCTCAAGCTGGTTATCTGAATGTTACATTTGTTAATGATATTAATCTGTTCAACGTCGATCTAATACCCCAGCGATCTCCCACAGCGAATAAATTAAATAATAGCTATAAGCTATTTAATTTATAAGATCTCAAGAGGCGTTATGATGAGGTGTCACTTCAACTTGTTAAAGCAAATAATGATTAAATGTAAAGATACGTCTTTTGTGTTAAGGGCCGACTTCCTTCATTGGCACGATTAATTAAAAGGAGATATATTTTATATTTGGCCGACTTGTATCAAGTTAAGGGTGGCGTCCCTTCACATTGTATATATAAGAGATCACTCTCTCATTGTAAATCATCAAGTTTGTTCAATATCACATTATTCTATAGAGAGTGCAAATTTCTTATAGAACAGATTGCGAATCCAGTCAAGGACAGAAATAGTTTAGTGAAGTGCAGATTATCATTGCATCTGTGTCAGGTGCTGAAGTTTGGCCTTGTGACTGGCCTCATTGTAAAGAGAATTGTTGCCTCAATTTATATATATAAGTGAGATCTTTGTTGCTGGGTTTTTCTCCCTCAAGAGGAGGGTTTTCCCAGGGTATTTGCTGTGTTGCTGTGTCTGATTTTTGAATTAATTTTCTGTGCATTAATCTGATTATAAAATTTACATGGTATCAGAGCGGGTTTGAGAAGTTCGTGATCAGATTATTGCTAATCAGCATACCCTATTTGTTCACTTAGTCAAGATGGTGAATGGTTTGAAGATCGAAGATAGACTCGAGGGTGCATCTAACTTCACATCATGGAGGTTTAGGATCATGCTTACCTTACGTGAAAATGACTTGGGTGAGTTCGTGGAGTCTAGCGTTCCTGAACCTAAGGAGGAAGAAGAGAAGTTACAATGGGAAAAGAAAGATATTAAAGCAATGAAGATTTTGGTTGATTCCGTCAAGGATCATATTGTGCCTATCGTCTCTAAGTTGCAGACAGCAAGAGATATGTTCAAAACATTGGAAGAGATGTACGAAATCAACAATACCAGTCGGGCACTTGCACTGAAGCAACAACTTCATCATGTGAAGATGGCGAAAGGTGAATCAGTGATTGCATACTTTATGAGGATTGCAGATTTGAGAGATCAACTCTCGACAATAGGGCATATGGTTGATGACAAAGACCTGACTATGCTTGCTCTCAATTGACTACCTTTGTCTTGGGAATCTTACATTCAGGGAATCAGTGCAAGATCAAAATTGCCTAAGTTTGATTGCCTAAGATCTGATTGCATTCAAGAAGAATCAAGGTTGGTGGCAAGAGGCATTGGTCAAAGTTCAAAGAATGAAGACATTCATATTCTCGCCTCCCATGCATCAAAGAAGAAAGGAAAAGATGGAAGAAAAGGATTCTTCAAGAGGAATCGGGACAAGGGAAATGATGATGCACCTCCCTTTAAGAAGAAGAGGGATATGTCCAAGATTCAATGTTTTAGGTGTGACAAGTTTGGGCACTTCGCCAATTATTGTCCATCTAGACCTAAGCAACAGGTCACCGTTGCGGATGTTGATGATGCCTCTCCTCAAAAGGATTCAAGTGAATATTTGTTCTATTCAGTATTATAAAGCAGGGTACCTTTCGACACCAACACTTGGATAATCGACAGTGGTGCTTCACGACACATCACTGGCTTTAAGGAGCACTTATCAAGTTTGATGGAAAAGGAGTCTTCTGAACAAGTCATCATTGGAGATGATGCTAGCTACTCCGTGAAAGGAATTGGGACCTCTACACTTCATTTGGATTCTGGCATCTCACTTTAGTTGAGAAATGTTCTTTATGTTCCTGGAATCAAGCGCAATCTTATTTCTATTTCAGCCTTGGAAGATAAAGGATATCAAGTTGCCTTCTCCAAAGGCAAAGTTCTAGTATGGATGGAGAACACTAGCTTCAAGGATGCTCAAGTAATTGGAGTTAGACATGAAAACCTTTACAAGGTTTGCACACGTTCTTTACAAGCTTTGGTTCATGACTCTTCAAGTCTTTGCGATCTTTGGCATCGGAGATTGGCTCACTTACACTTCCGAGCCTTACCTATCATGGAGAAGATGGTGACAGGCCTTCCTAAGTTCAACCAGGAGCACAAAGGTACCTGCAAGGGCTGCGCATTGGGTAAGAATATAAAAGCCCCTTTTCATAGTAGAGAAAATAGATCTAAGTGTATTTTAGACCTTATTCATTCTGATTTATGTGGACCTATGTTTGTTCCTTCTTCGAGTGGTTTCTTGTATTATGTTCTTTTCATTGATGATCACTCTAGGAAGACTTGGATTTATTTTTTGAAATCTAAAGAGTCTGAGGAAGTGTTGGATAGGTTTATGTGATGAGCCCTGTTGGCTCTCAACTTCAAACCCCAATTTTCTTAAGTCTTTAGGTGTTTTTTTAGTTTTTTAGAGAATTTTTAATAGACAGAAGAGAAGGGGCGCAACATATTTAAGCTTGTAAATTGAAATATAAAACAATTTCTCAAAGAATGGAAATGCAGAAGTTGTTATTATACTGAAACAATTAGATCATGAATAACAGACATACCAGAAAGTCTCCAGTTATTTTATTTAAAACAGTAGCCAGCTTGCCAGCCAAGAATGTTGAGAAACTGACAAATAAGGATGCCAAGCCTCCAGATCTGACTTCTCCCACTCAGAAACGTGGTACAATGCTCTGAAAATGCAAGACGCCAAAGATGAAGCACAAAAATGAGCAAAGAAGAAGGCGTTTCTTCAACTTCCTTCACACGCCTTTCTAGAACATGCACAATATTCAATGTAAATGTACGGCCCAAGTCAACCACTGGAGAAACAAGGATGAAAGCTGAAAGATGTTGGTGAGGACGCCTCAAGATGATGAAACCCTCCTCTGAACTGAAAAACCCAAATAATAATTCTCTGAATGAAACCTGTAGAACCTTTGAATGAAATTCTCAACTGCACTGATTCAGCTGATCTTTCACAGCCTCAAAAGCACTCAACATTGAAGAGTTATCGTTCCTCAATGGACAAAATGTTCAAACCCTGGTCACAGGAGAATGCACAGGAGAAAATAGCACAAGGCAAAGTGAAATTGTCAAAGATGAGTTTCTATTGCCAGAAATGCCCTTTTATGCAAAGGCACGCATTCCAAGAAAGTACGCCACTTTTGGGATATTAAAATCTTTTAAAATAATATTTAATTTATCTCAATAGTTTTTGAATTAAATACTTGGGACACTTTATTCATTTAAGTGATTTAAAATATTAAATCACTTTTAGAGAATATTTAAGTGATTTAAAAATATAAAGTCAATTTGACTTTATAATTAAATATTAAATCAATTAATATTTAAAACACTTAAAAACCCATAACTCACTCAAAACACCATATAATCCTGTGCCGTCAGAAGCTGTAGACTCCTGAACTGCCAACGCTTGCTGTGATCCAATCACTGGGCTCTGAAAACCAGAACAATCAACTCTCCAAAAAGTACCACTGACCCTCTAACCAACCTGTTAGCCTATGAGAGTCTGAGTAATAGGCTAACCACCATCAAACATGATCATGCTGAAAAAGGGGACATTACAGTTTAAAGAGTTTAAAGCCTTGGTAGAAAATCTTTCTGGTAAAAGAATTAAGGTCCTTAGATCTAACAATGGTGGAGAATACACCTCTGGTAGTTTTCGGAATTTTTGTATTGATGCAAGGATTAAGAGGGAGTTTTGTGTACCCTATAATCCTCAACAAAATGGTGTTGCAGAAAGAAAGAACAGAACGATTGTGGAAGTAGCAAAGGCCATGATCAAGATTTGCAAACCTTCCTATGGGCAGAAGCTTCCAGGACAACTGTGTATGTTCAGAACAAAAGTCCTCGTAAGATCTTGGAGAATATGACTCCAGAAGAAGCTTTTACAGGGGAGAAGCTTGAAGTCAGTCATTTGAGGATCTTTGGATGTCCTGTCTATATTCATGTTCCCAAGGAAAAGAGAACCAAGTTGGAGCCTTCTGGCAAGAAGGGAATATTTGTGGGCTATAGTGAGACATAAAAAGCCTACAAAATCTACATTCCAGGTCAAAAGATGATAGAGATCAGTAGGGATGTCACATTCGAGGAAGATGTTGCATTCAGGAGATCCAGAGGGATTCATATGGAGATTGATAATGAAGAGTCTCCTCGGGATATGGAAGTTGACCATACTTCTAAGATTTAGAGGGAGACTTTGGAACCAAAGGAAGATCTTGATCTAGTTGAACCCTTGGAACCTACTGATGGGCCTACTGACATTGTAATTGGGAGAAAGAGACCTCTATGGGCCAGGCGTACTATGCAAGAGGCTGAAAGTTTTGCAGCTCCTAGAGGCACAATCAGAGAAAGCAAAAGGCCACATAAGTTCTCCAGTTATGTTGCCTTGATGAGTCAGATTAAAGAATTCGAGCCTACCTGTGTTGAGGAAGCATCTAGTCTTCAAGTTTGGAGAGATGCTATGACAGAGGAGTATCAATCAATTCTTAAAAATGATGTTTGGGATATTGTTCCTAGACCCAAGGGCAAGTCTGTGGTATCTTCTAAATGGCTATTCAAGATTAAGCATGCTGCAGATGGAAGCATAGAGAAGTAAAAGGCAAGATTTGTGGCTCGTGGGTTTTCTCAAAAAGAGGGAGTTGATTATGATGAAACATTTGCTCCTATTGCTCGCTACACTTCAGTCAGAACCATCATTGCTATTGCTGCATCTAGAGGATGGAAGATTCACCAGATGGATGTGAAGACAACCTTTCTCAATGGAGTAATTGAGGAGGAGGTTTATATAGAGCAACCAGATGGATTTGAGGTTCATGAGAAGGAGTCACATGTTTGCAAGCTGAAGAAGGCCTTGTATGGTCTTAAGCAGGCTCCTCGTGCATGGTACGAAAGAATTGATCGGTATCTGTCAAGTTTGGGCTTCTTAAAGAATGATGCTGATTCAAATCTCTACTTCAAGGTAATCAATGGTGATGCATTAATTTTGGTTTTATATGTTGACGATCTGATCCTTATTGGAGAAGATCACCTGATTCTTGAGTGTAAGGAGGAGTTGACTTCGGAATTTGAGATGAAGGACCTTGGGCTCATGCATTACTTCCTTGGATAAGGACCTTGGGCTCATGCATACTTCCTTGGATTAGAAGTCTGGCAGAAACCAGATGAGATGATTCTAAGTCAAGGAAAGTACACCATTGATATACTTAAGAGATTTGGCATGATGGATTGCAAATCCATGTCTACACCTATGGAGACCAATCTACATAAATTGAAGGAGGCTACAGCTAGTTCAAATTTTGTGGATCCTACATTGTATAGACAGCTTATTGGATCCTTGATGTATCTAGTTAACACTAGACCTGATATTTGCTATGCAGTGAGTGCACTTAGCCAGTTTATGTGTGATCCGAGACAGATACATCTTGTTACAGCCAAACATATCCTGAGATACTTGCGTGGCACAATCGGATATGGGTTGAGGTATACTTCAGATGCAGACTTGGAGTTACATGGGTTCACTGATTCTGATTGGGCAGGTTGTGTCACAGATCGGAAGAGCACCCCTGGTTGTTGCTTTAGTTTGGGTTCTGCTATGATTTCCTGGTGTAGCAGGAAGCAGTCATCTGTAGCATTGAGTATAGCAAAGGCCGAGTACATTGCAGCTTGTATGGCAACTCGAGAAGCAGTATGGCTTCGTAAGCTCCTTGTAGGATTGTTTGGACAATTAATGGAGCCCACTATCATTCATTGTGATGATCAGAGTTGTGTGAAGCTTTCTGTCAATCCTGTGTTTCATGATAGAACCAAGCATGTTGAGATCAAGTACCACTATATCAGACATATGGTACTGAGGAAGGCTGTACAGTTGAGGTACATCAACACTGATGAGCAGATGGCAGATATTCTCACCAAGCCTCTCGCTAGGATAAAGTTTGTGTACTTCTGAGATAAGCTTGGTATGGTGGAGAATCCAGCCTTGACTGAGTAAGAGTCTCAGTATCAGTGAGCCTTGTTTAATGAGTTCTTCTCTGAGAGAGAAGTTCGAGGTGAAATCCCTTGTTTAATGCATTTTCCTCTGAGACGGAGGAATTTGAGGTGCAAGCCCTTGTTAATGCATTTTTCTCTGAGACGGAGGAATTTGAGGTGCAAGCCCTTGATAATGTATTTTCTTCTGAGATGGAGGAATTTGAGGTGAAAGCCCTTGTTTCCACCCTCTGAGCTGAGTCATGGTGGATGTCATGTGTGAGACTCCATGACATATGTTGTACTTGTGTTTCACCCTCTGAGAGAGTCATGGTGAAAGTCACGTTGAGGTGACAACATCACGCAAGTGATGAACAGTTGTACACACCATAGTATGGTTGTAGCCACTATGGTTGATATCGTGTTGAGGCGATATCTAATATCACGTTGAGGTGATATTCTTTTTGTTCACTTATGGTTGTAGCCATAGTGGTAGACATCACGATGAGGTGATTTGTTTTGAGCAGCTGGAAGTATTCTCTCTAGCTGAGAGGGAGTGTTAATGATATTAATCTGTTCAGCGTCGATCTAATACTCCAGCGATCTCCCACAGCGAATAAATTAAATGATAGCTATAAGCTATTTAATTTATAAGATCTCAAGAGGCATAATGATGAGGTGTCACTTCGATTTGTTAAAGCAAATAATGATTAAATGTAAAGACACGTCATTTGTGTTAAGGGCCGACTTCCTTCATTGGCGCAATTAATTAAAAGGAGATATGTTTTATATTTGGCCGACTTGTATCAAGTTAAGGGTGGCGTCCCTTCACATTGTATATATAAGAGATCACTCTCTCATTGTAAATCATCAAGTAAGTTCAATATCACATTATTCTAAAGAGAGTGCGAATTTCTTATAGAACAGATTGCGAATCCAGTCAAGGACAGAAATAGTTTAGTGAAGTGCAGATTATCATTGCATCTGTGTAGGTGCTGAAGTTTGGCCTTGTGTCTGGCCTCATTGTAAAGAGAATTGTTGCCTCAATTTATATATATAAGTGAGATCTTTGTTGCTGGGTTTTTCTCCCTCAAGAGGAGGGTTTTCCCAGGGTATCTGCTGTGTTGCTGTGTCTGATTTTTGAATTAATTTTCTGTGCATTAATCTGATTATAAAATTTACAACATTTGCTTTGGTATATGAATTGTTTGGTATCATTTCATATTGTATGGCATGTGAGACAAAACTCCAAACAACCTTGAAACACACTCAGAAACTACAAACAGCAGTGGGACAATATCAGGAAAAAACCAAAAAAAAAAAATTGGGGGTGTTCATTACAAATGACAAGATGGCTGCTTAAGATAACAGTTCTCTGGATTGGCGAGGAATCCAATTATGGATGGCAATTCGGCGAGTTTTACTCTGATACTAGTGATCTTGTGCCAGTTTCAGGAGTTGCATGGCTGACAATCCACAGACTTAAGAGATGGATATTCTTGAAAATTATGTTGGACGTGCAATGTGGATGAATAGACAAACATGGAAACACTATGGCAAATTTGATAGAGACAAAGAATAGCAAATAAATTTATTATCTTGAATAGGATATGTTACACATGAGTAGAATGCCGGACTTAGCTACCAAACTGTGTTATTCCTGAAGGCTGACACTTTACAAGAATTACCTTGCATAGAGAATGTGTTACAGTTTAGGTATCTATGCATCTTTGTGCATCAAATTGAGATGAGGGACAATACTCCAATCAATTTACAAGGTCATTTTTATTTCAACTGCTTTGACTTCCTTGGTCATTGCTGGAAATTGAAAGATGAGGCCTCATTAGGTGATGTGGACCATTGAATATATGGCTTGTTGGGTGGTGTTTATGGATCCAACATGTTAATGGTGCAATTTGCAGTATTGTTGACACAAGCTGTGAAGTTTGCCTATTGTGAAGTTAGAAGAGTATTCCCTTGCATATTCATATTGGAATCTGGGATTACAATGAAGTAGGCTGCCAGAATTGAGAATATGCCTTGGGAAGGTGCAAACTTGACCTGTAGGTGCTTATACTTGGGTCAAACTGCTAGGGCTACTTTTAGATGGAGAAAGAACAATGTTATTGATTTGGAACTAGGCTCTAAGCCTGTGGTTCCTCATTCACGGTTTCAAAAGTTATTCAACAATGAAATTGAGAAAATAGTTAAAAAGTTATTGTATATGTGGTATATGCAGTATCTGGCAAGAGGCTTTATGCCTTGTTGTAGTTTGGAAGTTTTCATAAAGAAAGCTGGTTCCTTACGTATACAGTATATGCATTGACTACTGGAAATTGATTTTAAAAACTACTGAGAACAGATTTTCTATTCCATGGATGGATGAACTATTGTCTGAGCTACACTGGGCTAAGTGTTATTAAGATTGATTTGAGATCTGGTTACCACCAAATAAGGTTGAGGAGTGACAAGTTTAAAACATTTTGAACTCATTATGGCCACTATGAGTTTCAGTTGATGACATTTGGGTTAATCAATTCCTCAAACATATTCTAAGGTACAATTACTGAATCTTCAAGCGCTACATTATACAGTATATGCATTGACTACTGGAAATTGATTTAAAAAACTACTGAGAACAGATTTTCTATTCCATGGATAGATGAACTATTGGCTGAGCTACACTGGGCTAAAGTGTTTTTAAGATTGATTTGAGATCTAGTTACCACCAAATAAGGTTGAGGGAGTGTGACAAGTTTAAGATAGACATTTTGAACTCATTATGGCCACTATGAGTTTCAGTTGATGACATTTGGGTTAATCAATTCCTCAAACATATTCTAAGTTACAATTACTGAATCTTCAAACCCTACTGTAGGAACATTGATCTTGTTTTCTTTAATTATATCCTCATCTATATCAAAGTATGGAGGATCATTGAAAACACTTGAATATTGTTTTAGAAATCATGAGCTTTAACACATTATTTGCAAAGGAATCAAAATGTGACTTTGCAGTGAGTGAGCTTTGTGCCTTTGGGACATATAACTAGTAACAGATTGTGTATTTTTATAGGCGATTTCCAAGGGTTTTGGAGGTTACATAGCACTTCTCACCAGTATTATTAAAAAAGATAAATCAAATAGACAAATGCAGCAGAATCTGCATTCTAAAATCTGAACAAGGTAATAATTTCCAAGTTTTTCACAGCCCTTTATAGTGGAATGTGATGCTTCAGGCATAGGCAAAGGCAAAGGCAAAGGCTTATGCTCTATACCCGTGCAAAATCAGCTGTCCTTATGCATGCTATAGAAAAATTCAAGCCATATTTGTTTGGGCTGCACTTTATCATCCAGACAGATCATCACAATAAGACTTTGAAGTTATCCAAAAGGAATCTTAGCAAATAGCAAGCAAAATTGGTAAGTAACTAGAAGGTTTTTATCTCAAAATCCAATATAAGGGCATAAACAACATTGTTGCTGATTCCTTATGAAGGTCACATGAACTGCATGTGGTATTTAGGGTGGAACCAGGATGGAAAGGAGAAGTACTGACTGAATGTGAAAGAAATCAACCCACTTCTGTGTTGCAAGACCCAAAAAGAATCCCCAAGGATAATTAGGACAACAGGTATACATTGACAAGTGGTCTTGTATTTCTATAAAAAATTACATATAACTTAATCCTGAATTTAAAGGGAAGCTATTAGAAGAATTCTGCTCCTCACGTACTTTTGATCACATTGGCTTCTTTAAGGTGAAAAACTTTGTGGCTTCATGTGGAGCTTGCCAAGGAAACAAGATATAGAACATTGCAAAGATCAGTTTTGTTGCAGCCTTAGCCTATTCTAACAAAAAATGGGGATCTATTAGCATAGAGTTCATTAGAAATAATTATTTCTGCGTAGTGGTTAATTAGTTGACTAAGTTATCCCATTTTATTCCCATAGAAGCTACAAGAATTGATAAGTTTCACAAGTTGCTGATTAGTTTACAAACCATACCTATGGGCTGCATGGAATACCAAAGAACATTATTTGTCATTGAGGTTTGATATTCACCAGTAATTTTTGGAAGGAGCTGTTTAAACGTATTGGGACCATCTCAATCCCAAGTACTAGCTAATCTTCAAATGGATGGACAAGCAGATATTGTGAATGATGTCTAGAAGGTTAGTTGAGAATTATGTTACTGATCAGCAAATGTAATGGCCAAAATGCTTTCATTTGGTAGAGAATTGATACACTAGCATGTCATACAACAAATGGTATATCACCATTTAATGCTTTGTACAGTTATGACCTTCCCTTGCTCATTAATTGGTCCACTTAAGGCATCTAAGTGCCATCTATCAACGATTTCCTTGAAAAGGTCAGCAGATTTTGAAACAACTGGAGGAGAACTTTATTGTAGTCCAAGATGGGATGAAATTTCAAGTGGGGCAGCATTGAAGCAAGATCATTTGAGTTGGGTGATTGGGCTCTCTTGCAGTTACAATCATCCAAGCAGAAATTTCTCAAAAGATGAGTGGCAGAAAAGCTTGGGTCCCAATGCTATGGGCCCTCCATGATATTGGAACAAGTGAGGGAGGTTGAATACACTCTCAATCTGTCAGCTGGAGCTTGTGTGTAATACTAATGCCTTTCACGTCTCATGGTTGAAGGAGTAGGGAAAAATGTCTATTTCAGATGCCTTGCCACCTCTAGACTATAAAGGACAAGATATCATGGTTTTAGAAGAACATTTGGCCACTACAAAAGATTTGAAGGAATAAGTTATGATTCAGATACCTCATCAAATGGAAGGATCTGACTGTGGAAGAAGCAAAATGGGAAGGCCCAGAGAGAGATGCAACATCAAACACCACAATTGCATTAGGGAAAAATCAGCTGAGGAGAGCGACTGTTATAATATCAAAAATAATTGCTCAAGTGCTGGAAGCTCTTTAGAATTTGTTAATTTTAAATTTTTGTTAGTTGATAAATTTTAACGTATTGGCTGGGAGTTAAGGTTGCGAGTTAAATAACAAAAGTAACTGAGTTAGAAAAACAAAATTAACTTTAAGTTACTCGTCCCACATACATAAATTTGAAAGACTGACAAAAAAGCTATCCCACATGCAAAAGAGCTAAAGTGGTAAGGGTTTGTCAATAGATTCTTATGTAGTAGAGTAGGATATATTTTTAAAGCATTGATTTACTCTCACACTAAGTAATGCCTTAATTAAATTCTATTTGACCTCTAAAAACGAGGCCTATTCTGACATGCAGATTATGGTTAAATGAATTTTTGAATTGTATAGGCAAAAAAAAATTCTAAATTGTCTAATAATTTCAATAACGTGAATTGTGTATCCATATTCTAAGATCTTATTTTAGCCTCCCGGTTGAATGGAAGAAAATTGAGAATGTAATCTTGTTTTAACCCTAATCTGTTCAAAGCAAGTGAATAATCTTATTTGGAATTCAACTTTGAAGGATTCGAAAATGACTCTTTTCTAGGTTAAACGTTTTTTACATGTTTGGAAGTACAAGTGTCTTGGAAAATAAGAAATAATCTCTTCTTTATTTACTCCACAGATATGCATATGGATTTACTTGTGGTGTAGTAATTCTCCATTGATTGAGACTTTATCAAAAATATTTTTTGCAGGTATGAGTTGTTTCTTTTGGGAGACGTGAACTAAACTTATAAAGCTTCCTATGCAATTTGGTTTATTGTCAAGTAGAGATATGGATATGCTTGCAAAGGAATTTTATCAACTTCATTTTTTCAGTTCATTTTCTGTAACTTGGTCTTCGGCATTTCCAGGTGTTTCCTCCTTTGCAGCATTGGGATTTTTGCTTTATGGTGGCAGGTAAACATAGTAAAGATTTGTTAATTGTAGGGATTTTAAATTTAGCTGCTAGAATATTTGGTCTTATTCTGGTGACTGCTGACAGACTCTTTCTCATGCTTCGACGCTTTCCAATTGAATCAAAAGGGCGTAGGAAGAAGCTTCAAGAGGTACAGCTGTGGACACAAGATCATTTGGATTCAGCACTTAATGGAATGCTTGTACTTTCAGAGAAATATTTGCATGCTTTTATTTTAGTTTTAAAATGTTTAATAGATGGTCACATGCTTGTACTTTAAGAGAAATATTCATTTCTTGTACACTCGAAAGGATTTAATCTCATGTGTATTACTATTTATGAAAGGTTTCTGACATTTATGACAGGTGGGCTATGTCACTACCATATGCTTCATGTGTTTTCTGATAAGGTGCATCATGGTAAGCTATTTCTATCATTTTTTTTCATGGCATGTGATAATTTTCAAGCATTCCATATTGAAAATTTTTGCCATATTGAATATTAAAAATTTGGTTTCTCATTTTCACAGTGAGAATTCACCAAGTATGTTCTGGGTCTAAAAGAAAAGACAAATCTTCTAGTTTTCCTTATGTCTGCCTGGATTTTATAATTGTCTGAGTCAAAAGTTCTGATGTCTTTTGACTATCACAACAGATGTTTCTCTGCGCATTCGACAAAGGTGCAAACCTTGATGTTTTGTATCATCCAATTTTAAACTTCATATATTACTTGGTGAGCTCCATAAATTTTGCATTCTGGTTATCTTTCCTATGGCGGTTAACTTCATTCTCTTACAAGTCAATTCTTCTTTATGTGGTTTAACAGCTAGTGGAAATTATTCCATCTTCACTTGTTCTTTTTATACTACGGAAATTACCTCCAAAGCGTGGCGCAGCTCAGTATCATCCCATTCATTAGCATGGAAAAGAGTATGCCCATTTGTTAGAATGGTGAAGGGTTTCAAAGCA
This sequence comes from Sequoia sempervirens, assembly GCA_007258455.2. Classification (NCBI taxonomy): domain Eukaryota; kingdom Viridiplantae; phylum Streptophyta; class Pinopsida; order Cupressales; family Cupressaceae; genus Sequoia; species Sequoia sempervirens. The sequence continues at coordinate 3,842,284 of VDFB02000016.1, read as the reverse complement.
ATATCATCGATCAATATAAGCAGACAGTTCACCTTGCCAAAAAAGCCTCGAGGCAGAATGACAAGAGATTGAGTACAACCGTGAAATTTGCTCAAGTTCCATTATTTTTCAGTTTTGGGCTGGAAAGGCATATTTATCCATATGAATGTATACTTGTATCCCGTCAGCAATAAAATGCTCGTGTATTTTATAAAATTGGAAAACCGTAATTCTTTCTTGAAGTTTGATTTCTCTAGTTTGAAGCTTAAAATCTGTATTATAAAGGAGGATGTCGGATTTTGTAGCTTTTAATGTGAATTCTATTGATACTCAAAACTTCTAATTATTGGGTTGCCATAATTCTTTGGTTAGATGACTATCAAGTTTGAACTATTGATCTGAATAATGGTTATAATTAACAGTTAGTTATCTTTCCCTTAACATGTTTTATTTTCATAAGACATTCAATTCATTGTCTGGATCATAATATTGTTGTGAACTCTTAACATGATTGATTGTTCGATTCTGTGCATGGAAAATTTTGTAGTTTTTTCCTAGATTGTATAATTTACTTTTGCTACTAGGATTTGTTACATTCCACTCTTAGTTCCCAGATATATCGCCTTAGAATTGTATCGTTTGCATTTGATAGTAGCAAATTTCAAATAGACGTTGACCTTCTTAGATTATGATATCATGGAACAATGTTAAGACCGTGCAAATGAAGGTCTTTCGTGTGGTAGGCATATTTTGCAACATTTTAATTTGTTTTATGAGAACATTAAAATCAAATTGTCAATGAACTTGTGTCAAGCAGATTTTGCAAGCTATGAAGCAGATTCAGTAAGTTGACTTTCAAGTACAAATCTCAGTGACTTTCAACTAGTTCTTTTTATTGCAAAGATTGGAGCAATGCTAGAAGCTACAATAACAAACCTTGTCTGTCAAAGCTCCTACTTGCTGGACATCCCAAATTTCAGTTTTATCATTCTTATTTATTTTATCAACCATATTTTTCCGTTTGGACCTTTATGTTACCAGGTTTCAGTTACAATTTTTCTGTGGTTTTAGTAATTTTTTTTGTTATGCATTGAGTTTGGACCAACGCCCAGCAATACAATAACAAAACACTGCCTGTGGGATTCCAAATGCATTCAATAAATTGAAAACTTAGAACTATTGATTTCGCTATTTATTTCTCTACTAGTTTCTCATTAACTCGGCATATTATGATGTAATATCATCTGGAAAATCTCTCCTAGATTTTCAGTTTTTTTATAGTTTGATGTGTAATGTCTTTTAACTTGGCAATTGTTTTCATTTTGCTGTTCTGTTTTCTTCAGAGACTCATCCTAACCTTTAGGAATCTACTGGTTGTTTATATAGTAACTTATTTTTTTGTATTTGTTTTTTTATTAAGGTAAACGCTTTTGATTGGAGCTATGAATTAGTAGGAGCCCATACAAAGAAATGAGAAAAACACCATACAACAACATAGAACAAAAGGAAATGCCAAGACACAAAGTCAAGCCACATCACCCCAAGCAGGGGGATGACAAAGCTAAGGCGAGGAGCCAACCATATACGGTGGTTTAAATCCAAAATGCATTCAAGAGCTGTGTTAAGATTTAGCTTTACAATGCTTTTCTAAATCAGACCCCATTTGGATGGGATTAGAAAAGTCCCCTAAACACAAAGAGGAGGATAAACCACTTTCCTTGCAAGGGGGCAAGGAGCTAAGGAGAGGAACACGAACTGTTTCCTCAACTAAACCATTACATTTTTTATTCAAAGAAGAGTAATTCTCAGAAGACTTCTTGTCCAAAATAGGACAACCCACATCACCCAACCCCAATGAGGGGACACTAGGGGTGAAAGGAACTTGTTGAACCTTAGAATGTATGTGGTCACCCGTGGAAAATCCACACTCAGCAGTGTCATGGCCTGTCTTGAGACAATTGTAGCACATCATAAGGGATCCCTCATAATCAATCTGTTGAACCCAATCTCCAAACTTTGAAGAAAGAGTAGCTGAAGAAGGGAGTTGCTTGTCAACAGCAATATTGACACGAATTTTAACAAATAGGAAACACTTTCTAGATCTGGTCACCTCATCAAATATAATGAGATCACCGAAAGATCAGGCTATGGCAATCCACACATCTTCATCCCAAAACTCCAATGATAGGCCAAGAAGTTGACCCACACTGGGACTTTTTCTATGACCACTTTGTTCAAATCCAACCTAGGTTCCCACTTCATAAGGAAGAGGGACGATTTGCCAAGAAACCATGGGCCAACGTTCAAGTTTTGAAGGCAATCATCAAAAGAGAGAAAGAGATGATAAAGAAGCCATAGGAAAGAACATCAACTCCAGTTCACCTTTGATTTTCCAATTCTTCCTCGCCCAAGATCTGAAGCTGTCTACATTTAGCGTAGCACCCAAAAACTTCCTCACAAAAGCATTCACTCACTTGGAGGCCGAACAGTCAATAGTCTTGTCTGGCATTTTAATACATCCTCCCTGTTCAAAGACTGAAGAAGGAACAACAATGGGAGGAGACAGTCCCCACAGACAAGGGGGGCAAAGGACTAATTGTAGTAGAAGCTAATAAGAGCACATCTGAATGCCCAACCTCAGACACACCAAAGGCAATCGAGTCCAACCCTCCAAGAACAGCCGCCTTCGGAATAAGAACCAGGACAAGAGCGAGTAGAGGTGACATACCCCTAACAGAACCGGAACCCTCCACACCCAGCACATTCCCAATCTTAGGGCATTGCGAGAGAAGGAAGCCTCTCTTAAGGCCCTTGCTAGAGGAGCCAAAAGAGACCAAAGAATTGCCCTTCAGAGTTCCCGATGACTCCCAACTGCAAGCGTCTCTGGGTTTCTTGGAAGAAGCAGCAGAACCTACGATTCTGCATTGTCCAGCCACAGGTCAAGAAGTTTGATATCCTCATCATAAGCTAGAGGATCACCCCAAACATCTGGATCTAGATATAGATCATCGTTGTATTTGTTATGTACTGCCGCTTTTTGTTGTATTTTTCTCGTTTCTTTGTAAGGTTGACCTTTTGTCGTAGCAATTTTATGCTAGATCTTAATTATTGATAGCTTTCAAACACATGTTTTAACTTCTAGACGCAATTGGCGGAAGATCATGCGGGTTCTTAAAATTAGAAGGGGTGTAAGAGTTTCTTCTAGGCAGGGCTTTCTACTACGTTTTAAGGATGCTATTTCTAATTATAGCACTAGTATAATGCAAAATTGTATTTCATTTGATGATTACTTTGGTTCGAAGAAGATCATTGTCTTCAAAACAAATTCTATCCGAACTTTAAAACTCAAACAAGCAGTAGTTTTCCAGTGCAAATAACCAGCTGTTTAATGATACGGTAAATGCATATATGTACAGTAAAGCACACTAAAACGCAACAGAATTTGGTGGTTACAATTCAGTTTTGAAGTTAGTAGTTGTGCATATGTATTGTAATGATTTGTGGCATGGAATTCTGTGTTTGTTTTAGAGTTAAGTTCCAATGGTGTGGGACTACACACCTACTGGGCTCTGTGTTCCTATTTTACTGCAGTTATTGTAAGCTTCAGGGGTGACTGGTATAACATCATTGTGAAAACGTGTATTTGCAAATGAATTTTTCTCATGTATTTTCAAATGTCTTTTTGAAAGCCTGGACAATCAAGGAAGTATGAGATATTATTCAAAACTTACTTGGCAAATAAATGTGTCAAGTGCCTGTTTTAGTTATGACCAAGGGGTTTTAAGTATACAAATGTGGAAGGTAATAACTGATAAGTTGAAGCATCATTGACAAAAACGATTTTTTGTTGCCTAAAAAGATTTTAACTTTTAAATGTTAGAATTGTTGACCATTCTCAATATCCCAAAGCTTTCTTAGAAGCATTAAATATGTTTATGTTGAAACACTATAGTTACGTTTGTAAGCCTTTTTTTCTTTTTTTTGGTTATTAGTTTGAAGATAGTAGGATGATGAAATTATGTTCAATTGAGTTCCCTCGAACAAATAATTTCTACTAGAAGTTTCTTTTGAAAGAAAGGTCATGATCATTGACAATGAAGTGGGGCATACCATGAAGCTTGAAGACAATCCAAGAATTGTTGCGCAATGACAACAATTAAGGGTGAGGTAAGGCATAAAAATGAGCATATTTAGTTATAGGGCCAACAATGGTCGTAATTACTTGTTTTCCACCCAACATAGGGAAGCCCAACTATGAAATCCAAAGAAATATTTGTCTAAACACTGTTTGAAGTAAGAAGGGGTTGTAAAGATCCTAGATGTTTGATTATCTCTATTATTTATGCTAATGCACATAAAACTTATCTATGAAGGTTTTCGCATCTTATTTAAGTCCATCATAAGCTTGACACATATCTAAGTATTTAAAAACTTGGTTAACCTATAATGGGGGAGGAAATAAGTTTTTTGGTGTGAATGTGGTATATTACCTAACTAATTTCCCTATTAGATCCTAGTCACACCAATTCACATAAGTTTACGTAGGGAATTCGTAAGGCATTTCTACTTTATGTCTCATCATAAGATTAAGACACATGTCATAATCTTATGTGGTTGTATGTCTCATTTTGACCTATATAGCCAAGGGGTTTTCATTGTAGTCAAAATCAATCATAATTCATGTACACATTGTGCATGTGCATCCTTTTATAGAATATAATCATTTTCTCATGTTGGTGTCTCTCTTGTGCTTTTATTGATGCTCCTAGATCTTGGGTGGCTATCTCCATAGCTAAATCTTGTATGGTGTAGAGAATTCTATAACAACTCTTACATAGTATTAGAACTTTCTCTCTTGTGCTTTATTGATACTCCTAGATCTTGGGTGGCTATCCCCATAGCCAAATCTTGCATGGTGTAGATAATTCTATAACAACTCTTACATAGTATTAAAACTTGTGGGATTGCTTCTTGTTGGTATTTTTGAGATATGTTTTTTGCTTTTTTAAAGTTGAGTATTCCTTTCTCTTGCATCCAATAATGACCTAAATAATTTTTAAAAATTGATATAAATATTAGCTTTTAGGGGGTTATTCATTTATTTTGTATTTCATGTTACTTTGGGAGATTATGGATTAAATTTGAGCTCACCATTAAGTTTAGGGTGTCAAATAAAGTTATTTTTACCTTTTATTTTGTCCAAATTGGACATTATAGGTTAAATCTACAGGGGTTTGAAGTTAGGAGGTGTATGTTAAATCCAAAAGGTACAATTATTTAAAGTATTGGCAAAGTATAAACCTACCATTATGATCAAAGGCCTAAAAACTTAAAGATTGATTGTCAATATGTCAAAAATGAAGAACTTGACTTGGAGCCTTGATAAAAAATCTCCTCCCATCTTATCGTATAGATCATAAGGAATATTTTTTATATTTTAAAAAATAAGGGTAGTACCCTACACAACTGTGTAGGGTAACTGCACATCAAAGTACAAAGGCCCATAGGCGTGGCATGTGGCACAAATCCCTACCACCCTTGTTGACCAAAGCCAAAATAATTGATAGCTAACCTAGCTATAAAACTACCCCCCAACCCCATAAAACTGCTATTTTTAGATTGAAAAGGAAATTTTTGAAAAAATATGGTAATTTTCTAATTAGCATGGAATATATAGTCGCCTAGGAGAATATTCAAATTAGGAAATTGATGCCATCATATTTTTTTTAGCATATTATACCAACTCTTACCCCCAAGTTTGATGCTTACTCCATTTGAGTTTTGATTTTTACACTTGAACTTTGCTAGCTTTGTTCTTAGACATATTGGATCCTTTTTGCGAGTATTTTTTTTAATTTGGAAAAAAAATTGAGAGCTTCATAGTGATGTAGATGGTTTTTGATTTTGGTGTTTGAATTTTCTAGAAATTGTAGATTTCATAAGTGTTGTTGAGTAGTTGTTAACACTCTGGTATTGCACCCTACAGGTTTGAAAACTTGTCTCAACTACAAGGCTGAGTTATTCTTTAGTGTGGGACCTACAAGATAAATATAACTCTCTAAAGAGGGTTGGTTCCCTTTGGAACTAAGCCTAATTCTTTCTTATGGACCTAGTCCCAATGTTAAGTTGTTGACTAAGATGAAAAAGGAAAATAAATGTTAAAGAATGAAATGATGGTGACCCACCAATGAAAAGAGAACCCTTGAACCCTCTTATCAAGCACAAAACGACCTCAAGGATCTTATTTACATGTTCACACAAACTTATGAAATACTATTACAAATGTTAGGAGAAGAAAGATGTAGCTGCAAAAGGAACATAAACCTACAATTCTATAAGAAAACACAATGGAACTGTACAAGAGAAAGAGAATAATTCGTTCTTTTATTGATTGTGAAGGCTCAAGCATGTGTTACAAATTCAATATGTAGAAATCAAAACCAAAAGTATAGTACCCCCATATTTTTCCTAATTACAAGAATATATGGGACAAGATAATTGATTGTGTGAGAGAAAAGGAATGCCTTGAAAAGGAGAACAAGGAGTTCAACTGTCTCTTCAAATTTTCAAATTGTTTCACCTTCTTCTAAGTGTAGAAGGGACAAACGCGTTGGTTTCTCTCATTGAAACTCCTTGATAATCTCAACTGATGTTTCAAAGTAGTTAACTAGATCTTATTGCATGAAAATCTCCTAGAAGTGCTCAAGAACTGCCACTGCTCATTCAAACATGTGCTTGTCTATCCTTCATCATTTCATGCACTCCTTGGTGGCATAGAAGGATCTTTCTCTTTACTAAAGGTTTTTGCACTAAAATCACCTTCATCTATCATGCTCACCCAAACATCATGATGCCACTAGAAGTCAACGTTAGCCAATTGGGAATGGAGTCACCGTAAGTCTTATTAAATGTCTAAACCAAGAGCAAAGCATGATTGAAGTGAAGAAACATAGATTGACCAACTAACTATACAAATTGAAAAAAAATCCCAAAACACACAATGAAAAGAAAAGCATGTGCAATAAGCACTTGGAGGAAAATAGGGCAACTAGAGTCATGAATTATCCTAATGAGAATGCAAGGTGTGAACCAACACTCATTTGCAAAAAATAAACTACTCTAATATGTACATGGTTTGTAAATTAATCTCAAAAACATGGCTTGAGGTGTATCCAATTGGTTGGGATAGGTAGCTCTTCTCCATTCAATCTTGATCTATGGGTCACTCTAAATGGTATCAAAATTTATATATCTTCCAACCTTTGCTCTATCTTCATCCCATTTCAAGACCAAATCTCCTTCCTTGAAGGTCCTATCAATTGCTTTCTCGTTGAATGTCCTCTTGAATTGTGTTTGATGAGCTTCAAGGATGTTCATAATTTTTTTTTATTGTCCTCTAACTCTATTAGCTCAACCAATCTAATCTTCATTGCATCGTTTCCGAACATTTCCTCTTGTTGTGCAAGCTCCAAAGAAGGTAACTCTAATGATAGAGGAAGTCTCACTTCTTTCCCATAAGCAAGCATGAAAAGGGAGTTATCAATGACTTTTTTTGGTGTAATCCTATTAGTCCAAATGGTTGTATTCAACTTTGTGTGCTAAGACCTCTAATTTTCCTCCATTGTCTTCTTGATTATTCTAATCAAGTTATTGCTGACACTTATCCAAGACATTACCTTGAGAGTAATAGTTTGGTGAAGTCTTCAAGTAGATGCCATAATTTATAAATTGTGCACTAATTTGAATACCAACGAAATCTTTTACAATGTTTGGAATGATGGTAGAAGGAACACCAAACCTTGTCACAATACCTTCTAGGAAGTCCAAAATTGAAGCCTCAGTAGCTTCCTTGAATGCAATTACTTCTATCCACCTTGTGAAATAATTTATGGTTAAAAAAATCTATTTGTGTCCAACTCTAGATGGTGGATTAAGCATGCCAATGAAGTCTAAACCCCATTGGACAAAATGTTGATCAACTTGAATAGGATGGAGAGAGGAAGGGGAGTTGACCATTGCTTTCCTTTCAAGTAAGCACATTTTTTATAAATTTTTACCCATTTATGTGCATCACTAAATAATTTAGGTTAGTAATAACCAGGTTGTGATCTTAGCAACTTTATTCCTTGGAGAGAAATGACGTCCTAATAGGCCATCTTGAAACTCTTTAAGCACTATAGCAACATGCTCACTAGTAATACACCTTAATAGAACTACATTTATGTCCTTTCTAAATAAAATTCCATCAACAAAGATAAAGGGAATAGATTGTAACCTGAAATACCTCTTCTTTGTCTTTTCCTTGTTAAGACCTTGAGGATATTCACCTATTTGTAAGAAATCAATCATATTTCATGTCTAGTTGTTTAGAGGGTTAAACCCAATCGATTGGTCTTCTTGTAGAATAGAGATGGTCTTCTTATCAAATTCAAGGTATGTTGCAAGTTTCTCACACAACCCCTTATCTCTCACCAACTTGGTAATTTTGATATGAACGTCATATTCCATGACCTTGGTGATCCAACTAGCTTTCTTTTGATTACATCCCTACTCAATAGGAACTCTTTCACACTTGGATGATTAACCATTAGATATATTTTATTGTTAGAAAGCATATATATGGAATTTTAAAGATATTTTACAACAACAAAGATTTTTTTCAACAAAACTATACCTTAGCTCATAGTCTTTGAGTGCTTGATTGAAGAATTCTATTGTTTTCTACATTTGATCATTGTTTTGTTGTGTTAATATGGTTGATATGCTTTCTCCTCCCTCCAAAAGCATAAATAATGACAATTTTTTCATAGTTTGGATTAACAAGAGTAGGATTTTGAGAGATAGCTTGTTTGATGGCTTCAAAATTATCTTACCTTCCTTTGATCAATTGAATACAATATTTTTTCAGCATAGTAGTAAGAGGTTTCACCATGGAATAAAAATTTGGTATGAATCTCCTTACAAAGCTAATCCTTCCCAAGAAACTTTAAATACCTTTCTTATAGTTTGGGAGAAAAAGAGATAAAATGACACATCTCTTTGGATTGATGGTGAGGCCATTCTTTAAGATTGTGCCCCAATAATCTTCCCTCGTGAATAGAAAACACATTTTTTAGGGTTCAAAGATACACCAAACTCTCTACATCTATAAAATAATTTCCTCAAATGATCTAAGTGTTCATGTACATGCTTTGAATAAATGGTTATGCCATCTAAATATACCAAAATCATGTCATTAATTAAGCCTTTGAAAGCCATATACATTGTGTTTTGGAAAGTTGCATCAACATTAGTCAACCCAAATAGTATTTTCTTATAAGCATAAGTGCCCCATTTGGTAATAAAGGTTATCTTAAACTGATATGCACTTTGTGAATAGGGATTTGATTGTATCCCAAATAGCCATCTAGGAGAGAAAACCTTTCATCTCTAGCTATTGTTTGAAGAATTTGTTCCATAGATGGGAGAGGATAATAAGAGATTCTTCATTGAGATCTCTAAAGTTTACAAAAAGCCCAATCTCTCCATTCTTCTTCCTAATAGGAACTATGTTAGTTGCCCAAAAGGAATGCTTGATTGGGAAAATTATCTTTGCCTCTATGAATTTGGATAGCTAGTTTCTCATCATAGGTTCAATCTTAGAATTTACTGGCCTTTGTTTTCCCTAATGGGTTTTGCATTGGGATCTAACCCAAAGGTGTGAGGCTAAACTATGATAAAAACCTCTAATACATTCATAAATCCATACAAAATTATCATCATACTCTCTACAAAGGTCAATAAAATTTGTTTTTTAAATTCACTACATACCTTTCCAACCTTCAAGGTCTTGTCATTTAAAATGATTAACTGCTCTTAATATTCTTCTTTGATAGTCATGTTCATTTTCTCACTCTTGAGTTGATCATCAATGTTGAAGATGATTTCTAGAGTAACCAATTCTTTTCAAAACATGTTTGTCTTCAATGGTATAATCTAATCCCCATATTTTTCTTGTAACCTTGATTGATTGTTAGTATAATTTTTTTTTTAGACTGCAGGAATCGTTTGGGTATCTGTCCCCCTATAAACTGTAGTGTGCTAGTAAAAATTTTTCACGTGACCGGTGGCGTTGGTGCGACATGTCCTCCAATACCACAGGTTTGGGGGGAGACTAGACCTCGTGACCTCTTGCCTGCAATAGGATGCTTTAGCCAATCGAGCTAGGCCCTTGCCCCATTTTTAGTATAAATTTTTACTTGTAAAAAATGAATATTTTTTTGATCATTATGAAATACTTGCCAATGAGTTACATTATTCGAGACTATCGATCTTGCCACAATCTTAAACAAAATGATCCTTATCCTCCATGACATCTTTTGGAATGCCAAATTGTGAGCCAAAGTATTACAAGCCTATTAGCATCTTTATTTTTCTCCCTTGGAACTTCTTGGATGTTGAAAGCATCAAAATCCTCAATAAGGTCCCATACTCTATGTTTATAGGCTTTCAATAAGTTGTTCTTGGACACACTTTAATTTGTAACTTGATCAACAAGTTCACTATCACCAAATTATTTTAAAGTTTTGATTCCTTTCCTTTGTGCTAGTTGAAGATCTTGAATTAATGCTTCATACTTAGTTGCATTATTAGTACAATTGAGTTGAAGCCTAAATTCAAAGTAATACCTATCCTTCTAAGGAGATACCATTATTACACCAACACCTACATAAATCTTACTTCTTTAGCCATCAAAGTACAACTACTATATTCCATCAAGTTATTCTTGTGGTTTCGTAAGGTTGGCTATAGCTACATTTTCTTCATGAAAACAATAAGTGCCTAGCCTTGTTTCTTCCACATCATTATATGGATCAAACTAAAATTAAATTTCCCATTCATCAAGAAAATTATCTACTCCTAAATATGTGGTAGCCTCATGAACAACACTGTCTTCCTCTAGGTTTTATATGTTACAATTCATGTTAATAGGACTAGGAGTATATGGATCAACATGGTTTTTTGAGATAGGTTTAGCCTTGATATTCACTCTTGTGCCATATCTAGTCCTAATAAATATTTGGGACCAATTTAAAGATAAATATCCTCCTATCTTGGTTGTAATTATCTAGACAAGCATATAGCAAAGTATAGAGAAAGGGTTATAACTGAAATATATTGTGGAACAAAGAAACTTGGGCATGCATGCAAGGAAAGTTTCAAATATTTGATGAATCCTACTATCTTAACATCAATACCATCCAATTATACAACCCCTTTAGACATGGGTTCATACCTTATACCTAGAAAATCAACCACCTTCTTTGACATGATAGAATTACTAGCTCCAAAATCAATCATACAGTTGTGAACAAGGTGATTACCAATGATCAAAGACATGTAATAAGGAGGTGGATTATTTTTTTTTCTTGTCTTTTCTTCCTCTTTTACTAACATAGACTGGTTGGAATTGCTATACCTTTGGCTAAATAATTATTATACTAAATGAAACTCCTCAATGTCTCTTAGAGAAAATCCCTTTGAGCTTGAATAGACAAAACCTTCCCACCTAGTGACACTAAGGTTAGTCTTCTATTTGATCAACAATGTTAAATGAAATATGACCAACCTTTGACTAATTTTTTGTGATAATAGTCTCTTCCTTTGATTGGTCACTAATTGGAGGTTGACTTTTGGACTAATTTTCCTCCCTAGAAACCTAATTTTATTGTATCTTAGAAGTTCTTACAACTATATTTTCCTTTGCAACCTGTGATTTAAAAGTTGGTGCCTGACCAACCAGAGAAGGTGACTCACCCTCCATTTCCCTTTTCTTGGATTTGTGTTATATTCCACTAAATTAATTTCTTTACCACAAAAATCATTTTCACGCCAATTATTTAAAGCGGACTCACCATGTACTTATTCTTTCCTTAGCACCCCTTTTTGATCTGATTCAACTTGTTCTCGAAGTGTTGATACACTTTGAACAATTATAGCTTGACCGAAAACTCCATTTTGGAATGAATTTTGGTTATGGGATGATTACATGAGTAACACCATTCATGATCTTGAACTAAGTTGTTTTGAACTAAACAATGGATTTGGAAGAGCTTGCAACAATTGGATTTAAGGTAATTAAAGGCCTAGTATAGTTCATTTGAACTTGTCCTTGAACATTTTATGAATAAGGTTGCCTGTTGGGTTGATATGATTGATTAAAAGGATGATAAGGTCTATTATGTTGGATTTGTTTTTTTTTCAAAGCCACTAACTCTGTAATGTCCCCTTTTTTAGTGTGATCCTGTTTGATGATGGTTAGCTTATTACTTGGACTCTCGTAGGCTGACAGGATTTGGTTAGAGGGTCAGTGGCCTTATTTACTGGGTTTTTTCATTTCCATCCTTCGAATTCAGTGACTGGCTCACAACAGGCCTTGGCAATTCAGTGATTGACAACTTCTGACGGCACGTCAATACAATGAGTTATGAGCAAGATATTAATATTTCAGTGAAATTAAAGTGTTTTAACTTTATTTGATGGAATATTATAAAGTTGAATTGACTTTATAATAAAGTAATCACTTAAATTTATTTAAGTGAAAATTAAAACACTATAAAAAGGGACACCCATTTATTTTAATGATTGACTATTGAAAAGTGCAAAATACATTTTAAATGTATTTTAATGAGAAAGTGGCATCACTTCTTGGGATGCGTGCCTTTTGGCCTTATAAGGCAAAGCAAAGCAAATTAAAACTCATTATTGATTATTTGACATTTCTCTTTGGCTTTGGCTGAGCTTGGTTTCTCTGAGACAAGGGTTTCAGGAGATTTGTTTTTGGAGATTGGCAATTCTTCATAGATCTGTGATTGTGAGACTGTGAAAGATCAGTTGAATGATTGCATTAACGAGAGCTTCATCCAGAAGTTCTACAGTATTTCAATAGAGTTCTTTGGTTAGTTTGTTCCAGAGGTTTCAATAATTGACAGAGGGTTTGAGAGTTTGGCATCTTCTTTCCTCTGGAAGATGGGTTCCTTTTGTGGCCGTACCCTTTATGCTGAAGCCATACTTTCATCTTGAAGTGCATGGCTCATCCGACAAGGGCGTGTGAGTTTCTTGATGCAAATTCCTTCCTTTTTGGGAGTTTCTCTACTTCATTATTGGCGCCTAGCTTCTATAGCTCTTTTGCCTCAATTTCTAGGCTGGAGAAATCATTCTATTGTCTTCTACGCTTGGATTTGTCAGTTTTCTTCATTCTTGGCTAGCAAACTAGAATATTTTCTTAATAAAATAATCTGGAGCATTTTGGGTATGTCTAACATATGCAATCTCTTTGTTACTGTTATTTAATACCTTATGCACTTTCATTTTGTCAATTTTAGCTCAGATTTGAGTTTTATAAGCATTTATATGATGTATGCCCCTTCTCTTCTGCCTAGAAACTTTCTTTAAAAAACTTTAAAACACAAGAAGATAAACAAAATACTACAGGGGTTTAGTTGGAGCCTACCGGGCTCATCACAAACTCAATCTCAAATATTTGGAAGAAGGTTTTGACTTCATGTTGCAATTCATTGGAAGTAGTAATAGGAGGGGTTGGTTGGTTGGTTGGTTCCTACAAGAAGAGGTGTCAAGCTTGGTTGAGTAAGAAAAATATCAGGGAACAGAGGTAGTGGAGGGTCTTGGAGCTATCTTCCTAGTTTGTATTAGGTATTTTTGTTGGGAATATGTGTCTCAACCTTGCAGTTACATAAGGTATTGTTAATGTGTCTCAACCTTGAATTATTGTAAATTTGGACCGTTCATCATCAGGTCTTAGATTTGACGGCCGATATTTTATTAGCTTGACTTTCCCTAGAAGGCAACCCTATTTTGTGAGGGCATTGTATTACAGATGTGTTTTATGATGTATTCTGAGAGTTTTATAATGGTCGTGTTACCTTTGGATCTCTGGTTCGTGATACTCCTATGAGAAGCTTGCTCTGCAAGTATATTGTAATCTTTGTTATTTCTGAATAATTTATTGGGTGGCTTTTGGAGTGTGTGGTTTTTCTTTCAAAATGGTTTTCCCCATATAAATCACTGTGTTGTGGTATGCATGATATTTATGTTTAAGCTTTCAATAACTATTAAAGATCTATAAAGTTTTGCATTATCCCCCTCTCAAGATTAGTGTAGGAAGTTGCTCCGCTACCTTAGCTTCCTTAATTTTACCTTAGCTTCCTTAATTTTTTTAACTCTCATATGTATATCATAAGTATTAGGCAAGGTTACTCCTCCCATTGATTCTATCATGATAGCCACATCACTATTTAAATCCCTCAAGTAGAACAAGAATGCATTGTTTGGAGAAGGATTGACCAAAGGTGGAATTCTATCCCATTTATTCTCAAACCTAAATTTGAAGTCTCCCATGTTGATGAGTGGCTTTAGTGAGAGTATTTATTTATTACACTAGGGATACATGGTCACTCTTATCTTCAATTTTTTTACAAATATTCTCACCCAATTCATCCCAATTATGTATTTAATTTGGTAGCAATTCCTTATACCATTGTAATACTGGACCTTTCAAGGAAGTGAGGAGTATAACAACTAAATTATATTCTATAATATTATGGATTGAGCATATTGACAATGTCCTAAATATGTTTTATAGGAGTATTAGCACTCACCAATTAAATAAGGTAGAATTTTTAGGGTTGCTATTGGAATGTAATTATAGTTAGTAAGGAAAAGAGGACTTCCTTCATCAAAAGTGACAACTACCTTATTCCTTTAAACGATCCTAGAAGGGATATGAAATAGTGTTATATTTGGTTGGGAGAACCTACAAGAAGTTGGTATATGTTATACTCTTGGATGGACTCTTGAATATAGTGAGGGATTCTTATTATATTTTTTTCCTTTTGATGAAGATAAATGCAATTATAAAAAATTGAAACACATACTTTTTGAAGATGATCTTGTTTGTATCTTTGGCAAGAATAATCAACATTATCTTGAAACTAAGAAAAATTTGGAGTTTTCAAGTGCTTGTAGAACATGTCCAATAACTAAAACTTGCTAAGAATAAAACCAATTTTCTTAGTTAAATGTTGTAAGGCTCATTGAATTGGTCTCATTGGGTATGCTAGCAACTGTTAACACTCTGAGACTGCACCCTACAAGTTTATAAACCTTTCTTAGATGCAACATTGAGTTATCCTTTAGTGTGGGATCTGAAAAGTTAGGCTTGATTCCCTTTCAATGATAGTCCTAAGACAGATCTCCAAAGAGGGTTGGTTCCCTTTGAAAAGTTAGGCTTGATTCACTCTCAAGGATAGTCCTAATTCTATGTTTCTAATTAAGATGAAAAGAGGAAAACAAATGTTTAAGAATGAAAAGATAGTGATACACCAATGATATGAGAAACCTTAAACCTACTTATCAAGCACAAAACAACATTAAGGAGTTGGATTTTATTCACATAACTCATGGAATATTGTTACGAAGGTTAGGAGAAGAAAGGTACAACTGCAAGAGGGACTGATATCCATAAGAGAAAACTACAATCATTCAATAAAACATAATGGAACCATACAAGAGAGGCAATAATTAGTTCTTTATTGATTGTGAAGGCTCAAGCATGTGTTACAAATTCAATATGCATAAATTGATACCAAAAGTTTAGAACCCCCAATCTTCTGCCTAATTACAATAAGATATAGAAGAGTAATTGATTGTGTGAGAGAAATAGTGAAAATGTCTTCAAAAGGAGAATAAGGAGTTCAACTACCTCTTCAATGCTTTTGTTGAGTTCGCCTTCTTTTAGGCATAAAAGGGAAAAACATATCAATTTCTCTCATTGAAACTCCTTGATAATCTCAAGTGATGTCTTGGAGTAGTTAATTAGATCTTCTTGGATTAAAATATCCTAGAAGTGCTCAAGAACTACCACTACTCATTCAAACATGTTCTTATATTCCCTTCATTATTTCATGCACTCCTTGGTGGCATAGAAGGATCTTTCTACTTGATATTTTTCTACACTAAAATCACCTCTAGTTGGCATACTCCCCCAAACCTCATGACACCACTAGAGGTCAACATTAAATTTCATTTGGGAAATTTTGGAGTTCGTTGGGATCATATGATAGCAAATTTTGGTGTAATATTTTTGAAAATGTATACTTTTTATGTAGTTCATAATGGTGTAATCAAATTGATATCACTTTATCAAAAAAATACACTTTCATTTCTATGGAAAAACCTAGCATCTATATTGTACTAATATCAAGGCCACTTCATTGATTTGGTAAGTGGTAGTTGCACTTGCACCAAGTATAAAGTGCCAAGATTACAAATTGATGGTAGGTCTCATAATTGTGTGAGTTTAGGAGGTGATATTGTGCTTTTGTTGGATTGAGTCTCTTAATTGGTCTATTATGTGACTAAAATTTGAGAACATCATCATTATTTGTAGGTCTTTTTAGCTTATTTTTATATCATTGACTTGGAAAGAGAGAATTATAAGTCTTGGCAAGATAGAATTCTAAAGAATTTTAGATGGATTAATTTATCTTGTCATATATTTATTGTATTGCCCCTAAACAAAGTACTTTGCGTCTACAACTTGTATGAAATTAAAATATTGATCATATCCTTTACTTTATTAGATGTATTGTTGATGATGAAACAACCTATCATAATTGACATTGAGTGCTCTCATGCTCTTTGGATAGAAATTTGGGAGATGTGTCCAATTGATTCTCCATTCCTAGAAGATCCTCCATTGAATTGTTTTGTTCCTCTAGAGGATTCTAATAATCCACCATATGATCATAAAATAATAGTGGTGCTTGATTTTTGGGAAAGTCATGAATATTGTGATGACATGGTGATTTCTCCTAATAATACCTCTCCTCTCATTGAGAATATCATTGCGACTCTAGCTTCTATGACTCCTAATCTAGATTCATAAAGTTCATCTTCTTAATGGTTGGAGACTCTTGTACTCCAACATTGGAAGATTCATGCGATGTTTAAACTTAGACATCTTGTGTGGACACATATTCATGGGATAAGAAATGTAGTCAAATGACATGCATTGATACCTCATTTCTATCTCATGTTGTTTCTTCAAAGTTTAATGTTATTTTGAATGAGGATTCTATTGATTCAATGCAACATGGCATTCATTATATTCTAAATATAGCTATTGGGATGAGTGCTTTACATATATTCCAAGTTTGTTTTGTGAGTCTTAGTTAAAAAAATTGCAATAAAATATTGAAGATATTCATCTCTTCTTTGATATTAGCTCCTATTGAGTAGCATCATCTTCTTTGAATATCATGAGGGCATCTTTAGGCCCCTCTTTTATTTCTCCACATGACCATTTTCCAGAGTTTCACATTGGCTTGGATACCCTTGATAAACATTTTAAAAAGTCTTCTTCGTCTTTGGGTTGTGTTCTACATCCATTTCCACAAGATTCTAGATTGCCACTTTTATCAGCGAGGATAGGACTCTTGAGTTGATTGTGAAAAATTTCAAAGACATCACATATCTTGATCTTTATCCCCTCATATTCCCCTTAGAAATGGGAATACTTCCTATACATCCTTGGTTTTGTTTCTTCCTAAGAGAAGGAATGTTGTTTGTCAAATTTGGATCATTTTCAACATTCATTTTAGGGCATTTTCCATCATTGTAGGGGATTCTACATTGGGGGAAAGGGGGCTACATAATCTCTTGTCTTATCTCTTATGGGGGGGACTTCTTCCTCACAAGGGGTTTCATCCTCATACTTTTGGAGAGAGGTTTTTTCCTATGGGGTTTTTTCATTTTCTTCATTTTGAGAGATTCGTTTGTAACTTGTTCTCATAGTTAGGACCCATATTTGCATCATAATAAAAATTTATGTTTTCTCATTCTTCCTAAGTTGCACTTAAGGTGGGGTGTTGAGCTGAGTGAGGCATATTCAAATTCACATTAGTTTGCTTAGGGAATTTTCACTTTATATCTCAAGTCACCATATTAAGACACGCGTCATAATCTTATGTTATCTTGGATGTCTCACCTTAGCCTATATAACCAAGGGGTTCTTGTTGTAATCAAATCAACCATAATTCACGTACACATATTGGCGTTTTCATCCTTTTATAGAACAAAACTATTTTGTCATGCTAGGCCTCTTTTATGCTTTCATTGTAGCTCCTAAATCTTGGGTGGCTACATTCATAGCCAAATATTGCGTGGCGTAGAGCATTCTATACCAACTCTTACAAAATTCTTTGAGAAAATGAGATTTGAGGTGGGAATTGGGACTTAATTAAATTCTATCACAATATTTTAGTACTTTTCCCTATCCTAAAAACTTTGACATTGATTAAGGATCTTTCTCTAAATGATGAATAATTCTTGTATTTTGGGATTATCTTCTCATTCTTGATGAATCTCTTCCATCTAGCTAGGTATTAGCATTGATACAAAAGAAATAACCTTCCTCTTTATATTTTCATGAAAGTGCATTAGACACAAAATTTTCTTTCCCTGTCATATAAATGATCTCATAATCAAAATTGAGCATTTTCCTTATCCACTTTACAAATTGTTGCAAAATATTTCAAGCTACGATGATCAATATTTATCTAGAATTTTTTTCCCAAGAGGGAAGGATGCCATTGTTGAATACATGCCATCTCTTTTTTATATGTGATTTTAGTGAGATTTTTCCTATCCAATTGATTTTTGGTGGAGATAAAATTATTACATCAAAAAAACACCCATACATATCCCTAATGTATCACATTCTATAAAAAATGCTTTATGAAAATCAATGATTGCCAAAAGTAGGGTGAAACAAATCTTTGAGGGCAAGGAAAATCATATCAACTTTTAGAGTCTAAGGAAAGGAATTAATTTTGAGTAGTGTTATAGTCTCACAATTTTACCATAGATGTACAGATAAAATTATGATAGTACCCAATCAAGCCTAAGATACCCCATATAATCTTGATGGATTTGGGTTTAGGCCACTCCTCTATTGCCTCAATCTTTTTTAGACTAACTTGCACTTCCTTGCAAAAAATCTAAGTTAGATACTCCACCTATTGCACTTTGAAGACACACTCAAAGCATTTCGAGAAAAGTGAAATGGTCTTTCAAAATCTTAAGAGTTGTGGTTAGATGGTATATGATTAGCTCAATTTCAATTTTAAGTTGGAATGTCATCAAAGAAGACAAGAATGAGTTTGTGGAGGCAATCTTGGAACTCATATTCATCAATCTTTGAAATGTAGAAGGATCATTAGGTAAGAGCTAAAGGATATCACCAAGAATTCATATTGAATTTCACGAGTTTACAAGACCATTTTCAGAATATCTTTATCCTTGAGATAAATTTGGTGATTGTTAGAAGGGAGGTCCAATTTTGTTAAAAAGTTGGCCCCATAAAATTAATTTAACAAAACATTAATGATTGGAATGAGGAGCTTGTCCTTGATAGTTTATTTATTTTCTCATAAATTAAGGAACATATACCATCCACCATATTTCTTGGGTATCATCACCATAAGGGATGAATAAATATTGATATTGGGTATAATGACACCTACCTCATGTATCTCTTTAATGATCTTTTCAAATGAGGGGAATAACAGGGTCACAAAACCACATGGGAGCCAAATCTATGATTTCGTCAAACACATTAATATTGATCAAATAACCCTTGTAAATTGGAAGGAAGAGAAAGATGTGAAGAAGGTTGATCTTTAAGAGAGAAATTATGCAATAACACCCCTTTTTAATATCTTCTCTTTTTGGTGAGAACTAACTATTTGAATATTTCAAGAATTTATACCTTGTAAGGTATATTCCTTTCCTTTTTTGAATAAATTTTATTCATACTTGGTGATAGTTACCAGTGGCCCTAATGTGTGCAATCATTGTGTTCCCACCACTATATCAAGACCTCCCAAAGAGAGAGCATACACATTAGTTGTCGACTGATATACACCAAGTGAATGGTTTTCTTATTCCTATACCTGGCTCAACGCTACTTCCATTCCTTAGTTTTTATGTTTGAATTCCAAAATTTTTAACTAACTTTGAATAAATAAAGAAACTAGTTGCTCCTAATATATTAATAATAGAAAATTGTATGCCACAAATATTACCTTGTAATTCAACCTAGGGTTCCTATTGGTTTGACTATTAGTTTTTTAATTTCAAAATAGATTCTATAATTTGGTCCTTTTCCTCTCTTTGGAAAAAGATAATCTAAAAAAAATGATCCTTATCATAGTTCCAATAGCCTCCAAGTAGTCCTTTAGTTTGGATATGAATCTTAATTTATCCTATAGTATTGATTTTGGAGAAATATTTGTAAAAGTATGTATACACACATGTCCACATAAACATAAATATATATATATATATATATATATATATATATATATATATGTATATATATAGTTTGGTATTCTAGGACTAAGTATGTTTGAAAAAATATAGAATTTGGAGATTATCAACTATTTTTTTAACTGTGGACATGTTGTCCACTCATGTACTATCATAAAATTGCTCTAATTTTAACTAATCTACTTTGCTATCTCAATATTCTAGGACTAAGTATGTTTGAAAAAATCTAGAATTTGGAGATTATCAACTATTTTTTTTAACTGTGGACATGTTGTCCACTCATGTACTATCATAAAATTGCTCTAATTTTAACTAATCTACTTTGCTATCACAAATTATGACCACTTATGCCTAAATTTGTTTGCAAAAACTAGTGTATAAGGGAGAAGGTTTATATAGGTTCTATTTGGTCTATGAGCTCACAAATATATTGATCCTATTAAACAATAGTGGACCAATATTTTAGACAACAAACTATAGAGGATATAATGTTCCTATGGTTCCCTATCTTGTCTTTGAGGTATAATGTGAGTAACTTCCTAGGACTAGCTACTTATTTGTGCAACATAGATCACAACCACTTAAAGGTTACTTAAGACTAGGTTTAAGAAATAATTATGAAGTGCTTTGATGCACTTGATATTATATGGAGGCTCACAGATATATACATAGGTTATTAGAGGCAAATATTACAATCTAAACATCCCTTACATCAATAGACCCTTAATGAGAAATCTAGCTTAGCCAACAACTCATCTTAGAATATTTTAGCCTAAAACTAAAACAAAATGACTATTCATGAGAAAAAGTGACAAATTTTAGTCAAGATGCTTAGTGCAACTACATTTGTAGCCATTTTTTAATCACTAAGATCCCTAAAATTGTGATAGTATTGTAGCATGCAGCCTCAAGGAAAGAGCATTGATACCACTTTAAGGAACATGGGAATAAAAATAAAGGCAAGTAAATAAAGATATACACATAAATGAGAATAATCAAATGCTTGTATAGAATTATCTTTGTAGTGCTACTTCGAAGAAACAATCCTCTCAATAGAACATGAATTCAATACAATATCCGAAATTCATTACACTTACAAAATCATTAAGATATATATAATTTAGTTAAATACAACTACTACTATCCCATGCACATGAGATAACTACTTTTATTCTTATTCACCATATGAATAACTTACAAAGCATATACACTTAACTAATACTCATTAATAGCTAGTATATATAACAATAAAGGTTCTTGATAGTTTTGAAAGAGATGAATATTGTAATGCATTGGGAATTTTGTAAAGCATGAGTACTGAGTGAGTATGTATCAGCAGGTATAATTATGGATGTCTACACATTGTTGTATTCCTATTCTATTCTATTTTAATAAGTTTTTCCAAAACAATCATTTTTGACCATTTGGAAACAAGAATGGATGTGCATGGAAAGGAAAGTATGAAAATTAGAAAAAATGGTTGGATCATGCCACTGTGCACAATTACATCCAAAGGTGGACACTACCATGAACCAGTGACGTCATATTAATCAAATGAAAAATCAAACTGTCTTTTAGCTTCCAAATCCGTGTAAATTTTCTAAAGATTAGAGTTGTGTGATTAATTTGAATTTCAATTATTTTAGCAGTTGATTTGCATATGAAAATTGCCCCCATTATTGGTGATTTTTTTTACTGAATTGATTTGCATAATGTATTCAATTGAATAAGTTGGAAACTCCTGAATGGCTAAAGAGGTTGGGCAGAATAGGTGTTTGGAAGAAAGAGTCAGGTATGATCACCGGCAAAAAGTTGATGGCTACCTAATGGGGTTTGGATTGAAATTGCTAATAAATAGACCTAAAATGCTGACAATAAGCTTATCGAAATTCACATTCGCTTAAGATCTAGAAAGAAAAAAGCATATGAAATGGAACAAGTTTAATAGACAGACTCACAGTATTATTGTAGCATTTGATGTTTCGTTAGTCGCTTTTCCATGGCAGACGATAGATTGTCCATTGTTATATCTGTAGAGAGAGAGAGAGATGCAGTTTGAAGAAAAGTATTCTCTGAGATCATAATTGATGCAGTTTGAAGAAAAGTATTCTCTGAGATCATAATTATTGAATTTGTGCATCGCTTACCTGGGAATTTTGTGTGCAGAATGTGATCTGTGCAATAGAGAAAGAGATGGAACAGCAGAAGCAGCGACTCAACTACACGTCTTCGCCTACCATTCAATTCCAAGTCAATCGCACCAAACAGTTGTGTAGTTGAAATATATCATTAAAACAAATTATCTAAAATCATTTAGAATTATTGTAAGGGAAAATAAAATAAACTTCCCCACGTTAATTTAATAAGCTTTATGTGCATATAGTATAAATTAATTTAGATAAATTAGTTAGAGTTATATGGGCGGACAACAATTTTATAATTAATATTAATTGAGGAAAGTAAATGTAAAGAGGATGAGGATATTTAATTTGATAGTTAAATCTATGCAATTTTGAATTTGATCTTATCATTAGATTGATAAATAATGTCTCTTTGTCTATAAAATTCTTTAATTTTTGCTTAAAATTTGTGTTGTTTCTAGGATTGAGTATATTCTTTAGGGTTTACTCTATGTCTCTAAGTTCATCCTTTTGTCACATGGATGTGATCTTGTGGTTATGTGCTTTTGCTCTTTGATTCAATAAATTTTTCTTTGTCTATTTTTCCCTATTTTATTCTTTGAAGGCTGATAGTATTTGGAAATACCGTTATAGGATTATTGGTGTGTTGCAAGGGGCCATGCTTGCCTAGGTCAACTCTCAGAAAAGTGTGTAAAGTGATTGGTAGACAAGAACCAATACCCTAGAATGAATACACATTCATTTTAGTGCACCAAACTATGTTTTGCCATTAGTTACTGTAGACACTTAAAATTGTCCTAGCCTACGAACTAGCATATATCATTGCATTTCACATCAAAAGTATCAAAAACCCTAATTTCCTCTATTAATTGAATAATACAACATTATTTAATTAATTCATTTTTTTCATCAAATTCGACCAATTAAATGAATTTCATTTATTTAATATAATCCTAATCTAACTTTATTCCTCCTAATTGATTAAATAATGCAAATTATTTAATTATGTCACTAATTCATTTTATTCCCCTAAGTTGATTGAATTATTAAAGCTTAATAATTTAATTAAATCACTTTCCCTCTAAAATTTTGAATAAATGAATTATTCAAAACATCATCAAAAATCAAATCAAACTAATGCAACTTTGTTTGCGAAATTCAAACTTGATTTACACGTTCAACTCCAAAAGGAATTAATCAATTAAATCAATTAATTAATCATTTTCAATCACTTTCCTGATTGAGCAAATTATGAATCAATGATTGCTCAATCTAATCCCTAACTAATCAATCTAATTCCTAACTAATCAATCTAATCCCTAACTGATCAATCTATTTCCTAACTGATCAATCTATTTCTTCAATCACACAAATTGCGTAATCTATTTGCACAGATTATGCTCATCTAAATCCTCTCAACATCTTTCGACCGTCGATCAAGATATTCTACTACACAATCCTGATCGTCCATTTCAAATCACAATTTCTATACAACAAACCTCTTTCATAAAAAAAAAGGGATTGAAGAATCAACCTATCTTGCATGACGAAGTACTGCAGAGATCATAACCAATGATAATGCTTCAACACATCCCTTCGATCAACACACACACCATTCTTCAAAGCTCTTGTATTCAATGATGGAGGCTTCGCAGTGATACGAACAACCCAACATCTTGTGAATACACTCTGACACGAGATGGAAAGATTGTATTGTTTTGAGTTCATGTTTATTGTCTTCTTTCAATAACATTGTTGAATTCATTAACTTTATAGTTTCATTTCGTGAGTGAAGGAATAGATCTAGATTCTTGTTTTGATTAGATTAGTTTCTATTTCATTGCAATTATCTCATTTACACTCAAATTTTCTCCCTCACACAGTTACTCCCCAAATGCTTTTAGGATGAGAGAGAATGTGAAATGAGTGCAAATGAATCCTTTCAATACAAGAACATAGCATCAAATCATGAAAATGTGTCTAATTAGCTCGTAACAACTAGTGGAATGAGCAAGAATCAACCACATTTGGATTTTAAATTTTAAAAGTTACTAGTTGAATTTGTAGTTCAAGAAGGGCCAATCCTATATTTTTAGAAATGACCTAGGATGGCAAAACAATAAGGTTTGTGTCTAGAATGAATGTTTAGTTGTGATAGGTACAATAAAAGTACTATATATGGGGATATGTGTAGAAATAAATAATATGTGGATGAATGTATATAAATGTGTATGTGTATATGTGAAGGTTAGAGGAATGAGCCCAACTTCACATAAGATTTCACTTGTTGATATATAATTGTGTTAACACAATCTACTAAAATCAACACAAAACTAAATGGGAATAACACAGGTATGCAAATTGCATCATTTCATTTTACCCCCACTTTGAGGTTCATGTGATTCTTATAATTATCATGTATTTTGTTGGTGTAAATCAACTCACCACAATTATGTTGATGCACGAAGTTGTGGTTGGAATATGTGGATGTTGCCTAACAAATCTTTGAAGAGGTGTATTTATAACAATTCTTCTAGGTCTTCTAGGTCTAGATGTGTTGGATTAGATTAAATCTAGTTCTTACTATGTATTGGCAAGAGAAGTGTTGAAACATTGATTTTCTATCTATTGAAATTTTTGTAGGAGGGATAGTTTTCTTGCACAATGCCTATTGTTTTCCTCTTGTATTTGTTACAAGATAACAACTTGCTCCTAATTTATTTTGGGTTGAATACTTCTCGATTGATTGATCATTTTGAGCTTATTTTAAAAAATAATTTTTTCTCAATCCTATATTGCCCTAGGACATATGAGCCTGATAATGGGAGATAGAATGAAGAAGTATGCCTTGTTTGCTACTTTTTTTGCAAGTTGTGTTTGCACTTGTTT
The DNA here is from genome assembly GCA_007258455.2 of Sequoia sempervirens. Classification (NCBI taxonomy): domain Eukaryota; kingdom Viridiplantae; phylum Streptophyta; class Pinopsida; order Cupressales; family Cupressaceae; genus Sequoia; species Sequoia sempervirens. Next base: position 3,816,887 of record VDFB02000016.1, on the reverse strand, counting down.
TATTTGATTTGTTGAGTGCCTTGGATGTGTTAGAAATGGATTTTGATCTTGATGTTTTCCTAAATGAAAATGAACAAAATAAATGTAGGAAGTAAACCATTATTCTATGTTTTTGTAAATTCCCCAAATTGAAGTGTAATTTAATTAACAAAAGATTAATTATTTCAATTTTGGTTGATATGGATGTTTTGAATGATTATTGAATTGAATCTAAATTATATATGGTTAATCTAATCTAAGCTATGTATGCAACAAAAATAAAAAATTCTAGCTATTCCTAATTTGTAATCTAGTCATGCCTTACTATTTGGAAGGGAGAAAAGCATTAAATACAATATAGAAGGTGAAATGATTATAAAAAGCACAACAAGAAATTCATAATTAAAAAGGACAAAGTGTGAAAACAAATAAGTAAAATTAATAAAATCAAGGCTATAGGTATATATATATATATTCTATAGTGGTGCGTGTGTACCATTGAACAAAATTTTTAGGGTCAACCTTTGTCTATAAAGACCTACTCTCATCCTCATCAAGTTAGTCACTGTCCACTTAATAATAGTCAATAATTTTTATCTATATATATATTCCTTTTCTCTTTGTTCCTTTTTCTTGCATTTTCTATTACACATGTGTTTTATCTTTGTATTCCATTGTTGTTTGTATACATACATATCAACAAGTATAATGTTAGGTGCTTCCTTTTTTACCCAATATTGTTTCTTAGATTGTGGTTGTGGTGGAATAATCACATTTGGTATACCTCAATTTATTTATTTGGTTTGGAAGTTATTTCTTTACACGTGGAATTTAGGTATTTGCATTGATTTTTCTTTTGTTTTTTTTATTTTGCTCTTTCTTTGGTTCTTCCATTTTCTATTTTCAACACGTGAGTTTCAACTATAGATGTTTTTTGTTTTGGGGGATAGGATTAGCATTTTAATTATTTTTGAATTCTTTCTTTTTCATCCAAGTGAAGTTTTCATCCATTATGTATGCCATCCTTCCTCTCATAAGGTACACTAACTAGTGTCTTCACAAATGAGTCTAATGTGAAGTGACTAGCATAAGATAGTGGCTAATATTGAACCCTTTCAACCTTTACCACTTTTTTGTCACGTATAAATTTGACACATTGATGTAAAATAGATAGTACAATTTTACATTGTTCAATCCAAGGTTGTCCAAGTAATGCCCCAAATATATTAGATGATGGTATAATTTGTATTTTTATATCTATTTATATATATTTCTCAATAGAAAATAATGCAACCCAATTTGTTGATTTCCATTCTATTAGTCATTTTTATGAGATTTCAGAATGTGCATATAATTGGTGTTTAATATAGTTGTTGAATAGGAACTCCAAACATATGTTGCACTAAAAATTGAGATCAAGGAGGATTTGGGTTGGTGATGTGCATTTTAAACTACTGGGTACATATAGTAGTCCATAGTAGTTGTTTCTTGGGATCCCCTTATCCAAAATTATTCAACAGGGAAGTAAAATGAGATGAAAAATATTTAGCACTAGGTTCAATAGCTCCCACAAAATAATGCTTATGTGATATATATTAGTTTTCCACATTTCCATCATCAAACACATGTTTTTTGTTTACCTCAACATTGTATAAATGATGTTGAAATGGATTTGTGTAAATTTATAATCTACTCAATTGGGAGGAGCAATTGATGGATTTCCATTTTCATTAACTCTAATTTTGATAATTGTTTTGTTGATTAAATCTTGTACTTTTTAATGCCAATATACGATATAATATAATAGCATTTAACTTGATTAAAATTGCAAAATGTGTGAAAATTGTATGTCTTAAGATGTGGATTTTTAAGATTCGGTGGATGAACTAGAGATCTATTGTAAACAAATTAACACTCAATAAGATTTTAAGAATTCCATCTAGGGATTTGTGTAACTTGGTAGATTACCTAGGATCATTTGATTTGAATGAATACAAAATTAGAGGTATTACCAATTTTATGCATATTTTCCTTCATGTCATCACCCATAGAAAAGTTTGAATTTTGATTCTTTGAATATTATGAATAATTTGGACTAGACAATTTTCTACATGTGCAAATAAATCCACAAAAGATACAAAACTATGTAGTTATACATTGTTATAAATTGGTTTAGTAATCCCTCAATAAGGATAATTTAGAATTCAAAGGCATGTAAGGAATGAATCATCTTATAGCATAAGGAGTGGAACTATATAGTATAATCACTAATTTGTTCATATTTTTCTTGGGTTGACTCAAGTAAATTATAAATTGTAACTCTAAGTCCCATGTTAAATTTGAACTCAAATGAATTTAAATAAATTCAAATTAAATAATTATATGTTTGCAATCAAACAACTAAAGTCTAAAATTTTGAAATCCTATTGCAACATATTGTAATTCATTCTTGACTATGAATCAATAAAGATCATATCATTATTTTTCTTTATCATTGAGCTTTCTATTGTATAATTGTGAGTTACTATATTTTATTGCATGGTTAGCTAATCCTTAATTAGATCCTCTATCCATGACTAAATCAAAATAGTACCAAAGATAAGTTTGGAATGTTGAGGAGATAGAGAAAGTGAGTTGGTATCTTGAAAGTTCTACTTGTGAATAGATTAAACCAAATTGAGGCATCCTACAAGAAGCTGGACAATAGATCATGATTGAGGCATTTGCAAGGAGTGATTGTAGACCAATCACCAACTTGAGGAGTTCATACTAGATCCTAGGGAGAGATGCCACCTAAAGAGTTCAAGGTGTTGCTAATATTGTTGTAATAATGGAGGAAATATATGAAATGATGAGGGTGATGAAAGTAATTAGTTGTTGTAGAAGAGAATAGAAGAGGTATAAACCCTAGAATAAATTATGAGAGTGATAAAGATGAGAATAAAAGAGGAGGTGCACCAACTCTTGATAAAAATCTAGAAAACCTAGAAGAAGAAATAGATATGGTAAAAATGTTGAAGGCTATTGGGTAAAAGTACAAACCTGTGTCACACTTTGGGCCAATCATACAAATTCTATTGAACCTATTTTGGCCAGAAGGGATTCGACCGAGTATGTTTTGGCTGAAACCACGTGGCAATGACATGGCGCCTACGTGGCCTCATTGTTTAGGCCGAGTAGGTTTCAGCTGAAACCTATACAGTTGAATTACTTCTAACCGAAGGAGATGAATATAAAAGAAAAAAAAAAGATTTGGCGTGGGAATTTTGCATGTTCGCTTGAAGAATTTATGAACGGAGGATGCTCGTGCAAAGACCTGGTCTACAAAAAGGAATTGAAGCCAGGTTTTTTGAATTCAGTTTCTTTGATTTGGTTAGTGAAGTGTCGATTTTGTGTGATAAGCAATTAGTTTGTTTTGTTTGTTTGATGATTCGTTTTGGTGCGATTGTAAAATAGGGTTTGATTTTTGGGCTGCACATGTCATTTTGTAAAAGTTTGTATAATTAATTTTAATTAAGGGTTTTCGTACATGTTATTTTAAGGGTTTATTTATAGAAAAAATCAAAAAATGAATTCCTAATTTGTAGTTTGTTCTTGACAAATCTGATAACTGCAACATTCAGGTTATGCATGTGCATGTTTTGCTTGACAAGCAATTAGTTAACTATGAGGTTACTGTTTGTTTGATGATTCCTTTTGGTGCGACTGAAAGTTAGGGCCTGTTTTTTTTGTTTTTTCATTTTTGGAGTATTCTGGCTAAATTCAAGCAAGGCCGCTAGAATCTACTTATGCAGCCTATTGCATGCTTTCAACAATAGTCCATTGAATGAAATGTGTAATCCATTTACATCTTCAGATTTTGGTTTACACGTTCAGTTGAATGTAATAGCCATACACTTTTGATTCATATATACCATCGTATTGTATTATTTGCATTTAGGCTTCAGATGAATATTTTTGTTCCATACTTGTAGGAATGCATACATATGTAATATCCTTATTCCAGGAATTAGATGTGTTAATAACATAATATTTTTAATCTCTATAACCCATCTTTCAGTCCCTCATCTTAGTACCAATCTGGTTGAGGCACTTCTAATTGTGGAGTTTCCTTCTTAATAAGGCTAGATTAGGTAGATACCCCATTCACAAAAAATTCACCAAATGTTGTCTTATGAACAATGATATGTTAATATGAATTGAATTTTAGCACTTAGCTATCCTAGTAACCTGGTTTCAATTAGCAAAGGCCCAAACAATTTATTCCAGTCTAGTCCTTGGATAGTCATGCATACAATTCTTAATAATATGAAGGGAAAAAAAGACTAGTGGTAATTGGCTTTGTATTTAAGGTCATATAAAGCTCTATTTCATTGCAAACTGAGTATCTACTTATGGGCAATAATTGTATTTTCACATAAAGTAAAACTGCAAGGAAAACCTTATAGAAGATTTAGTAGTTGGCAAATTAGAGGTACACATGCTTAGCTTCCTATGGTCACATGATAACTAATGGGGACATAGGACACAGTTGATCCCAGTGTTAAAAGTGAAAAAATATCAATTTGGTGATTTTAATTGGAAATGAAAAGTTGTGCAAGTTTTGTCTTTCTCTTTGTAAAGTTTGCTTCAAAATATCTCTTTATCTTAATAAAAAAATAAGAAATGAAAAACTTTACCAGGGAAACTCTTGTTGCTTGAAGAGGACATCTTGAGATTTCATCACATACTCCAAGCTTGATTCCAACATATGGAAACTCTTCTTACAAGGAATTCTTCACCTTTTGTGGCCATCTTTCTTGCTTCTTCATCTCACTTCCTTGTAGAAATCTCTAATTTGTAAGGCTACAACTCTTCTTTCTTGGACTTATTACTATGATGAAAATCAACACAACCACTTTGCACAATACCCAAATATTAAACATTCTATAGCCAATATAATTGTAATTTCTCAAGTTCCTACATCTTGAAATTAAATGCAAATTACAAATTCTTCGCATTTGAATTAAAATTCAAATGAGAGTGAATTAAATGAATTTTGTCTTGCATTAACATCCAATAGAGAGTTCAAATAAAATGATACCAAAACACACACAATTTTACCTAAAAATCTCAATATGAGGAAAACTCACTTGGAAGTGTTGATTGATCATTTCTCTTCCTTCCTCCAACTTGGGTAGTTGTAAAGAGCATGATACAAAGTATGTTCACAACAATTCACTGTTGATATACTTTCTTTGACTCTTTGTTACCTAACGAATTCCTCGACATATAAATAATCAAATTGAATTTCTATTCATTTCACTTATGTCTTTCCAATCGGGCTTTGTCTCTTATTCATCAGATTTCCAAGCTTGATTCCAACATGGAAACTCTTCTTTCAATATTTTCTTCACCTTCTCTGGTCATCTTCCTAGCTTCCTGAGTTCACTTTCTTCTAGAAATATTTGATTCATAATGTTGCAATTTTTCCTCCTTGTACCTTTTTACTATGTTGCAAGTAAAAAAAAACCCACTTAATTTTAAAGAATGAAGTGGTGGTAAACCATATCCTCACTAGATCACAATAATTGTAAAAAATAAGTCAACTTAATTGTTATAAGAATATAAAATAACCAATATTTTGAGAAGTAGAGAAACTTTCCACAAACTAATTGGCCCTATCACATTAAAAAATATCATCTATGCAAGCATTAAACAAGTTATTCATAACAAAAGGAAGAGAAAAATGCCAACTAATTCAATGAGGACCATATAGAGATTACCTTTGTCTTTTGGGACATTTGGGCCCATACTTTTACATTGTTGTGGTTGATCATGACTCAACAAACATTGTAGTATTTGCTAAAATTTGCATCTATAAATTGAAAGTTGTTCTTGAAAGAAAAATATAGACAATAAGAATTATAGAAACTGTAGTAATTATAGGTGAATCAAAACATTAATCTTTATTGTCTATCTTTTATTCATTTCATCCTAATTAATTATAGACAATAAGATAAAATTATAGACAATAAGAATTAATGTTTTTGATTTGATATTCATAGCAGGGCTGAGATGAGCTTGCTCCTCTAAGAAAGATTAGAATATAGAGTAGCTCATGAAAAACAAAGAAATATGGCATGGTCAACAAGAGGGCATTAGTTGGTCCAAACCTTTTGGTTCTTTCAAAAAGTTTGGAACTAGCAGCAGTAGCAAGAGGTGGTTCTTCCAAAACGTTTGGACCAACTAATGCTCTCTTGTTGACCATACTAATCAAAGTAGAAAGATACGACAATATGAACAAATTTCATATTTTTAAAAAATAGAAGAATCAATGAGATATTAGATTTAGAAATGAAAACCTTTTTGTACACAATATGCTACTCAAAATCTATGATAGACTTAGATTAAGCAAAAGAGTTAGTAAACATTGATGAAAAAATGAAAGCTCACCAACACCAACCATTGTTGCAAAAAGTGAAGCTAGTTATAGTAGAAATTTTGGTGTCTAAAACAATGTATTTTAGGATGTGGGCCTAGTAGAAATTATAGATATGACTTACAATTCTATAATTTTATGCATTATGAAATTATAGAGTTGTAAGTCATCCTAAAATACATTGTGCTAGGCATTTTTTAATTTTATTATTATTATAACTAATTTCACTTATTCATTCATATAACTGCAATTACTAAGGGTAGTAATTGAAGTTATCAAATTGGAGTTATGTAAATGGATAAGTGAAACTAGTTATAGTAAAAATTTTGGTGCCTACAATGTATTTTAGGATATGACTTACAACTAGATATAATTTCATTTAAATGCATGATTTTGTGAATATATTTAAGTGGTGCATTTAAATGAAATTATAGTCATACACTTACATTAAGTTGTAAGTCATATCCTAAAATACATTGTGCTAGGCACCCAAATTTCTGATATAACTAGTTTCACTTATCTATTCACACAACTCCAATTAATACCCTTCCAAGATTATTTCAATAATTTATTTGATTGATCATTTATTGTATTCAATGTATACCATCATCGAGAATGGCGAAAAGGGCCAATTATTACCCTTCCAAATTATTTTAATAAACTATTATTTAATATTCTTTTGTATTTGATTGATCATTTAATGTATTGAATGTAGGAAAACTTGGGTTCAAAATATATTTGTAGACTCACTCTTTGACATATCAGCATTCGAACGTAGTCAATTCACTTTAACATGCAAAATGCCAATCAAATATAGAAGAATATTAAATAACAATTTATTGAAATAATTTGGAAGGGTAATAATTGGCCTTTTTGGATGCCTCACACTAAGTGAATGTTTAATAGGTCATGCTTGGTGATGTTGTACATTCAATACAATAATTGATCAATCAAATACTTTATTGAAATAATCTTGGAAGGGTAGTAGTTGGAGTTTATGTGAATGGATAAATGAAACTAGTTATAGTAGAAATTTTGGTGCCTACAATGTATTTTAGGATATGATTTACAACTAGATATCATTTCGTTTAAATGCATGATTTTATGAATATATTTAAGTGGTGCATTTAAATGAAATTATAGTCATACTCTTACATTAAGTTTAAGTCATATCCTAAAACATATTGTGCTAGGCACCAAAATTTCTACTATAACTAGTTTCACTTATCTATTCACATAACTCCAATTAATACCCTTCCACGATTATTTCAATAAAGTATTTTATTGATCATTTATTGCATATTCAATGTATACCATCATCGAGAATGGCAAAAAGGGCCAATTATTACCCTTCCAAATTATTTTAATAAACTGTTATTTAATATTTTATTGTATTCAATTGATCATTTAATGTATTGAATGTAGGAAAAATTGGGTTCAAAATGTATTTGTAGACTCACTCTTTGACATATCAGCCTTCGAACATAGTCAATTCACTTGAACATGCAAAATTCCAATCAAATATAGAAGAATATTAAATAACAATTTGTTGAAATAATTTGGAAGGGTAATAATTGGCCTTTTTGGATGCCTCACACTAAGTGAATGTTTAATAGGTCATGCTTGGTGATGGTGTACATTCAATACAATAATTGATCAATCAAATACTTTATTGAAATAATCTTGGAAGGGTAGTAATTGGAGTTTATGTGAATGGATAAGTGAAACTAGTTATAATAGAAATTTTGGTGCCTAGCGCAATGTATTTTATGATATAACTTACAACTCAATGTAAGAGTATATCTATAATTTCATTTAAATGCACCACTTAAATATATTCATAAAATCATGCATTTAAATGAAATTATATCTAGTGGTAAGTCATATCCTAAAATACACTGTAGGCACCAAAATTTCTACTATATAACTAGTTTCACTTATCCTTTCACATTACTTCAATTACTATCCTTAGTAATTGGAGTTATGTGAATGGGTAGGCGAAACTAGTTATAGTAAAAATTTTGGTGCCTAGCAAAATGTATTTTAGGATATGACTTACAACTTAATGTAAGAGAGTATGACTATAATTTCATTTAAATGTACCCCCTAAAGATATTTATAAAATCATGCATTTAAATGAAATTATAGAGTTTTTTAAGTCATATCCTAAAATACATTGTAGGCACCAAAATTTCTACTATAACTATTTTCACTTATCCATTTACATAACTCCAATTAATAGCCTTCCAAGATTATTTCAATAAAGTATTTGATTGATCATTTATTGTATTGAATGTACACCATCACCAAGAATGGTACTATACATTCACTTAGTGAGACATCCAAAAATGCCTAGATGTGTGTCATGACAAAAGGATAAATACTTAAGACTTCAATCATAATAGAATATCTCCTTCTCTAACATGAAGTAGAATTGCACCACACATAATTATAGTGTAGAATTGCTTATGGTTGATTGTAATTTGTAAGTATCCTAAAATACAATATGTCCCTAAATATAAGTTATGCATGATTATCTCCTTACCCCTACTTATATAGATGCATTATACTTAATCATACACTTTTATCCTATATTATACACACTTGTATGATTGTTATTTGGAATTTAGAGATACCTTGCAATTTTAAATGATAATACTTGAGATTCTTTGTTTAAGACTTTAAATTTCCTACGAAGTTAGTCAAATTTAATCCTTATGTCCATAATTCTTAAAGCATTCAAGATTTATGTATTTATATGCTTACATTACTTTTACATGTGAATGTTTCATTAGGATATTTTAGTACCACGTTTTTTATAGGAAATTTTTTATAATCCTACTTTCTCCCTCTTTTTCATAGATAGTTGAATGAACTTAAAATTGTTCTTATTTTTACTTCATGATGTTCAAGCTACTCATTGATCATATTTCCTATTTTTAATAATTTCTTAGGGAGCATCTTACTAGAAAAATGGTTATTGCATATTTTACTTTTAGAGAAATAAAATAAGTATATATTTGTAATTTTTTTTGTTTTAATTAAATGTGCAGATCTTTGTATTTATATAGATATGGTTGATGATTAGGGATCACATCATTCCACTCAGTCTTAGGAGCAAGCTAAGGCTAGGTCTAATTTATATAATGATAGTATTAGGAGATTAGAGAATGCTTTGAGATGTTTGGACCAAATAATACAAAACTCCCGTAATCTCCCTAATAGAGATAGATTAGTTAGGATTCAACAAGAGATCCAACGTATGATTCAAATGATTCAATCTTATAATCCTTATGATGGGGTCTGCATTGAGGAGTTTTATAGGTCCCTTTCCAACAGTGTTGTTGGCACTATGAAAATTGATTCTATTTCTACTAGAGTTTCAACACATAATGTGCACATCATGTTCTCTCATTATATGGGACAAAAAAATTTAGAGGATATGTTGTTACTAGATGTACAAATGAGCTTGTTACTTCATTTATATATCCCAAATGGTTGGCATCTCATCACAGATGGCCTCATTATGATGAGTTTCCACTTTATTTTTGCAAACAACTATATGTTGAGTTTCATTTAGGGTTAGATGTGGACTACACATCTATTCCTTCACATGTTGGACAGGGAAAAGGGAGGTTTGCTGATAAATATCAATTTAGACATGCATATTTTCCATTGCCCATCAACAAGAGGGCATTAGTTGGTCCAAACCTTTTGGTTCTTCTAAAACATTTGGAACTAGCAGCAGGAGGAGATGTAGCAACATCACCTACTAGATCCGACCTTTTTGACATTATTTCCATGATTGCTACTCAGGTCGATCATATGTCATCTGATTGTGTAGGTAGATACTTATTATGTCCGCAGATTAGCTTTCCTCCCACTGAGGCTACATCTACCAATTATGATCCTTACATTCATGCAAAGCTACCATCACCGTCATATGTGGTCTAGATGAGTGAAGCCACTCTATGTAATGTGTGTTTGATTTCCATTGCTAATTTACTATCATCATACTAGTTTATCAGTGATGAGTATGGGATTCCTTTAGATGTTGTACCAACTCATATTAGATGACATTTTGGTAGATAGTCGAGTCGGGGTGAGGTGGCTTCACAGGATGATCAACATATTCCAGACTAGCCTACAATGCTTGCACAACATTGGGTTGAGGTTACTACACATGATGCACATACAACTCACTTCTCTTTGACATTGGTCCTTTACCTGATATAGGTGTCCTTGATGTGACTATGAATTCTCGTGACATTAATGACATTGGTAGAGTGATCCAGGGTGAGACACAGGTACTTTCAAATAATCTATATATTTTACGTTCTAAAAATTCACATACATATATAAAATAAAATTGACTTTAAAGTAGTTCTCACTCTTCATTGAAACCTTGTATTTTTTAAATTTCTAGCAATATGAGGATTTTTCACGCTTTGGAGATTTGGAGCATGCAAATGATCCTATGCATGGTACATTTGAGGTACATTTATAATATTTAAAGTACTTCATACATTCAAACATTGAAAGTACAAAACTTTAAGACGACTTTACATTTACACATGTACATTAAATTAATTAATGTACTTTCTTGTGTAGAGAGGCAGATCGGGACATGGATCGAGACAAGGATCAAGAGAGGCATCGAGCCATAGATCCAAAGAGAGATCAAGACATGGATCCAAACAGGGATCAGGAGAGAGATCGATCCACAGTCATACTAGGCATCCTCCACTTTGACTTGTTTTACATGCAAACACATGATTTATTATAGATTTTATATTGTGATTTGTCACATTATGGTTCTTAGATGATGATCTTCACATTATATGCATTTTACATTATGGTTTCACATTATGGTTCATCTTATTATGTTTTACAGTTATACATTTTACATTATGGTTTCACATTATGGTTCATCTTATTATGTTTTATAGTATATATACATTTTACATTAGGGTTTCACATTATGGTTCATCTTATTATACAAATAGAAATTATTGAGGCTAATTAGGGTTTTGAGTTGGGAAACTTTAATATTCTTGCTCACTTTTAATCTATAAAAAAATTGAATTAATTTAATGATTTTTGGTTCAATAAGCTAGTGGGGAATGACGGGTTGAATAATCAGGGCTTTACAATGGTTGTTTTCACAAGTGGGTATGGATAATTTGTTACATGGTTTCAACTTGATTTTTTTTTTGTGAAAGTATTGAGTTATATGTATTCTAGGATATGATCCAAGTGCTTTGTCCAGTAGCTTTTGCATCTTAGGATTTTGGATATGTTCTAAGGCTAATTTACCAACTATGTTCTAAGGGTTTTGACAACTATTTAGACATCAATTATTTAACATTTAACAATAAACATAATATTAATATTAAAAAACCCTAAAATAATCATATTTTTAGTTAATATTCATGTTGCATTAAAAACTAAGAATAGGTAACTTCCACATTCACTATAAATTCACTCAAAGTTATTGTGTCATCTTGCTTGAAATTTTTTGAACCCATTTCTATTCTTGAAAATTATAGTTCATGACTAGTTAAAAAGATTTTAGAATTTAATAATCTATAATATTTAGAGATATTGATTTAGGTGCCTCTTTTCATATGAATTCACATACGGAGTGTTATATAAATTATATATAATATTATGGTGGAGAGATCTAATTAGGTGAAAAAATTATCATAAGATCATTGTTAAGGGTAATATAACACTAATTTTCAGTGATGGCATAATGAAGACACTATCTAATGTGTTGCATGTTCATGGTTTAGCCAAAAATCATATTTAATATTTTAAGATGAATGATAATGTTGTGCATGTTATTTATGATAAAAATTGGTTAGGGGAGATTTGGTTTTAGAAAAGAGTATTAGGCATGTTAATTTATTTGGATTGGATGGTACTACTTAATCTAACTATACCATGACTTTTGATCATGTAAATGAATTAGTTGATATGCCAATGCTTTGACATCAATGATCAAACTGCATCTAGGTGAGTAAGGATCAAAAACATTGAAGAATAAATATATAGGTGAGATTGTGTGTTTCATAAGCAAAATAAAGTTAAATTCTCATAGTAAAATGGATTTTAGAGTTAATTCATATATCTTAGAAACCATCTATATTATGCCATCTTCATTGGTGATTTTTCAAGAAAATATTTGGTTTATTTTCTTAGGCAACAATATGAAGTTTTAAGCACAAGGAATTTAAGGTGCTTGTGGAAACTCATAAGGAAAAAAATAAAAGATTTGAGATCAAATAACATGGGGGTATATTTATCTAAATAATTTGAATAATTTTGTAAACATAATTGGACTGTAATCTAATAGAAAAATATTCCATATATATATAAAATGGGGTAGCTAAGATGATGAATATAATATTAAAGGAAATAAATAAAAATATGTTAAGTTGTGTTAATTTGAAGCAAATTATTTGGGTATAAGTTGTTAGTATTTGTTTTTATTTGATACATAAGTTTTCTATTTCCATCCTTGTTGAAGAGACACCATACAAAGTATGGATGGGAAAAAATATTAAATTGCACATTTGGAAGTGTTTGGCTGTGAGGCTTACAATAAAACATCTAGGAAAAAATGCTCTAAGTTAGATTTCAAAGTATATTTTTTTCATTGGTTATGGGTAGAAAATTTAATGGTATAAGATTTGGAATCCTCCAACTTAGAAAATTATTTATTCTAGAAATATGTTTTGTAGGGAAGTAAGTGTTTTTTGTAGATCTATACAATGAAAGGAAGAGGAGGACACAATACAATTTGATATCAAGTTAAGGTGAAGATGCATAGGGAAATGAATAGGTTGGATAAGAAGGAGCCAAAGATGAAGAAAATTATAGGAAAATTTAGAAGAATAAAATGAGAGTCTCTATCTTCACTTCCTTTAAGAAGGTCCACAAGAGAACATATAAAATTTGAAAGGTATATCTCTCCAATTTTTTATTGTGTACATTTAATTTAACTAATTTTAATGAACTTATATTTGTGAAAGAATCTCTCTTTAAAGGAGAAAAAGTATTGGATAGATTCCATGATAAAGGAGATGATGACCTTGCGTAAATGCAAGGCTTGAGATCTAGTTGATTTAAATGAATGAAGAAAGCTCATAGGTTGTAAATGAGTGTTCTATAAAAATTCAATGTAGATGGTAAGTTAAAAAAGTACAAGACTAGACTTTTGGTAGAAGGTTATTATTAGAGGGGGATTACATAGTGGACTTGAAATATTCTCTTTGAATAACTAATAATACCCACATGGAAGAGGTTTGTAGGTGTAATTAGTACTCTTATATGGAGTTCTTGAGAATTACATATGATCCCCTTGGTCATAAAAATAAAAATGTGTAATAGGAAGTACTTTCTACTTTTGGAGGTCTCACACAAGTGGAAGGGAACGTGGGTCCAACTTTGACTAGTTGGACCAAGATTGGGCACATGCTTTGAGCCCATGTTTTTGGGAAAATATTTTCGATTTTCAAGATTTCCTTAGTATTAGAGCCTTGAGATGAAGATTATGTGATGGTGATTATATAATAAGGTTATGCTATTGGATTAAATCTAGACACATAACTGAAGGTCTCTTATAGCCGGTCTAATTAAAACTTAAATAATGATTTATATACCATACTTCACAAATTCATTTTTACTTTACTAAATCAAGTAAAATTCCATTTTAACTAAGGTTCTTGAGCTTAATAAAGGATTAAATATTTTTTTTTAACCAAAACTTAAATTTCATATTTAGATTTATAAATAAATAAAATTCACTTGAAAATGAGAAAGTTATTTATAAATTTTACTATGCTATCTCTGATACCATGATGTTACATTCATTTCAATGCTAACAAGTATGTGTTTGTGATTCAAAATACAACGTAGGAAGGGAAGGGTTTTAGGAATTAAGTGAAGAGTGTTCTCAACTATAGTGTTTTTTATATCATCAAAATTAAGATCAAAATTATGTGTTATAATTATGCACCAAAGATATCCACAAACATGAGGTTAAACTCACCTTAAGAAAGCTTTATAGGAAAATAAGATCACAAATAAGATCACCTTAAGAAATCTTTATTGGAAAATAAGATCACAAAAAAGAAAGCTTCATGGGCTACTATTAAATGAAATTATTTGAATTCAACATAAAATAAAAAGATTTTCAAATTTAGGTCCAAATATATATATATATTTTTTATTCAAGGGGTAAACGCTTTTGACCCAAAGTTGTGAACTGTGAGGTCACAAATAGGGGACCTCATACCAAAATGTTACATGTATATATTATCATAGAAAATATATATGTACAAAAATATCTTAAAGTTCTTGGTACATATAATCTGGATCCTCTCTCTCTTTTATTATCTCTAAAATATTTGCATGGTCTTCAATAAGCAACCTCCACCTTTGTTTGGTAAAGTTTCAAGATTTAATCTTGTTGCTATAACTAAATGACTATAATGTAAAACCTTTTGACCTAGCATATAATCAATAAATATAATGCCATTTGTATCTATCTTTGTTTGTTGATAGTATGTGCCTTCAACAACCACTAATCTAGTAGGATACTCTTGTACATCACCATCTATAATTGATTCTAAAAATTTGCATTTTGGCTGTGTACATCTTAGTAGATAGTAATCTACACCTTATGTATTGTCAGGATTTGCAAGAACAACAAAAATATCTCTTGTACACACCATGTAGTAAACCATGCTCAACTTAGGTAGAATATAAATCAACTATAAGTTAAAATTCAATTTAAAAATTTAAAATTTACCTGGAACAACTAAATCTGATACACGTTCATAATCAACTAAATACAAAGGATCATAGATATCTACAATGTCATTATCTTCAAAAGGGTTTGATGTGGCCACTAATTTTTTTATTTCTCATTATGAAACATACCCATCTCTAATATTCTCACATTGTAGAGTATTTGCATTGTTCTCAATGCAATCAACACAAAAACATGATTTTTCTCTCACTTGAATTATAGGAGGCCTACTGTCCTACTGTCATGATTTGATGCAAACTTCTAATACCACTAATTGTTTGAAAATTAGTAAGAGTTGATCGATCAATATCTGTAAATTTCAAACATCCAATTAAACAGTGTATAAAATTGAAAATTCAATTCATGTACACATTGAAATTCCAAAAACAAATCATTTATGTACCTTTAACTTCCCAAAAATATCATGTGTTGTATATTGAGTCGCGACCAGCAAAATAAATTTTGGACCATTCAACAATTTCATTTGCATTCCTTATAGCATTACCTGCAAGTTCATGTTGGTGAAATGTCAAGTTAAGAGGTTTTGTAGTTGAAAGGAAAAGATGATCTCAAAAAATATAATTAATTTTTTTCTAAAAATTCATATGGTGTTACCTGTAAGTTCATGTTGGTGAAGTGCATGCTTCACACATGCTTTGGCTCCATCATGCTCGAGACTTTTCCATGTCCACTCTAATAGAAATTCCACAAAAAAATTATGTTGTGTCTAATATGTTGTTGGCGTAACCAATTAAAAGTTTTTGCAAACTTAAATTGTCTTGTGATGTTACAATGAATTTCATTTAAAACTAAGATAGTAAAAATAAACTATATGTGTACAACATATAAGTTTGAACAAATTAAGTAAACAAATAAATATATAATTTAAAAAAAAATTAAATCAACACTTACCAACACATCCATTAGACCATATCTAGTGTTGTGAATTATCTATTTGACGTCGTCTCAAGTCTTCAAAAAACATTACAAAACAATGGGCTACATAGCTTCTATCATGACATATATCATCACTAATATAAAAGTGAACCTCTTTGATGATAATTCATTCATCTTTGCTACTTTGTACACCATCCACATGTTCTTCGGCATGCCTATAGAAAACTTGTACAAATATTGCAACTTGCTCTGAATGATAATATTGACTTTGAATCTCAATTTGAGGACTAAATGTATAGTTCTCAGAGAAATCAACAATAGAGAGAATACAACCCGCTGGGAAACAATTCTTTGAGTCACGAAATTGCTTAGCTTGCCATCTAGCACCATGACAATGTTGAATATTTGGATATATGATATTGCAAAATTTGTTCATAAACTCATTGTAAGACAATTCACTCTCTTTAAGAACAATTTTTTTGGTCTCAACTCCTAACTTTGTTGAGTATTTCTCATATTCAAATCTCTTCCACATAACTTGCATTGAATGATCAATATTGTCAACCTGTAAAATATTTTTCAAATTTCCACATTTATTACATATATTTTTTATACACTGCACTTTCAATTCATCTAAATCTTCTGATTTTTCACATAGAAGAGACTTCACAAATTGTGTTGTACTTCCAGGGATGACTATATTTGGATTGATTACTGCCATAGCTTTTCTATATGACTATATGCGTAGATGAAACTCAACATGATTTTGACAACAAGTCTCACGTAACTTATTTATACATATAAAACTTGGTCGTAGTCTCTCAAAATCCTTTGACAAATCTTCACATCTAAAAATTCTTACTTGAATGCTTCAAAAAGTTCACTTTGTGTTGTATCTATAAAATGTTTCGGATGTGAAATTTTTATACTATCTTCACCTTTTATTTGTATAGTGTGCCTTCTATTGGAAGAAACACAAGAGTGGCTAGTCCAATATTCAATCACCTATTCCTTTACATCTTTTGAGATTTTATCTTTCGGGGAACCCTGCAAATATTTACCCAATTATTCTCAATATTTTCATCCAATCTATTTCTCTTTCTGATATATCTTTGAATAGTTCTCCTAGAAACATTGAGTAATTCGAAAATTGCTTTAAATTTTCTTCTATGTGATAATTTCTTACTAGAAATTACAATCATCAATGCTCTACGTGCAATACTTAAATCAACAGCTCGACTCTTGTTTTCAATTGAATTCAATGCTTCTTGTATGTTTTCAACTATTATTTTCTTTAATGATCTTGATGAATTTTTCTTATTATCGACCCCTAACAACTGCAAAATAGGGGTCATTTCTTTCCTCCTAAATAATTTTGCTCTTCCAACTATAGACCTTTCTTCAAAAAATTCATCATATATTCTTTTATAGTGTAATTTTTTTTTTCGTCGGTAAACACTGCTAGGGGCAGTACCCTTGTATTGATTTCAAAAATTTACAGTAGAGATAGTATGAGGATTTGGTAGGTCTTTTCTGTAGTATTGACCACCAGATCTTCCTGTTTGAAGTTCACATATACATGCCAAAAAATGGTTGCCCAAACCGTTGTAGGCAAACCATCAAACCCAAGAATCCAAGGTAAAATACCCCATGCCCGGGACTGACACATAGCCTAAGGTTCTAAACTATGGAATAGATCATTACACTACAAATGCATTCAAAAACCCATACCGAAGAGGTCCAAACCTCAGAGACCTTCCTCTTCATCTACGACTTCACAATGTTTCAGGTATGTCTTGTAGCTGGCGATTACAGGGTGGTCCAGGCCACATTTCCTATGAGTCAGGGCTTTCGCTTTCTCTTTTGGGTCCCGTTGGTCATTTTCCAGCCACTCTTTGCCATCACCCAAGTCCCAGTCTTGAACTTCATCGGTGTCGAAATCGTCCTCCAATTCTTCATCCTCAACATACCTTATGACCCAACCCTTTGGTAGATTTGTTGTTAGTTTTTCCACCCTGAGAAGGAAGATGTTCCTATCCCTTTCTGCCCAAAGTTTCTCAAAGCCTTCAAGGTCTATGGTGCGAAATCAGTAGAAATTTCATGACCTCGCGGCCTCTCACACGCAACATATAATAGTTTTGTGGCATGGGAATGTTCCTATCCTTATCCACATTATCCAGCGCCACGTCTATCTCACCCAACCAAGTATGAACAAACAACATTTGGGTCAATTTCTTACCTAAAGCTTTGGATACGCCCATATGAAGAAGAACTTCAAGGAACATTTCCAGAACCTTTGTGTTGGCACGCGCTCTATGGTAAGCATTCAGGAATTCTGGACCTAATACGCATTTAGTAGCCACTAGAATGAGCAGATGAGAGGATTGGAGGAGGCCCTACAACCGCTTATCCATGACTTCCCCTCGAAAAGCTTGCATTTGCTTGGTTTTTTCTAGGGACAATGGCATCTCCATAACTATCTTCACTTCACACCTTCCAGAAGCCTCTACTCAATGCTCATTTGGATCCTTTGTGAGATGGAGGAAGCTATTAAGGATTTTAAACCAACTTGCATTCGGGCATATAAACTCTAATGTACCTGGCGCCGCCAATGAGAGAGTCAAATGTAACATTGGAAATGAGGCGTACTCAACACCAGAGTGTGAATTAAATGTGAAAGTCAGCGCCCATATGAAAGAATAATTTTCATTTTTGATCTTTTAGGATAATGATTGTAGCTACATCATTATGCTTGACGGGGATGATGTGGGAGTGACATTGCTAGCCAAAGTTCGAGGGCCGCCAAAGTAATATCTGGTGCCAAAATATTATCCTAGTCATCAGTCTAGCTATATCCTAGCTGGCTTGAGACGCGACGACCTTTTCCAACTCATCTGCCTCAGAGTTTCCTTCTCTATATATGTGGCTAACTTTGAAGGCTATGAATCTGACAGCCAAGTCTTTTATCTGTTGAAGCAAATGGTTTAATTTCCAGTTTGGTGTGGAACCTTTACATATGGCATTGATTGTAATGAGGGAGTCGCCTTCCAAATGGATTTGGCTAAACATTAAGTCTTGCCCTAGCTATAAACCAATTGCTGCCACTCTGAATTCTGCCTCGTTGTTTGTGCATCTTCCCAAGGAGACTGAACTTACTGCTAACACTTTTCCTTCAAAGTTCTGAGCTACGAACCCAGCCCCACCTGGGCCAGGATTGCCTTGAGCAGCGCCATCAAAATTGATTTTTGTCCAGCCAGGATCCGGGCCTTGCCACTTAGTTGCCTCTCTTGCTACTTTTTTGGATTGAAGGGAGCTTTGTCCACATATGGATGGGGGTTTAAGGCTCAGGAAGAGTTTGATCAAAGAGTCATCCCTACTAGTGAAGATTTTATTTTTGGTTTCCTTGCATCTAGCAGCCTCATTAACCAGTACTACTATTGCTCTTTCAATCTTGTCCCATAATTTGTCTTTGTTCAATTCTTGTACTTGAAAAATTCTTCGGTTCCTTTCCTTCCACAGTTCCCAAATTACTAATGATGGGGATGTTTTCTAGATGCTGTTGAAAACTAATTTGTTGCTCTTTTGAGGCCACATTTTGAACCAAGTTGCAAGATCAAAAGGAATTGGGCTCTGAAAGTTAGCTTATTTCTTAAATGGTTCCAACATTCTGTTGCGAATGGATAGGATAGCAACAGGTGGTTTGCCGATTCCCAGTGGTTTTTGCAGAGGCAACATCTTCCTGGGCCTTGTATCCCAAATTTGGCCAATCTATCCTCTGTGAGAATCCATTTTTGAACCACCAGCCATGCAAAAACTCTTGCCTTAGGAAAGCAGTTGTTTCCCCAGAATAGCTTACTTGGCCAATTTTGGCATGCTACCGCTAATTCCTTGGCCTTGTATCCTAACTTTACTTTGTAAACCCCATCAGACGATCCACACCACCTGATTGGGTCTTCCCCATTAGATGGGACAAAAAAGTGGTCTTTGAGGATTTTGGACAATGTATCCTTCTAAGATCGAGGGGCATTGAGGTTCTGAAGATCATGCCAAGCCCAACTTAAACTTCCATTGTTATTGATTTTCATACCATAATTGACCACCTTGTTACCCCATAATCTGGTTGTTTCTTCTTTTATCTCTTCCAGGCCCTGCGTGTCACAAATTGGAGTTTTCCCACCCCAAGAATCATGCCAAAAGGAGGCACTCTGTCCATCCCATATTTCCCAAGTGACATGGTCAGATATAATGTCCCTACATTCTAGAATTAAATTCCATATAGCAGAGCCTCTCGGGGATTCAATACTATGAGGATTTTGTTTGGATCCTCTAAGTCAAGATACTTTCTTGTCAAAACTCTAACCCATTTCTGATTTCCTTTAGTATGGATGTCCCAAACTAGTTTGGCACCCATGTCCTGATTCATAAGGGAAAGTTGGCGTAAACTAGCTCCACCAACATTCTTGGAGAGACAAATCTTATCCCAAGCTAACAGAGAGAATTTATTTTTCTCCCCCACGCCACTCCAAAAGAATCTCCTAAAGATTTGTGTGAGTGTATCTTCAGAAGCTTTAGGAAGTTTGAGACAAGACATCGAATAGACAGGCATTGCCGAGAAGACCGATTTAACTAACAAAAGTCTTCCTACTGATGAGAGCCATTTTCCTTTCCAAGTGCTCAATTTGTTCTTGCACTACTAATTAGATTGTCCCAATAACCATTTTTGTTGATGCCTGCGAATAGTGGAATCCCCAAATAGCATCCTAGTAGGGTGGAAATTTTTAGTTTTAGTATTCTTGCAATGTCCTTTTCAAGACTTGGTTGAGTATTTAGGAAAAAAATCTCTAATTTGTCCCAGTTCATGTTTTTCCTTGATGCTTTGCGATAGGAATCCAATTTTTTTTATCAATCTTGCTTCCCTCCTGCTTGCTTCCCCCATTAGGACTGTGTCATCTACAAACTGAAGATGGGTTGAAGGGTCTAATCCATTTGCCACATGTATTCCTTTCCATTTCCCCCCTTCTCTTAACCTTTGGATCCCCCTCCCCAACACTTCTACCATTATTATAAATAGAAACGGGGATAATGGATCTCCCTGCCTTAGACCCCTGGATGAGGAGAAGAAACCATTTGATGTGCCATTGACTAGAACCGAGAACTTTGGAGTGGAGATGCAACTACTGACCCAGTTTACCCAATTTGGGTTAAAGCCAAATCTGCCTAATACTTCCAATAGAAAACTCTTGTCTACCATATTGTATGCCTTACGAATGTCTAGTTTGAGGAGCATACAAGCTTCCTTATTTTTTCTTGCTCTGTGTATTGTTTCATGTGCTATGATGATTCCTTCCACTACGGATCTACTAGGAGCAAAGCCACTTTGTTCCTCAGAGATAATATCCATGAGCACCCTCTTGATTCTATTAGCGATTATCTTTTTTACCACTTTATACACTGTATTACAAAGGGCTATAGGCTTAAAATCACTCATTGATTGAGGAACTTTCTTATTTGGGATTAATGCCAGGAATGTATGATTTATTGCCCCTAGCATCGTCATCTTCCTTCTAGATTCTTCCATAGTTGTTCCAAGATCTTCATCAACTATATCCCAAAAGTGTTGGAAGAAGCCCGTAGGGAAACCATCTGGCCCTGGTACCTTGTCTGGGTTCATTTGAAATACTGCTTCCTTGACCTTTGCTAGGGGAATTTTTTGAAAAAGTGCTTTGTTTTGGGATTCTATAATGATGGGTGGGATTGCCTCTAGTAGATGATCCTTGTCACTCCTATTAACCATAGTCTCATTGTTCAATAGGGATTCAAAGAAATTAACCACCTCCTTGTTAACTTCCGAAGTTGATTGAGCTATATCACCATTGGATTTTTGATTTCTATAATCCTTTTTCTGTTGTTATTTTCCAGTGTTGATTTGTGGAAATTTTTTGTGTTTCTGTCCCCTTCATTGAGCCACACTTCCCTTGATTTTTGGTGCCAATAACATTCCTCCCTCTTAAGAGTTTCAACCAGCTCTTCTTTCATATTTTTCTCATTCTCAAAGTCTACAACATCCATACCTCTATCAATTACATGCTCATTGAGAGCTCGAATATCTTGTTCTATTCTGGCTTTCTCCTAGAAGATGTTTTTGAAGTGGCATCTATTCCACTCTTTCAACTTCAACTTTATGTAACTCAACTTTTTGCTTATCTTGATAAGGTCTGTTACCTCATTGAGATTTACTTCATTCCACCAAATCTTAAATAGATCTGGAAATTTTTTATCTCTTAGCCACATATATTCAAATTTGAAAGGGCCTCCCTTTGGGGCTTCCACCGGACCAAAGGATAGTTGGACTGGGAAATGGTCTGAACCTATGAAGGGGAGGATTAGTGCCTCATGTGATCCCTCTAGCTCCCCCTAGTCCCCCCCATAGCAGGAATCTATCAAGTCTTTCAACGATATTAGTGAAACCTTTCCTTCTATTGGACCAGGTACATATTCGATTTCTTGCCTGTATATCCAAGAGGGCATTATTGTCCAAGAACTCTTGAAAGTCTCTTTGAACAGCCGTAGTCCTTCCTGACCCCCCCTATTTTTTTGTGTTGTTTAACATGGAATTGAAATCCCCTGCATGATCCCTATCTCTATTTTTTTTCCTTCTATTATTCTAGCAATACTGTCCCAAAGTCTCTTTTTTCCATCCGTGGAGACTGGGCCATAAAAATTAATGCAGGAGAAAGAAAGGTTGCGTTTGATGTCTTTAGTCTAATTTCTTTCTAGTTCTCAGCTTCTGCCTCTACTACTCCTATCATTGTGAAGGGATTCCAAATAACCCCCAAACCCCCAGAAGCTCCTAAGGCCTCAAGAAGTTGACCATTCCATTCCATCTGTCCAACCTCTTGCTGCCTTCTTCCTTACTCCACTTTGTTTCTTGCAATAGCACCACATCTGCCTTTGATTGGTCAATTTGGTACTTGGCCATGCACCATTTGTCAGGGGCGTTAATGCCCCTAAAATTCCAGGTGATCATCCTCATTTTTTTGAGGGAAGGATGCCCTCCTTCCCTAGTGTCAGTTTCTTTTTCCCAAAGGCGTTACTAGCCAACACTAACTTTTCCTTGTTGGATTTCTTTCCTCTAATTGTTTTTAGCTTAATGTTAGGGTATTTCATTTTTGATTCTGAGTGTTGCAACTTTCTCATTTCCAGTAGTTCTCCTTCTTCCACCTCCTCCCATAGCTCACCTGCCTCATTTGCAAAAAGATCCTCTTCCTCTTCATCAAATTGTTGGCTCCTAACTACTTCTTCTGTCTGAGGAATGACAGAATTTGCTAGCACAATTTGTGAGGTCGTTTGAGTTGGGGGAACAGGTAGGGGAAGGGAGCTCCCATATTTAGCACTATTGATAGATAGTTCCTTCAACTCATGTTGGATCTCTTTTTGAAGAATATGGGTGTGGTCCATGAGCGCAATGAGGGCTTGCTCAGCCTGAGTATTCTCTTTCTATGGATTTTTGATCTCCATGTTGGGGAGACTTGGTTGATCCGTCAAAGGGATAGCCATTTCACCTGTAGTGGGTGTTGCAGATCCCAGGACGAACCTGTCCACCATATTAGAATGTAATGGGTGGGAATTTGTCAAAAAAATTTGTGCAGAATTAAGGATATTGTCTATTATTGGCTTTTTTGAGGTGCTTTCTTGTAGTGTCTTCGAAAAAGGCAACTTTTTGACCCAGAACCTTCCCAGACTTCAACTTCTTGCTGCCAACTTCCAAATTTTGTTAGTATCTCAAGAGTTTTATATATCCCCACTCCCACATCTATTTCGACTAGAACGTAGGGTTATGATCCGCCTACTCCATTAATGAAGTCTTCATCTACCCCAATACAGACTCCTAGGGCATCACCTAGTTTTATCATAGCTTCAAGGTTCCAGAATTCTGTTGGTAGATCAACTAGCTTGATCCAGGTCAGGATTTGGGTCACTTGGTGATTCCATGGATCAAAGTTGGTTTGCCAGTTTGTGCAGTAAAACCAGTGCCCATTCATAAATAGAGGGTCCCCTTCTAGGATTGCCAATTTTAGGTTCAAATCAATGCATTCTATCAAAAATAATGAATTTGGGAGAGGAGTAATACTTACCCGATCTAGGTATTTGCTTATCCACCAGGCCTTGATCTCTTTGCTCAAAACGGCTGGACCAGTCCATTAAGCAAATAGGGTATGGTTTGAAAGTCTCGCTACCCTTTTCTCAATTAATTTTGCTGGCATTTGGAATAGTTTGTGGCATCTAGGCCACATTTTCGCATCTTGGAATGTTCGGGATTGAAAGTCTTTGCGATTTATTTTTCTGTGCAGAAGATCACGATCCCTTTTGTTCATTCTTTTTTCGAATTCAAACTCCTCACCCAAAGATTGAGCCATCTTGGTGAAGGTGTTCTTCTTAGGAGCGATTGGGTTTTTCTTCTACCATACTTTGTTAATGCGGTACTGAATATGTCCTTCATTCGAGTTCCAGTTGGTGGCTGGCTATTTTCCCTTTGTGTTCTCTTCCCAAAACCACCCACGCCTACTCCTATAGTCTGAGTTTTTTCCAAAGTTCCAATTTGCGCCTAGAGGTATTTGATTTTGTTTTGGTGGTTGATCCTGCTTGCTCTGATACTGACTCTGCTTGTATTGAGGAAGGCATTTGTCAGCCCAACCTCCATTTTCAAAAACCCACTATGGAGTGTGATCTGACTTCTGCGATTCTGTTGCATTTTTCGCCTTTCCAAGAGGTTCAACTCCTTCCACCAGATCTGAATCGCCCCAGTGCCTATGCTGATCGTCTCTGAAATTTCGCCCATCTATAAAATTTTGCTCCTTTTTTCTTGTCCGCTCCATTACTTTCTCATTCTGGTCCTAAATATGCTCTAATTATTGTTTGTAAAAGCTAGTACAAATTGTGACAAAAAGCAAGAAGTACACATTAAGACTCAAGACTTGGTAAAATAATCCTTTTACAGTGTAATTTTATTGTGCTTTCAAATAACATATCTTCAGATGAAATATTATTGAAAAGGGATTCCTCATCCATCTCTATAAGATTTTCCATACCAAGGAAAATATTTTTATCACCACCTTCAATTTGTCCTAGTACCTACACTCCTTGGTCATCAACAATTTCCATGGGTTGTTCTTCAAAAGATGTCCCTTCATCCAAATTTCTAGTATCTCTTCTTCGATCATACAACCTTGTTCTTGTCTTTTTATTCCCCATCACAAATTGCTCAGGTTTGAATTCACCTGCATACAAAAATAGCGTGCATTCAAACTTTTTGATGTTTGTATTGGATAAAGTGTCCCCTAATATCATGGAGGTATGACTATTTTTTACTGTGAAAACAAGATGTGAACCCATCATTGTGTATGTGGAAACTGTTGTTTGGAATCTTATCCTTTGTGAGAAAACCCGATTTGATAAAAGTGGATGATCTTAGTTGATAGGATATTTTGGCCTTATTATTCATCATTGATGCAAAGCATCATAACAAACACTCATTCATCAGGGTAAATCAAACCCCAATTGAATCAGGAGAAGATCAAATTCACTATCCTTCCACAATTCACTTTCATTCATCAAAAATCCATCAATTCCTCTTGAAACTAAGAGGCTATTAAACATCACAAACACTAAATTAGTATACCAAATCCTTCATCAGATTCCAACTGAAATTACTTATCCTCAAATGACTGAATCAAAACAATAATACCAATAGAGACTTTGTGCCAATCCACAACTCACACTATTCACCAAATTCCCATTCTTGAACAACTTGAATCATAAGGAAAAAGACCACCACTCCCTCAGTCTTACTTTTAACCTATTACCAGACTTTTAAATCATTGTAAACATCATATTTTTGACTGAAAAGAACCTTTTCATACTCACAAAGCACTGTCCAAGACAATTTCCATTAGTCACAAGACTGTCCCATCAGATGATCAAGTTCTTGTATTCAAAACACCATTAGAGCACATTGAACACACATGTCCAAACCTCTATATTGTCAAAATTTTCCTTCATAAAATTATCCAAGCATAGATACAACTATTACATCATCAATAGAATAGGATTCAAACATTTACAATCCCTCTTTTCACTGTTTTAACAAATTCACTGTTTTGAACAAACAAATGCAATATACTTTTAGTAGGTCAACTAACCCTTAGATTGGGTGATTTCATTTATGTCACAAAGCATGCTCACAAACCCAATATAGATTTCTAGACCCATTTTGATCCTTTTCAACGTACTACAAAAGCTTGCACACTTGTTTCACAAAACATTAAAGAATCAATACGTTGTCTATTAGTAAAAGCTTCCAATTAGCCCATTTTATCAAAGCAAGTGGTCTCAAAACTCCACCAATTCATCAAAGAACATCAAAAATTCCTAAGACATGTTACATAACTTAGGATTTTATCATTTTAAAGGTTTAAGAGGCTCAAATACATATTGTTCTACTAAACCCTTGTTTATAGGATGAAACCACAAGGAACAGTGAGGGTTTCATGGTTAAAAAACTTGCAAAGCTCCAACACACCGGACACCACTTGGAACATGCTTAAATATGTCTTGAAAATCCTTTGAAACCATTTCCAAGCCCATGCACGTGTAGATTCTCCAATACCCTGCTTGTAACCTCCATTTTCAATTGGAAAACTCAGAAATTTGCTTTGAATCAGCAACACAACTTCATATTCTTATTACCCCTGCAACCACACACATATCTAACATTGAAAAGACATTAGAAACATTCCATTCCATTGACCAAATAACCCTACATTGGTGGAATGGCCATAGATTCTTTTGAAGACTCTCAAACCCTCTGTGAAAAGAACTCTGTCTGGGACACATGAAGTTGCCTTTTATTCTTTTGTTTCTTAAAAAATTACCTACCAACACTTTGAAATGGAAACTAACTCCTTCCTAACAAATTTCACAAAAGAATTAACCTTTATTGTTGCTAAGCTATCAATGCAAAGTTAGAAATAAAGGAAAGAATGTTGCAAACTCTGAAAACAAGGGTTTATTTCAAAATTTAGTTACAAGAATACAAAAGTTCTACTTTTCCTTGCTTACAATTCTTTTTATAGATTTTTCCTTCCTATTAATTGATTTCCAACTTCCCATCGGTGCAAACTACCTCATAACTCTTTGCATTCCTAATATTGTGCTCTTTTTTTGTATTTTTACATCATGACAACTTTTCCCACCTTAGCAACATTTTGAAAATCTAATTAGGTGACCACCTAAGGACTTAGTACATGACTCTAAATACATTAAATGTGACCTCATATAACCTTGTGCACTTGTTTTTACAATTACAAATTTAAACTTTACACATTAGCCTATTGAAGGCATTTTATAGACAAGGTGCTCCTGCACCATACAACCAACCAACTGAACCTTTCCAAGTCCCTTGGAAACATGTTTGTACCTACAAAACAAATCAAATTTTCCTTGTTCTACTTCTTCTTCATCTGCATTTTTCTTTTCCTTTGTCTTCATCTCTTGGCTTCACTTTATCCTTGCTTTCTCTTGTCATCTTGTTTTCTTCATCTCTACCTTCTCTTTTCCTTTTTTCCTTTCTCATTCTTCATCATCAGGTTCACTATTATTCTTCTCATTCAAAAGGACACAAGATTGTCCTTGCACACTTTCCTTGACCTTCTCTTAACCAATCTTCTCTCATTCTTTTCAAATACTCCCATAAGTGTTGTATCCTTCAACAGGGCCGCAACTCTTCCAATGCTTCTTCAAACAAAAATCCATCAGGTTCTAACTGCAACACAACTCAACAATCTTATTTACCTAACCTAGGTGTCTCCGCTTTGCTCTTCCTAGTTTCCTAGTCTCTTAGACTTTCTCACTGCAGCTTAGATGGATAAGCACCTACAACCAACCAACAATCTCAACCTACTATCAGCAACAACTTAATCACAAACAACTTTCCCAGAGCATCTTCAGACTCTGATACCAATTCGATACGGAGCATCATAACAAACACTCATTCATCAGGGTAAATCAAACCCCAATTGAATAAGGAGAAGGTCAAATTCACTATCCTTCCACAATTCACTTTCATTCATAAAAATCCCATCAATTCCTCTTGAAACTAAGAGGCTATCAAACATCACAAACACTAAATCAGTATACCAAATCCTTCATCAAATTCCAACTCAACTTACTCATCCTCAAATGACTGAATCAAAACAATAATACCAATAGAGACTCTGTACCAATCCACAACTCACACTATTCACCAAATTCCCATTCTTGAACAACTTGAATCATAAGGAAAAAGACCACCACTCCCTCAATCTTACTTTTAACCTATTACTAGACTTTCAAATTATTGTAAAAATCATATTTTTTACTGAAAAGAACCTTGTTATACTCACAAAGCATTGTCCAAGACAATTTCCATCAGTCACAAGACCGTCCCATCAAATGATCAAGTTCTTGTATACAAAACACCATTAGAGCACATTGAACACACATGTCCAAACCTCTATACTGTCAAAATATGCCTTCACAACATTATCCAAGCATAGATACAACTGTTACATCATCAATAGAATAGGATTCAAACATTTACAATCCCTCTTTTCATTGTTTTGAACAAACAAATGCAATATACTTTTAGTAGGTCAACTAACCCTTAGATCGGGTGATTTCATTTCTGTCACAAAGCATGCTCACAAACCCAATACATATTTCTAGACCCATTTTGATCCTTTTCAACATACTAAAAAATCTTGCACACTTGTTTCACAAAACATTGAAGAATCAATACGCTTGTCTATTGGTAAAAGCTTCCAATTAGCCCATCTTATCAAAGCAAGTGGTCTCAAAACTCCACCAATTCATCAAAAAACATCAAAAAATCCTTAGACATGTTACAAAACTCTAGATTTTATCATTTTTAAGGTTTAAGAGGCTCAAATACATATTGTTCTACGAAAACCTTGTTTATAGGATGAAACCACAAGAAACAGTGAGGGTTTCATGATTAAGACACTTGCAAACCTCCAGCACACCGACCGCCACTTGGAACACGTTTAAATATGTCTGAAAAAGCCTTTGAAACCATTTCCAAGCCCATGCACATGTAGATTCCCCAATACCCTACTTGTAACTTCCATTTTCAAGTGGAAAACTCAGAAATTTGCTTTGAATTAGCAACACAACTTCATATTCTTATTACCCCTGCAACCACACACATATCTAACATTGAAAAGACATTAGAAACATTCCATTCCACTTACCAACTAACCCTACATCGGTGGAATGGCCATAGATTCACTTGAAGACTCTCAAACCCTCTATGAAAAGAACTCTGCCCGGGACACATGAAGTTGCCTTTTATTCTTTTGTTTCTTAAAAAATAACCTCACAACACTTTGAAATGGAAACTAACTCCTTCATAACATATTTCACACTTAACCTTTATTGTTGCTAAACTATCAATACAAAGTTAGAAATAAAGGAAAGGATGCTACAAACTCTAAAAACAGGGGTTTATTTCAAAATTTGGTTACAAGAATACAATTTTTTTTCTTTCCTCACCTTACAATGCTTTTTATAGCTGTTTTCCTTCCTAGTAACTATATTTCCAACTTCCCATTGGTGCAAACTACCTCATAACTATTTGCATTCCTAATATTGTGCTCTTTTTTTATATTTTTACATCATGACAACTTTTCCCACCTTAGCAACATTTTGAAAATCTAATTAGGTGACCACCTAAGGAATTAGTACATGACTCAAATACATTAAATGTGACCTCATATAACCTTTTGCACTTGTTTTTACATTCACAAATTCAAACTTTACACATTAGCCTATTGAAGGCATTTTATAGACAAGGTGCTCCTACACTAGTCATGCTCATCTCTTCTTGATCATTCGGGATATCGATTTGATCCATGGTAGCTTTTGTATATTCTTCTTTATCTTGATCTATAATAGCTTCTTTATATTCTTCTTTGATGTTATTCATGTCATTTGTTTGATTATCTATGTCCAAAGGAGGCAAGTGTCTCATTTTGGGAAATGGTTAGGAAGTCCTTGGTCTAATTAGAATTATTAGTGGGTAAGGGTTGGTTATAGGTGATTTGTTGTTGAGGATTTGGATTGTTAGGGGGTGGGGGAAGTAGTGTGTTATTAGGGGGTTGGGATGTGTTTTGTGGGGTGATATAATTGGTGTGAATATATGAGGTGGGGTAAGATTGTGTGGTGATAGTTGGGTTGGTGGGGGCATAAGTGATGCTAGCATTGGGGGGAATAGTGACTCTTAGGTGTGATAAAAGTGGGGGTAGGTTATTTAGGGGTTGTGTTATGTTTGTGTAAAGAGGGACATTGGTATTTATGATGAGAGGTATTGTGGTACTTGAGGAAAGTGGTGGGTTGGTGTTGGATGAGATTGTGTTTATTAATGGGGGACATTAGGTTGATTTATGTTAGTGGAAGAGGGGATATTGGTATTAATTTGAGGTCCCACAAGATGATTGGCATGCAAGGAGAGAATTCTTTAAGTGATTAAAGATGTGAACCTTGGACTAGATTGTGGATTAGGATGACCTTAGGATTGATTTTTCGATAATGTGATTAAGGATGTTTTGTTGGGATTGATGGGATGATTAGTTCAACTGATGGTAAACAACCAAGGCTTATGATCAAAAGGTGTAGTCTAGATCCTTAGGATGGATGATATGGGATTTTCTTACTTAGGATAGGCAAGTTCCTAAGCAGGGGTAGATGAAAGATGATTTTTAAAAAAATTAGCAAAAAGGTAGCGACTCCTTATGCTAAATTATCAAAGATGCAACTTAAGATAGACAAGTTCTTAAGCTACCTGAAGATTAGGAAGGGTGATGAGGGATCTAGATTGTTTCCTAGTGAAAAATTTGATTTGCAAAGTGGTGACATGATAAATGTTGATTTTTGGGATAAATCTTAAGGTTGCTTTTGGATGATAATGATGAAGAAACTAATGATGTGGGGGAGAGGGAATGATATCAAGCCCAAGGTGTGAAGATAATAGGTGATTATAAGGTGATAATAAGGGAAAATTTGGATGGTGGGGGAGGGTGAGGAATACGTTTTTTAGTTGTGAAGATGGGGTAATTGATGATCATGAGACAACAAAGTTACAAATTATGTCAGACTAAACTAAGGAGCCCTAGGGGGTCAAAGTTAGAGATTCAAATTTTATGCTAGGACAGAGGCGCAGTTTTAGGAAAACACAGGCACAATAGATTTAGTCTTTTTGGCAAGAGATTTCAGCAAACAATAAAACACATTGGCTAATTTTGAAAGTTTTTGATGTTTTCAAAGGGTATAGCCAAATCCTTAACCCTTTGGTTGATTCGTCTTCATGGGTTTTGTACAAAAAGACACTTAAAGCACTTGATTACAAGCCCTAAGCTCAAGTAGGTTTATAGATTAATGTGGGCTCACCACCCAAACAAGCTTGGGTTAATATTCCTTGATACTTGGGTGGTTCTTTGGGGCACCCTTTCTCGTGAAGGCAGATAGCTAGAGATCCAGTGGCATAGGGTCGTCAACGAATGCCACGAGCTCATCTTCTCTCTCTCCTTGGGAACTATCAAAGTTCACAACAAGAATTTCTATCTCAACCTAAGGGAGTACATGGTGAGTAACTTTAAGGTACGATCCACATCCCTTGCACCACACTAACCTACATTCGATGGTTTTCTAAGTTTACAATGTTTTTTAGGGAGTCCTCGATATACGCAAGGTACGTGAGGCCCAAATTGTGAACACTAGTCTGTCACAAGTGTGGATCGAGAGCTTCAGTGAGGTACTGAGAGCTCGAACCAACCCTTCACTCCTATCCTATAATCACCCTAGGCAATCAGAGCTTCGCCAATTTTGACACAACTAGATTGGGGTACAACTTTCGTTCTCCCCCCTTTATATACCCCGCCGGTAAGCATGGTTGGAATCATCCCCTAGGGTGATGAAATCCCTAGGAAGGTCCCCTAAAAGGAAAGGCACACTAGGTGTTTTTGATCCCCAAGATCGCACGAAGAGTGAGGGGAGTGCATACACACAAGCTAGTGACCTTATGTTTACCTAAAACATTGATCTAAACAAAATGAAGAGATGTAAATATTTATGATCCCCAAGATCACACTAGGTGCAAGGGGTGAGCATACATCTATTACACCCTTCCAGGCACAAAAAACAAGTTCATTTACCCTCTAACCTAACTTGAGTGCCTAAATTAGTGAAACAATAAAAAGTCTCGGCCAAACGTCTTGCAAAACCACATATTAGTAGTTTTTCAATATTAGTCTTCGATAATCGACAACTACACCACTTCTTAGTCCAAGCGTTAGCTCAAAATATTCATATTAAAACATAATGAAAATATAAGCATGAAATAGAAAATAATCTAGCAATGAACATATAAGCATGAAAGCAAAAAATAAATTAAAGAAAATTACCAAATCTTTTGCTTTGGATGCTTGATTTTCCTCAGATTTAAGTATTCAACTAGATAACCTGTGACAAATGATTAGAAAAGTATTGTTCAGTATTATATGCCCAATGATTTAAGAGTGAAAGGAAATACTAATAGTTGATTTAAAAAAAAAAAAGGAAATAATCACTTCATTAAAAAGTGGAGGAAAAATGGAAAAAACTTAAAAAATAGAATAATAAAAACTGACTTAAATAGTTATTTCTATAAAAATTGGATGAAAAACGATTTTTTTTTCTTCAAAAAATCAAAAAGTCAGTTGGCTACGTTTCAATAGAAATTGGATGAAAACAGAAAGAAATTGGATGAAAATGGAAAAAATTTAAACAAAAAACAAATTAAAAAAAATCATAATTTCGGTTGGATATGATCCGAGGCCGGAAACTATTTAGCTGAATCCTCTTCAGCCGAATATGTCTAGATGGTAGGTGACTTGGGAGCAAAGTCACCATTTTTTCAAATTTCTAGAAATTTCCAACTTCTGGTGAATATTTCTTCAATCAATTTTTATTTTTAAAAAAAGAAAAATACCCTTTTGTAGAGCTCACAGTGCTCATATATATATATATAGATAGAATAGTTTTAGTATATAAATATTTTAAAATATTGCAAGTAGGTTGTTCAAAATCAAAAAGAGGCTCAATTGAAATTAAATAAAAAAATAGTAAATCATCAAAAAACAAATTGGAAAATATATGATGCCCTAGAGGAGAGAATCCTCTTCAAAACGGTTTTTTTTTTTCCTTTTAAATGAAAAAAAAAGAAAGAAAAGAAAAATAGTTGACGTCAACTGAAAACTATCAAATTTGGGTTAGTTTAATTTTAAAATGTTATTACGAGAAAAATATACATCAAAATTTCAATTTTTTTCCATGCCCTAGATATTGAAGTAGCTATTTGGGGAAAAATAACCAAGAGAAATTTTATTTTTTTCTATTTGTTTCTTGACGTCAACTGAATGTTACTTTTTTTTGAAATTTTCAGTATTACGAAATCTGCTTTTAAATTGATAAATTTTTTTGAAAAATTACAAGAATAAACTTCAACAAAATTTCTACATTTTATTAGTTTACATCATTTTGAAATTCAAAATATAAATACCACTTTTATGTGGTTGAAGTTGAGAACCTTTTTTTCATGTTGGTCAATTCCTTTATAAAGTGTGACATAGGTTTGTACTTTTACCCTATTTTAAAAATTTGTTAAGACCTAGAATTGAGATATATAATTATTCTAGTGATTTAAATGCTAAAGAGTCGATTGATTGGAGAAATGATTTGGATAAATATTTTCAGTATGAGAAAAATGTAGATTTGCAATTGTTTGACATAAATAAGTATATTTAGAAAGAAATAGGAGAGGAAAAGAAAATATAAAAAGTGGATAGGATGGTTGTAAAGTTGAATAGGCAATTTATACATATTGTTATGAGTTGGAACTATTGAAGAGACTACAAAATATAGGAATAAGGATAGGATTGTAAAATAATATATTGAATTTTTTTACAAGAAGAACATTAGGATTGGACATATTGAAACAAACAAAGAAAAGATTGTAAGATAAATGCATGGATTGAGCGGAAGTATTTAGGAAGAATTGATTTTAGTAAGACTGAAAACCTTAGAAGAAGCATATCAATTTGCAATCAAGGTGGGAAAAACTTGAATAAAATATTTGAGAGTAGACATAACTAACAAAGAGTAAGAGAAGGAAGATTCCAGGGAGAAAGTTCACAATGTGGTGAAAAAAAAAAATGGAAGCAAGGAGGAGTGCCAATACTAGCGCAATGATATTAGTACCTACCGCAATGGAGGAAGAAATAATACCTACCACAAAGGTAGGGATGATGAAAATTCTAATCACAATAATAGAGAAAACAATAAATCTTACTACAATGATAAAATACATTAATATCAAATGGCTAGAGGAAGATATAATACTTGGATTTATGGAAGATCTTTCAAAGGTACATATTTCAAGTGTGGAGAAGGAATCAAGCATTTGAATGTTATCAAGGTCGAGAAAAATCTAATATGAGGGAAAAAGGTAGCACGGGAATTATATATGTAGAGGAAGATTCCAAGAGATCACCAAATTTAGAGGATGAAATAGAAAATGAGAATTTCTTGTCATGATGAATATTTTATTTAAGTGTGATTGTGAAAAAAAACTAATACAAAATAAGAATTTGCTTAAAGATTGATGCAAATAAGGAAGTGTTGCAAAGTTGTTATTAATAGTGGCAATATAGATAACTTAGTATTTGAAGAAATGGTTGACAAATTATAGTTGAAAAGGTTAAAATATAAAAATCTATATGAGATTGCTTGGTCACAAAGGAATATATTGGGATGGTCAATGAAAATGTTTGGCAAAATTTAAGATAGGAACATATCATGATGAAGTCTTGTGTAATATGATGCCAATGTATAATGCCATATATTTTTGGGGATACCATGGAAATTTGGTAGGAGTGTAATACATTATAGGTTAGAAAGTACTTATACCATAACAAAGGATTTTAGGACACATAGGTTGATTTCATTAAAAGACAAATAAGATCAAGTTTGCAATAGTGCTATAATTGATTTGGTAGATGGGAGAATATTCTTCTTAGATGGTTTGAGGCATGAAAATACATGTTTTGCATTGATTCCTAAGATATGTGGCATCACAAGTACAAATAACGCCACTACAAGAAGTGATGAGGAAACAACACAAATGAAAACATCATGATTGTTGATAGAGTATAAGGGCATTGTATTGAAAATAATATGCTAGATGGATTACAACCTA
This sequence comes from Sequoia sempervirens, assembly GCA_007258455.2. Lineage (NCBI taxonomy): Eukaryota > Viridiplantae > Streptophyta > Pinopsida > Cupressales > Cupressaceae > Sequoia > Sequoia sempervirens. Next base: position 3,781,427 of record VDFB02000016.1, on the reverse strand, counting down.
TAAGGAGTATTAGCCACCATATGGAACTAATTCCAATAGCACTTTATCGTGACATCATTGCCACATCTTGGTGTCACAACTTTCTTTTGGTTTGTATTGGAGTTAGTTGATTGTATTTTGTATGTCTATTGGATTTTTTACTTTAGTTGTGGATTTTGTTTTGTCTAATGTCACCTTAATGTAATTATTACATTCTAGACATAATTTTAAATTTAGGTAAATAATCTAAAATGATATTTTAAATTTAAATAATTGAAATATTGTAAATCATTTTGTCTTTAAATTGTGAAATTTCCATTTTTAAAAATTTTAGTTGAAATTGAAATTTAGTTTTTTTGGTCTATTGGTGAAGTTGAAAGGTTGAGAATGAGTCCACTAGGAATCAAGTCTTGTTGAGTGCAAAGCCCCGACACCTAAAAAGGGATGAGATCGGGATCGTGCCCTGGGTAGATTTTGACAGAATGGATACCCCTCAGTCCTTGGCTCTAATCTAAAGGGGACACCCTCAGGGGTATCTCCAATAAAAAAAAAAATCTACATTGAAATATAGATTTAATGTTAAATCTTAAAATTCGACATTCAATTTTTTTTTAACCTATATAATTAAATATTAATGTTTGTAATTTAATGATTTAATGATTTTTTTTTCATATATCCAAATATATATTCAAAATCACGATTTAAAAGCATATTTGTATTTTGCAAATTCACCATTTAAAATTCTAAATTTGTAGGGTTGCAATATCCCCTTCTGTTATTATTACAGGGAAATGAAGAGTCGCATGTTCAAACCCCATGCTTGGCATCTTCCAAGTCCGTGATGGAGTTATTTGAACACTTTGACAATGGGGTACAAGGTTATTTAAATTCTAGAGGTCATGGCATGGAAAAGAAATTTGGCCTCATGATACATTGTGAAAGCACAGATGAACAACAATGAACAAAAGTTTCCACACTATGGATCTGTGAAAGGGAGGCGTTCAAAATTTTGCCTTTTGGTAGACAGGTATGCAAAAACTATAAGCATAAACAAAGCATGGAAACTGCCAGCCAAAAAGGATTACAAAGGAGGGGATGTGTTTGATAATATGCCTTATGGTTTTATTAAGTCGAGAGGCTTCTACAATGAGTGTACATTTTTTTAAGCTATGTTTATTTTTATGTTCTTCTGTGACGGTCGTATATATTATAAAAGAAATAAAAGAAATGCAACTGGCATGCATATAAAAGAAATGTAACCAACATCCAAACAAAAAAAGTATTATTCTAAGATTACTATCAGCTTTTTTATAAATATTATTAATAAATAATTAGCCGATAGGCTATATATTGCATGAGCTTTTGGCCTGAAACAAGTCTCATGCCATTAAACTACCATGGTTTCCGGTGGGTTGCTGTTAAACTTTGTCAATCAAATATGGTGGATTGCTTTTATATCTCCTCCATCCATTGACTTTGGGGACAAACTAACACGTTGGCATCTACGGGAACCCACTTGCCAACTCAATGAATGGCAATAGATTGAGCGCAGAAAAATCAAGCCGTCCTTTTGTGTCCTAAAGTGTGCCGTCAGAATACGGACGGAGCCACAGCGATAAAAAATGTACTTTCCATATTTGAAATATAGAAAACTAAAAATATTAACCTACAGCTATCTCAGACGCCATAAATTTGCATCTTCTGCATTTATCAATGTCGGTAAATATCTGAAAAGCCACTGCTCATTATCCTTCCAAGAAGAATGATGCCATTCACAACAAACATACAGCTTTGAGACTACTACTGGAAGCACAGATATTATTTGAACCAAATTGCATGAGAATACGCAGAAGGCAGAGGACATACCAGGAAAAGGATTTTAAACATTGCAAGGTACTTCCCACACAGCTTTCATTGTAGTTATTAATAGCGATCCCCTTTCTCTTCTACAACAGCTCTTATAAATTGTTTGCAACACAATGTTGGCTTACTCCTCTTCCTTGGGCATCGATGGAGCCCCTTTGTCTTTCTTTCCATGCGCACCATTGTGTGGGCTCTCTCCGTTAATTGCAGCCTCTGTTCTTCCACAGTGGCGCCTTCTTAATCTTTGCACATTTTATGTATTCAATTTTAAAACCCCCTCACAAGCCATGCCCCTCACACATTTCCCCTCACACATTGCTTCTTTTGCCACCAATATGCAGATTTCGGCTCTGCCTCTACTTGCATCAAGCCGCCTCCTTTTATTGATTGTGCACTTGTTGGTGTCTTTGGAAGCATTACGTTAACACTAAACATTTTGCCCCCAGCTGGTTGTCCTTGCCCAAAAAATTGTGGCTTCTTCAATTTCGTGATAGGAGAAAATTGGCAGGATCCCTATCTTATGCCCTGCTTCTGTGTTGTGACCTCATTCCTTGCAGAATTCATGGCCTTCAATGTTCCACTTTGGCTTGAATTTAATGTAGAATAGTAGTATCAGTACTACTGCTGCAATCACTCCCAGCACTCCAATACTACCACCTACAACAAACAGGGGATATGGTGTTAAAGTAAGCACAGTGTGAAAAGTTATGGTTTGCCAAATCATTAGAATCGGGATAAATAAAATCCACTTACACATGTGTGTGGTAGACTTACATGTTTGCGGTGCAGCTACCAACGCAAGAGAGTGCACAACCATAGAGGAGACTGTCAGGTGTTTGAAACAACTAGCAATCAGGGTTTTAAGCTATGTTTTTCATGTTTGCAGTGTTCGCATGCAGAAATTCGTTTGTCATCGGGTAGGGTTTCTCCTATTATGGACTTGGCTTCTGCTGCTATGAGGTATGGAAAGTTCAACTCTGTTCCCAACGCAAGCTGCTTAATTTGTCCGTCGTCGTCTTTGCGGTGTTTTATTACAGACCTAGGATGTGACAGACTTTTACCTTGATCAATTAATCGCCAATATTGACCTATTGCAAAGTAAATCAAGTATAATTCCCATCCATTTTTGTGTTTTTTTTTTTTTCAAATTCCTTGCTATTTTGTATAATCAGGTATAATAAGAAATGGAACCACTGGGCAAAGCTTTGCATACCTTAGCATTTGAGTCTACTCGTCTATGAAGAGCCTTATAGTAGGCAGGCTTAATGCTCAAAGCAACATTATAATCCTCCACTGCCTTTTCCCATTGCCCGAGCTTTGACCTACATGTTGCTCTTTTACATAGCAAAATTGCATTCATTGGATCATGTTCAAGCCCTTTTTTGTATGTTGTGCATGCTTCAAAATACTTGTAATCTTTGAACAAAGCATTTCCATTCTTGCGAGTATCAGCCACAAATTTGGCCTTTCTAAGCAATGTAGTCACCTCTCTTGGAAAAGTGATATTCCAAAGTAGACTTGCAAAGAAAACACCTGCGCAATATCCTATCACCACACTGCATTGTAGATGGATGACTTAAACCAAGGGAATGTTGCCAAGCATGTCCCCTGTCGACTACTTCTTCATTGGATAATCTTAGTTCATTTTCTTTGTTTCCATCCTCCTAAAATGAGTCTAGAATGCTACCACAACCTATAAACCCACATGAAAGACAAACCCAGGTGCTTCTTGGACAATAATCTTCAAGCTGCCACATGTCTTTTGACCTGGAACTACCTTTTTTTGTTCAGTTCTTAACCTTTCCTTTCTTAACTTCTTTATTTTTAGAATCACTTTCATTTAATTTTGCACATCCCTTGCAATTTAGAACTTGATATTTTTTAATTTGTCTTAGAAAAAATCTTACAATTCATCCCTTTACCCAAATGTTTACAAGTTTCCCATAAAGAACCCATAGATTTTCCTTTCTTTTCAGTAGTGATATTGGCTGCATCTATCATCGGTGTATACTCACTTACAGGTGTATTGGGGGTCAAATCAGACTCCAAAGAAGCAAATGGCAATCTTCTGCCATTCTTCTTTGCATTGGCACCCTTATTTCCCTTCTTAGTTTTCTTTGCCATCAATTCCCTAATGTCAAGAGCCAAACGTCTATATCAATTCTCATATCTTCACTCCCAAGCATCATAAAATCTTCACTTTACAATCTAGATCAAGAAGAAGACTAGTTCTCCCATCCAATACTTGCACTGATTGTTGTCAAACCCCTTGCTCTTAGAATCACTTTCCTCTCTTGCAACACAATTTAATATCTCCACAATCATTCTAGAATACTGCTTTTATTTACTCTGGTGTTCATCCTACTTTGGCTCCTCAATTGAAAAAAAATCAACATCTCTTCAATAGTACGTGATGTTGCTTTCAATGTATTTTTTTCATCTGTTGGAGGCCTTTTGGCATTACAAATGATTGAATCTTCCTTGGGTCCCAACTCTCACTTACAACGTGCTAAATTGGAAAAGGAATCACTTTGTCATTTCCGCATCCCACAATTTCAAACACAAATTGAAATTGTGATCCTGCTTTTAATAACTCTCTGGTTTTTTATCCTATTTTGCTCCTCGTTTGGAATGATTCAAGCAACTCTACAACAGTATGTGATGCGGTTTTTAATGAGGCCTTTGGTAATACAAATGATTGAATACTTCATTGGTCCTAAATCTCAAAAGGAATTACTTTCCTCTCTCTTACAACACACCAGAACAATTATTAAACAGATTTAAGGTATATATTTATAAATTCTCATGGGTGTAACCAAAAGTTGTACATGAAATACTAGCTAAGCATTCTTTTGGTCCTCAACAAATCATTTAATAAAGAACAATGTGAAAATTAAGAGATTCAGAATAAAGTAAATCAATTTTGTTGGTAAAGAGAATACACATTTTTATGTAGCCTATGAAAACACAATTCCACGAAAGATCAAACTCTAGTACTCGTTGATTCATAGCTAGGAGTAAACAAGGCATCCAATTAAAATAAAATTAGAGATTGTTAAGATTGATTGTCTTTCTATATAGATAACCAGTAGGAGCCTGACCTTTTTTAACTCTACACAAGCTGCAGATACAAATACCCTAACAAACTGTGGAAACTGATTACCAATTTTTGTTAAGATTGAGGTTGTTTCTCCATAGTTGTAGTTAATAAATAATAATTTCCTAGATTTCTAGTAGGGAAAAAAGTTAGATGCTTGAAATATACATACGTTTAATTAGTGCATTCACAAAAAAATTAAAACACAACACATACTTGACATGGTACTAATCAACCAAATTGAATGTATCTTCTTGCATACTTAGCTCATAAGTAAAACAAAAGTTTGTTGAGCATGAGCAAGTTCATGACCTATATAAAGACAGTTCACAAGATTCATATCATTTGATAAATGATATGAACTTCAACCCAATAGAGGCAAAATGGCATAAAAATGAACTTCACACTGACCGTATAGTGCCTTTCAATAGGTTTATAACATATTTGATAAATTTCTTTGGCATCTCCAAACTATAGTTCAAATATTTTTTGCTAAAAACAAATACAGAATGCATTCAACCTTCTTTGGAACATTTTCTTCTTTGAATTACAGAGCAAATTGACATTCATTAGATTCTTTTCCAGTTTAGCCTTCCAACAGTTGCAACTGCTTCTGAAGATTATGGATCACCTATGTAAAAATTATTTCAAAGTTCTTGAATCCCTGGCATGTCATGGGATAAGTTGGTAGCAAACTGAAAGTGAAGACCATAACACTTTATTGATCAAAAATAATTTGCATGTATGGAAATGATCAAGTAAATATAGTTCATCAGAGATGATTTCCATGAATTGAAATGACCAGTTAAATCCCTTGTCATACTAAGAAAATTGAATTTGAAGTTCAAGAAGCCCTGGGATGTAACGGGATGCGAAAAAGAGCTAACAGTTCTAAAGGTAAACCCACCACATGAATTTCACAATTCTTATATCATTTCATCCATTCTCTGTTCAAACCATCTTCTGAATTGCAAACAATTCTTGGTATGGTAATCTGCAGGTGTTCATAACTTCATATTCCTTGTTTGTTATAATAATTCCTGTTCTTTTTTTAAGTTTTATTAGCACATATCTATTTCAGGTAAAATCAACGAGTCATAAAGAAACAAGAAAATTTTAAGACTGGGATATTCATCTCTACTATTATTGATCTCGTTGAAATTGGAATTGGCCTTGGCAATCAGGCATGGGTAGCGCCTTGGACTATGCGGCCAAGCTTTTGGGGCTCAAAAATATCATTTGTTGGGATTATATATGCAACGAGCATGGATTGTCCTCTTTGGTGTTGCAATTCTTCTCTTACCAATGTATATATTTGTAACCCCCATCTTGAAGATCCTTGGACAGTCAGATGATGTTGCTGAATTAACAAGAAGAGTTTCAATCTAGTTCATTCCCTAACACTTTGCATTTGTATTCCTCTTTCTTGTTGAGAGGTTTTTGCAATGCTAGTTGAAAAACATGGCCATTGCATGGATCTCTGAGGCCACTTTGAGGCCCCATTTCTAAGCTGGCTATTTATTATTAAATTGGACATGGGGCTAATTGGTTCAACAATGACATTGAATTTGGCGTGGTGGTTGCCCCCAGTTGCCCAAATTCTTTATGCCACTTGTGGGGGTTTCCCGTTGACGTGGACAAGTTTGTCCAAAGATGCATTCATAGACTTGTGGTCTTTTCTCAAGCTCTCTGCTGCATCAGGTGTCATGCTATGGTTAGTTGCTAATTCACTTGTAAAGCTGTATGATATACATGTAGATACTATATGTATAATTGGGTGTGTCTGAATTAAAAGAATGTTCAAACAGTACTGACATGCTTTAGTTTGTGAACGGTTTAGAGAATTGTATTACAGAATATTGGTCCTCTTGACAAGAAATCTGCCAGATTCACAAGTTGCTTTTGATTCTCTTTCTATCTGGTAACATTGTAACAAGCTTTTTTTTGTGCAATATTTATTTAGAAGCAATGCAGGAGTGCATATAATGCAACAACTATGTTTTTAAATCCTTGATATTCATTTTTTAGCATGAGAATCAATGGGTGGAAGATGATGATACCACTTGCTTTTTTCACTGCTACTGGGTATGTAGTTGTACTGATAAATGTAGAAAGGATTTCCTATATTGAAATGAAATGTACAAATTATAAATGCTCTGGATATAGACCTTGTTAAATCTATGAGACAATTGAAATGACATCATTCGTAGCTCTAATGCTTGTAGGTTTATTATTTTCAACTTCAGATTTATTTATTATCATATTCTTAAAGGTCTATAGATTTTATAGTAGCTTCCTTGCTATTTTGAAGGCATGCACAAGTTCCAACTGAGCTCAATCGAATGGAATGTGTGTACCAGAGACAAGAACATCATTTATTTTTCATCCTTGCATTCCTAGTTGACATGATCTCACTTTCTCAATTGAAAGAAATCCATAAATTTCAAGGACATTTATTTTCATTTAAATTCTCAATTCATGCTATTATGGAAAAATCCACCTTTTCAATTCCCTCTTTCTTTTTAAAGCAATGCACGATTACTTTAATCTACACATGTACATTTGTCTTGTATTCATGAAATATGTGAGAAATACGCATTGAGCTGCTCCTTGTAAAAGAAGCTTTTCATCTCAAAGAAAACGCATTCATTTCAGCTAGCATTATGGTAATGTTCCATTATTTACATCATTTAGGACCAATGAAGTATTCAATCATTCGTATTACCAAATGCCTCATTAAAAACTGCATCACATACAGTTGTAGAGCTGCTTGAATCATTCCAAACGAGGAGCAAAATAGGATAAAAAACTAGAGAGTTATTAAAAGCAGGATCACAATTTCAATTTGTGTTTGAAATTGTGGGATGCGGAAATGACAAAGTGATTCCTTTTCCAATTTAGCATGTTGTAAGTGAGAGTTGGGACCCAGGGAAGATTCAATCATTTGTAATGCCAAAAGGCCTCCAACAGATGAAAAAAATGCATTGAAAGCAACATCACGTATTGTTGAAGAGATGTTGATTTTTTTTCAATTGAGGAGCCAAAGTAGGATGAACACCAAAGTAAATAAAAGTAGGATTCTAGAATGAATTCACTTTTGAATGGGTGACTTCTAATTATAACTACTCTGATACATTTTGGCCTGGAGTGCACTCAATTTTGAGTTTTAATGTGTGCGGTGACACGAAATGTTCATCTATAATCTCCTTTCACTTTCAGTTAGGTGTACATTTTCATTGCTGATTGCATTGTAGTAATGTCCTTAACTGCTTTTACTTGTGCATTCTTTCATTATTTTAGCTCAAGCAATTACTCTATCAACTGCAATAATATCCCATAACAATGCCTTGATGGAACTACTTGTATCCAATAACTTCACTGAGATTAAGAACAATGTTTTCAAGCATGTGAGCACAGAGAATCTGCACAACATGGCCTGTTATGTTGAGTTGTCTTTACTTTTTAAGGACAAATTCCTTTCTTTATATATTTACCTTGTATAACACTCATACATACATCGAATGATACACAATATTTTTTAAAGCATTGAGACTATGAAATAGATTTATTAACAATGAAGAGTCGGTTAAAACTTTTTAGATATTTTGGTTGTGCTCTTTTTCCTTCTAAATGAGAAAAATTACTTTGGTAAAGCTACAAAACAATAGACTTAAGGACAATGCAGAGTTACTGTCATATAAGAATAGAATACAAAAACAATTAAACAGCTACAAGAAATGCAAACAAGTTACAACCCAACAAACAAGACCAGAACCGTTCCTGCACACTTTGGTAGGAACTTCGTTGCTCCGCAGCTCTTGTTAACTAAGAATCAACGATAGAAACTTTTTTGGCGTTTTGTTCCACTTAAAGATATGATGACTTTGAGGAAAAATACCAATTTTTTCTTGGAAGAACATGTGTGTGTTTATCTTTTAACGCATCATAATTCATATTTCACTTAAAACATCAGTTGCATGAAATAATTTTTTTTTATTTAAATAATAAGGCTCTCCATTCATATCAAGTGATGGGCCATTTATGTCTTTTGATGTATAATCACCTGTAGAATATCACCCATTTAATAGTAGACACACCTTTCCATTAATATATCTACTATGAAAAATTGTCCCAAAAGCTGCATAATATTTGTGGTTCATGCAATTATATTAAAATTATGCTTGTGTCACCAACTTTTCTAAATGTCTTATGTGGCATGGCTTAATAAACAAGTAATGTTATTCAACATAGAAGTACATTCAATGTTTTCGGCTGTGATGCTGCACCATTGCTTTAGATTGTCTCAAGTAATGAAATTCTTTTTACTTTTAATAACATGCCCTTTGTTCAACTACATCATGCAAGGTTAATTCAATCCCATGATATACAAAAGACATCTATTAGACTATATTATTGAGCTCATAGACTTTTAGTGTATAAATCACATAATCAAGCTAGCATTAAATGTAGGCTTAAGAGTGTGTAGGTTTCCAAATTACTTTTAAGTTTTGTACTATTTACCAATTTCTGGGTCCTAAAGAATTTGTTTCATATCCTTGCTGGGTCCTGAAGAATTTGTTTCATATCCTTGCTGGCTTCTAAAGTTTTGTTTAGAGTCCATGTAGAGTATAACTTACATATCACGAATGTGTTACACAAATATAGACTTTATTTATTAAGGCCATAAGAGTTTATTTTTAAATTTGTTTGATTTAATTTATAATATCTAATAGGTAACTAAAATTCCATGTTTATTTAGATGTCCTTTCAAAATCCGTCCATTTTCTTAATATATTTCAATCTTCTTCAAAAATATTGAGTGTGAAGATTACTGCGGAAACAAACACGAACGAGGTCAACAAATTGAAGATTTGAGACAACAGTAATTAGTATAAGTAGCAATGCAGATTATGGAAAAAGTTATATAAATAATAGCCTTGCGCAATATAGAGATCCTGAACACCTCTCACCAAAGTCTAGCAATGGTCATTTCCAAGACATATAGACATCATGCCAACTCATGGTTACAGATATTGAACAATTCCACAACTCAACACTTGATCCAAATCCACTTCAAAATCAACAAAATATTGAGCCAATTCCCATGCCTAATGAATACACCGAAAAACCCTTTTCAAACAATTCATCTTTTCAAATTGATCCATGTCAAGAACATGAACCAAAGCATACTGAAGACAACGCCACGTAGAATCAAGATCAAGAATCCGTACCTCTAATATACTACCATGATCTAATGAGAATTCTCCAATCCATACAAGATGGCGCAAATGGTGATCATATCCATATACCACCTACTCCTCCATCTACCCATGAGATGCTTACTCCTAAATGTACACGCAGATGTTCTGCAAAAACAAGAGTCTCCTACTCTAAACATCATTATCAATGAGCAAGAGTCTTCTACTTTAAATATCAACAATCTTGCACAACTTCTTGGTTTTATAGAAATTAAGGAATACAGATAACTCTTAAACACTAGAGGGAACCTCTTTTGGTGCAAACACCAACATGGGGAGAATGTAGAGTCCTTATGGTAAAACTGCTATCAATGCTACAACTATTCATAACTTCAATCATCATTCATGCATCATCCCATCCACAAATTGTGCCCAACCACATGAGAACAAGGTATATCAAAGTAATGAACAAATGACTGAGGTAAAATAATCATTGAAGAAAAAAGGACAAATAAAATTCAAAAATATCATCCCTATCAACTCCATTAGTCAAAGAAACTATGGGGAAAAAATCAAGAAGGGAAGTTCATCCATCAAAAAAGTCCAACAATGAATAGGAAAGCTTCAAGAGCGACCTACAAGATATATGAAAAAGTTTGTCCCAACCAAATCTCCATATCCACATACCATTGCTCATTTCCCAAGTTTGGGAAAAAAAGATCCAAACTGTCAACCAATTAATCTACATCTCATATCTCTCAATATACACCACCATAAACTTTGACATCCATGATATCCAAATCTCGCAATAACCGTGTGTTGACAGTAACTCTTTATCATAATGACTCTAATGGCTCCCTATCACAATGTGTGCATCTAGATGAGGTTAACACCGATATTTGCAAAGAAAAAAAGACACTTCAAGAAACAAAAAAAAAAAAATTCACAAGGAAAAATTCATCCTTTACTGAGAACCACTATAGTGGCAAAAAAGGTGTCATGTGTACAATTGAACATCTACGTGCGCCAAATCAAGTAGAAGCATCTTACCCCATCCATGATAAATCCAACACTCCATCCATCTTATCCATAATAAATCCGTTCATCCATAAACCATCTATCAAATCCATATTCACCCATCGCCATCCACATTCCAAACATCTTGATCTTGGTCGACATTTAGTGTACACTTAACACTTTCTTATGGTAAATTTCTTGACATGGGTCGTTATCATTCACCGTACCCACCATTATTTGAGCCATCAACTATTCTCCAAATTACCATCCGCACTCCAAATTGTAATCCCTGCCATCCTTTGCATGCCTCACATATCCATTCATCCATTCATTTATCCATGCATCTACCCATTCCATTCCATACATTGCTACAAACTAGGGGCAAATACTTACATCTTGCTTCAAGAAAACATCATGATCTATATCTATCAAGTCATAATATAAATTAGTATTTGTCTATTTAGAGGATTATGCCATCTTAGTTTACACATACATATTTTTTTTCATAGAATAAAGGAGTATGCAAAACATGCTAGAGGTGTTCTCTATATATTACAAACAATTTGTATTTAATTCAAACAAAATTGTATATATTTCGGAGTATGCAAAACATGCCAAAGGTGTTCTCTATATAATTCGAACAAGATGGAATGAACACATTGTATGTTACTTCTTTATTCTGTGATAGAGATGGTTATACACTCATTATCTTTTCGTAATGTTTATTTTTTGTTGTGAGATTAAAATATTGTTTGTTTGGTACTGGTGTCTGCATCTCCAAACAAATTGTTTGTTTGGTATTGGTGTCTGCCTGTATCTCCAAATAAGTATTAAATCCACTTTGTACAAATATACAGACAATATTATACAAGTGCTAAAGTGTACGTCACTCCCCTTCTTACTTCACTATATTTTTCTATCCGTGTAACCCTTGCACCCGTCCGGTGCAAGTGCTAGTATATATATATATATATATATATATATACTAGTGGATGGCAGCAAGCAGAACATATGCAAAGCGGGTTCAGAAAAAGGGCGAGATTCTTTAAGCAAATGCGATTGGCAGAAATAAAGACAAACTCTGCCAGGCGCAGCAGATTGGTAGGAAAGATGTTGGAAATACAGTTGGCAGATTGAAAGTAAATTCCAACCTTTGCCAGGCGCAGCAGATTGATAGGAAAGACGTTGGAAATACAGTTGGCAGATTCGAAGTAAATTCCAACCTTTGCCCAAGGTGAAGGCGTTCGAAGAAGGTATGGAACATCCATAAATGTTTTAAGCATATCTATATGCTGCGCTGATAATTGTATGAAAATAATTTGTAAATGTAAGAGGCTGCGCGATGTTTAAAATTTGTTTGGAACTCAATTTTTGCACCCCATTATTCCTCACACCCCATGGGGTAGTTGCATAACAAAATGAATACATTGATGGACATTTAATTGCACAGCAGCAAAGGTGAGTTGTTTGATAGATTTGACCAAAATATTAAAAAAAAAAAAGAATCGAATGGGCTGTAGCACTGTCTAAAAATCAGCCAAAAAGGGCATGAAATGTCTGTTTCCTTCCCATGCCTATGGGGAATACAGAAATATTATATATCAAGAATTTGTAACTTTTAAATGCTATGTGGGGGAATTTTCTAGGAGATCGAACCAACATTTTTTATAGGGTTCTCATAATGTAACGGTTATGAGCTACTTAACAAGAATCACAGGTTATCGCAAGGAAAAGGAGGTATGCAAAATGTTTGACAAAATGACGGAAGATAATTTTACTGTGGAAAGAGTAATTGCAGCTAGAATTGGATAGTTCCCTTATAGCAGAGGTTGTTATGCTTTCCATAGCTTTCCTTATTTGTTTTCAAAGCAAAGAAATGGGTGATACACAAATCTTCAGAGGTTATTCAAAGCACTTTATTCGCATGATGCAGTATTCACTGTATTCCTAAGCAATATAGTATGGAAAGAACAGTACGACAAAATGATACACTTTCTAGAATGTCACATCACGTAAACTTCAATTCACAACTAAGAGATGCTGCGATGCATTGAACAGTTTATTCCAGATATGATTTCCGGCAAGAAGAAGTAAGTTGAAGATTTCAAATTTGAGGAGGCATTTCAGAAATTGTAGAAGTGGAATAGTTAAATTGGACCTGTAAATATTTGTTTTAAATATGGAAGAGAGTTAGGAAATATTTGTATGGGTGAATGAATGATGTTAATAACGTTCACAAGGTCAAACAGTCTATGGAACCTACGGATAGCCAGTAACACGAATAAGCATAACAGTCCAAAACAAATAAACCGCTAACACCATGCTTATTTGATCTATCTTTCTTTTCGTAACATGTATCTTCTGCTCTGTATCTTGATCAAGTAATCTACAATTTTTGTTATTCTTTCTTCTTCAAACAAGTTATTTAAGGAACTCACATGTAATCTGGTAAGAGCTTTTTAAAATTACAGGTTATTTCAGAAATGAGGAATTATGTGAAAGAAAATTCTAAAATGTGAAAGGATAATTGATGACTTTTTGTTTCTAAAGATTCATTTATCCATTTGAGGAAAAACTGTTTTGCTTCTTTCAAAAAAGAAATTAAATATTATTAATGTATTATGCATCGTATATTATGGGGAACCTAGTTGGAATTTGGAACCATTGAACATAAATGAAAACTATGTATTTGCTTTTATTATTGTCAATTTTGTTTTGTCTGATGTGGTTTCCTAGCTTCTAAATATACGTTCTTTCTATTTTTCTTATTTTCTTCATTCAAAGGATGTTGATGAAACTTTGACAATGTGTTTATACCACTTGTGTTTTGTAGTTAATAAGATGTCTTGTATGATTGACTAAATACGTTTGTGTAGGTTTTAGTTTGTCAACTTTCTCACACGTTACCATCCTTTGCAAATTGCATCAACTTGTATTAGGATTGTGGATGATTGGTCCAACAGAGTTCAATTTATGTCAAGTTCGTTCATTCACAGAAGGATGTGTAAGAGGATCAAATGCAAGTTTACTTTTTCAATTTTTTTCTATCCCCTTTTCTTTCCCCTTTTTCATTTTTTTTTAACACATTGATATTATATTAGTTTAATGATAATCTCAAGTTTGAATGATTGATTTCAGTTATGTAGCATAGTATATGTATGGATTTTTTTTATTTAGAAACCACAACATTTCACAAATTTAAAACTATGTAATCACCATTCTTAATATATTATTTTAAAAACAAATAAATTTAGATCAAAATTACATAAAATTATGTGAATTTTAATATGCTTACTCACTATCCTTTTTTTATTTATAATTTAATTGTTTTAAAATTAGCAACTTCGATGCATAACAATTCAAAATTTTGGAACTATGATTTTATAGTAATTATTTGATGCTACAACCTCCTTTTCAACATTAATCAATTTTGGGGTTAAAATATTGTTAAAATGAACAAACCTTGATGGTGATTTTTTTTTTTAAATATGTAAAATGATGTTTTAATTCAATTAGATGGATTCATAGAAAAACATATAGTTGTTCTATCACATTAATCTTAAAAAAAAAATTAATGTCCAAATCAATTATAATGTGGTTGCCATGGTATGTTGCTTCATATAGGAGGCACATAAGCTTCATTAGAAAATTTTAAGTACATATTGCATTATATTCAAGGCACACGAGTTTAGGATTCATTAATCTCTAGTACATATTTAGACTTGGTTGGTTTCACAAATTTGATTAGGCAAATTAATTTTGATGATCACAAGTCCACTTCCAACTACAAATGCCATCATGGTTCTAGACCCGTTTGTTGGTAGAGCAATAAGTATCATGTTATTTCTCTTTCATCTATTGAGGTCAAGTATTAGGGGTGTTAATATTTTTACTGAGGTTATCTAGCTTAAAAATATACTCGTTATGTTTGACGTTCCTTTTGAAAGGCCTTTAGTTATCTTTTGTGACAACTAAATTGCCATTCAAATGCCAAAGAGATTAGTCCATCATTAGTGGACCAAATAAATTGATATCCACATGCATTACATTCAGGAGTTGATTTAAGAGTGAATCATCAATTTGCATTATTATTCCACTTCAAGCTAGTTTGTTGATATCTTCACCAAGTCCTTCATAAAAGATAATCTTCATCATTTTCAAGCTTTATTATTAGGTGGGGAGGCTATTTCTTCAAGGGGGGTCACTTAGCCCTTCTCTCTTATATCTCTTTTGTGGGAGCTTTTCCTTGTTGTGTAGGGGGTATTTTCTCCTTTTTTATTAGTAGAAAACTTGTACGTGTGTACCTACAATGGCTACACATTTGTTAGGACCGATCTCTACCCACCTAGACTATGCTTATGGGAGGTGCTAATGCGCACATTAAAATAAGCTTACTTAGATAGGCATCTACTTAGGTAGGTATGAGCTCCCACATATGTATACATTTACTTAGGGAAATAACTTGTTATTTTTACTAAAGTGGTTCAATTGTACTTTTACATGTTTGGTGACAAGTTTTCAACTTTATCCCACATAGGTTATAAGCTCTCATTACTTGGTAGCATATCATCTAAATGCCACTTTCTTGCTCTCATTGTAACAATCTATTGCATTATAATTGCATCCTCATTTTATTGGAATAACTATTACATTGCATCTTCATTTGTGGCTTGCTCTTTTCATCAAAATGTTAGGTGTTTGCTTCTTTGCAAATATAACAATTTCCTATAAGTTTTTATATAACACATTTACAACTAGGAAATACCATATGGATACTCCTTTATGTGTAATGATTCTCATAGCATATCACTCCAACACATATCCCCACTCATGGTTGACTACACAACAATCAAAGGATACTTTTCATTAAAACATAAGGATACTCCTTCACCAACAACTATTTATCAATTCACAACCATTGTATAGACACCTAAAAATCATTCATTGACATTCATCGCCATACTAATATGAGCCTAGTGCCCCCTCTCCATACAAACATTCTCATCATTAATTAATATGAGTTCATTAATTAAATAATTATGTTTAATTAATCTAGTTCATCTCACACATAATTAAATTAGTCTAACTTACACCTTATACTTAATTAAATAATTTTATTATTTAATTAATTCAATTTCCACTTTATTATTTAATTAATTTAATTTCCACCTAACAAAATTGAACAAAATAAATTGACACCATTCCCCTTCTCCCCTTCTCCTTGATCCAAAGGAAATCTTCTCATTCAAGCTCACCATAGATCTCTCAGGAAAATCCCAATTGTTCATCCTCTCATCCAAAAAATTATAAATGAAGCTTCAAAGCTTCCAAAAAGGAGCAATGTGAATACATAACTACATGTTGAAATTTTGAGCATTTAATTGAGCAACCACATTCGAATCCATTTGAGCACATTCATTTCATCATGGAATTCACATTTGGTAACTTTTTTTATTTAAATTTTGTTGAATTCTACTTTGCTTAATCTTGAGGTTTGCATTATTCCATATTAAGAAGCATTTTTTGTTTACATTTTATTTTCTTGGCCCCTACCACTACAAATAGGAAAACCAAGGAATTCCATAACAATCAAGCCACATGACCTTCATATTCAAAGATATTTTGGGAAACAATGATAGACATTCTACATATGTGTGTATAATGTACTTATGCCCTCTTTACTAGACACCCAATAAGTCCTCGTGTGATGCGATGTGTATTAACTTATTATGGTTAGTTAACCTAAGGCAATAAATTTCTAGATCCACTTGCATTCTCAAATAACTCACAAGGTTGGCTAAAACCTAAGAGTTGATCATTCCACTCTAGGCTTACATAGTAAAATCACAAGATCATTAATTACTCACAAATCAATAACAATTTCAAAATTCCTTCTTAGTAAATAGGTAGATAATAATCTTGGCTTCATCATCATCTACAAGATGTATCCATTGTTTTATGATATATGTAACCTTGAAAATCAAAAGACAAACCATTTAGGACAACAAACCATGCATTTTCAAAAATTACAATTATGGCTCCAACTTATGTGTAAGACAATAGTGACCTAACAACGTAATAACATCACAATACTAATTTTCCACAGTTTTTGCTCTATTTGTTCATTAAGTTTTTTAATAGGCTTTGAGTAACCCATACTAGAAACACACTGAGAATAAGCAAAACAAAATTTGAGAGTGACTTAGTCGCAAATTTTGAGTTACAAACAAAAATTGACCAATCACAAATAATGATATTTAAATCAAGATTCAACTACATAGATTTGACTAAAACTTACTGACCCATATTTCATGAGTAGGGGTTCAAAAAACCTTGTATCTCATGAGCATAAATAGTCCACTTAACACTCACTGCATCTAGGTGATGCTCATAAGGATGAAGCATCAAGACTTCCAAAGAGGTCACCCATCCCAATACTACTTCAAATTAAGTGCTCTTAACCATGGATTTTCCCCCAAGGTCAACCCACTTTGCAAATGGAGTTGCAAGGTAAGTAGGTTTAACCTTGGAGGAAACTTCATGGTTAAGCACACATGGATCAAAATAGTACTATGATGGATGGCCTCCCAAGAAGTCTTTATGCTTCACCCATGGGAGTATCACCTAGATGCAATGAGTGCTAAGTGGACCACCCATTCTCATGGGAGATAGATTCGTATGAACCACTTCTCATGAATTATGGATCAATGAGTTTGACTAAAAGAAAAAATCATTGAATCTTAGTATAAATATCATAACTTAGCACACTACAAAAATTACCCCTTACTTACCTATCACATTGCCCAACAAATATATTGAACACTCAAAAATATTTATATGATAATAAATCAAGTTCAATTATCCAAATTTACACAAAATATCAAGTGATAAATTCAAGTACAAAAAAAATATTACTCAATTCCCAAAATTAAGTGATCTAATATTAGTTAAATTACATAACACTTAGTTTCATGGATCTACTTGAAATTTTATTTAGAGAGGAGTTGGAGGTTGATGATGCCTTAGAAAAAGTAACTTGCTCCTAGATTTGTGGTGTCTTGCTTCTCTAGTTTATGTTTGTTGTTTTGTTGTTGGTCACTATTGACATTTTGTTATAACTAGGTTTTAAGAGCCCTATAAAACATGTTTACCCTTTAATAAAAAACAATCATATTTTACTAAACCATTTTTCATAATAATCTTGATTTCTCAACTAGGATTTAGAACTTCTATCTCCTAGATTTCTCCGATAGTAGAGTTTAATTCCATTTTTCTTTTTCAAAATTACTCATTAAAATAAATTCTTCATTGATTCCAACAACACTCAATGACAAAAAATTCCTTGATTGAATTGTTTATTAATGAGACTAGCTCACTTATGTTGAATAAGCAAAGTTTCGAGGGAGTGAATTGGCAATTAGCTTCAGAAGCTAGACAAATTCTAAGGTTGAGCAATTACCTAGATGAGGTTTCCTATGTCCACATCTCGAGGGAGTGGAATAGTGTAGCAAATTGCATTGCTAAATGGGCTTCAGAGGGCTAGAGAGATTGGCAAGTTAGTGAATGGGAGCAACTCCCCGATGATTATTTGGTTAATTTGCAAAGGCCGATTCATGCAAATATGCAAGGTTAAGGGAGTTAGTGGCTTGGCCCCTAGGTGGGTGTGGTTCAACTATGATATTTATGCTTCTATTCTATTGGCATTTTGGGGCCCTAAGGGTTCTTGTCTTTGCTGCTAATTGTACTGATGTGCTTTTTTGCTTAATAAATTTTTACCCTCGTTTCTAAAAAAAAATGACACTAGCTCACTAGTTTTTAAGTAACGATTTCCAAGACATTATTGTTCACACAAAATTGTATGTTTTGTTACCTACAAACCTTAATTAATTAACTTCTAATTATCATTTCAACTATTAAAAGCAATATTCTTATTAAAGATTCTTTAAAAGACGAGTCCTTGTATTTCACTTTCCAAATCTTTTTTGAAATTTATCTTTCTTCAACATATAAAAATATAATTCTTTTTTAATAGATGAATAAAAATGATTTCAATATTCATGACACTTTTCTTATTTTTTATTAAATTATATTCTCATTTAATTCTCCGCGTATCTTCTTTTCCAAATTATCTAATAATAATTTTATTTTTACTATAACTCTTTTTTTAATTACTCTTCCAATATCATATTTTTCATCTTTTGATTTTCTAAAAACATTTTTATATAATTCTCCAAAAGTCTTCAACTAAAAATATGGAATAATCTAATTACACGTTATTTAATAATTTTGTATTTTCTATAAATAAATTTTCACTATTCTTTTAATTCTATTAGATAGATGCACTCCTCTATATTTATGTTCTTATCATATTTATTTTATTTGATTAAATCAAACTCTTTTATTTCAATCTTTATTATCTAAAATATTCAAACAAGTATATTATAATAAAATTAAATGAGAGAAATATTATTGTGTAAACCAAAACTAATGTTTGTAATTTCATAAGTTCCAATGAATCTCCCCATAGCATATTCCCTAAACATCACACTCAAGAAACCATTAGCTACATTTGCATTGCATGATAAAACTTGCATTTTGAAATAACAAATAATTCAATTAAATATTTCCTTACACAACAAAAAAACACACAATAAATTCAATTGTAGAAATAAACAACAAAACCACGACATTCATAACATAAAATAAAAGTAAAAAATCCACATCAAAATTAGAATGGAACACCTTATAAAGAATAATAAATAAAAAATTTCAAAATTTTGAGATATTACATGCTCACTCTCTTGTCAATAATTTTGAAAATGAAAAGTAATAATTAAATTGGCCTCCAAATATTTGAATATAACAAACATCTTTTCTTTTTAGAGAGGTAACATCAATATGATTGATGCAAAGGGCAGACTTAGAGGCCAACAAATAATAAGTCAAATAGATAATACTAATGGACACATTCAAACTACATGCAACCATGGATCAATCTAAAGAAACATAGGACCAAGGTAACAAAAAAATGCAACATAATCTTTCAAAGTTTGAGCACAACATTGTGAGACGAATGTAACACTAAATCTTTAAGATTTAAGAATAAAAATTAACTTAACATGACCTAATTATAATTAAATTAGATATAATAGACAAAGAGACGATTGTAATTCACTCTTACTAGAGTTTTCTTCTAGAAACCAGATTCTCTAAGATAAAATCTTGTGTATTCCATTAACATGTTATTGATGCTTGTTCCTTATTCAATTGATTAGTAGAACATTACAATAATTCAATTCCCCTTATCAAATATGTAATTGGCAATATACAGTATCGAATCTCCAGCTTCTTAGTTTACAGGTCAGATATCATTGACCGTTAGTTGGTTACCATAAAACAAAATTCAAATGGTACAATGGCTTCATACCCATTAAGCCTAAAACGGGGTTGCATCCTAAGAAATCTGCATGAGCTAATTGAGCTGCGACAAGTTATCATCCCAATCACATTTGTTGTTGCCATATGTTTTAAGAAGTTTATCAATAACATTTTTCATTATATTTTCCGTGCAATACTTTACATAAACTTCTCAATTAGCTCCTTGATTGGATGGTTGACGAAATGTGCAATTGCTGGACCTTGTGATTATACAGAAATGTGGGAAAAACATGATGTCATTAGTTTTGGAGGCTATATCGAAGGCCATTTAATAAAATAATCAGTGGTAACCAGTAGTTGGAAATGATTTCATTCCGCCCAATCTCAAAAGCACTAGTTAGAAAGATAGGCTTGATGAGTTGCAAGATGGCAGTGATGAATTCATTTAACGCAGTAGCAGGACTTACTGATTTGCATCAGAGAATAGGGCAAACGATCATAACCCATGGTGTATCATGTGATGAGATGTGTTTATTGGCTTACACATTAGCAGACTTATCGATCTGCATCAGACAATAGGATGGGCTGTTATAACCTATGAATTGTGTTCTTGGCTTATGCATGTCTATTGTTCACCCCTGCATGATCTTTTCACAAATCATCTGGAGACAAAGGCCCAATGTCCACTGATAAAGATACTTATCAATAAACACATTGCAGAGATTTGCAGGTATATTTCTTCAACGAAGCAAGAGGGAAGGAATCATCCTATGCACACAAAATGATCAAATACTAATTGGAGTCATGTTTCAGCTCCAATTATTGCCCAATTCTTCATTTAAAACACTAGTCTTATCGGATTCAATGTGGGAAAAATAATTTAGTTCAGTGTGGACATTGTCAAGCTTATTGAAGAATTTCAAAGTCGTGTTCACATGATGGTAGGGTCCAACCTCCGAGAAGGCCCATTTGTTAATGATGTAACTCAGACCCTGGCGATTCAAATAGAATCAGAAAATCGAGGCAAGCAAGTAATGCCAAAATGTAAGCATAATATGTCAATAGAATGTGACTATGCCTTTTGGCAGACTGGCCGCTTTATCATTGTTATTGATAGCCTCGATACAACTACAGCTGTATCACAATTTTCCCAGTCAATAACAGATTTAGCATGTTCATCTTTGCTCACTCACATGTCTGTCATCTTCCACAAGCCAGAACAACTTCCATGCAGTAAAGGAAATGGCAACATCATTTTTCCAGCACGCATACAACCCAAAGTTAATAAAAGTATAGGCTACTACACTAACCAATTGGTAGGAATGGCTGTGATCAAGTATAGGCATCCCGGATCGGTGTACATGTCAGCTATGATAGAAACATGAAAATTTGTGATAGTCGACTAGTTTGTTTTCATTGTTAAAGTGAACTTAAATGTCACGTATACAAAGCAAGTCGAATCAAATCAGCTTTCCAGCTGCCGACAAAATGTTTCTGTACAACTAATCTTTCCATTAAACAACTGTAAGTGTACAACTAATCTTTCATTTTACTCAGACAAGCCGACAGACATAAGGGAACAACTGTAAGCAAATGAAATTCGATCTTTATTAAAACCATAAATTGATGAAGGAATAAGAGCTAAAATAGCCTTGTCAATGTTGAATAACCAATTAACACTAACATAAATTGGTGTTTTATAATTTAATACTCTTAAGTTAAGAAGTATTATTTTCAAACTTTAGAACTTAATATTCAGAAGAAAAACAATCTGCTGCTATTATTTGGCTTGTGAGCTGCTAATTGCAAGAGTGAAGGCTATATTTACTAACTTGCTCCCCTTTGCTAAGTTATTGAAATGTGATCTATGAGCGTCTCCAGTTACTGTGCTTCTGAAAACGGGGCTGAAAAGGCAGTGTAGCCATTATTCTTGATAGTAATGGTTGAAGCAATATTCTTTAGTATTAGTGTTAATAAGAACCAATTAACTATTAAGAACAAGATTCTCTATCATTCGAGTTGCCCCACCGCTTAAAGTGCCCCAACTACTCTCTGAAATTTGAGAACACATTCCCTTAAATAATCAATGTCATTACTACAAGCAAATACAGATACAAATTAATTTATAGAAGTGTGCATTAATTGCACTTGCCTGTTATTTTTCAAAATAACAGGTTTTAGAATTCCTGGCCTGCTAAAAAATATTTGTGGTGAACTTAAATTCATTGGCTACCTAATAAATGAGTCCCATCATTAACTCTGATTTTCAGGATTTCCATTAACGACAGGTAGAAATAATAGGTTACATTTTAAAATCAAAACCTACAATTAAATTAAATTGAAATATTGATTATCTATCTTTAATTCTTGAATGAACTTCCAATGCTATTAATCTTCCAATGAGCCGAACATAAACTCTACTAGAAAATTGATGCCTACCAAAGCAAAAGTGAAAGGATGAGGAGAAGGATGTAAAGCACCCTGCTGTCATTGTCTATCAAATCTGTCGATCTACTTTCAGCAAAAGTAGTTCCATTACTAGTGCTGTCATTCCCACGACCACTGCATTAAACATTACCATTTCAAAATAGAAAAAGCTCAGTTAAAATGCTAATATTCACAATCTCAACTAAACTCAATGGCAATGTTAAAACACTTTATAAAATAAAAATCAAATATGATTCAACCCTCACCTTCCGGAATAAAAACAGGAGTCATGACCTGCAGACAAAAGGATCAAGCATCAAGTCAGAATTTAGCATACCGTGAGGCAAATCCTTTATATAAAATAAATCCAAGCCACAAAACTGGACGGGCAAGTTATCATTGCTAGTTTTTGGGAGAATTTTGAGACATTGGACTGGAAAAAGCATTTAATGCCTCAGACTACTTTTGCTTTAATATGCTAAAATTTGTTGTCAACCAGTGTGTCCTCTGCTGTATTGTGTAAAAGCACATGTCATATTTATTTAACTCAATTTGTTTGTTTCAATCCACACAAGATCCACATCCGAACACTAAAAAATTAAATAACTAGCTAGACTTCTAAGTGAAAGACAACAACCTTGTATTTTCTAGAAAATCCAAATAGGTCAGTGCAGGTCATTGGAACTTACTGGGATCAGTTGTTGTTACAGTGGCAACTCCCTTGAAATCACAGGAATCCATTGACATTCCTGTCTTATGGTAATAGCTATTAAATGCATATGAAGCATGTGCTTCAACAGTGTCAGGATTGAAACAATCTTCACCCCCTTGAATAGCTGTACAGTTTGCTTGTCCTGGTCCACAAGCCCAATCTAATGCAGCTTGTAGAAGCTTAGTGTCAGCCCCAGGCTTTGCTACACAGTAACTCTGATTGGTATTATTACTGGCCAGAAATTCTCCTGCACCAATTACATGTAGCGCATAAACAGGGGTTCCGTTTGTGTAGAACAGGCCCCAATTCTGCTCCGAAACAGGTCCTGGCTTAAGGTCTTCGTTGTATAGTTCATAAATGTATGTGTTCACTGGTACAACTGGACGCTTAGGAGTTCCAGTAATATTGAATATATGATTCACTAGATTGCTATTATAAGTATCAGCATTGTCTCTGCTAGCATGAGGCTCGCTGGCATCACCCTTTGAAGGCCACCCTGTCTCTGCCACAACCACAGAAATATTCGTGTAGTTCAGATTAGACATGGAATAATATGCGGCATCCACCATTGCATCAAAAACGTTGGTGTAATGCAACAATGTATTAGGATCCACAGCTTCTTTCTCAGGAGTAAGCGGCTGGAACAAGGCATAATCCAGTGGTACTTTGCCATTGCCTTGCATATAAGTGTAATAAGGGTATAGATTCATCATAAGATAAGAATCCGTCTCCTGAAGAAATTCAAGCATAGACCCAATTACATTATTAAAACTCTGATTAAAATATGCTTGGGAAGGAGGGAAAGCCTCCCTTATAATATCGAAAGAATGGGAGCTTGAAACTTTTACTTGTTCATCTAGATTTGCAGCAACCAATGCGGAATGCAAGAACTTCATAGCCGATACAAGAACAATCGCAGCATTGGGTAATGAAGTAAGAATCTCATTACCCACAACAATCCCTGTAATATTTGTGTCAGGAAGGTAACCGGCAACATTCTTATTAACCCAATTAGCTGCACTGGAATTAGACTCGCCAAGGGCTAATACCTGATTATTGGGTACACTGATAATCACTTCAATGCTGCTATTTGCCAGAGCTAAGAGCATGCCCCTATCTGAATCATACAGCCGAACATGTCGGATCTTTTTAATTTTCAGCAAAGAAACAACCTGATCAGGAGATGGCATGTTGGATAGACTTGTCCCAACATTCAACCCAACAAAAGCCCCTGCCCCAGCCCCTGCATGACAAAGACCCTCTTAGATGCCAATATACCTTCCCAAAATTGAAATCTTCAAAAGAAAAAAAAGAAAAGAAACAGATCACTGTGCATAACCCTTAACGTCAGCTACACTAAAGAATATAGGGTACACTTTCAGAGAACGTACCGGTAACTATCGGGTTTGGACTGCGTAACAGTCAAATAGAGACCCTAAATACTACAAGGAAAGGACATACACAGCAATGGGTGTGTGTGTGTGTGTGTCCGGTAGCGAAATGAATCCTAAATCTCCAGTTGCTATTAAATTTCCAAAGAGGACACTTCCATAGAGTTCAGAAATGCTGAGACTGAAAACACCAGAGATTGTAAATGTCGTTCCATTGACCAAAGAAAAAAAGAGACTCGTGGAATAAAGTAGTTAAAGATTGAATACCTCCATGAATGCTGAATCCGAACGAAGAAACGAGCAGCAGGAGCACCCGAATGCAGTCCAACATTCTCTCTGCAAAAATCAATCTTTCACCCTGGATTACTCATTACCATACATAGCTGCGTTCCCCAACTTACTTACGTTAATAGCTTAGAATAGTTATGAGTGATGGCAGCTACAATGGGTTGAAGCAAAGAAAAAAGTAGAAAGAGATGCATTTAAGGGTAATGCGCTCTGACATCAATCCAGGGTTAGCTAGGCTTTTGACGGAAGGTATCGATGTACATTCTACGCCCAGGCCCAGGCCAATTGCTCCCGCTCATCTAAACCAATGTAATGTACTCTACTGTTGACCGACCAGCCCACTTCTCCCACAAATTACGTTTCCGTAACTCAAAAATATCCATGTTACAAAATGATTAGGTATCCTCGCTTTTTCAATGGGAAGTTGAGATTGTAAGCTCCCTCCTGTCCGCGCTAATTATTGTCTAACGTGTTTGAATGTTAGCATGGAGCATACCTTTTATGAATTTTATCTATTTATTTATTTGGGATAAGGGAGGGAAGATTTTTTTTTTTTTTTGGTCAATATTGTATATTAAACATAAAAAAATGATAATATATTATTTATATAAAATAGAGGTAAAATAATATCACACTTTGAAAGTTGGTGTTGGAAATAAAAAGTAATAATAATTAAAAAAGGTGGTTACACTACTAAGTCATCATGGTTATATGACCAAGAGAAGGGGGATCTTTATTAGGGGGTGTCCAACCATCTGGAAGATCTTGGCCTTTTGAAATGGGCCCCCAACTGGTAAAAGTATCATCATTTTATTAGTCTTCTTCTTGAGCAAGATTTGCATGAATAGGAGAAATAACAAGGTTTGGGTGGAGGAACTTCCCACTTTTAGGCCAACTAGAATGTTCACAATTATGTTGGGAGGCAAATGACTAGCCACATAGTAAAGGGGACTAACCATAATGTTAGTGGCTAAGGGAGCCCTACAAACCACAAGGGTCATGTTTAGAGTTATGGCTACAACTATGACAATGTCTATGTGAAGGGGAAGCATATTGGCTAACAAGAAGAGGTCACACACAAGCAACAATACAAGGAGTATTGGTCTAGTGCTCTGCAAGTTTGTTTATAAATGGGAAACTTCCAAAGCCATTTCATTAGCATGGACCTATAGTTGTAACATAATATTAGAGCTATAATTTTTTTTAGTATAATAGAAAAATAATAATGTCTACAACAAATCTTGAAAATAATGTAGAATTTTCATCATTTTGTTGTAAAGACAATCCCCACTCTAAAAGCATATTGAATCTAGGTAAACCTCACCAGTATTTTGGGCTAATTGCTTAAAAGAAGCATATGTCAAGAGAAAGGCTCTAGTAAAAAAGGCTTTAAAAAGTCAAGAATTCAACTCTAAGCAGCTTAGGCCCATGAGAATCTAATTAGAAAAGATGTTTAAGAGTTTTTAAATGCTGACAAAAAGGACATAGTGGATTAGAAATACCCAAATGGATAAATGAGATCCAATGGGAAGACCCTAGTATAAAATGAGCCAATTTGGGCTCCAAAAAAGTGAATTGAATTATTTGAAACCTATAGGGTTATTGAATTGTAATGAACTAGAGATTCCACCTAGCATTGAGTTTTGGAATCATGGGAAAGGGAGGAGAAACCCAAGAATATGCCTTAAAGAGCTTGTAATTACTAAAAAAGGGTATATGGATACCATTTCCAATCCTTCCACCAAGGTTTGCTATAATGAATTCCAACCTTGTGAACTATATTAGGAGGTACCAACTCTAGAATTGTGTGAAATGATTCAAAGTCCTCATTACCAAGACTATATTTGGCTTTATATTTTGGCCAAGAAAGCCAATTCTTGCACTTAGCTATGCTTTTGGAAGACGTATTCAACAAAGTGATCGGTCACTAATTATAAATTTCTTTGAGATTTCCTACATAGGGTATGAATTTAATATTTCCTTTATTTATGATAGTTTCTAAAGAGCATATAGCAAGGCTTCCAAGTAAACCTATGAGAGGTTCAGTCCAAAAGTGTCTAATGATATGTTATAGAATTTACATAAAAAAAAAATTGCAATAGCCAAAGGCTTTGTCATTAGCCATAAAAAAGGCTACTTCACAAAGATCCACCAAAGTGAGACATTGATCACAAAAGGCCTACTACGAAGTGGAGATTAATGACAGCTTTAAGAAATGGCCCCTAAAAAATCTTATAAAATCTTGCAAATCTTTCCTTTTTCAAAGAAAACGTTATTCTTATTGGAAAATCTTTTCATTTTTTTGAAAATTATTAGTTTTAAAGGAAAATTATGTGCATCACTCTTTTTTTTAAAATACTAGTGAATTTTAGCAAACAATAGCTATGAACATTAATTACCATGGTGAATCCTTCCTAAAAAATTATCTTTGTTGATGCAATCCCATAATAATTTTTTTAATGTTTTCTTAAAGTCGAAGCAGGGGCTTGGGGGTGGCAATCTTCAGCAAGGTCAAGGGGTAGCACCCCTTGTGGGGTCAAGTGAGTAGCCCCTTGACACCAAGCACAAACATATAATCAAGAAAGCATTAGAACTCACATAGATTGTATATTTTAATCAATGCTATATAAATAAAATTGAGATACAATGCAAATGTCCAATGTCTCTTTCTAATCACCCAATTCCCAAGATGGGAAAGATGAGAGCATACGATGAAAGGACCACACAATAAATTAAATTAAAATAGACAAAAGAAATTCCTTGTGCAGCAAGTTGCCCAATCCCACTTATTTAGAAAATTGTTATTCGAGTGAAAAGAAAGGCAATTCATGCTAATTCAACAAAGTGCAATAACAAGCATCCACTTATTCAATGGGTAGCAATTCAATTCTCTCCACTTATTTAGTGGGGTAAGTAAATATAGTATTCTCCACTTGTTCAGTGGGGTGAGTACATAAATCAATGAGCATAAATCAAACTCATTGGTGGTATTGCCATCCACTATTTATAATGACATATCAGGAGAAATATCAATCATATGATTGATGCAACACTTTGGAATAAGTTGAATAACATGGATAATCAATATAGTCAATAACCAACAAGTAGAATACCTTAGATAGTTGTTAATAAGATAGGTTGTAGGTTTGATATCAATTGTAACAAGTTGCAAATGGGTCTAAATAGCAAAGACATCACTCATAAACACTACTAGCTCATGCCCAACACACCACAAAATATTCATAAGCTAAAAGATCACTCAAAGCATACTCAAACTTCACCAAAACACATTGGAAGATAAATATAACAAACTAGTAACTAAAATCAGACATGTGCAAGTTTATCATAACTTTGGCACAATGGGTACAACCACATCTTTTCCCCAAAAAACTCACCATACGATAATTTCCACCTTGTAATGTCTTGAAGGTTGTAAATAGGGATTAGGTGACCCCAAACAAGGATTTCTAAGCACCTAATACTCAATGCTTCACTTTGGAATTTGCATGCCTGGCTAGCAAAGGTACGACCTATACTTGGGATGTATGACCATCTTCTCACATTGATCCTAGCACTCTTTAATGGGTATATTTAGCTAAGACAACAAATATCATTCATAAACAACGAATGAAAAATATCAAATCACCCTTATACTTGCAACAAAGATGGTATGGCCAAAAAGAGGAATGTGATCAACCAAGAGGTGTATAAACTATCCTATAAATGGTATGGCCAACAACAATCATTTCTTCAAAGAAACCTTGTTAAACTTCACCAAAATCCTTCACAATCATCACAAAAATAAGACAATAAAAAGACATTGAATTGCTCCATTATCAACAATCCATTAGAAACATCACTTGTAGCTCAATGGTGATTTCTGTATGAAATCATTCTAACCAACTAGGGGGGGTTTCATCTCTAAAACCAACAATCTCAAGATGGTTTTCATCCTCAAGAAATTTGAAGAAGAACACAAGCTTTCTTCGTATATGGAAGCAAATATAATATCATAGCAAACCTTTCAAATGAGTTCTCATCCTCCTTTTATAACTTTTCTAGAGAGCAATAACAATAATTAAAAAATAATAATCCATTTTTCCTCCACAAAGACCTTTTTAAAAAATATATATAATAATTCATCTTGTAAAAAAACCTCATTCCTAGACATCTAAGTTGATGCACAACATAAAAACCTTTTAGATGAGTTATTACACTAAGTTGTTCCTTTAATATTTTCAACATTAGACGACTTAAGTGAATAAGTATTAATAACTAAATAGTTTACCCATTGTAGAAAGTATCAAAATGATACCAAAATATAATTCTAATCATACCAAAGTGTCCTTGAAATCATAGGACGATGAACTAAAGTAATTGGATGACTTTCTAAAAATAGCAAACTTCTCCAAGAAGTGTGGAGAGCTCCCAAAAGGTCAAAAATCAATTTCAAAAGAACCATGAGAATCACCACAACTATTTGAACTCACTACCATAAACCATATCTATGCAAAACAAATCATGCGATCTCCAAGAACTTTGGAGTTCTCCCTTACTCACCAATTAGCCCATGAGAGAACTCAAAAAATAGGCTAATTGTCCACAATTACTTCAAGCTTGAGAAGGGGGCATTATAGTCCTCCCTCCCTATAGTTGATTTTATTTAAACAATTGCAATTCTAGATGTTTCAAAATCTTCTCACTCTACCAAGTAGCATCCTCCATAGGTAGATTCTTCCACTTAACAAATATTCTTTGATGCTCCTCTTTCTCAATGTGTGCTCCCTAAAATCAATCAATACTTCAAGAACTAAGATGATTTTCCCTTCTTCATCCAAAGGGGGAAACTTTGAAGAGACAACCACATTATGTCCAAGAGCCTTCTTAAGGCATGACACATGGAAGACATTATGTGCCTTGCTATTTTTAGGAAACTCCAACTCATATGCCACTTCATCAATCCTCTTGGAGACTCTAAATGGGCCATAAAAATGTGACTTGATATTTTTTTATCCACTCTTCTTAAGAGTAGATTGCTTGTATGGTTGCAAGCTTAGATACACTATATCTCCAACCTTGAATGTGTGCTTTATTCGATGTTGATTTGCATAAAAAGTTATTGGTTTTGTGCATGTTGAAGGTTTTCTTTCAAATATTTCATGATATATTAACTGTTTTGCAACACATACTTAGCTTGGGGAGCTCTACTATCACCAAACAAGAGATCAATGAGGCCAAGAGCTTCATATCCATATAGTGCTATAAATGGAGACACTTTTATTGAAATATAATATATAGATTTATAATAATAATCACCCAAATGGAGCTATCTTGCCCTAAAACATAGTATTGTAGATACTCATCCACCCACTTTTTCATCATAATCTTTATTTTCTCATCTATTTGTGATTGATAACTAGTGCTAGGAGTGATTTCAATCTTACTTGATCTAAAAGTATCTTGCCAAAAAAGACTTAGGAACTTGTTGCCCCTATCACTAACATTTTTTTGGCATATCATGTAGTCTAAACACTTCTTTGAAGAATATTTCAGCCATTTGAGATGCTCTAAAGTATGCAAAAATATCAAAAAAAATCTATAAATTTAGTCAATTTATCATCAAAATATTCCTTCCCTTACATGTTCAGTAACCCAATAATGAAGTACATTAAAATACTTTCCCACTTTTGGTTGGGAATTGGTAAGGGTTGTAGCAAACTAGTAGGAAAAGTGTGTTCACTCTTGTTTCATTGACATAGTTTACATTCTTTTATATACTTAAGGACATCATCCTTAAGCCCTTTCCATGAAAATCTCTCATATATCTTCTTGTAATTTTTGAAAAATCCTTGGTGACTAGCCAAGAGAGCATCATAGAATTTGGGAACTCGAAATATTTTTTCTTTGTAGAGGATCAACTCATTCACCACCTTGTACTTTTCTTCTTGTAATGTACCCTCCAAGATGCTAGTAGAAAGTGGATTCTTTGCATACTCCACAATAATTTTCTCCTTCCAATCAATAGTTATCTCCATCATAGAACTCAAATGTAGCCTTCTCAACAATGCATTAAAGGAAACATTCTTCTTCCCTTTGACATATTCAATGTCAAAATCGTAAGCTTGTAGCTTATTCACCCATTTTTGTCACTTTTCATTGAGATATTTTTAATCGAGGAAATATTTGAAATTATTATAGTTTTTACAATAAATTTCCCTTCTCCAGATGCATCACACTCAAGCTAAAAGGACTTTAAAAAGTCAAGTATGACCAAAAATAGGACAATCATGATTTATTTGAATTGATCAAAATACTGTTGCATTATTGTAGACCATACATATACCCCCTTTTTGGTGAAATCAGTGAGTGGGGCAACCAATTATGGAAATCCCTTCACAAATCTCCAATAAAAGCTACAAAGACCAAAGAAACCCTTCAATTGAGTGAGATTTATTGGTGGTGGTCAATCCAAAATGAGCTTAATCTTCTCTTAGTCAACACTAACTCCATTAGCACTAATCACATGACCAATATACAAGAGTCATGTCATATAAAAATTGCACTTGGATTCCTTTGCATTTAGAGATTCGACCTCAAAAATACCCAAAACCTCATCCAAATGTTGCATATGTTCCTCTCAAGACTTATTGAATATCACAATATCATCAAAAATACCAAGAGAAACTTTCTAAGTTTCTTGTTGAATACATAATTCATACAAGATTGAAAATTTGTTGGATCATTCATTAAGCCAAAAGGTATAACCGAGAACTCATAATTCCCAAAATGACATCTTAAACCAATCTTCTCAATATCTTCTTCCTAAACTATTATCTGACAATATCCAAATTGCAAGTCTATTTTTGAAAAATAGACAACTCCATGTAGCTCATCAATGAGCTCATCAATCCTTGGTATTAGGTACCAATTTTTTATAGTCTTCTTGTTTATAGATCTATAATCTATGCACATGTACATAGTCTCACCCTTCTTTTTCACCAACACCACAAAATATGAAAATAGGCTTTTGTTTGAATAGATATGCCCATCTCCAAAAGCTCCTTGATAGCTTTCCCAATATCATCTTTGTTTCTCTTGTGATATCGATAGGGAGTGGTGATAACCAATTTTCCTCCCTCTTCCAACTCTATCACATGCTCAATGTCTCTTTTAGGAGGCCATCCATGCAGTACACCACTAAAAACCTTACTATATTTAGTCAGTGAATCTTGCACATCTATATGGTATTCTATTTTTTATTCTTGACAAATGGTAGGAATGATTACACATTTTCCAAACCACTCAACTTGATTATGACTAATCAATCTCTCTATCCTCTTGTATGTTACAACATGAGGACCTATTTAACATTCCTCTTAACACATTCTAGAATTTCATATCCATTGTTTGCAAGTTCAAAGTGATCTCTCCTAAAGAATGGAACCATTGGATGTCAAGAACAACATCATTATCTCCAATACTCACCAAATATAATTTATCTTTGACTTCATAGTTACCCAACTGTATATTCATTTAAGTAATTCTCCTTGTGCATGTGGGGGTAAATCCATCAACAACCATAACTTTGAAGCCTTCAAAATCTTCAGCCTCAAGGCCTCTTCAAGCAACAACTCCATCAATGAAGTTGTGTGTAGCATCAATATCAATGAGAGAAACAATTTGTTGCCACACAAGACTCACAAACTCTGAAAGATTCATTCTTCTAGAAACTAGAAAATTGGGCAAAATTTTCTTCACTTTCCTTCTCTTCTTTAGAATATTTTAATGATTTTTCCTCCTCATTCTCCTCCAAATTAGCTTGTTGTTCTTATTTTCTAATTCAAATTCATCAACTGAATACACTTATAAATGGTGAACTTGACCTTTCTTGAATCACTTATGGCACAGGGTCTATTGCTCCTTGCATGTGAAGCATAATTTTCTTCCTTAGCTCATTGTAGAGGGCATCAATCATTTTTGGTGTGGAACATTTGGACCAATTTGTTTCCTTATGAAAATGCCTTTTACCTTTTTTGTGCTAAAAGGTTCTTGGTTGGAATTTGCTTCTTGGATTAGCAAACTCCATGCTCCTTGATTTCTTGATGTCTTCTTAGAGTGTAGGCGGGTCAAAACATTTAACCCATCCCCTGAGTGGCTCAGTTAGCCCTTCATTAAAAAACACAAGTATTTTTCTGAGATGGTGGGCACCATAACTGAAAGCATCTAGAAATAAACAATGTAGGCATCAAACATTCCATGTTTTCTCAATTGTTCTAGTTCTCTAAACTAAAATTCAGGGTCCTTCATGTAAAACCTTTCATGAGTTGTTTTGTCTAAGTGCAATGTGGTAAATTTGATTGCCTCCTTTTTCTGGAATTGGCCTTAGAGAAAAAAAATTATCCAATTTTTGAACCCATGCATGAGCAATACTCTTATCACTTCCATCAAATTGAGAAAGTGATACATTTCCCAAAGCTTGTTAATAATCCCTCTACATAATAGGGCCCCTATTCTCTACTCTTCCACCATCTCTCTTCTTCTTTTGATTCATGAATTGATCAAGAGATAAAATTTCCCTAATCTCCATTGGAAGGTTCACATATTCTTCATTACTTTCTTTTGCTGCATTTTCCATAAGAACTTGCACTTTTTTCTCAGGTTGGGCCTCCTTCCTACGAGTGAAGGTAGGTTGAAGAGTTCTAGTAACATACCCAAGAACAATTCTAATAGTATGACCAGTACTACCTTGATTATTATTGCCATTGGAAATTTCGACTTCTCCATTCTAAACTAGGGGAAAATTTTGATTCATTTTGGCAAGAAGTTGGGACATCATATCAAGCATGACAACAAACAACCTTTCTACTCTAGCATTCAAAATTTTAGGAACAACAACAACCTTACCTTTTTCTAACATGTTTCTTGATGAAAATCCAATATCAAATATAGGATTTTGATGTGCAACTAGGACTTCTAAAAAAGTATCTTCCAAAGAAATAATATTTCCATTATCCATATGGATTAAAGTTTTCTTTTAAACATGAAAATAAATTACATGCAATTTAATTAAAAAAAGAAAACTTTAAAAGTATCTTCCACTAGATTTTTTGGCAATTGATATTGCTCCTTTTTTCTCTCTATTATAATATGTTTGTTCTCTCTCACTAGCATTCATAGAGAACAAGTTGCATGACAATGTTAGATGCACAAGCTGACAAGATCATCATCTCTGATACCACTATAATATTCAACTCTAATTTTTTGAAAATTTTGCTAACTAAAATTGAGATACAATGCAAATTTACAATGTCACTTTTTTATCACCCAATTCCCAAGATGGACATGGTGAGATTATGTAGTGAAAGGACCACAAAAAAAAAAATTATAGCAACTAAAATAAATGCACTGGGAGACAAACTGCCCAATCCCACTTATTTAGCAAAGTGTTATGCAACTAAAATGAAAGAAACTTCATGCTTATTCAATGGAGTGTTAAGTATAATGGAAAGAGAAAGTACTTCATTATTATTTAGTGAATATATCAATAGAAAGCATCCACTTATTTGGTGGGTAACAATCCCATGCTCTCCACTTATTTAGTGAGGTAAGTAAATCCAATGGGGTGAGTACATAAATCAATGAGCATAAATCAATCCCACTGGTGATACTACCATCCAATTTTTATAATGATATATCAAGATAAGTATAACTCATAATTATTGCAACACTTTAAAATAAGCTAAATATCATGGATAATCAATATAGTCAAGAACCCAATAAGTAGAATACATTAGATATTTGTTAATAAGATAGGTTACGGGTCCGATATCAATTGTAACAAGCTATAAATGGATTTGAACAACAAATACATCACTCATAAACGCTACCAACTCATGCCCAACACACCATAAAACATTCATAAGATGAAACACCACCTCAAAGCATACCCAAACTTCACTAAAACACACTGCAAGATAAATATATCAAATCGATAACTAGAATTAGGCATGTACAATTCTATCACAATGTGGGTACAGTAGGTACAACCATCACTTTTCCATAAAAAACTCACCATTTGACAATTTTTCGACCTTGTAGTTGTTGGAAAATTGTTGTTATTGATGTCAAAGGGAAATATATTTATGTCTAAGGAATGAGAGCATATTGCTTTGTCATGATTGATCACTACCTTGCTTAATGCCCCTTTGAGGAAGAGATGTCACCTTGAGAGTGACTTAAAATAAATTAAATAAGGATTAAAATATAGACTGACCTACACTTCCTTAGCACCACCTTTGGGAATGAATAAATTAATGAAAATTATGGGCGACCTCCTTCATGCAAGCGCCTTGTTAAAGGATTAAATAAATTAATTCATTTTATTTATATGGTTGACCTCCGAGTGAAAATATGGCTCCCTTTTGAAGAGCCATATTTGATGGTATTAAAGGAGGATGAGATGAGTGTTTGAAGTGCAACAATAAAATATATATCATTCTAATTTATTACAACAAAGAAAAAATAAAATGAAGAATATTGCAAATTTATGAAGGGATGCCTCTCTTGGTGAAAAGGTATATTGGAGTAGTATAAAAGGAGATGAGTGGGAGGTGTGAAAGGTAAAATAGTTTAATGTAATATCCTTCTAAATTATGAGCAGATTTAGGAAGACTTTATGCAAAAATTTATAAAGACTTTATGGGAAAATTTGTGAATAGATTTGAGGAAGATTATAGCAACAATGAGATATATGAAAGTTTAAGGACATAGGTAATTTGGATAAAGAAGATATGTAGATTTGATAAAAATATATATGCATATTTGATAAAGGATATAAGTGATTCTGATAAAGGAGATATACAGATTTGATAAAGGTTATATATAAATAAATATATTTGCATATTTGATAAAGGATATATGTGATTTGGATAAAGGAGATATACAAATTTGATGAAGGTTATATATAAATTTAATAAAGAATAAATGTAGATCTATGAAAGGAGAAGTATATGTTGATCTCATGAAGAAGATCTAAATGGTCATCACATATTGAAGAGATCACAAGAAGAGAAAACTTTGTTGAGTTAGAGGTTGGTGCCTCATATTGGAGAAGTTGGTGCTTCCAAAAAATAAGAGATTGATGTCTTTTGTTGAGTTGGCACTCAGTTGCAGGGATTGGTGTCTTCGGTGGGTTGGTGCCTACAATATGTACAATATGGGATTGGTGTCTCTTGTAGGTTGGTACACATAAATATTATAAAAAATATTTATATAAAAGCAATATTTTACCGCAGTTTTCTCCTGTAAGGGTTTCCACATAAATCTTGTGTTTTCTTATTGTGAGACCTTGCCTTTTTGTGATCCTACTCACTCCATGTGTCCTTGATGATATTAAGTTCTTGTTTGATGTGTTATATGCTTCTATACTAGAGTTATCATGTTTTATATTTCAAATTTACTCTATATCCCTTGATGTTATCATGACTCATATTGGATATTTTCATATGTTTACTGTTTGGACATTATTTACAAGATCTTTATGGGTGATAGTTGTTTCCTATGCGTAGATATTATTCTTATACTCTTATGGTTATTTTGATTATCATGGATATTGCTATATTATGGATTTGTATTAATGATTCTAAGATGGGGTTATTATTTGATTACATTGAGTGGTTATGAGAGTAGATATTGTGGAGATAAGAATTAGATAAGTTTATGTTTACTTATGAAGGTTATTAGATTTGAATAATTTCTATATGATTTCCTACTTGATTATTTTATTTGAAAATTTTTTGATAAGGAAAATTAGGTTTTGAAGGGGCCTCGAAACACTTTACAAAGACGAAAAGCTACAATAGGGTATGTGCAGGATCATCATGGAAAAAACATGCCCTTAAGTGGCAATGAAAATTCAGAAAAATCAAAGTTAGGAAACTTGACGTAAAAATTTGTATAAGTTATCTATATTATTTCAAAAATATGTAAGAATAGAATTTATGGAAAATTGAATGTAGTTTCTAAACTACTAGGTTTATTTTTCTAAAAAAAAAATCTATTTGGTGAAAAATTGAAATTTCAATGCAGTAGTACTTAAATTTCAGGGAAAAAATAAGTAGGTGTCTGTCTGACCACCCTAACCATAATAAAATGATAATATTTTTTATAATATTTTAGATATAAGTAGAGGACTCATGTCCGGATGTGATGCATATTTTTTTTGTAATTTTTCCAAGTAAATAATTAATTATGAATTTTTATTACAACTTTTAAAAAATATAAAAACTCATATATCGACCACTCAACTTGGTCAAAATTTCATGAAATTCATATTTTTTAATCCTATAGTATTCAAGCATAAAATGTGACGCATGTTTTGGATTCAAAAAATGATACCATTTGAAAGCTATAGATGTTTTTCAATCAAGCTATCATTGGGACTTTAGTTGTAATTCAATAGAAAATGAATAATAATTATTTATTAGATTCAAAGTAAAGTATAATTTATATTGGTGGAAAGCTAAGGAGCTCCTTTACAAACCCTTTCATTTCATCAATTTTAGGTAAAAAAAAGTCATCAGCCACATGGGCGAAGTTTGGAAAAGCAAGGTAAGTTGTTAAACACGTTTTTTGTGTTGACTTCTTAGGATTGGTAGGTCTGGACCAAATTCCAAAGCAAGCCTGAGGCTAATCCCTAGGCATTAAATATTATGTCAAACATATCGGATATCCGATTTGAATTCGATATTATCTGATTTGAATCGAATATCTAATATGTTTTAGATATGAGTTTAAAAAATGTTATACAATTTATAATATATGATTTAAAAAATGCAATAAAGTTTATAATTTAATATATAATATACAATATAGTTTATAATGTAATATACAATATACAATTTATGATAATCTCTTACCAAATTATGTATTTAATATATAATATATTATATTATTATGTATAATATTTCAATATTATTTCAATATTTTAGTTAATGTATAAATATTTAAATATATATATATATATTAATAATATATAAAATATTTAAATATTATATCTTTCCCTCTCTCTCTCCATCTCTCTCTCCCAAGTCTCTCAATCAATCACTCCTATCTCTCTCCCCTCTACCTCTATCTCTCTCCCACTCCCTCCCTCTCTTTCACTGACTCCCTCTATCTCTCTCCCCTCTACCCTTAACCCTAAATGCTAAAACATTAACCCTTAAACCCTCTACCCTCTACTCTCTCTCTCAAGTCTCTCTCTCCTAACCCCCTCTCCCTCTCTTAGGTCTCTCTCTCGCTCACTCGCTCTATATCTCTCCCTCTACCCTAAACCCTAAACCCTTAACCTTTAAACACTAAACCCTTAAACCCTCTAGCCTCTACCATTAACCATATATACCCTCTATCTCTCTCCCACTCCCTCTCTCTCTCTCTCTCTCTCAAGTCTCTCCCTCCTACCCCCTCTCCCTCTGTCAGGTCTCTCTCTAAGAGTCACTCCCTTTATCTCTTTCCCCTAGATACTCTTAACCCTTAAACCCTCTACCCCCCCTCTCTCTCTCTCTCCTACTAGCCCTCTCCCTCTCTCAAGTCTCTCTCTCACTCACTCTCTCCCTCTATCTCTCTCCCACTCTCTCCCACTCTACCACCCTCTCCTCTCTCCTGCGAGTCTCCCACCATCTCCCTCTCCTCCTCCTCTCTCCTCTCTCCTCTCTCCCACTCTCTCCGTATCCTCCTTCACTCTCTCTCTCCACCCTCTCCTTCCCTCTCCCACCCTCTCCTCCCTCCCACCCTCTCTCCTCTCCTCCACTCTCTTCCTCTCTCCCACCTCTCCCAATCTCTCACCCTCCCACTATCTCCAGCTCTCTCCTTCCCTCTCTCTCCACCCTCTCCCACTCTCTCCCACTCTCTCCCACCATATCCCTCCCTCTCTCCCACTCTATCCCACTCTCTCCCACACTCTCCCACTCTCTCCCACCCTCTCTCCCACTCACTCCCACTCTATCCACCCTCTCCCACTCCCTCCCACTCACCACAATATCTAACAAGAACTTCCAAGATACACCATCATAGGATTTTTCATGTCCAACTTAAGGATCATTCTTGCTTTCTTTTTTTCCATAGAATATAAAGCTTCATGAATGGTAATAATAGAGTCCAAGATTAAGTGATCATTAACAAATCCACTTTGTTGAGGGGAGATAGGGAAAAGTCTTTGTAGCCTCACAGAAAGAATCTTTGAGATACTTTTGTATAAGGAATTGCACAAGTTGATAGGTTTAAAGTAAAAAAATTTGATGACACCCTATGTTGGTGTAAATAGGTATTTTACCTATCTAACTCATTAGTAGGTCATATTTACTATAAGATAGGAAAATCTAATAGCAAATATTAAAGTGACAACCACAACACTAATCTAAGCTAAAAATCCAATCAAAACAAGAGAGAACAAAAAAATAAAAGGAGTAAAATGAAAGCAATAGAACAAAGCACTCCCCATGTTTGAAGTTAAATCACCTCCCTTGTATCTCCTCAAACAGTCATTGCAAGTTTTCCCTTAGTTTGTTGTGTGTGTATACAAGTACATGTAAACTATAAGCATGAAAGTTAGAGATATGTGGTTGTTAAATAGAAAATGGAGGAGAAAATATTCTTCTATAAAAATCCATTCAAACAGACGGATGAGATTGAGCTTCTTGAAATATTCTCAAATTGACGGTTGAGGATGCATGCACCACACAGGAATGGGCTAGGGATAGCTATGAAATGGATGGTTAAGATTGGAAAGAGACTAGAGGCAATCAATGGTTGAGATTTGAAAATGAGAGAGTGGAGGGAGATAATGGAGGAATTAAAAATTAAAATCATTTAATTCATGAGAAAGGAATCTTTGACCAAGTGGGGGAAATCATTTATTTATGGAGGAAAAAGAAAATGGGCATTTAATTTAAATGATCTATGAAACCAATTTAATTAAATAAGAGGGAATAAAGAAGGAGAATTAAATAATTGATTTAGATTAATTATTTAATGGGGGAGAAAGGACAAAAAATAATTAAATAATTTCATTATGGAAGAATGAAAAGGGTAATGAATAGATAAATAATTAATAATAATCATTTAACTATAAACGAATAACATGGAATGAATAATTAAATGAATAATAATTCATTTAATCATAGAGAGAAAGAAAATGTTAGTGATGCAATTAAAAAGATAATTTATTTAATTGATCAAAGGAGAATTAAAATTATTTAATTAATAGAGGAACGTGATCAAGAAATTAAACAATTAAAATTGTTTAATTATGCAAGAGAGAAGACCAAGGTGATAGAAAAATGACGATTGCAGACCAAGACATTTTTTAGTGTTTACATTTTTCCCCTCTTTGAAATAATTTCATTTATTGCATTGTGTCAAAGAAATTCAGTCAAGACATTCCTCAGTGACAACAGGGTGGATGCATGCCCCCTCGAGAGAATTTTGCAAATTTTCAAAAAATTTAAAAAATTGTTTTGATAAGACAATTTGACAGCCAGGAGTTCAACAGTGGTGACAAAATTGATTTTCTAGGTCATTAAGGGGGTCAAATTCAGGTTCAAAGTGTCCAAATAGTGCACCCAACACACATGCCTAGTGCAAACCCTAATTTTTTTCTCTATAAATATGACCTCAATTAAGAAAATTACTCATTCTTGCATTCCAAATTTAGAAAATTAGGAGCTTTGAGAGAGAGAAGTTGAGAAGGTGTTGCTAGTTCCACACTCCACACACTGAGGCTAATGCATCTACACCTTCTGTTGACCTGAGGGAGCACTCAACCCGGTATGTACTCAAAACCCACATTGTGATTTTTTTTATTTTCAAGCATTTTTAGCTAGGAAAAATTTAGCAGGAAATTGCGTCGCAATTGTGTGTGAGAACGACGCAAGTGACTGCAGTTCACCACAATCACCTCATCGTGATGCAATTGCTAGGTTATAGGGGAGGGATGGTTACAGTGTGACACATTTGAAATGGTGCACCCATTTTATTTCTGAGTCACAACTGTGACCAAAAATGACGCAATCAATATAAAACACTGCATTTGCAAAGGGGAATGACGCATGTGCAAATAAATGATGCAATTGATAAGGGGTTGACCGCAATTGACCCTAGTG
Organism: Sequoia sempervirens; assembly: GCA_007258455.2. Taxonomy (NCBI): domain Eukaryota; kingdom Viridiplantae; phylum Streptophyta; class Pinopsida; order Cupressales; family Cupressaceae; genus Sequoia; species Sequoia sempervirens. Next base: position 3,739,920 of record VDFB02000016.1, on the reverse strand, counting down.
ATGCATTAGCTGAGGAATGTGATGTAAATGTAGATGTGCAAGAACAATGACATGAATGAATTTTGGGACACAATTGACAAGCAAAATGACAATTGACTGATGAATTTTTTTCCCTAGTTTAAGATAAAATGACTTGTCCAGTTTAGGTCCAATAGGTCAAATGAAGACTTTACATTGATGTGATGATGCTCATGGCGACTTCAGGTTGTACTTCCCCTATCTATACAAGGAATTCACAACTAATGACATTTCAGCTTCAAGGTCAGTTGCCAGATGGCGAGAGGTGTGCGTTGCTAGACCTCAAATTGTTCTACATCACATATATGCCCATTGTCAAGGCAAACATGGGTATGCTAATAGAACTTGCGGAGTGATGGAACTCTGAGACTTACACATTCCATCTGTTGACTGGGGAGGCTACTATGACCCTAGAGGATGTTTATAGGATATTGTGATTGTTGATATACAGAGAGCAGGTGAGATACGATCCTATCCAAGGGTTGCAAGCAATCTATGATCATTATGAGTATAAGGATGAGTCAGAGCTCAGTGTATAGGGGTATGAGATCAAATGGGAGACATTAGCCAAAATATATGATAGATTTGACTGTGTGTTGTGTACATTGCTTTCCAGTATTCTGATTCTTGACCATAGGGGCCATGGATTTCCAGTAGGTTGTGGAGAGGTGTTAGCAGGCATGGTGCAAGAGGAGATAGTGTATGCTTGGGGACCATGCCTAGGGACCATGTCTATTGGGTATGATGTACTTTCAACTTCATGATATTGTATACCAGAGGGGAAAGAGTATGAGTTGCGGTGTGACACTACTTATGGTATGGGCGTGGGAGCACATAGTAGTGTTTTGATTGCCAATGGGATGTAAGTTGGGTGCTAAGACACCATATGTATATTTGTATGGTGGTATTGTGACACAGAATCACATGGGAGATACAGGTTATTGAAGACATGACATTGATACATTGGCTAGCTTTGTCTGGAGACCATACATGGATTGCTAGTTGTGGGCTAGCAAGGATGAGAATTTATCGTGGTGCCGATAGCCTAGGTACTTGATTAGACAGAATGTATAGTCACAACATATCATAGAGACATACTTGTCAGAGTGTGTTAGACGACAGTTTGGGGAGAGATAGGGTGTACTTATAGGTACAACAGAGTTTACACGTTCCTCTCAAGAGTGCACCCATAGGAATAGGTGATACCAGTGACTACAACCAAGGAGGAGTTTGATGCACTACAACCAATGTAGTGTGCTTAGAGAGGGGATGCAACAGATCCTAGTATGACGCTAGAGTATGATGCATGGTGGTTGGTTCATAGGCTGACTCTTTATACAAATCTAGATCATCTAGCACCTATATAATGTAGGGGAAGGGGCCCATAGGTTGGAGGGGTGAAAGGGGATGAAGTGGTGGAGGGTGAGGAGATGGAGGATAGGGAGATGGAGGATAGGGATATTGGGGAGATGACAGAGGGGAGGAGGTCTAGGAGGAGACAGGGGTAGGAGGAGGAGGGACAAGAGATGGCAGGTAGTGAGGCCTTTTTCATTGATCCATGAGGAGGGTGAGGAGGAGCTAGAGGAGAGGGTGGTGGGGGAAATGGTGGTGGAGGAGGGAGAGTATCATGTGGAGATGTCAACCCTAGAGGTAGGCCACCAGGATGTGGAGATGATGGGGGTAGAGGTAGAGGAGGAGCATGCTAAGGAGAGGCAAGAGGAGGAGCATGTTGAGGAGTCAATTATGGGGGAGGCCGAGAGAGGATTGTGGTAGGGGTAGATGTAGAGGAGGGATTGGAGGAGGTATGGTTTAGAGTTGATGACAAGATAGTTGATCAGAGGATAGCCACCCTACAGGCCTAAGTACAAGAATCAGAGGTAGAGGTGGGTATACTCAGAGTAGAGCAAGACGACTTGAAGGCTGAGAGAGACAACCTGCAAACTGAGAGGGACCTAACTATTATTAGTCGGTAGCAGACATACCAGTGGATGCTATATTTTGTGGCTACATGTAGTGGGTCAGTGGTGGATGTGGCATAACTAGCCAAATCTAGCATGTGATTATAGTATTAGAGAGATTTATATGAGAGAGCAGTGTCATCGAGAGGAGAGATTTGAGCTTTACAGAGGTTCAAAGTTGATCATAGGGTAGGTCACAAAGCAGATCCCATAGTAGGAACTCCCACAATAGGTCACAAAGTGGTAAGACATCAGGCCCAAGATGGGCCACTCCATATGATAGACCATCCAATTTAGAGCACAAGACTCTAAGATTTCCATGGCAAGTGGAAGAGTATGCATCAAGTTAGGGGAGGAGGACAACTCAAGCTAGGACCTATTTTGACATTTTGTAAATTATGACACTAAATTTTGATTGTTGAGCCTGCGAGCTCCATTTTATGATATATGAGACATCTTGACATTGTACTATGACACATTTTGAGTGATATATGATATGATTTTTTGTGACGATTTATGATATGCAGTCCTATGTGATTTATGATTTTTGGATTTATGTGATTTTGGGTGGCAATTTATGATAATATGCAGTCTTATGTGATAATCAAGCTTGTGATCTCCATTTTATGATAAGACTTGCACATTCCATTTGTCAACTAGGGAGGCTATTGTGACCCTGAAGGATGTTTACAGGATATTGCAGTTGTTGATATGCAGATAGCGGGTGAGATACAATCCTGTAGAAGGGTTGCAAGCAATCTATGATCATTATGAGTACGAGATTAGATGGGAGACATTAGTTGAGAGATATGATAGATTTGATTGTGTATTGTGTACATTGATTACTGGTATTCTGATTCTCGACCACAAGGTGGATTTCCAATAGGTTGGGGAGAGGTGTTAGCAGGCATGGTGTAGGAGGAGATAGTGTATGTAAGTATGTTGTACTTCCAACTTCATGATATTGTATATTAGAAGGGATAGAACATGAGTTGCAGTGTGATACTACTTATGGTATGGGCATGGGAGCATATAGCAGTGTTCCAATCACTAGTGGGATGACAGTTGGAAGTTGGGATGCCTATGTATATTTGTACAGTGATTTGGTGACAAAGACACACGTGGGAGATATAGTTTATTGGAGACACAACATTGATACATTGGCGAGCTTTGTCTGGAGACCATATAGGGATTTCCAGTTGTGGGTTGGCGAGGATGACCATCTACCATGGTGCTAACAACTCACTGTGGTGTCGATAGCTTAGGTACTTGATTGGTCAGACCATACAGTCACAAAATATCATAGAGATGTACCTACCATAGTGTGTTAGACAATAGTTTGGGGAGAGACAGGGTGTACCTATATGTATAACACAGTTTGCACATTCCTCTCAAGAGGTGCACTTGTGGGGATAGGTGATACTAGTGACTACAGTCAAGGAGGAGATTGATGCACTAAAACCAGTGCAATGAGCCTAGAGAGGGGGTGCAATGGATCTTGGTACAATGCTAGAGTATAATGCATGGTGGTTGGTTCATAAGTTGAATCCTTATATAGATCCAAATTAGCTAGTGCCTGTAGAGCATAGGGGCAAGGGCATGCGAGGCTAGGGGAGTGAAAGGGGATAGAGGGGTAGGGGGTGAGGAGATGGAGGATAGGGATATGGGGGAGATGACGAAGGGGATGGTAAGGGAGGCCCAGAAGGAGATAAAAGTAAGAGGAGGATAGATAGGAGAGTGTGGGTGGTGAGGCCTTTGTCACCAATTTGTGAGGAGGGTGAGGAGCATCCAGAGGAGAGGGTGGCAGGGGAGATGGTGGTGGAGGAGGGAGAGAAACATGTGGAGTTGTCATCCCTAGAGGTAGGCCACTTGGATGTGGAGATGATGGAGGTAGAGGTAGAGGAGGAGCATGTAGAGGAGAGGTGGGAGGAGGAGCATTCTGAGGAGTCAATTATGGGGAGGCTGAGAGAGCAACATGTGGAGATGTTGGACTTGGAGGTAGGCTACTAGGATGTGGATATGATGGAGGTAGAGGTAGAGGAGGAGCATGCAAAGGAGAGGCAAGAGGAGGACCATGCTAAGGATTCAGTTATGGGAGAGGCTAAGAGAGTCCTCTAAGAGAGGTAGATGTAGAGGAGGGATTGGAGGAGGTACGGGTCAGAGTTGATGACAGGAAAATTGATCAGAGGATAACCACCCTATAGGACCGAGTACAGGCATTAGAGGTGGAGGTGGGTATACTCAAAGCAGAGTGAGAATTCCTAAAGGCTAAGGGAGACACCCTAAAGACCGAGAGGGACCTAGCTATTATCATCTCGCAATAGACAAACCAATGGAAGTTGGATTTTGTGGCTACATGCAATGGTTCAGTGGTGGATGTGGCATAAAAGTTGGCAAAATCTAGCATGGGATTACAATGTTATAAATATTTATATGAGAGAGCAGTGTCACCTGAGAGGAGAGATTCAAGCTTCATAGAGGTTCATAACTAATCACAGGGCAGGTCACAAAGTAGATCCCATAGCAGGCACTCCCAAAGTAGATCATAGAGTGAGGAGACATTAGGCTCGAGACGGTCCACTCCATATGATAGGCCATCCAATTCAGAGCACAGGACTCTAGGCTCACCACAGTGAGAGGAATGGCAAGCATTAGGGTTAGGGGAGCAAGGCATCTCAGGCTAGGACCTATTTAACATTTTGTATTATGACACTGTATTTTAATCATTGATCCTGCGAGCTCCATTTCATGATATAAGAGACATCTTGACATTGTATTATGACATATTTTGACCGATATATGATAAATTTTTGTAGTGATTTATGATATATAGTCTTATGTGATGATGTTATATGTTTATGATTATGCTATGTATTTCTATTCTTTTATGATGTTTATTTATGCTTTTTATATGATCATGCGATGTTGTTATATGATGGATGATTATGCATTTATAATGTTGTTTATGCATTTTATGTGATTATGCAATGATGTTATATGTTAATGCAGTACAAATGATCTGATTTTATGGTGTGATTTGATATGTGAATGCAATTAATGTTATGTAATATGATGTTTATGGATGATACATTCAATGATTAGACATGTTTAATGTGAATGCAAAATATGATGTATGAGATGATTATGATTATGCAATGTATATATGAAAGTGTCAGTGCCATGTATATGAAATTTGATTAATGGAAATGGATTATGAGTATAATGTAAAATGCAATGGCATGCTTAATATGTTATAATGCTATGAAATGATAATGTTGTAAGGATGCACTCTATGTTTTTGTATTTTCTCATGTAAATATATGTGGCTAATTATGATAATGTCTAGGATGATAATGCTTTCTATAATGTTTCCTAACATGATCATGTATGTAGGGTATTTTTGTGTGTCGCATGACGTTGTCAAGATGCAGATAGAAGAAATGTTAGCATGGAAAGCATGGACATTAGCGCGGAGAATGGAAAAGGTGTGAAGTTAGATGGGGAATGGAAAAGGAAAAACATTCATGATTTTATATGTATCATCATTGGGCGTCAAAACTGTCACAAATAGAGAAAAAATACCTTGGTATGACATAGATCAAAGTGCGCAAGGTTACCATTTGCAAGAGACAAGCAGTCAAAGGACAATGTCAAAAGACAACGAGTGCCCCAGCTCATTCTAAGGACCTGATTGTCCCAGTCTTTTTACCAAGACAAACTGCAACCAACAAGCAAAGAAAGGAGATCATGATCCATCATCTCCCCTCTAAATCCTTGAGAGGAAATCCTCAAGGTAGCTAGTAACATGACCGAAAAACCAATCAAAAAGATAAGACAAACTCAAACCAACAAAGTGTTTGCCAAAGAGATAATTTTTAGTGATAGAATTGAAAAGATTGATTGATATGATTGATTAGGTTTGATTTTAGGAAATACACATCATGATTAGTACAGATGACCAAGATGACTGACTGATTGATTGTTTGACCAAATGTTGATTGATAGATTGACAAGCTTGATTAATTGATTTGATTGATTATGCCTAGTTTCAAGAAAGACATATCCTATTTAAGGAAAGAGTAATTGACCAAGTGACCAACTTGAGTTGATTTGATAAGATTTGATTGATATGATAGATCGATGTGATGACACCTGGTTTCAGGAAAGACATATCTTATTTAGTGTAAAAAACACATCTGATAAAGTTGATCAATTGACCAATTTAATGAACGCCTAGTTTTAGGAAAGACAAATTTTGTTTAAGGAAAATGACAAGTTTGACCAATGAAAATGTCTAATCTCAGGAAGGATGCATCTTGATAGAAGATAAGTAATAAGACTGAATGAGACAAATGACACAATTCCCTATTCCAATGTAAGACCAATGATCTAATAGTGATGATGATGAGATCGATTGAAAATAATTGTTAGATATGTTTGTCTATTAATTCATGCTTTGGTTTGAATAATGATTACTTGAGGACAAAGGACATGACCAAACTTGAAAAACCCTAAAGGACTAACCCATGGCCTCGAGGGCTCATCGATTGATGGCCTTACCTATGTTAGAGACCTCGCAGTTTGACTGACTCAAACCAAAATTGATATGACTCAACAAAAACCTAAGGACAAACCTAGGGTCTCAGGGGCTCATTGATTTATGGCCTTGCCAATGTTATACACATAGATACCTTGTAGGTTGACTAACGCAATCCAAAATTTATATTACTTGAAAAAAACCTAAGGACATACCTAATGTCTCGGGGGCTAATCGAATGAAGGCCTTGCTTACGTAGCAATGCACAAAGACAACATAGTTCAACCAAACTGATATAGACTGACTCTAACTCTGACTCTATTTTTGAAAGTTTTGATGTTTTCTGATATTTTTTTGGATTTTGATGTTTTCTAATTTATTTTTTATTTTTGATGTTTTATGATTTTTTTAGATTTAGATTTTTTCTGATTTTTTTGCATTTTCATGTTTTTTGATTTTTTAGATTTTGATGTTTTCTATTTTTTTTGGATTTTCATGTTTTAAAAGGATGATACCATATGTTGGATCCCAAGAAGACATAAGTCAAGAAATTTCCACCAGTCAAGTATAGGACCAACTCGTTATGTGTGCGGGGATTGATGGATGCAGAGGATGATCATGAAAGTGAAGGATTCTAAATGTCGAGGGTTCTCAAGCCATAGGAAGGATGACAAAGCTGTATTATGGATGATATGTGTGAATGGATAGACGAAAGGTGAAAAACCAAGTAGAGTGACAGTAGATGGAGGAGCATAGACTGACTATGCATGGCACCTATTTGCTCAGTTTTCAACATGGTACTTATCCAAAGCACCACCGAAGTGGTTTCCACTTTTGGATGAATTATTTCTCTTTACTATTTTTTTGATTTTTTGTTGTCACCAAGATTCTTGTTTTCCAGGTTTTCATTAGGGTGACCATTTTTTTGACTTTGATTTTTATTTTTTTGTATTTTTTGACTTTTTGATGGGATACTCTGAGAATTAGGTGTAATATCTATGAAATTTCATGTTATTATGGGCTCAGACAATGGTTCATCTTCAGGAGTGGAGAGTTGATAAGCATCAGATCCATATGTTGTTGTGATAATATAAGGGCCCAACCAATTAGGTTCAATTTTTTTGCACTTTTCTCGATTTTTCTAATTCTTTAGATTCTCTTTTAAGACTAAGTCACCAATGTCAAAACTTCTAGGTCTGACCTTCTTATTATAACTACATCGAAGGAAATTCTGATATGCCTACAAAATTTTCAAAGCTTTATCTCTTTTCATTCAATAACTCTAGCTCATGTAGATGGGATACACATTATTCTTATTGATCGATCAATCCTTGCATAGAGACCCTCAGGGATGGTAACTCAAACTCAATAGGAAGTATGGCCTCAAATCCAAAGATGAGGGAATATGGAGTGACTCTAGTAGGAGTGCGAACACTAGTACGGTGGCACATAAATCAGGATTGAGTTAGAGATTCCATTCATGACTAGCATCATCGATAGTCTTTTTTAAGATTTTAAGGATAGTCTTATTAGATGCCTTAGCTTGACCATTACCCTAGGGGTAATATGGGGTAGTGAAATGGTGTTGGATATGAAACTTATCACAAAGTTCATCGACATCTTGATTCTTGAAAGGGAAACCATTGTATGTAACGATGTAGTGTAGGATACCATAGCGACATATAATGTAATTCAGGATAAATTTGGATATTTGCTTACTAGTAATATAGGTCATCGAAATAGCTTCGATCCATTTGGTAAAGTATTTTGTAGAAACAAGGATAAACTTATGCCCATTTACAGAAGTGGAATGTATTTTTCCTACGAGGTCAAATCACCATTGAGAGAATGGCCATGGTGATGTAAGAAGTTGTAATTCTTGAGCTGATACATGTATGATATCTCCATGAATTTGACGTTGATGACACTTCTTCACAAAGTGATAGGTGTCACATTCCATTATAGGCCAATAATATCCCATCCTCATAAAATGTTTAGCTAAGGTAGGACCAGCAGAGTGAGCTCCACATATACCATGGTGTACCTCTTGTAAGTTTGTTTGTGCTTCATTTGAGTCGAGACATCAAAGTAGGGTGCTATGTAGGTTGTGATAGTAAAGGGTATCTCTGATGATGGCATATTTAGAGGCTTGTCGAGTAAAAAAATTGCGTTCATTGGGGAACAAGTCAGGAGGGATAACCTAGTCATGTAGATAGCCATAAATTTTCTTGTACCAAGGAGATTCAAGACCAACAAGTTCACACACAAGTTTAGTTTTGAGGACTCAAACATAGGGACCAAAGATTATTCCACCAAGAACTCATATTGTGAGGCATTGTTAGGGATTTCCAAGAGAGATCCAATTGTTGTCATTGCGTCAACTGCCTTGTTCTGGATTCTCAGTATTTTTTCATAGGTAATAGCCTCAAAATATAGTCTAAAACTATCAACCATACACTTGTAGAGCATTAGCTTATCATCCTTGGTATCATAATCATCATTGGCTTGCTTGATCACTAGCTAGGAATCACCATATACTTGAAGATCCTTTATTTTCAATTTAATTTCCATTCAGAATCTTGTTGGTAATGCTTCATACTCAGCTATGTTATTGGTGCATGGAAATGCTATTCAAATTGTTTAAATGATTTTAAATAGGTAACATGGGAATATACAAAACCTTAAAAAGAAGATTACCACATTTAATCGCTCACATGGAAAGCACATTGCTCTGTGCATCTACAAAGGATTGTACATGTAATAAGAAATAAACGGGTAATAAAAAAGAACAAATCTCAGTCGTAATATACTACCATAGAATTGTATATTTTTTGAAATCTTTATTAATTAATAGGACATTGTTAGCATGCAAATGGCATCCTCTAGAAAAATCGTTCTCATCCCTGCACGTTCTCAATCCTCCAAGTTAATCTCGCAATATTTCTCAATGTGGTAAGACTATCAACTCATAAAGAGTTAATACATTCATAAAGGAACTTATGAGAAGGAAATTTTGCAACCACTATTTTATGCCTAACTTCTTCCTTTATCAAAACCAGAGTCAGTTATTTCTTTGGGGAATATTCAGAGCAGAAATATTTGAATTTTCAAACAATTTTAGGGTTTGAGCATATTGAAGTGAGCAGATTTTTTTGAAAGTTCATAATATGTGATATGAATTTTCCAGCGCATGTGCATATCATAATTGAGCTTGACATTAACTAACTATGAGGTACAAGAATTTTGTTGTAATCCTAATATTATTATTTTTGAATCTCCTACATATTTGAATCGGTACATGGATATCCATCTTATTACTATTTTATTGAGATGTTTACTTGTGTCATGATTGATCAAGTGAAACTTCATATGCCTCCCTTGTTTCACAGAATTATTTTCAAATTGAAGGACTTTGATATGCGTGAGTACTTTCACCAACACATACAGAAAAACTATTTGAATGGCTTAAACCAAGTGTCTCCCTCTACAGAACATGTGGTAAAAGTTTAGTTCAAATATCAACTTCATTCTCAGAGTTTCCTTTAACAAGACATAAACTGTAAATTAGAGAATAAACGACAAACCCTTAACAAAACATGACAAACATCTTTGCTTTGAGTGCATAAAAAGTTCTAAAAGAAAATATATATATACTCAGCCAATTTCATTTACTGACACTGTGGGCTTACATACCCAATAAAGATTAAGCCTAGAGAACCCGCATCCCAAAAACCCAAAATGCTGACAACAAAAATAAACAAAGAAACTCGTCAACAACCCAACAACAAAAACATTAGCAACTAGGCTAATCAAGTAAAAGAGTCAACACAACTACAACATATTTTCTAGAACAATAACCAAGGCCAAATTATCCTCAATGACCCGCTCGTGCATCTCCATAACATCCTTGAGCTCATCAAACGAAATGGCAGTCCGCTTCTTGGTCTTACTCCTCATCCTCAAACATGGACCAACATCCACATCCATTTCCATACCTAGAGTAGGATCCGCATTCTTGTCCACCAAGTTTGAGCAATTCACATCCTCCATTGCTTTCTCAATTTCACCTAGCTCCAGGGGTTTACCAATCCACTTCAAGGCTTTCTCATTTAAAACCAAGAGTCCCTTAGTAGTCGACTTCAAGGAATTATTGCTAATGTTCACCATAGTCTTCAAATCTTCCGACAACTTACCAATTATGTCCTCTATGTTAACAAATGTTTCCTCCAAAGTCTTATAAATTGCCATTTCCAAAGAGGAAATCCTCTCCTCATGAGTAATACCAAGGCGATCATCATTCACAACCAATTTATCAAGCATTACATTCATGGTTTTAACCTTACCTATAATCACCCATTCCTTCTAATTGCTATGGACCAGTGCCACACAAACATCTTGCCAATTCTTTACTTGGACATTGTGCTCCTTAACTTCTGAGAACAACCATTTCACCAGAGAATGAAGTTATGTGTTCCATCCTCAGCCATCCTACAGAACATACCCATATTGACCTCATCCCAATTGATAGGAGGCTCGTCATTTGAAACAAAATTCTAACTAGGGACTTCCCAATGCTCCTCTTTATCCTCCTCTTCCTCCTCAATAGGGGAATCCTCCACTTCAACCACCTCCACCTTAACCCTATGCTTATCTGGCATGTTTTCCAAATCCGCCAAGACTTCCAATCGCTCTGCCTTCACAACACTCCCTTTAACTTGCAAAGTGCTTAAATGAGAGTCAAGAGGACATTAGTTAGGCTCAATCCCCTTAGAACACTGGAAACCCTCAATTCCCTGTACATTAATCTCCATAGGCTGCATGGACTCGGGAAGGTTTTTTACCCATGCCAAGACTATTCTCCACAATAGGGGAACTCGCCACAACTCCCACATTACCAGGACCTGAGCACTAGTCACAGGGGAGCTCTCCACAACACCCACCTTCCCAGGGCTTGAAGGAGGTTTCACACTAGAAATATGATCCTCTACAACTTTCGACATTTCCATCTTCCTCTTAACATAAGACTTTTCTTTCCTGGGGCATTTATTCTTCCCCTTAGCACTCTTCTTCCTAGATTGCCCCATAGCATCCTTCAACTCAATATCCATTTTATAACCCTATGAACAAGATTCAAAAGCTTTAGAACCCTCCTTAGACTCACCATCCTCAACCAACATCTCATCAAAATCCAAGTCATCATCCTCAGAATTCCCTTCCCATTCCACCATAGAATCACTAGTCTCATAGCCATAATTTTTAAGACTCATTTGCAGGCCAGGGTTTTAGGAGAAACATGGATTAACTTCAGCTTAATATGAGAAAACATGAGATTCATAAGGCCTTCATGGAGAATGACCTTCTTAGGGTTCTTGCAATGATCCTCAATACTATTTTCCATGGACAACAAAAGATAAAAAGGAAATGAAACCAAAACCTTGTGATGGAAGTGATTTAGAAGCATAAAGTGGTAGCTATAAACAACAAAGAACCTACCTTCCAAGGTGAAGTAATGCATGATAGCTAGCACAAGATCCCTCCAAAGCAGTTTGAGAGACTTACGGGCATACCCACCACTCCCAACTTCCTTGAGCTTCTTCTTCTCATCAAATTTAAAGAAATTTGCAAAGGATTTCTTAGCCGTGCCTCTGTCTTTGTATAATTTCCTCCCAGAAGATGAAATCCCAATGACCTCCGCCACAAAATCCTCATCAATATTGAATCCATACCTTTATAATGTCGAATGCTACTGCTCCACCCTTTTAATAAAATCTTCGTTGCTTCAGGATTAGGGCCTTGGAGTTTAAACATGTATTGGGTAACCCCAACATTTTCCAATGCTCCCACATAGTTTCATTACTCTGGAACTCCTCACACAAGCTCAACTCCACTCTGCAACGAGCTCCACCCATGGCAACATGTAGTGAACATGAAACTAATAACACCTTAATTTTCTACAAAAACAAAATAAGGTTGACTAACCACAAAACAATGCAAATACGACCCACAAAACGTGTGATCTTGCCATCCAAAGTACTACCCAACCTACGCAACCAAGCCATAATTTCATGGCAATCTAAATGGTAATTATGAGAAGGGTAGGGCTAAGACTCAATGTGCATAAACCAACTCAAAATAATAATAAAGAGCCTTTCCCACATATCAACCACCTTAAAGACATGACACCTGGTCATTATTGGAAATGATTTTAAGGTTGAGTGGTAAGGATTCAAATTCATTCCAATTATTTCTAGCCACCACTCCCAAATTAGCTAACCCATCAGCCAACAAGTTAGCTTCCCTAAACACATGTGAGATTCTTATCTCATCAAAAGAATTAATGATGGAGATCAAATCATTAATGAGATGAACAATAGACCACATAGGTGGACACTTCAGCAAAAGACAGTTTATAATATTGAGTGAGTCCCCTTCCAGCAAAAGTTTGGAGACCCCTAAATTTTACGGCAACACGAGGCCATGATAGGCTGCAATTTTTTTTGAAATGTTATTTCAATTGCTTTGACTATTATTATTCATGCGATGTAATAACACCTTTTTTTGAGTGGATAGGTGATTTTTTCCAATGGTGGTCAAGGTTACATAGCTACTTCCATTGTTTTATCCCTATGAAATATTGACCTTTTCTCGTATGGAGAAATAAGGTCGCATGATATGTGGTTGTGAAACATTATTTTATGTGTTGTGTGATCATGTGTATATGTGAAATTTTATTTATTGGGTTATCTTTTTGTATGTTTATTCTTTGATGATTTATATATCTCTTTAAAATTATGTTTTAATAGTCCAAAAAGTTTCCTAGGTGATAGACTTATAGGTCAAGGGTTATTTTAACCTAGGAAATACATTTATTAGTGTTTAGAATCCTCTTAAAATTCCCATTTTAAAAGTGGAAAAATTGTGAGTTAGTTGGTTGGGTGGTTGGAAAAGAAGTTGCTTTTCCCTTTTCTTTATAGGTTTATTTTCTTAGAGGGAAAGGAGTTTTTTCATCTTCTAGTATTTTTCCCTTTTCTTAAAAAAATCATCTTGGAGAGTTTAGGAGTTTAGAGAAAGAGAGGAAGGGAGATAAAGGTGTGGAGGAAGAAAGAGTTAGAAAGGAGAAAGCTTGGGAAAGAATTCTACACCAAGTATCTTCCATTGTTGGATAAGCATTGTAAGGTAGTGTATTACCATTTTAATTTTTTTTGTTTGTTAATGGTTGTGTATATTTCTTGAATTGTTCTTGGAAAATAAAATGTTAATCTTTGTGAGCTTGTTGGATTTGAAATGGGAAATGTTGTACTTTGTTGTTTTTGTTGTTTCTTTTGGTGTATCCACTCTTGTGCATATGTTGGAGAAGGAATATAGATGTGTTAAGTATGGGAGTATGAGTTTTGTGAAATGCGGATGTGAATGAGATAACTATATATGTTTATTTGTGACAACTTGTATGTGAATATTGGGTGATTTGCATGCGTATCTCAATGTCTTGTGTTGTAAAAGTACACCTAGAAGGAGCTATGTAACCCTTGGCTCAGGGTGGGTTGATTATCGACCCTATGGTTGGGAGGAGAGTCCATTGGCTATATTTTCTTCTTGTTGATTTTACTTTTCAGGTCCATATATTGAAGTTGAAGACTCTCTAGAGTGATCAACAATTCAAGATTCAAAAGAGGGTTTAGATGGGTCATAATTACACTTGGAAAGTTTCAAATAGTTGTTGTGAAAACTAAATATGCATTATACTATGATGGTTGTGTACAACCAAAAAGGAATAAAATATTTTTATTTCCTTATTGCTCCATAAATACATAGAGAAGAATTAAAAGGGGTTACTTCAATGTACAATTTCAAAATTGTTATTTTTACAAATGAATCATAAAGGGTACAAATGGGAAATTGGTGTAGTCAAATCTAATAAGAAAAAAGTAGTATACGAAAATCAATCTCACATGTGGTTCATTTGTGTAATAATTTTATTTCTTATTTCTCTAAGTGGTGAAATTATAGAATTTATTAGTTTCTAAAATTAATAAACCCAAATGTGTTCAAATTCGCTCTTCAATTATTAATCATATAGCTATTTTATTATATATATAATCAAATTGAGCAAATTCTAGACGAAAATAAATATTTACATATGAGAAATGCATATATGCAAATAAACATTTTATATTAAAAAAAGATAAACGTACATACATTAAAGATAATTAATAAGTTTACAAAATTAATAAACCCAAACTTGTTCAAATTCTCCTTATAATTATTAATCATAGAATTATGTTGTTTTATGTAGAAATTTAGACAAAAATAAATATTAAAGAAATACATATGCAAATAAACATTTAATTTTTTAAAAAAGATAAATGTATATATTAAATAGTAATATATTATATGTATGTTTATTTTATATACACATTATATAAATATATATACTTTAACTTATATAATATGATATCAAATAATATATATAAAATAAATTATGCTTATTTTATAAAATATATAAATATTATATTTATATATTTAAAATTTAAAATAAATAAAATTAAAGAAAAAAAGAGAAAGCCAACCAAAGTAAGTGTCGACATGTAAGCACAAACTGCCCTTAACTTGGTAATTGTGGGGAGTCGTGGGCTCCCATGGAACCTCGACCCCTTATGGGTCACGACTCCATGAAGGCCCATCAACCCCATGGATGGCCTAGCCTAGAGTTTTAAAATATTTGAAATAAAAAATGGACTTCCAACCGATCCTTGTCAATGCTCCATCAACATAAAAAGTGTGTACTCATACAATTTTAAAAAGTAAATAAATTGATATATGTATGAATTTATGTATATATATGTATGTATATAGATATATGTATGTATATATATGTATGCATATATTTATATATATATGTATATGTATGTATGTATATATATTAATGTACGCATATATGTATGTATATATATACATATATACATACATACATATAGAGTGATAAAATGGATTTTGCGAAAAAATGAATTATATAAACAAAACTTGCAGTAAATTTATGTGTATAAGAGTAATTAAACAACCTAGAAAATGAAATTTTGTTACTCTCAACCTATAATCAAGACATTCTCCATAGAATTGCCTGCAAATCAATATGAAAAAAAAAAAGAAATAAGAGAAACAAATAACTCAACATTCTTAAAATACAAACACATAAATGACTTGAATGAAATATTTAAATAAATTTATTTAGTTAGAAAGTAGCTATTAGTTTCTAAACAAGAAATTTAGAATTAAGAATAAGTTAAAGTTAGAGATTGGAGTTATTAAAACTTTTCTTAAGTAATTCGTTTTTTAAATTTGAGGACATGAATTTTAAATGGCTCTAAGAGCTCACCAAATTTGGAATGGATTTGAAGGTGGAAATTAAAATCTAAATGTGACATAAGTAAATTAACATAAATTATTAAAATGATGATCTATAGTGATAAATAAACTATAGTTTGGATTGTTATTTATCTTAGAACAAATTTATGAACTCATGGTCAACATGAATGTTCAACTCAAATAATAATTGAAATGATTTTACCTTGTATAGTCTTTATTGTTTTAATTAACCATTTATTTTATTGGGTTAATAATAAACAAAAACTCAATAAGCACAACGATCTTAATTCTTGTTTTATTTAATTATATTGAGTTATGAAAATATTTTTTAAAGGAAATATGTGTAAAGCAACAATTTCCTTTTGATATTAATACAACTATTGATAAATAGCTGACTATCCTATAACCTCTAGTCTTCTTATAGAACCCAAGCCTTATTTCATCACTAAACTTTGGGTTTTACATAACAATGTTTTTTTTAATATTTCCTTGTTTAGACACCTAAACCAAATGGGTTTCCTTCATCGTGTTTGTGTTATTCCTTTTTTGAAATATGTGTGGAGCCCTTAAGATGGTGTCATAAATAGATGTGCAAAAGAAAAGTTACTTAAATATAACCATGTCTCTTGTTGTATGTGATAAATTTTTTGATGGTTATGTTAGTATTTAGTCATTAAAAAATGGGCATGACAATTGTGTTGTATAATTGTTAGATCTTGCGTGATTGATATTGCTATGATTGCTAAGTTTTGGAAAAGAAAAAGATTGTATTATATGGACTCACCCTTGAATCTTAGTATAAGATTGTGCTCATCAGTAATTTTATGAAGGTTTCAAACAAGGATTAGATGACCCCAAAAAAGTATATTTTAGCACTTAAATTCCAACTCTTCACTTTGGAATTCACATGTCCAACTAGCAAAGGTATGACTTGTACCTAAGATGTATGAATAGCTTCTCACAAGATTTTCAACACTCTTTAATAGGTATAACTAGTAGAGACAAGAAATATCAATGATAAACAATAGATGACAAATATCAAATCATCCTTATACTTGCAACATAGATGGTACAAATAGAAAAGATGAATATGATCAACCAAGAGGTGTATGAACTATCTTGTAAATTATATGAACAACATCAATCATTTCTCCAAATAAACCTCTCCAAATAAACCAAAATCCTTCAAAATTATTGCCAAAAATAAGACAATAAAAAGATATTGAGTTGTTTTGTTATCAACGATCCACTAGAAACATCACTTGCAACTCAATGGTGATTTTTGTATGAAATCACTCTAACCAAATAGGGGGGTTTCATCCTCGAATTTAGCAATCTCAAGAGGGTTTCATCCTCAACAAATTTGAAGAATATATAAGTTCTCTCCATAATTAGAAGCAAATACAATATCATAGCTAACCTTTCAAATGAGCTCTCATCCTCCTTTTATAACACTTCTAGAGGGAAATAATGGTAATTAAAAAATAATAATCCCTTTTTCCTCCACAAATACCTTTTTGAAAAAATACAATAATTCATCTTGCAAAAAGACCCCATTCCTAGGCATCCAAGTTGATGCACAACTTAAAAACCTTTTAAATGAGCTATTACACTAGTGCCTCTTAATATTTTCAACATTAGACAACTTAAAAGTGAATAATTATTTAATAACTCAATAATTTAGCCAATTTTTGGAAAGTATCAAAATGATACCCAAATACAATTTTCACCATACCAAAGTGTCTTTGAAATCATAGGACAGTGAATTGAAGTAATTGTGCGACTCTCTAAACATAGAAATTTTTTTTAGGAACTTTGGAGAGTTCCAAAAAGGTCAAAAATCATTTTTAAAAGAACTAAGAGACTCACCACAACCAGTTGAACACATTTCCATGAACTATTTCTCTACAAAATAGATCTTGTGCTCTCCAAGAACTTTGGATTTCTCCCTTACTCACCAATTATCCTATGAGAGAACTCAAAAAATAAGCTAATTATCCATAATCAATTCAAGTTTTAGAAGGGACATTTTACCCTATTCAAAGCTACAAACTCATCTCTAATCTAACAATTAACTTTATTTCTTGGGATTTAAAATATACTTAATCTTTCAATAGTTCATTGAGCCTAAAATTCCTTTTACACTTTTGATCTCCTCAAATTGAACAATTTTTATTGCATTTTAGGAGATAAAATGTACTTGCGCTTTTAAATATTCATCAGGTTCATAATTCTTGTTGGACTACTGGTTGACATCAATAATCTAAAAGGAATTTTGAGCCTGATTAATATTTGGAAGTATGGCTTCATTTTAGCTCCTAGAAAATTAATGAGAATTTTTATATTAGACAAAGTCAATTATAGAAAATGAATATTAGTGATATGACCCTAAAATAAGCAAGAAGTATGTAATGTTATTGGTGAATCAATTTAGATTTGTAATATCACTTATAAACTTTAGGTGAATAAAATCTATTCACATATCGAACATTGTGTTAAAGTAATTGAATTAAAATTTTAATAAAATAAATGATCAGGTAATTTAACTAGCACTAAACTAAAATTTCATAAAAATGTGGCAATTTAGGTCATCTTATAGCTTGTACTAATTACCAAAATTTGAATCCTCAATTTCAAATACTCACCATTTGATAAAAAATAGACAATAAAAATAACCCTTGGTGGAGAAGTTGTAAGGGACCACACTTACATGCTATTGAAGGGCTTTTTCAACTTCTAGTAAAGGTAATTGAGCCTAGATTACCTATATGATATTGCTGGAAAAAAAATCCTAGAGAATTTCAAGAAGTTTGAAAAGGATTAATTAACATTATTTGATATGATTTATTTCCTAAGAATCTTCAATATTGAAGGGATTGAAATAATTATTTGGATAGTTTATCCCCAATCTTGAGGCAATGCAAGAAATCTTTCAACTAAGCTTCTAGAGCAGTATGGTTGTTAGCAATTTTCTTCTATTATTGGAGTTAAGAAATGTATAATTATGTAGAGGCTCAAGCTTAGTAGTGAAAAAGTGGAGCTATGAGGTGGTGGCCTCATATGAGCAATATTGAAACAACACCAACTAGTGGCAATAAATAAGATAAAAATAGATCATTGACATGATGGTGTCCTTCCACCATTGCATCCATCTAATCCCATGGTTAGGGCAGGGTTAAATATTCTAATTGTGTTAATTGTGAGCCAATATGGACTAATGACTCAACAACAATGTATTTAGAAAATATTTGAGGTGTTTTGGGCCCCACTATTTTCCACTCAATATAAAACAAGATCAAAAAGTGGTATAAAAGGACATCTAGCAAGGGTTGCACTAGTAATTAATAATAGCTAGAAAAGGAAAAAATATATTATCCTAACCATCTAGTAATTAAAGTGACAAGCCATCCTAGTAATTAAAGTGACAAGCCATCCTTAGTTGGATTCATAATCACTATGTAAAATTATTTTTGGCTAGATGACATGACTAATTGTAAAAACCATGAAATCTAAAATTTTCTCTTATAAACAAAATACATTGAGAATAAGAAATATTTGTCAAATATCCCACACTATTTATTTCCTTCAAGGATTAATTAAAATCCTAATGTCCATAAAATAAGCTTTATGGAATCTAGAAGTCAAGGTTCATGCCATCACCATCAAGCTCATCAAGAGCTCCACAATGGTTCCTCAAAAAATATCATTCTATAAGTGTCAAAAAAATTCGGGAATGGAATGCAACAAAGGAATTTTTATTTTATAGCACAAACTCTCCCTCCTTTATCTCATGAACTAGACCATGGGAATTGAAATAAGTGGTAGGAGAAGGTGTTTCAGTATCTAGATATGAAAAAATAATACTAGCAACATTTGGTGTTCTATTGAAATGAGGTTGGGTGGCTACTTGTGACAACTCCCCTTTGGGCCAAGAATCACCAACTTCATTTACCTTAATAAAATTTAAAAGATATGGTCAAACAACTAGCAGTTGTGGACTAGTACCTTTAGTGTTAGTATTGTACTAATTTCACATTGCTCATAGTACCTTTAATGTTAGGATTGTAATAATTTTACATTGCTCATAGTAGTCTAGCCATCCCTATTTTTTGAGGTAGAGGATCCCCAAAGATTTTATTTGGTAGAGGCTTAGGATGTTGAGTTACCAAAGGCTAGTGAAAGTTTCACATTCCAAATATTAGCATTGTACACACTTAAAATATTCCCAAGTCATTCCATCACTTAAAATATCATCACCTAGGAAATGTCCCCTTTACCTAAAGTCCATCACTTAATTAAATAATCATATTATTTAATTAATCACCTTTTTCCATCTCCTCACAATAAATTGATAAAAAATAATGGACACCTAAGAACACTTATCCTTATCATCCCATTATTCTCTCAACATATTCCAAGAATAAAGGGCACCTAAGAAAACTTGTCCTTATGGTCCCCTTATTCTCTCAACACAACCTAAAGTTATAGCCTTCTTAGGTGCACATGTCCCTAATTTCCCTCATGCTCACAACTACTTACTAAATTTGATAAGTTAATCCTAGTCATTCACAATCTAACCACCTTCATCTCCACCCTCCATCTTCTCCTTAGTCCTGGGGAATTCTGATGAGGGCACAGGCCAAGACTTAGAAATAACCCACAAACAAGAGAATAATTTTATTATTTAGAAAATGGAGCTTCTTACATGTAGAGGATCTCAAATCCCCAAGTTCTACAACACATGCAAGTTACAGAAAGCTACAGAATCACCCTTTCGCACTATGCGAGCTTGTCCCCAAAAAGTTACCCAAAAATTAGAAACTCGCCCATAAATAGAGATCCTCTTTAGTTTGAAGCCAAAACAACATTCAAATTTGAGTTTAGGCGGTTTGGCACCGAAAATTTACAACATGAAGTTCAAATTTCAAAAGAGCATTTGCAATTGTATCTTCTAGAAAGTGCGCCAACTTCCCGGGGCCATAACTTTTGATCCGGGACTCCGATTCGGGAACCGTTTGAACCGTTGGAAAGGTCACGAAGTCAATAACGTGCTCAAAATCCACTACACCAATTTTGGCAAGTTTTGTGGCTGATTCGGGAACTCTAAGTGCCTCAAATCTAACTCAGAAGATTTTCAGGTGCAAATATGGGAAACTAAAACTGCAATATCTTTCCACTCAAGAATAGAAAATAAAAACCGTAAATTGGGAATTTCATTATGACGAAAAGGGTATCCAAAAATATAAAAACCTCTAAAAACTGAGAAACTTGAAATTTAACTATTTTTGGGTGATGCAAGATTGCCTTTACACCACTCGATGCTCCTGCATCAGACATCGAGGGTAATTTGAGAAGTGACCCCGTCACGTCTTAGATGGTGGAGGAAAAACCCAAATGGTCAATCTCTGCCTTAGGCAACTAGGATGAATCTTCTACAGGCCTTCCTTTCCATTTCACCAGATATTCTTCATACTGCCTATTCATGGTACTCCTTCCCACACGACTATCCAGGATTTCTTTTATCTCCTCCTTTTCTGAAGTAGGTGCTAGAATCCCATGTTGTTCCATCATTGGTACTTCCTCTGTGCTGCCTTCATGATATTCTATCAAATTTGAAATGTTGAACACAGGGGAAATGTTGAATCCATCCGGCAACTCTACCTCATATGCATTCCCTGAATCATGCCTCTTCAAAATTTTATAGGGACCAAACTTCTTCATCTTCAATTTGTTATATGTTCCCACTGGAAACCTTTCTTTCCTCAAGTGGACCATCCCTTCATCACCAATCTGAAACTCCTTATACCTCCTCTTCTGATCTACCTTAGCCTTATACTGCATATTCATCTTGCTAATATGTTCTCTTACCTTCTCATGTATATCCTTGATGTGTTCTGCAAAATTTTTGGCTTCAACACTTATTTTCTTCTCTTGGTCGATTTTCCTCAATTCCAGAGCTGTTCTGGGGCTACCTCCATACACAATCTGGAATGGTGATCTATCAGTGCTCCTATTGACAGAATTGTTGTAAGAAAATTCTGCCTGGGGTAAGATCAAGTCCCATCCCTTGGGTTTATCTCCTACCAAACATCTCAGTAGGTTACCCAGACTCCTGTTAACAACCTTTGTCTGGCCATCTGTTTGTGGATGGTGTGCAGAACTGAACTTCAACTCTGTCTTCAACTTCTTCCACAAGGTCCTCCAAAAGTACCTCCCACAAATTTGGTGTCACGATTTGAAACAATACTTTTGGGTACCATGTAGCCTCACCCACACCTCTCAGAACAAGTTAGCAATGTGGACTACATCATGGGTCTTCTAACATGGAATGAAATGTGCCATCTTTAAAACCTATCAACCACCACAAAGACCTAATCATTCCTCATTGTGTCCTTGGCAAACCAAGAACAAGTCCATACTTATATC
>VDFB02000016.1:3650381-3714581 GCA_007258455.2 Sequoia sempervirens | reverse complement strand
CATACTCAAAATATTCTTCTAGCTCGTTGATCCAGTCGGTCAACTCTTCCGGGTTCAGATTTCTGGAATAACTAGGGACTTCTGCTCTAGGTCTTTTCCCGATCTTTGAAATGGCCCTTATTAGCCACATTTGGTCTTGATCAATTGCTTCTTCTTCCTCTTCTACATTTGAACCTTCTTCCTCTCCATCCTCACTTTCCTCCCTCAAGTTTAACCCTCTTCTCAACTGTTCTTGTAACGCATCAATCTGTCTTTGGAGGGTTGTCAGTGCATCTCTTCCACTAGCATTTTTGCTGCCTCGACCACCTTTGGCATAACCATGCCTACTAGGCATCACTCTTGGAGGAATATTTATTGACCTTGACCCACAACCATGGTCCCGGTGTGAACTGCCTCACGATCGGCGATCTATCCACACACTCAAGAAAACCTGCTCTGATACCACTTGATGAGGGCACAACCCGAGACTTAGAAATAACCCAAAAACAAGAGAATAATTTTATTATTAAGAAATTGGAGCTTCTTACATGTAGAGGATCTCAAATCCCCAAGTTCTACAACACATGCAAGTCACAGAAAGCTACAGAATCACCCTTTTGCAATATGTGAGCTTGTCCCCAAAAAGTTACCCAAAAATTAGAAACTCGCCCATAAATAGAGCTCCTCTTTATTTTGGAGCCAAAACAACATTCAAATTTGAGTTTATGCAGTTTGGCACCAAAAATTTACATGTTCAAATTTCAAAAGAGCATTTGCAATTGTATCTTCTAGAAAGTACGCCAACTTCCCGGGGCCATAACTTTTGATCCGGGACTCCAATTCGCGAATCGTTTGAACCGTTGGAAAGGTCACGAAGTCAATAACATGTTGAAATACACTATGCTAATTTTGGCAAGTTTTGCAGCCGATCCAGGAAATCTAAGTGCCTCAATTCTAACTCAAAAGATTTTTAGGTACAAATATGGGAAACTAAAACTGCAATATCTTTCCACCCAGGAATAGAAAATAAAAACCAAAAATTGAGAATTTCATTATGACGAAAAGGGTATGCAAAAATTTAAAAATGTCTAAAAACTGAGAAACTTGAAATTTAACTATTTTTGGGTGATGCAAGATTGCCCTTACACCACTAGATGCTCTTGCATCAAATTCCTCTCAACCATTATTCATCCTTGATCTCACAATAAAATATATCCATTCCCTTTTCTGAAAGCCTATAAATTCATGCACTCTCTCATCTAAAATCCATTATCACTTATGTTGGGTATTTTTGTCAAATTGATAATCTTCAAGCAAGGGGCATCCACATCCCAAAGTCATTAGAGAAAATTAAGTCACAATGGTGGCTATGGTAACATTTCAAGTTGATTTTAATGTTATTGCTTTGTTTTGACCTATTTTGTGAGTTCTATCTAGACGTTTTGTTTGATTTGGATAGGAAGTTTACATACTACTTTTCTTTCCTTTCACTTTTAAATCTTGGCATTACATTTTGACAACTACCCCTTTATCTCACCCCATTTGCATGTTTGTGTATCTTATTGTTGATTTCCACTAACTATGTTTGAAGGTTTTTTGAGTCGTTCCAGTGCCCAAGTTTTTGTAGGTGTACCCAAGGCAAAAACAGATTGCATCATTGCATCTAGGATGGCTGAGAGATGAATTTTGATATAAAACACCTGGTATCTTGTTGATAAAGTTTTTTAGGTGTTGGTAGGCCTATTTGAAGTTGTATGAAATTTTGTACCACCATATGAAGTTTGTATGGTTTGTATAGTACATATGGTTGTACCACTATAAATTTTTTTGTAGGAAGTATATATGGTTTTCCCTTTTTTGTAGATACACGTAAAATTAATATACACAGAGGAGCACATATTGGGAGGTATATTCATGAAATGTATTATTATTTTTTTACAAGGAAATATATGCAATATAGGGGTGAAATAAATGTAGTGGCCTAAATATATGAACCATGCACAATGATTTGTGTAGGATATAAAAATGTATATACACAAATAGAAATCTATAGGTAAACTATAAAAGTTCCACATAGAGGTTTTTATTGGCATAGACGTATACACAGTTGGTGTAGACCATATACACAGGCTTGAAAAATTCCCCAAATTATATCTTATTCTAGTTTCAAATTCATAGGTCGACAATAAAAAATAAATTCCCCATTTAAATGTTTGAAATCTATCAAAAACTATTTTGTAAGGTAATTGGATTCCTCGGGGCTCCACACACAATTTTTATTTTTATTACAAAGCCCTCATTCATATTGGGAATTGAGGGCTCCATGAACCTCTAAGCCCCTAGTTGCATAGGTTTTTAAGCCAACAATCACACATTTATTTTCCATGATCTTAAAACTATCCATGATGCCCTAGCCCTCAACCCTTCGATCGTTGATCACCTAGTCGACTAGAGTCTAACCTACAAGGGGCTTAAGCTCTCTCATTTGCAATTTCAATTTTGTAAAAATCACATGTCAACTTAAAATTACAATACTTTTTTTCTACATATCATATTTTCAAACTTTAATAGGAATTGGAAAGCTAACTCGAAGACACACATAGTGGTGGAGGTAAATTTTACAAATTTTTCTCTAAAATTTAGGTAAACTCATCTAAAGTCAATTTTTTTTTGAAACTTCATTTATCCATAAATTTTATATTTTTTTATTAGTTTTTAGTGACTTTTTAAAAAAAATTATTAAAAAATATATAGAATGTCTTTTTGATATTTATTCTTCTATATAATTCATTATTTTTCTATTTTTGAATGACATTTATGTGTAGGTATTTTGTGTTTCCAAGGATTCAATCTTGGAAACTACTAAAATAAGTGGTTTTGTAGGACGTTTTGATGAAGATATTGATTATATACTTTTTATTTTCTATGTGCTTGTCTTTTTTTTTTTTTGCTCACATTAAAATTGGGTTAAATTTTACTTTTACACTTTGATTTGGGTTAATAATTTACAAGTGTCTTTTAAACCTCAAGCACACTTATGTATGTTCTCCTCTCACACCTTAGGGTGATCTTGAGGATAAAAATAAGTGTTTTCTTAATTTTATTTTTAATGGCGATGCTTGGGGATTTCATCACCCCGAGTGATGACCTCAACTCCAATATTTTGGTAGAGTATAGTGAGGCGAATTAAAAGACACGCCTCTTGGAAGTTATGATTTTGCAATTCGGTCTAAGCCCCCAAGAACTTTATACCTTGGGAAGTGAAGGAGAAGGGTGGGTTACTAAGGCCTAATCCGTGAATTTGAAAGTGCAAGAATGTCAAACAATATCGTAATCCCCTTCCCCACATACCCTTGTGATATTTAGAGGATTCCCTAGGTAAACCTTGTATAGCCTAGTTTAAAACCTTTTAGCCATTATTTATTGTGGCACAAGGTATATTATCATGTTTGAAGATACTCACCTTGTGCCTTCCTAAGTAGAGGTATAATATCCTTGGGAAAGGTGTAAAAAACCTCCAAATAAAGGGGAAAGGTGAGCCCTTATGCGACTTGACACATAACTACCAACTCTTGAAAGAAAGGTGTCTCACACCAATCTTAAGGTATTAATAGATTAAATTCAATGGTGGGCCCACACTAAGTTAAAACTCTTTTTATTGAAAAAAATTAGGTTTGTTATTTTTTCTTCTTGTTTGAGTGTTGTATATACCAAAGTTATTTTTTATAAACCTTTTCTATCAAATTTGACTCAAATCTAGTTTGCAATATTTTTGTTTATTTAAAAATATTTTCTAAATTGGTATCCTTTTGAAACATAAAATGTTGAAGCCAAATCTAGGATAACCATTTACTTATAAATCAACCCAACATCCCCCACACCATACCAATACCTTTTCCATTTTCATATTTATCCATTTTAACTGTATGTGCTTAGTCCTTTATATATCATCCCCATATTGACTTGCCTCATTATCCAATCATCCATAGTACACCTTGGAGTGTAAGGTACACATCTCTTTTCCATTCATTTTCCACTTGATCATAACCTTATTCATCCTTGAAGTCACACCCAACATCTTTGAAAACATTAGGATATCCTTAATCATTCCATCACTACCATATTTTATCCACCATCCTTATATTCGACATTTAATCATTATCCAAATCAAATTCTTGGCCATAGTCAAAAGTTATCACTTTTAGATATTTTAATCAAAATCTTCACCTTAATCCAACCTTTGGGACCTTTAATCATCCTAAGTCCCATTGTTTAATCCTTAGAAATTCTACATCAATTTGTAGATTCCAAAAATCAAAATCATAATCAAACAATCCTAAGATCCGAGTGTGTGACTTAGGCTTTAAATCCAAGTTTATTCAATCTACTCCATTTTAAATGCAATTCATCCATTTCATCATCTAAGGCTATCCTCATTTATTATGATTTGACTCCCTTTTGATAAATCATCACAAACCCAACAAGGTCACCAAGTCCACCCATATCCATCCTTTCCCACATCAAGTTTGAAAATAATCTACCAATACCTCCCAACACAAGATGAAGTACAAGGCATGAGAA
The DNA here is from genome assembly GCA_007258455.2 of Sequoia sempervirens. Lineage (NCBI taxonomy): Eukaryota > Viridiplantae > Streptophyta > Pinopsida > Cupressales > Cupressaceae > Sequoia > Sequoia sempervirens. The sequence goes on along the minus strand of VDFB02000016.1, from coordinate 3,710,021 downwards.
CATGGAAGAAAATCCTTTTCATAATTAACCCTTCATACAAAGGATTCCTTTCTTAGGAGATACTTCCTAATTTCCACATGATGATAGTGAGACTAATAATGATATTACCCACCAACTTGAGTATATTATTGATCCTAATAAAATCCTAATTCTAAACAAGGGAAAAGTCTTATGGAGAGATACATTGAAATAAAGATGTCATCCTTAGACAAGTCATAAAACTGGGGGCACAACTACCTCCTGATTATAACCTCTCCAATCTTGATCACATAGCTCATCTTGATCCTACCCATAAAGTCATTCATCCCACACATGAGCATAGTGATCCTCATATAGACCCTATCACTCCTACTAAAGCATAAAAACCCTAGCCATTAGAGGTAATACCTTATATTGAGGGTCTATACCACCCTAAGTGTCCACTTCCATTCCTAATGAGGTTCAAAATTTGATGCACTAGTAATACCACATCCAAAATCAACATCCCACTTGGAACACAAACCATAACTACCCATAAAGAACCCATCTCCATCTCCATTCCTAATTCAAAAATATTTAATATTACTATTTCCACTGTGACCATACCAAATTTTCCCAAGGTCAACATCAATTCCAAGATTCATCTCAACCAACCTCAAGACCTTATGTCACCTAAGGTCTATAACACAAAACATCATCCATACACCTCTCCACCACCACCTAGTTCATCCTTTGATCAAGATTGATAAGCCATGAAGGATGCCCTTAAAGGAATTCGAGGAGGAACTTGTAAGAAATCCCATACCTTGAAGGAATTATTCCCCTATCCTTTTGATAGGTTAATATCACAAATACCTTTCCCTACATCTTTTGAAATTCCTAACTATGACAAGTGCAATGGGAAGGGAGGTCCTAGGGAACATGTTAACAAATTTTTCATGGATAGTCAAGAAGTGGCACATGAAGACACATACTTAATATGCCTATTACGTCATAGCTTAGGTGTTCAAGAAATTGAATGGTTCTTGCACCTACTAAAGGGGTCCATCACACCCTTTGGATACAATAAAAAAATTTGTGAAACATTTCTCCTATAACATAGAACATGAGCTTACCATGATGGACTTGTGAAACACTAAAAAAAAGTTGGGGGAAATATTCTCATCATTCCTTCAATATTGGAGAGCTTTAGCTAGTAGGATCTCATGGCCAATATAAAAAAGACAACTAGTAAATATATATATCACCAATCTTAATCTAGATTAGGTATTCTATATTCAAGTACATTGTATCTCTTATTTTAATGAAATCATTGGAAGATATATTCAATTTGGAAAAGCCCTCATTTCTAAACAGGATATAAAAATTTATTTCAAGGATCACAACCATAATGATAAATCCAAATTTTCCAATGATAAATCAATGTTCTTTAGTCAAACAAGAATTTAGTTGGAGATGGGATTACTGATTCAAAACATGTCCAAAATTTCCAATAAAGCTCATCCATTTTCATTCCACTTGTACCCCCTAAACCACAATGAAAAGAAAGACAATTCACACCTTTAGTGGAATCCATTGAGTTAGTCCTACATCATCTTGTTAAGGCTAACAAGGTGGCCTTTCCACTTACAATTTTTTTTATGATAATCAACCAAATCCTTTACGGTATAAGGAAGATGAATATTATGATTATCATGGTATCAAAGGTTATTCCATAAGAAATTTTATACAATTAAAACATTTTATCCAAGACCATATAGATAAAGGTGAGATTGAAATTACCACACCTAACTAAGACTTGGTATATATCAAAACCCTTTCCCTAAGAATAATCAACGATACACTCAAGGACAAGACTTCAATACAAATACTATCAATTATCACAATACCCCTTACAACCATGATTCTACTACTAGTCATATTGAGAAATCTGACAAACAGATCCATACCATCAAATTGAAAACACCTAAATTTGTTGTTACTTCTTGACATGGAAAAGTAACCATTCCAATTCTTTCTCTATCCACTTCAAACACCTAAAAAATATGATCTTGACCATCTTGAGTGAGCACTCGACCACAAATTCATTCTTGAGATTTTATACACATCCCCTACTCATAGAGGCATCTTAAATTATATCCTACAATAATCAAAAGTCCCTAATGGCATCCACTTGATGCCCTTCATTTTTCCAGGCCATTTTTGGTCATATTTTCATCGACCATCACCTCAATTTCACTCCAAATAATGTTCCTCCACTTGATCCATCACATAATCACCCCCTCCACATAGAACTCTTATTTCCAAGAATAAATAAAGCATGTGCTCATAGATAATGATTCAAGCATAAAAATTTGTACACTTAGACTAGAGAAACATTTGGGTTATTCAATAGAATCCTTGGGATCACATACTATTACCATCAAAGCTTATGACAATGTAGATAGAGAACTAGCTAGTACTATTTATCTTCCCATCAAAGTAGGACCCCCATTTTAGCATGCCCTATGCCATGTCTTAGACCTAGAACTTCCACGGCTTCATGTCATACAAGCCATACCCTCTATCCCAATCAATATTTGAAGTTCTCATACAATAGTGTGGAAATTACTATTCATGTTGATCTCCAACCCTATCAATTTTTCCAAAAGTTGGAAGGGAAATATGACAACCATTCCTTAGACCCTAGACCCTGGACCCTAGACCCTAGACCCTAGACCCTCAACCTTGAATCATGAACATAGAGCTTGAAAGCTTGAACCTGGACCCTTTACCCTTAACCCTGGACTATGGACCTTGAATCCTAAACATGGACCCTAAACCTTGAAACCTAAGCCCTAGAGCATGAACCTTAAACATGGATCTTGAACCCTTGACCCTTGACCCTGAACCCTTAACCCTATCTCAAACCCTTGACCCTTGACCCTTGACCCTTAACCCTTAACACTGGACCTTGAACCCTAAGCCTTGAGCCTTAGACCCTAAACCCTGAACCTTGACCCTTGGACCCTGAACCCTGGACCCTAGACCTTTAACCATGAAAATGGACCCTAAACCCTTGACCTTCAACCCTTTACCCTTAACCCTGGACTATGGACCTTGAATCCTAAACATGGACCCTAAACCTTGAAACTTGAACCCTAGAGCATGAACCCTAGACATGAACCTTGAACCCTTGACCCTTGACCCTTAACCCTTAACCCTACCCTGAACCCTTGGCCCTTAACCCTTAACATTGGACCTTAAACCCTGAACCCTGAGCCTTGGAACCTGAACCCTAAACTTGGACCCTTCGACCCTAGACCTTGAACCATGGACATGGACCCTGAACCCTTAACCCTTGACCCTTGACCTTGGACCTTGAATCCTCAACTTGGATCCTGAACCTTGAACCTTAAACCTTGAACCCTGAACTCGAACCTAAACCTTGGACCATGGACCCTTAACCCTTAACCCAAGACCTTGGACCTTGAACATTGGACCCCAAACCCTAAACTTGTACCCTAAACCATGAACCCTAAACTCTAGACCACAAACCACGAACCATGAACCTTGGACCCTAGACATTAGACCTTGAGCCTTGAATTTGAATCCTCAACACTTGACCATGGACCCTGGTCCTTGACCTTAGACCTTGAACAATGAACCTAGACCCTAGAACCTAAACCCTTAACCTTGAACCCTTGACCCTTAACCCTTAACCCTTCAACCTTCACCCTAGACACTTGACGTTGAACTGTGAACCCTAAACATTGGACCTCAAACACTTGACCCTCAACCTTGAACCCTTAACCCTTAACCTTGGACCCTAAACCATCAACTTGGACCCTTGGACCCTAAACCCTAGAACCTCGACCTTGAACCATGAGCATGGAACCTGAACCCTCAACCCTGGACCCTAGACCTTAAACTCAAAACCTTAAACATTGAACCCTAAAAATTGAACCTTAGAGCTTGAACCCTAAACTCTTACCCTTAACATCAAAGCCTTGAACCTAGACCCTAAACCCTTGACCATTGACCCTGAACCCTTAACCCAGTACCTTGAATCCTAAACAATGAGCCTTGAACCTAAAACCATGAACCCTAAACTCTAGACCATGAACCATAAACCATAAACCCTAAACCCTGAACCCCAAACCCTAGACATTAGTTCTTGAACCCTGACCCTAAACCCTTGGTGCTTGACACTTGACCATGGACCCTTCTCCTTGACCTTAGACCTTGAAACCTAAACCTGAACCTAGGCCCTAGACCCTAAACCCTTAACGTTGAATCCCTTACCTTTAACCCTTAACCCTTCAACCTTCACCTTAAACTCTCAACCTTGAATCATGTACCCTAAACATGGACCCTGAACCCTTGACCCTTGACCTTGACATTGAACCTTAAAACCTAACCCTAAACACTAAACCCTTGACCCTGGACCGTGAACCCTAGACCCTAGATCATGAACCTTGGACCTTGGACCTTGAACCCTAAACTTGGACTTTGAACCCTCAATCCTGAATTGTGAACATGGATGCTAAACTTGGACACTAAACGCTAAACCTTAAATCTAGAAGTTGAACACTAAACCTTGAAATTAGACACTGAACAATGAACCCTTGGTCGTGAACCTTGAATCCTGAACCCTAAACCCTTGAACCTCAACCTAGAATCCTAAACCCTAAAGCCTAGACCCTTGACCTTGAACCCAAAACCTTGAACAGTGAACCCTGGAACTTGAACCTCGGTCCTTGAACCTTGAACCATGAATCCTTGACCCTAAACACTTGAAAATAGACCTTGAACCCTTTACCATTGAGCCTAAACCATCGACCGTTGACCTTGAACCATTAACCTAGGACCTTGAACCCTAAACCCTGAGTGTTGAACATTGAACCCTGAACCCTAAACCTAGACCATTAACCCTGAACTCAAACCTCAAACCTTGAACCCTTGACCCTAGACTGTGGACCATGAACCCTGAACCCTGAACTTGGAAACCCCCATCGTGAACCTTGAAACTTGGACACTGAACCCTGAAAGTAGACCCAAAACAGTGAACCTTGGACCCTAATCCCGATTTTTGGAGCCCATTTTTGGAGTCAATTATGGGACCAATTTTTGGGAACCATTTTTTGACCTAAATTTTGGGATCCATTTTTGGATTCCCATGATCATCTTCCACCAAATACACATCATACTACGATCCTAGTGATTTACCTTCCAAATCCTCTAGTCCATCCACTAAACAACGATCCTTAAAATCCATATTCAAAATGCTTGATAAAAGATGTAGAGACTACAAAATCCATGAATCCCTTCATATTACCAAATTACCCTTTTCACCAAGATCCTATGGTTGACCTCACCCAAGGCTCAAAATCCCCTTTTCATGTTGCAATGGGCCCCCCTTACCTTCCTTTTTAGTGGTTATATTGATGATGAGGATATAAAAGGTTTTGATATCACATGGATTTAAGAAGATGAGCAATATACTACTTGCTTCAAAGAACATACATATCTTATCCCCTTGTGCATTTGTAGTAAAATAAATTATAAAGGAAAAGGTCTTGGTTTACATGAACAAGGACCCCTTGATCCTATTGATATACCCACTAAAAATGGAATTCCTAGCTTAGGATATGGTGCTTACAATGAGCATTTTGATGGCATAGATTTTCTTGATAATGCTAGTCACACCTCTTCCAATATTGATGATAGAGAAGTAAGTTTCATTCCTTACCATCCATTCTCAACCTCACATACCTTGAACTCATTGAATGGGACCAACAAAATCCTAATTTGGACATGTTTCAAAATGATGAGGCCATTCTAACCATATTCCATTGGGAGATCATAAGAAAGTTTTTCAAGTCCTATTGAGTTCATTGGAATACTTTGGAGAAAAAGAAGGTATTTTATAAGAACCATCAAACCCTACAAATACATCCTCTAATAGTGAGCTTCACCTTCCATTGGCTCCTACTCTACTTCAAGATGGGTTGCCACTCCTTATTGAGGAAGATATAGATATGAATCTAGTTACATAAGAGTGTTGAATGAACAAGACAATTGAGAGAGGGGGGTGAATCAGTTGTAGCAAATTAAAACATCAAAACCCTCAACAGTAATTAGATCCACATGCATTCATTAAGCCTTATTCTATTAGTGGGACTAAACATGAAATGTAGATAGCAAAAATTGAAATAACAACACCATATTTATGTGGAAAACCCAATGAGGGAAAAACCATGGTGAGGATTAGCTCACAATATAAGTAATTGAAAAAATGGTACAAGGGCTCACTACTAGAATAGGACACACTGTCCAAAAAGTCTCACAGTTAGGGCTCACTACCATAGAAATAAAATAGGAAGATAGAAGAGAAATGTTACACAGAGAACAAATTTTGAATGCAACAAGGAGTCCACCACAATTGCTCCAACACTTTCACAATCTTGTATGAAATATTTCAAACACCTTCAACTCACTACTTTTAGGAATCCAAATACTTGAAATTCACAGTACTCTACTAAAATTTGCATCACACACATCATTCACATTGATCTCCCATCTATATTGAACCTTTCTTGATTCTCTCTTGCATCTCACAACAACACTACACTTATTTATATCATCCTCAATCTCAAAAACCTTCTCCAAGGTCAATAACTATTTGTTATATTTGAAATTCCAAATTAGGTTGAAACCTAAACATTCCTATGGTGGATAGGAATGAAGGTGATCCATATAAATCCTTAATTAGAACCCAAATAGATCCCAACACCTCGACATGCTTTCACAAGCCTCACATATAGTGTTAACACAAGGTCAGCCAATACCCGTGCTAAATGCCATAAACATTAAGTACACACTTCCTTAAATCATTCCAAAACTTCCAAACAACAAAATTCACTTGAACACGATCTATAATACTCTACAAATCACCTGAAATCCATCAAACACTTCATCCAAGCTCACACCATACAAATAATTCAACTTAGAACATTTAGTAAACCTTATTCACACACTGACACATGAAACACACATTGTATTGTACCTAATCAAGTGAAAACTTGAATTATAAAAGATACAAACATTATAATAAAATTCCCAAATCTACACAACCTGAAACCGAATTGTAGAGAATTGTGGAGAAAACACATTTCTCCCAGGCCACATAAAACATCACTAAAAAACTAGTTCACACATTGGTGAAAATATCTCACTCTGTACAATGACCTAGAAACCCAAATTCTGAATATAACAACCTGTAACAACCTTGAACAACATATCATATCCACATAGGCATAGCATTAACATAGAAGAAAAATGGAGCACATCCCAGAGCACATTTTGAACACTTGCACAACATTGTTTACTCTGTTTATCAAATTTTCTTCAAAGCACTTGGAAACCAAGTACCAAAGACATCATCTCACTTCATTCCGACTCATCTTCAAACACTGCAGTAGAAGGATAGCTCCATGTACTCACAACACTTCCTCAATATCTCAACTAAAAATGCACAACCTACAACAACCTGCTTTGCTCTTTTACAAAATTTTCTCAATATCCTTGAAATCTTCATCATGCAATTAACTTCCTTAACACATAGTTGACATCAATGACAACAACATCTAGAAAACATGCCTATTGAAATCAATGAAAAAACCTTCATACTTGCAACAATCTCCTTCTCCTTACAAGATTCTCTCTCCCTTTGACAATAATGGTTAGACAATATACACAACTTTCTCCTCCTGATACCTTACACCTTTTCACATGATACTCTCTCCCAATTTGACATCGAGGGAAAAGGATAAAATGTTTTGGATTGTTCTCCCCCTTTGACACTGAACCAAAATATCTGTTCTAAATACCCCACCTTAGGAGTACACCCAATCAACTCAACAACTCTACAACAATGAAAACACATGACACTACCTACTCCCCCTAAGAGGTAGCCACCAACATCAGTCCAAAAAAGAGATATATCCATGGGTTCATTGGACTGATGCATCTCCATATGCATCTAGTTCAACGAAGGAGGGGCAATAACCCCTAACTTCTCTTGAAAATACTCAAAATTATCCTTAAGAAGAGCCTTAGTAAATATATCAACAATTTGATCCTTTGTAGGTACATATACTCAATTTTTAACTCATTCTCTATAACCTTCTCTCTTAGAAGGTGATACCTAATTGATATATGCTTTGTCCTTGAATGCATCACTAGATTCTTTGAAATTTTAATTGCAGTTGTATTATCACAAAAGATAGATATAGGCTCATCATACACAACTCTGATATCCTTCAATGTCTATCTCATCCACAAAAATTCTGTACAACATGATGTTGTAACAATATACTTAGCCTCTGCAATGGATAAGGAAATTGAATCTTTATTTTTACTTAACCATGACACCAATCTACATTCAAGAAAGAATGCACCACCACTTGTACTTTTTCTATCATCAACACAACCAACCCAATCTGTATCTATATAATCACTTAATGTGAAATTAGTAACCTAAGGATATCGCAAGCCATAATCCAAAGTGCCTCTTAAATATCTAAATATCCTCTTCACTATTGCAACATGCGTTTCTTTAGGTTTTTCTTGAAATCTAGCCACAAGACAAACTACATGCATGATATTCGGTCTAGTAGTAGTTAGATATAGTAGTCTACCACTCATAGATCTATATTTGCTTTGATTATCCTTAGGTGAATTATAATCTTTGCTCAATTTACAACCAATCACAATAGGAGTGCATATTGATTTGGAATCTTCCATTCCAAACTTCTTCAACATCTCTTTGACATACTTAAATTGTGAAATGAAAATACCTTTATTTTTTTGATTAATTTGTAGCTCAAGGAATTCATCTCCCAAAACATTGACATTTCAAAATCTTTCTGCATCTCTTCAAAAAATTTCTTACACATAGCTTCATTTCCACCAAAAATAATATCATCCACATATACAACCACTAGTGAGATTTTGTCTTCCTCAATTTTGAAGTAAATATTACTATTTGTAGTGCCTTTACTGAATCCTTGTTGTATCAAATATCTATCCAATCTTGCATACCAGGCTCTAGGAGCTTGCTTTAATCCATATAATGCATTCTTCAATCTACAAACCATATCTAGTTGATTTGACAACTGAAATCCTTCCTATTGTTCCATGTAAACCTCTTCTTCCAACTCTCTATTTAAGAAAGTAGATTTCACATCCATCTGATAAACTTTAAAGTCCTTATATGCTGCAAATGCCAAAAACATTCTGATAGCTTCCATCCTAGCCACATGAGCAAATGTCTCCTCAAAGTCTATTCCTTCCACTTGTGAGTAACCTTACACACAAGTCTTGCCTTATTTCTTACTACTTCCCCATTCTAATTTAACTTGTTTCTAAATACCCACGTAGTGCTAGTTATGTTCTTGTTTTTCGGTTTAGGAACCAATTCCAAAGTCTAATTTTTCTCAATTTGCATAAGTTCTTCCATTACCTTCATTCAATGTTAATCTTTGCATGCCTCCCTCATTGTTTTAGGTTCAAATTTAGAAAGTAAACACAAATTTACCTCATTTCTAGCAGCTTTGCTTCTTGTCAATACTTCTTTCCTCTTGTCTTCAATGTTCTAATCTTCAAAATGATTCTTTTGCACATACTTGAGGGTCTTAGGGGTCTTCTCTAGAGCTTCTTTTTGTTCATTCTGCACTTCTTTTTCATCATCTTTTTCTTCTACTTCTCTGCAATCAAGTTCATCTGACGTATATCCATCTACTACAATTGAATTCTGCAAGTTTTCATCAACCTTAACATTTGTACTTTCAACAATATTTCTTAGCCTTTTTTTGTAACATCTATAAGATTTGATTTTAGTAGAATATCTAGGGAAGATACCTTCATTAGATCTTGCATCAAACTTTCCTAAGTGTATAGGAGCAAATTTGCACCCCTTTGGAAAATTCCTCTTTCACATACCTTCACCTTAGAAAATCAAATCCAAAGGCGAAATTAGACATCACCCACCCACCTTCCATCCACTTGGAATTTTTCCTATGTGTCGATGAGAGAATATTTGTTAGGGACAAACACGTAGTGTGTGAACGTCTACGCGACACGCTACCATCCCTGATGGATTCCTGCATCTGAAGTTGCCAGAGGCGTTACACACCTGATTAGGGTCGAATTGTAATGTTCCTCTTCAACTAACTGACACCAAAAATGGTAGATTCCTTCTCATCCCACCTTCAAAAACATTCATTCTCACTTCATTTCTTCCTCTAGCAATTCTTTAAACATTCACTTCATCTCTTTTAGCAATTCATTCACACTCTCAAGCAATAATCTAGCATTCCATTATGAGCATTGCAAAAACTTGGAAGCTCCATCAACTCCACATTGCAAGTGTGAGGCAACTTTAGAAGTGTGGGCTGGAGTCTTGTGAGACCTCCCTTCATCATGATTGCAGTGATGGTGACTTTTCCAAGTCCATACCTTGCATTCTCCCTCCATTGGCTAGTGAGCTTTTGGGTGGAGGTGGTAACACTTCACTCCTCTCCTTTGTGATTTGATAGAGTAGCATAGTATTGTTTTGTAGTGTTCATTACTATCTCTTCTTTCCTTTATCACATATTCTACTCTGTTGCTTTTTGGTTGTCTGTGGAGGTGGAAACACCAAAGCGAGGGTTTGACTGAGGCATAACCCTATATAGCCCCCACAAATTTCCCCTTCTTATTTGTGTGTAGGTGAACGTGTGCATAGAACTAGCTGGAAAACTAGTGCTTTTGTGAGATCATCTTCATCACCCTAGCTTTCATTTATTTGATTTATTATCTCTCTACTTTTTGTACTTTCTTATTCTATTTTTCCTGTCACAACCAACTAGATAGGCCATTAGTAGGTTTTTTGGTAGTTTTTACTATACTTGGTATTTTTTGGCCGTATGGATGCTAGTGCACTAGAGAGACACTAGTGTATTGTGTTGTCATCCTAGAACTATGTTTCCATCCTCAAACAAAGAGATATTTGAAGTGTAGTACCGACTCCAAAAATTAGCTCACCTAGCCTAAACCTAAAATTTGGGCCTGAAGAGTGAAAAAAGTACTACATAGTGCTCTTCATTCTTGATTGCCATCCTTTTAGAGTGAGGTAAGTTAGGGAAACCCTCTACTCTTGGCTCTTTGTGACCTAGAACCTTGATGTGGTTGGTCCCCATCTCTTACACTAAGTTTTCTTCATCTCTCTTGATATAACATTTTCTTCCAAACTCTCTAAAATACTTGACAGTAGGAGTCCTTCCATACCATAGCTCATAGGGAGTCTTTGTGTCATTAGCTTTTGCTTGAAATTTGTTAAATATGTAAACAACAGTATGAATTTCTTCTCTCTAGTAGACTTCTAGAAGATTTTCTTCTTTCATCATAGTCCTAGATGCTTCTTGAATCATCTAGTTTTTCCTTTCAACCACACCATTCTACTGAGGAGTTCTAGGGGAAAACAAGTGCATCTTTATTCCATGAACTTCATAAAACATGTTAAAATAATTGGAGGTGAATTCATCACCTCTTTCACACCTTAAACATTTGATTTTCATATTCATTTCATTCTCAACTATAGCTTTAAATGCCTTGAATTTATCTAATGCATCATATTTCTCTCTAAGAAAAGTAACCCATGTCATTCTAGAGTAATCATCAATCAAAAGCATAAAATACCTATCACCATGAAGACTTCTCACCCTTGTAGGAACACATAGATCTGTATGAATTAATTCTAGTAGTCCAGTAGAAGATTGTTCCTTTCCTTTGAAACTACTCCTTGTTTTCCAAACTGACAATCTTTGGAAACATCATTGATAGGATTTGTGATTCTTGGTAAATCTCTCACTGCATGAACTGAATTGATTCTCACTAAATTATCAAAATTCATGTGACACATCCTCTAGTGCCATAACCAACTGTCATTAATCAGAGACATAAAGCAATGACCATCAACAACCTTAAGCTGATAGATGTTTCCATCAATCCTTTTTCCAACAACAATCAATGTTTCAGACCCTTTTTTGATCTCACATGTTTTATCCTTAAACACAAGATTATATCCTTTGCTACACATTTTTCCAACTCTCAAAAGATTATGCCTTAAACCCTTAACATAGTAAACATTATTAGTATTATTCTTTCCATCAAAACTGATTAAAACTATTCTAAAAATCTTAGCTCCTAAATCATCTCCAAATTTAACTAATCCACCATCATATTTCTCAAGTTTAACAAACTTACTTTTTTCTCCATTCATGTGATTAGAGCAGCCACTGTCAACAACCTAGTATTTCTTGTCTTCTTTAACATGAAAAGAAGATACCAAAGTGCCTTCAACAACTATATCCTTCTTCTCTAGAATACTTTCCTTCTCACAAATTTTAGAGTTATTAGAACAAGATTCCTCTTTTATAGCCAAGAAATAACATTCATTATCATCAAAATATCCATAATCAAATTCATCATAAAAAATACTAGCATCTTCTTTGACATAGTAAGCTCTTTTAATCATCTTTCCTTTATTCTCCTTACTCTTATTGTATATAATTATTTTGGGACATCTTGAAGCATAATAACCTATTTCACCACAGCTAGAACATTTGAAAGGTAGTTTACCTTTATACTTATTGGTGCCCTTTTTCATTCTTCTTACAAAGTTAGCTTCCACATCATCAAGATCATCTCCTTCTGAATCTTCAATCTTTTTTGATTTTCCAACCTTAAAAGTAGCCTCCACTTTTGTACCATTCTTTAAACCAATCTTTCTCATTTCAAATGAAGTTAGTGTACCAATCAATTGATCTCTAAAATAATATTAAAATTTGCAACTTCCTCAATAGTAGATACCTTTTCACTATATGAATTAGGAAGAGTTTTGAGAACTTTATTTACCACCCTAGGTTCTTTAACTTGTGCACCAAGACCTCTCATAGCACTTAATAGTTCATCAACCCTTTGCATGTAGGTTGAAATTGTTTCATCTTCAGGAATTCGCATAGTCTCAAATTGTTCCTTCAAATTATGCAACTTAGCTTATTTGACCTTAATCATCTCCTTCATAAATACTTTCAAGCTTATCCCAAACTTCTTTAGCAGTCTTAAGATTCATAACTTTAACCAATTTAGAATTTGAAAGACTATTTTTCAAAAATAAATTTTGCTTTAGCATTTACCTCATGTGCCTTGATCTCATCATTTGTGCTAAGACCATTTGCAGGAGAAACATATTGATTCTTTATTTCCTTTTCAATTTCAATTCAATGAGTTGATATATATCCTTCCATATTTGTCTTCCAAAATACATAGTTTGTTCCATCAAATATAGGGCAATCAGTTTTCTTCACTATCTCGGATCTATCTTAAGCAATTAAGCTCTTTTCGAAGGAACCTCACTTTGATACCAATTATTGAATGAACAAGACAACTGAGAGGGGGGGTGAATTAGTTGTAGCAAATTAAAACATCAAAACCCTCAACAGTAATCAAATCCACATGCATTGATTAAATCCTTATTATGTTAGTGTGATTAAACATGAAATGCATATAATAAAAACTAAAATAACAACACCATACATGAGAAAACACTAGATTTACATGGAAAACCCAATGAGGGAAAAGCCACAGTGAGGATTAGCTCACAATATAAGTAATTTCAAAATCAGTACAAGGGCTCACTGCCAAAATAGGACACACTATCCAAAAGGATCACAACTAGGGCTCACTACCACATAAAGAACACAAGAAGACAGACGAGAAATGTTATACATAGAGAAAATTCTCAATGCAATAAGGAGTCCACCATAATTGCTCCAACACTTTCACAATCTTGTATGAAAGATTTCAAACACCTTCAACTCACTACTTTCAAGAATTCAAATACTTGAAATTCACACTGCTATGCTCAAATTCACATCACACACATCACTCACATTGATCTCACATCTATCTTTAATCTTTCTTGATTATCTTTTGTATCTCACAACAATACCACACTTATTTATATCATCCTCAATCTCAAAATCCTTCTCCAAGGTCGACAACTATCTGTTATATTTAAAATTTAAAATTAGGTTGACACCTAAACATTCCCGCTATGCATAGGAATGAAGGAAGCCCATATAAATCCTTAATTAGGACCCAAATATATCCCAACACACCTCAACACGCTTTCACAATCCTTACATGTATTGTTACACAAGGTCGATCAATACTCGTGCTAAACACCGTAAACATTAAGTACACGCTTCCTTAAATCAATCCAAAACTTGCAGACAAAAAAATTCACTTGAACACAATCTAGAATACTCTTTGAATCACTTGAGATCCATCAAACACTTTATCCAAGCTTCCATCATATAAATACTTCAACCTAGAACATCTGGTAAACCTTATTCGCACACTGACACATGAAACATAGACTGTACTATACCAAATCAAGTGAAACCTTGAATTATAAAAGATACAAACATTAGAAGCTTCCCAAATCCACACAACTTGAATCTAAACTGTGGAGAAACACAAAGCGAATACATTTCTCCCAGGCCACATAAAACATCACTAAAAAATTGGTTCACACTAGTGAAAATATCTCTCTGTACAATGATCCAAAAACCCAAATTATGAATATAGCAACCTCTAACAACCTTGAACAACATATCAGATCCACACAGGCATAGCATTAACATAGAAGAAATGAATAGCACATCCTAGAGCACATTCTAAACACTTGCACAACACTATTTAAATTTTTATCAAATTTTCTCAAAAGCACTTGGAAACCAAGTACCAAAGAAATCATCTCACTTCATTCCAACTCATCTTCAAACACTACAACAAAAAATATAGCTCCATGTACTTACAAAACTATTGGTGTAATTAAATATCTTGTACCTTGTCCTAGGTCATAATTACACCTTAGTTAAGTTTACTTAGGGACCACATAGGAGGTTGTTGGAGAATTTCCACTTTTGGTGGACTTGACATGTCATCACCTCATCATTTCCACTTTTTGTGGACACATCATGTGATTATCTCTCCATCTTTGGTGGAGTGATAAGTTTTCCTAGTTATCTCATGTCATAAGATTCTGACACTTGTCATAATCTTATTCCTTTCTATGTTCTCACTTTGGCTATATATCCAAGGGGTCTCTATCATTTGTAATCAATCATAATCAGTCATATCATATTAATGACATTGAATACAGTTTATTCTTGTCATATCATTTCTCTCTTTCTTGTGCTTTCCATTTGGTCAATAGATCTTGGGTGGCAGCCATAGCCAATTCTAACATGGTATCAGAGCGTGTTTGGAGCAATTGAAGAGTCTTTTTCTGAAGAGAGATTCCAGATCTGAGGAGGTTCCGTTCGTGGCTCTTTGTTGCAAGTTCAAATCCGAGCTTGCTAGTGCAAATCTGAGCTCACCATTGCGTTTGAAAGGTTCGAGATAGTCGATTTTTCCTTTTGTTTCGTCCAAATCGGACATACGAGGCCAAATCTATGAGGGTTTGAAGCTGAAGAGTGGTTGCCAGATCCAGAAGGTAGCTGCAATTTTGGAGCATTTTGGGTCAAATCCGACCTTGCCATCGCGTCCAGAAGAGCCAAAAACCCTAAGATTGACTGTCAATTCATCCAATTCGGAGCAGTTGTCCGGTGAGGCAAAATATTTTTGCCCGAAGAGCCGTACGGCCCCCGAGGTCGTCATTATTGCTCGTACGATTTAAAAAAAAAAAAAAAATTATATTGTCTCTGAATAAAATTTTCAAATATTTTATAAAAATATTTCACAGATTTATTTTACAATTGTAAAAGTTTTGATTTAATAAATCAAAAAATCAAAAAGTTTTTTTTTTTTTTTAAAAAAGAAAAAGCGGAGTACAGGGTACAGTCTGCAGATTGTACCCTGCCCCCTCACGTGTACCCATAGGCCGCTCACACCCGGCCACGTGGGCACTGGGCTCTCCCACCCGCGGGCCCTCTCCACATCGGCGGCGATAGAAAAAAAAAAGAAAAACTGGCGGTCGCTGCATGCTTTACCAGCGACTTCATCAAATCCGGCCGGCACTCAAACTTTCGACGGGTCAATAGTCCTCCACCGGCGAAAATAAAAAATCCGGCGAATGAAAATGCACGGGCGGCAATAACAAAATATTCCGATTGTTTAGCATATTTCGGCTATATCATGAATATTCCGGCAGTGAACGGCGACGGTGACGGGCTCCAAACTGTCAAATTTAAAACCATGTTTTGCTTGCATCAGCACATGTCAGTAGCTTCTTGAAATTTTTGCCCCCCTCACGGTTTGCATTTTGATTTTCATAGGCAAACTTTGAAGGCTAATATCTCAATCATTTTAAGTCCTTTTTTCAAGCAATTTTTTTTTATTTGGGCTAGAATTTCGTGCTCTGCACACTGGTACAATCAGTTTTTGGTTTTGGTGCTTGGATTTTCCAGAATTTTCAGATTCTCACAGGTGTTGTTGCTTCATCCTCATTTTGGGAACTTCGGGAGCTCATATCTTGCTCCTATGGTAACATTTTTGGGTGCAATTTTTTTTGAAAGTGCATGATTTTTCATGTACTTCTCAGTGGTATGATCAGATTGATCTCATTTTGTACCAAAAATTGTACTTGATACTGTGGCCTATTTTGGCATTTGTAAGCACTAAGATCAAGTCTAGCTTGCTATTTTTGGCATCTAGCAACTGTAAATGCACTAAATATAAAGTGCCAAATCAAATATTGCTTGGGGGGTTTCTTGATTGAGTGATTTGGGGGGTAATCTTGCAGTGATTGTTTGTATTCTTTTGCTTGATTTGTGTTCTTACAATGGAGAGATCTCAAATTGAACCCCTAAATCCACATAATTATGGTACATGGAGAAAATCAGTAACAAACTATGTCATGATGAAAGGTCTAATAGGTCATCTAAAGGACATAATTCAAAAACCTACAGATGCTAAAGAATTGGCAATGTGGGAGATTGATCGTGAGAAAACACTTGGATGCATATGTTCATTAGTCTCATTTGATTTGTAGTTTCATATTGAATCATGTACTACACCTAAAGAGGCATGGGAGACTTTTGAGAAATTGTATGGCAAAACATATAAGATTAGAGGCTATCAGATTGAGAATGATTTGATGAATCTTGATCCTAAAAGTTTTGACCACATCCAAGACTATATCTCCAAAATCAAGCAACTAAGAACACAATTGAAAGAATGCACTATTGAAAAAGAGGATTTACAATTGATTCTGAATGTGTTATCCAAGCTTGGTCCTGAGTATTCGGTATTTGTTTCTGGCTTTCATACCCATTGACTTTCTATGGGAGCATCATATATTGATCCTAAGTTTGATGACTTTGCAAATCTCCTAATCCAAGAGGAAGCTAAGTTAATGAACATGGGTCTAATCAAGTCTTCCAAACCACAAGCATTGGTGGAAAATGAGTCTAAGGTATAGAAAGAATCAGGGAATCTTGATAAGAAAAAAAGAAGAAAAAGAACAAGCCACATAAAGAATCAGAATCCTCATCATCAAAAGGAGAAACATCTAAGAAGGAGAGACCTTTTTGTGCATATTGCAAGAAGGATGGACATGAAGAACACTATTGTTATAAGAAGGATATTGATGAGTTGAAGAATCTTCTCAAAAAGAATCACATTGATTTTCCTTCTAGAATGTCGAATCTTCTTCTCCTTCTACTTCAAAACAGCCTAAAAAGGACAAAGGTCAAGCATCGGATATAAAGGACAAGCTCTTTGTGCTCATTCAAGTCCGGATGGGAGATGGCTTCTAGATTCGGAGCATCTCATCATATGGCATCTTCAGACTATCTTCTCTTCATTTCAGCCTTGTTCTATGTCTCCTATCTTGATGGGAAACAATACATACATGAGTGTAATAGGGAAGGGATCTATTAGCATTGGGGAGAACACTTTTCAGGATGTCTTGTGTGTTCCTCATTTGACAAACAATCTACTTTCCATTTATCAGATTACACATGGTGGAGATGGGAGAACTGTGGAGTTCACTCCTGATTTGGTTATCATTCGTGACTTGGAGACTAGAGATGTCATTGCTACTGGGGTGGTTGATCATTCATCTCGGTTGTATTCCTTTGCCTAGTTTGCTTCTGATGATGATGATGTTCCTTTGATTGTTGATCACAACCATGATTCTGAGGAGACATTTGGATTTTTGAACTTGGGCATACTCACATCAGATCTAGTCCTTGAGCCATGCACTTCATCTCCTCCATCTTCTGTTGTACTTGATGATGCTTGTGTTGCTACAGTTTTGGCTCCTAGTGATTCAGTGCAGCAGGACATGCATAGTCTTCCAGATATGGCTACTTTGGATGATTTCCTAATAGGTATTTCAGACTTGTTCATGGAGTCTGATCTTCTGATTTGGAGGACATCATTGATTGCATTCATCTTCTCTTTGATGAAGATGAACCTTCTTCAGTTGTTGTGAGGGAACACCTTGACCCTCCTGTTCATTCTCTACATGATCATTCTTCATAGATTGGCGTGAGTGTGGATTATTTTGGACAGCATTTGGAGGAGGCTTCTTTGTCTTCAGAGGGGATATCATTGTCTTTGGATTGTGCTCTACATTCTTCTCTACTAGATGTTGGGTTTTCCTCTTCAGCAGTGTGGCCCAGAACACCTGATTGGAGTGGTTCAGCTTTCTACATCGACATGGAGACACTTGAGCATGCTTTAGAGACATCACACATCATCCATCTTGATGATATCCTGCATACATCCTTGGTTTTGTTTCTTCCCAAGGGGAGGAACGTTGTTTGGAAAGATTGGATCATCTTCAGCATTCAATGTCGAGGTTCTACCATTCTTGCAGGAGAGGGGGGGCTACCTTGCTTCTCTTCTACTTCTCTCTTATGGGGGGGTCTTTTTCCTCACATGGGGTTTTTACCTTCTCATTCTTCATTGAGAGCATTTCTGTTTGTATTTCATCTCTCTTTTGAGGTAGAGTTTTGTCCCATGAGGTTTTCTCCCTTTCCTCGCTTGTGAGAGATTGCATTGATTGCATTGTTTGTACATGGGTACCTAACATGGCCTAGTAGCAGAGACCCATCATTGCATCTTTGTGTCATTTGCATAATAATTCGCTACTCCCTAAGTTGCACTTAAGGAGGGGTGTTGGTGTAATTAAATATCTTGTACCTTGTCCTAGGTCATAATTACACCTTAGTTAAGTTTACTTAGGGACCACATAGGAGGTTGTTGGAGAATTTCCACTTTTGGTGGACTTGACATGTCATCACCTCATCATTTCCACCTTTTGTGGACACATCATGTGTTTATCTCTCCATCTTTGGTGGAGTGATAAGTTTTCCTAGTTATCTCATGTCATAAGATTCTGACACTTTTCATAATCTTATTCCTTTCTATGTTCTCGCCTTGGCTATATATCCAAGGAGTCTCTATCATTTGTAATCAATCATAATCAGTCATATCATATTAATGACATTGAATACAGTTTATTCTTGTCATATCATTTCTCTCTTTCTTATGCTTTCCATTTGGTCCATAGATCTTGGGTGGCAGCCATAGCCAATTCTAACAAACACCATCCAACAAAAATTCCTACTGACATCAATTACAACACCTTCATACTTGAAACAAAGAGACACCTAAGTTGACATAGATTTCAAGGTTTCTTTAGATCTTGAGTTAAACATGAACATTTCTATAGTGCTTATAGATTATCTAAAAAAAATCTTGGTCCTTTACTGACATGCCTAGCTTAGACCCATCTTTGGTTATCCATCACCTTATATTAAACCCTAATGCTAAACCAATTCATTAGAAGCTAAGAAAAATGCATCCTAAAGTGGCCCTTTTAGTCAAAGAAGAACTTTAGAATTGCTAGATGTTGGATTCATTCAATATATTAAGTATCCAAATTGGGCTTCTCATATATTACCTATAACCAAGCCAACCAAAGGAATCAAGGTATTTATATATTTTAGGGATATCAATAAGGCTTTCTCCAAAGATGATTTTCCACTTCCAAATATTGATAGGATTATACATTTGACAGTTGCTCATGAGATGTCTCTTATGGATCACTTTTTAGGGATAACCAAATCCAAATAGCACCTAATGATCAACACAAGACAACTTTTATCACCCAATGGGGTACATTCTATTATATTCAAGTCATGCCATTTGGTCTAAAAAATGTTGGTGCCATTTATCAAAGCGCCATGATTGCCATATTCCATGATATGCTACATGATATTGATGATGATTATGTGGATGACATCCTATGAAATTAAAAATCCAAATAAAATCACCTAATCATCTTGCATCATATCTTTTAGAGGCTCAAAGAGTATAAAGTCAGATTAAATCCCAAGAAATGTGTTTTTGGAGTCACATCAGGAAATCTCCTCAAGTTCATTATTTCTAGATGTGGAATGGAGGTAGATCCAACTAAAGTAAAAAAAATAGAAATGAAACCTCCTAGGAACCTCACATATCTACACAATCTACAAGGGAAAATCCAAGCTATCAGATGATTCATGACCTAATTAGTAGATAAATTTCATCCATTTTCACATTTAATTTGAAAGAATGTCAGCTTTGAGTGGGATGAGTCATGCCAAACAATATTTGATCAGATAAAATAATACATGTCTAATCCTCTAGGTTTAGTGGCGCACACTCCAAATAGGCATTTGTTGTTATACATATTAGTCATACAACATGCCTTATGTGCCCTTTTAGCTCAACATAATGATCATGGGGGAGAGAATGTCATCTATTACCTTAGTAGAACATTGGTTGGATGTGAAATCAATTACTCATCCATGGAGAAAGCTTGCCTTCCAATAGTGTTTTTCATACAAAAAAAATTTCATTACATGATTAATGCTACTACTCATTTGATTTCTTAATTGACCCATTGAAATATTTGTTGTCCAAAGCAACCCTTTAGTCGAATGGAAAAGTGGGTCATGATCCTTACTGGGTTTGATATTGATTATGTCAACCAAAAGGCAATCAAAAGTCAAATTATAGCAGATCAATTAATAAAGGCTCTCATTCAAGACTTTCAACCTTTGAACATAGAATTTCTAGATGAATCCATCCTTCAAATTAAGGAATCCAAGCTATATACATTATAATTTGATGGATCATTACATCACATGGATCAAGTGTCGATATCGTTTTTTATCACCCACCAAGGTGATTTCATTCCTAAAGCATTTTGTATTACTTTTCCTTGCACAAACATCATAGTAAAATATGAGGAATTGTTATCTGGTCTAAAAATAATAGTTCAATGGCACAATGAACACTTTCAGGTCTTTAGAGATTCACAATAGGTAGTTAATCAAGTCAATGACTAGTTCCTTACTAAGGATGACAAAATTGTGCCCTATAAATTCATGGTTGATAGTTTCAAGCAATATTTCTTGGATATATCTTGAGCAAGTTCCTCGTATCAATAATAAATAATTGATGCAATGGCCACCATCAAATCTCTTCTAGATATGCCTGATGAAGCTCATGCTCGTATCATTTCCTTGTAGAGAACCTCTTATATTATATACTTATGATCTTCCAAATTCTAGTATGATATGTGATGTTGTTGGTCCCAATACTCCTTGGTACAGTGACATTCTTTCCTATCTCCAAAACCAAACTCTACCATCAGACATATCATCCACCAAACATAAATCCATTATCCAAGACACATCTTGTTTTACCATACTTGGTGGAAAAATCTATCATAGGGTTATGATGACACTTTTCTTAGATGTCTCAACTCAAATGAGGCTAACCTTGCACTTCAGGAAGTCCATAACAATATTTTTGGTTCTAATACAAATTTTATGATCCTAGCCAAGAGCCTCCTTCACATAAGATATTATTGACCTACCATGGAATCTAATTCTTTTCAATATGTAAATAAATTTATTTCTTGTAAAAAAAATGGGGACCTTATTCATGAACCCTCATAAGCCCTCCAACCTATTACTGCTCCATGGACCTCCTCTGCATATGGTCTCAATCTCATTGGAAAGATTAATTGCACTTCCTCTAGTGGTTAAAATTTTATTATTACCACTACCAAATATTTCACTAAGTGGGTCAAAGAAATTCGACTCACTTTCACTTCCAACATCCAAATTTCAAAATTAATCCTTATCATCTCATTTATCATTTTAGCGTACCATCCACCATTATGATATACAATAAAAAATAATTTAAAAACCGTAAATTCCAATCCTTATGTGAGAAATTTCATATTAAGAACAAATGGTCCACCCCCTTATTACCCACTTGAGGCAACAATGAAGTTTAAGCTTCTAATAAAACCATCATAATTTTTTTCAAGAAAATCATCAATGATGTTGGTCATGACTAGCACCTTTAGGTTAATTTTTCCCTTTGGGCCTACTACACTTCCATTTGTACTCCCACTAGTGCCACTCCATATTCAATTGTCTATGGTGTTGAAGTAATCTTTCCAATAGAGGTGGAGCTCCCCCCCTGTGTGTTTCTTTGTGTAACCTCATCTCACAAGAGGATTATTGAACATCATGCTTACATGAGCTAGAAATTCTTGAGGAACACTGTCTCCTTGCTCTTAATAGGTCGTATCAAAATTGATTGTTTGCATGGCTATAACAAACACCTCTACACTAGAGATTTTGAGATTGGAGACCTTATCCTTAAGGAAAACCAAAATAACACCACCAAAGATAAGGAGAAGAAAGGGAAATTTGAGCCAAATTGGTTGGGTCCATATGTCATTACTACCAAGTTTGGATCTGGAGCCTACAAGTTATCCACTCCTAAAGGCTATGAGCTAGATGAACCTATTAACATTTTCCATCTCGAGAAATTTTGTGCTTAATCCATTTAGCACCAGTCCTCCAAAAAATATAAATAAAATAACCTTAAAAATAGTAAAGAAAATTAATTTGTCCACTAGTGAAAACCATTCCTTGTCGCGCCTTGGGAAGGTACCATAATGGAAACCTGGTAAATAGGCATCATGTGTAGTATGAAAACACTCTAGTCTATAAATATATATCCTTCCTTATTATTACCACCATTAATATTTTATTAATCTCATTATATCCTTTACATTATATTGTTTGCTTAAGTTCCTTACCCATCCATCATATTCCATACATTTTCATTATCCCCTATGTATACATTACCTACTCATGTTATTCTCATTTTTCATATTTCTTAAAATTACCAACATTTCCACACATTTTTATCCCTCAAACCCTCCCCATCCACCCATTTTCCTTCCCCATCATTTCATTCCATACCATTTCCTTGATTTTGTGCTAAATGGGGGTATCCCCTTGCTGAAATTTCTTAGGGAATGGTCCACATGTATATATCCACTGGGGTATGAAATTTTCATCACCATTTATCATCACATTGATTCAAGATCTAATCCTTGTTTAGAATCTACCCATTCAGCCTCCATCCCCCATCCATCCCATCCACCCATGGCTTCAACACTTCATTGGATACCAACTCATGTTTTTTACATGCTTTTGATTGATTTCTTGCTTGTTTTTGTCTTTTTTTGTGTCATTTCGTGTCTATTACTTTTAATTTTTCATCTTTATTTTAGAATTTTTTCTTATTTATTGCATCTAGTCCTAGTGTTCCATATCTCACACCATCCCAGCCGCCTTCATCATTCATATCATGGTGTGCATATGATAACGTGTTCCTTGGATCATTACACTATTTGCAATGTATTTTATTTTCTTTGTATTTCATTTTCAATTTATGTTTTTTGTTTCTTCTAGTCTTAGTGCTCCACCAATCTCACCATCATGATCACCCTCATCCTTTATATGATTTCATTTCAAAAAAAATGTGTCTATTGGATTACTATTATATTTGTGACTTCTTTGTTTGTGTGTTAGTCCATATGCACATGACAAATCATCATCATGATCCCTTTTATCATGGTGTATAACACTAAGTGCTAAAAATAAATAAAGGTTGCTCTTTGCATGCAAAGTTACTATGACATGTATTCTTCATCCATTACATCCTTTCTCGTTATCTCATCCATTTATCTATAATCCTAGTCATGTGTCATCTATTTTTATTATATCCTCATGAGATTTCATCATGCAACATGTGCATTCATGCAATCAAGTTCACTCATCTTAGCATTATTAATTAACATGCCCAATCCTTAGTCCATCATCAATCCTATATTAATGGTATGTACATCATCCTAATATTATTTCTCTCAAGTAATTATTTAATCCTTTATGACACATATTTCTATCACCCTTTATCTTTTCAAGATACCTATTGAGTTTCATTTCACCGAACAATTCTTTTGAGGGGGCATCACTTCGATCATCATCATCCCTAAGCAATGGGGGTAACTTTCCACCATAGTTTCACTTCACCCCATCATACTTTGTATCTCATCTTTGACACAATGCCACAACCACAACATTGTATCAAAGAGGGAGAGAATGTAGACACCTAAAATATTCCCAATTCATTCCATCACCTAGTTCTAATCAATCAATATCATCACTTAGGACATGTCCTCTTTACCTAAAGTCCATCACTTAATTAAATAATAATATTATTTAATTAACCACCTTTTTCCATCTCCTCACAATAAATTAATAAATTATTAAATATTTCACCTATTATTCATCTCACACATATGGCAATTTTTTTTAAATAAATATTATTATTTAATTAGACATATATTCCCTCAACACATTCCAAGAATAATGGGCACCGTATAACACTTGTCCTTATGGTCCCATTATTCTCTCAACACATTCCAAGAATAAATGATACCTAAGAACACTTGTTGTTGTGGTCCCTTTATTCTCTCAACACAACCCAAAGTTATAGCCTTCTTAGGTGCACATGTCCCAAATTTTCCTCAAGCTCACAACTACTTACTAAATTTGGTAAGTTAATCCTAGGAATTCACAATTCAACCACCTTCATCTCCACTCTCCATCTTCTCCTTTATTCTAGGTATTTCATCTCAACATTTCTCCACCCTTGATCTTACAATAAAATATTCACCATGATCCATTCCCCTTACCAAAAGCATATAAATTTAGGTAATCTCACATCCAAAATCCATTATCACTTATGCTAGGTATATGCTATCAAACTAGTAATATTCAAGAAAGGATCATCCACATCCTAAATTAATTAAAGAAAATAAAGTCACAATAAAGGTTATGGTTAAATTTAAATTTTATTTCAATGTTATTGCTTTGTTTTGATCTCTTTTGTGAGCTTTATCTAGAGGTTTTGTTTGATTTGGATGGAAATTTACATACTAGTTTTCTTTCATTTCAATTTGAAATCTTGACATTGCAAGCACTAGTGATAGGTATTTATAAAATTAAGATACATGACCCATTAAGTGAAGCTCTAAGTTCCTATATATACTTTAATGGACTCCTTAAGATCCTTGTGTAAGTCAACCTAAGCATAGGCCTTTTCAAAGTGAAAGATAAAAATAAATGTTACTTCTCAACATGAACTGCTTTCCCTAAAGAGGCCACTATATAGGCTAATAAGGGCTAAAGTGGTAATGGAATATTGGGTAATTTTACCTAGACCAAGGAAAGAAGAGAAAATTCCTTGGAAATGTGATGCATAGCAGGGATGATTTTATAAAAAAAAAACACAATTCACTCAATTTGAAACAATCTTTTCACCTTTAAGACCCTAACTTGGTGGCTTTTCATAATTTCTTCATTTTTGTCTTGTAGCATTCCAAACAGTGTTTTTTGACCATAAATTTCAAAAAAAATTGAAAACCCATAAAACCAAGCTTGTTTTAGATACCCATTAGGATCTTCAAAAGCACATCTCAAAATATCACAAGGTTTCTTTCGAACATATCCCTCAAATATTTGCTGCTATGCTTGCACAAAGCCCAATTAGATCACTTTTACAAAGCAAATACCATGAAATATTTTCCCAATCAAAAAACTTTATTCCCTGACCTCAACCAGGTTACAAATGCTCTGAATCAACAAATTTTATTAGAGGAATACCCACAAATTCATCCAAACCACAAAACCCTCACTTAGGCCTGTTTAGGCTTGTCATGCAGGGGTTTATTGAAACTACCAACTACAAGCCTCCAATATACAAACCAACACTTAAAAAAACCAAATAGGACTTGAAAATTCTATTCCAACCTTTACAAATCACTTCCCAAGAGTTTTCTAACCAATCCTAACCTCTATGCCTCAAAATTGCTCCAAAAACTAATGTTTCTAGACTAGGGCATCACCATATTTGTCCAAAACCCTCATCCCTACTCATTACAACTCAAAACACATGAAAAAAAACCTATCTAACACCATTCCACCAATTTGTAGAGGTTTCCATTGGTGGAATGGTCAATTATGCCATTATCTTGCTCTTAAACCCTCAAAATAGGGTTTTCAACTCGTCTTTAGTATTTTGGCTCTAAAATTATCCTAACCTAATGAAATCACTCCAAACCAAAACTAAAATGAAGTTAACTCATAGTTATATATATATATATAATCCAATGAACTTTAGATAAAAAGCAATCAGTATACAGCCATATAGTAGCATGTAGCAACAAATTTACTAGAAAACACACAAAAAATTGAAGGTTTCTTATTGATTTCAACAAAAATCAGCTCTAGAACCTTTCTTTGACCAATACATATTGTATATGAACCTTACACACCAAAAACCAACTAACCCAACTGACCCTAACAGCCTTTTGAACTACTTGACCGTTGGACTTCCATTTTTTATTTATTTTTGCATTCTTGCACATGACAACATTTACAAAATGAACCCCATATAAATCTAGGTACATTTAAAATGGTATATTATGACCTTATTACATCACACTTAGAATTTAAACATCTAAAACAAAACATAAAACCTTATTTACAAAAATTGACATGGTGCCCCTGCACCATACACCTGGACAAAAAAAAAAAATCAAGTCCCTTGAGGACTGTATTGCAATAAATCATGTTTGATCACTTCATGTCTTTGATCTCCAAATGTCCTTCCATTTGGTAACCCTTTCCACTAAACCAAGTATTGCAGATTAGTATCATTCTTTGCACTATTGAAAATTTTGCCACCTAGACATTGCTCCAACTTTGTAACCCAACTTGATGGATGTTGTTTGACCTTCTCCTCATTTGGAATTGATGTTAATCTTGATTGAGCACCTGAAAACATACCTCTATCATATTTACCATGAACTATCTTCTTCCTTACCTTTGCTTCATGCTTGAGTTTACCCACATATCCCTGTAATTCACCTTTGATCTCTTCACCATTTCCTTTTATCTCTTCCATCTACTGTGGTGCATCTACATTTGTTGTTTCATCAGACCTATGAGCCTCTTCCATAACATGGATGAATTGGCCAATATCTCCTTTTGAAACCAAGGAGTGAAATGCCTCTTTTACCTTCCTAGCAACATACTCTTCAAACTCATCTTGAATCTTCAAGATCAATTCATCCTTGACCTTCTCCATATCTATTTTTGTCCTTAACTCAATATAATTTCCTTCCAAGTTCATTTCACTCTTCAAGTCTACTATTTTGATACCTTCAAATGTAGGAGTGGCTGCAAAATTGTCATGTTTTTCTTCCTCAAGATTTATAAACTCTTTCTTACCTAACATTATCACCTTGGATGCCTTACCTTATCCTTTATCATCCTCTACCAATGGAGTCAAAGTAAAAGAGATGCCATCTTTCACAATCTCATAAGTAATGTTTCTACCATCATATTTTGCATGTCTATCAAACTGCCACGATATCCCTAGCAACAACTAGCACACATCCATAGGAAGAAAATCACAAAGAATTTTTCCTTATATCCACCAATATTAAACTCAACCCAACCTTTCTCATTCACCAAAAAAGATTGATTCTCATTAAGCCAAGACACTTTATAAGGTGTTTCATGAGGTATCTTTTCCAACTTAAGTTTATCAACCTTTTCTATGGACACCATGTTATCTGTGCTTCCAGAGTCTATTACTACTTTACATACCTTTCCTTTGCACTTGCAAGTGGTCTTGAAAAGGGTTCTATGGGTTAGCTCCTTCTCCTTGGATGCTTTGAGGAGTGTGCTTTTTGTAATGTCTAGAAAGTGCACAAGACAAGATTAGAGCAAACATACAATATAAATCTAAATGCAATCTAATACTAAGCAACAAAGAACAAAGGAAAGTCAAAAACGTAATTAAAACTTGAAAAATCTCACCAAATTTGTATGTATTTCCATTATTCATCTCGATTTCCCTTCTCCATTTTGCTGTTGTAGTATAATTTCCCTCAGATTTTCAAAGTTCGTGCAAGTATAGCCTAAGATAGTGATTTAGCAAAACATCGAAGATTCAAGATAAGTGTTCTCAAAAGTCATAAGATTTTGTGAGAGATTGGAATGATGAAGTCTAGATCAATTTATAGAAAATTGATTATTTGAACGACAGGTCAGGATTGAAAGATCAACGGACGGTTGAGATTGACTGATTAGTCATGCATTTTGATAATAGTTAGTAATGACACGAGTGATACAAATTAGAAATAGAATTAAAGATTAAATAAATGATTTAATCTTCAAGTTTGGTATTTGAAAACAGAAGAATTATCTTTGCATGACAAAGATGAAGATGGATTAAAGCAACTTATGTTCGAATGCATGCATAAGGTATAATTAATTAAATAGGAATATTTAATTAATCCACATGTACACGCAAATGAGTTAAAACTGGACGATTGAATGATTTGACGAAGAGATTACTCGAGAACGCCACTCAGACATTAAATCTTGAGTTAACTAAGCGATTTGAATAGATCTTTGAGTTGAGTAAAAGTGAATACTTAGATAACCCACACAATTATCTAAATATAGAGGAATGCGTTAAAATAGAATTCATGAATTAAATAATTCATTTAATTCAAGATTTGATATTTGAAGAATAATTAAATAAATAGATTTATTTAATTAAGTGATGAAGGGATTTAAATGAATAATTAAATAAATAAAGAATTTATTTAATTATAGTTGAAGTATGATAGAGTCAATTCAATAAGAATTTATTTAATTTGACAAGAAGGATAAGGTTAATTAGTAACATAATTAAATAAAAAGTGTTTATTTAATTAATTAAATAGAATAAAGAAAAGTGTGAATTAATTAAATAATTAAGATTATTTAATTAATAGAGAAAAATGAAGACTATAGAGAGTAATTAAATAATTAACATTATTTAATCATGACCATGAAGAATATGAATTATGAAGAATATTGAAGTCGCAGGCTTAGACTAAATTTTGGTGTCTACATTTGCCCCTCTTTGATACAATGCCATTTTGGCGTTGTGTCAAAGAAAATTGATATGAAATATGCCCTAGTAATGCCCTGATATGAAATATGCCCTAGTAATGCCCTAGTGTAAAACAGGTAAAGGTATGCCCCCTCGCGAGAATTGACAAATTTTTGAAAAAGTTCAAAAAAATTTGGAAATGATCCTGATTAGTCCATTGGATAGTCAGAAATGTAGTGGAGTTGACAGAATTGAGTTTGGAAATGTTAGGGACGGGTACGGGTTGATCGAAATGGGAAGTTAAAAAAGCCAGTAGGAAAGAATGCCACCAAAACCCTAGGTATATATAGAAATTGGGGTAAAAACCAATTCATTTTCACCCTCCTAGCTTTGAAAATTGCACTCACAGCGACGATGTCCCCTGTTTCGAACACCCATCATTGAGCTTATAGGATCCGGACCTTCCAAAGGCCAGCTGACGCGGACCCCCCGTTATGTACCTCAAACTTGAATTTGAAATTTTCCATTTGTGCATAATTTTATGCATTTAATTCAAAATTTATGTATGCATCATTTTAATAAAACGCCGCATCTAACTACGCGAAAGATGCATCTGTATGCGAAAGAACGCATTTGCAAATTCACGTTCAATGCTTAGCATAGGTTTGTTGCAATTCGATGCATTTGTAGATTAATGAACCACATTTGATAATATGCATCGCATGTGCATGTAGAATAGCCGCATTTGTTTATTATGCAACGCATTTGAATTTCCTTTGACGCATTCAATTTTATTTCAATGCATATGTTATAGTGCATTGCCTATGTGATACAGGTAACCGCATGTGAAAAAGAATGACGCATGTGTCTAATGAAATGACACATTTGTATTTTATGCACCGCATATGTGAAATAACGACGCATGTGAAAAATAATGACGCATTTGCAAAACAACGACGCATTTGAATAGCAGTTAGTTATAGCTAGTTTGCATTAGAATAGATGTTTGAGGCTAACATGAGGCATGTATAATGCCATTGCAGGTCATGTTGGATATAGTATATACATGAGAGTCGAGACCGATGACTTTTTAGTTTAGGGACAGCTTGCAGAGTGCAGAGCGTCGTTTCCTATGGCACCTTGGTCTTCTTCATGTTACAGACATGCCCTAGATTTGGGCGAATCAGGGTTTATTGACAACTCTATGCAAGCGGTGGCACTCAGAGACATCCTCGTTTCACTTGCCGACTAGAGAGGCCACTGTTACATTGGAGGATGTATACATGATACTCAAACTTCCCATTAGAGGCACATAAGTGAGGTATGATACCCAGAGGGGTGCGGCCGAGATGTGCAGATACTATCTGCACACAGACATCAGACAATTAGGGTTCGACCACTATGAGATTAGGTGGCGTGTGTTAGCTCAGAGGTATAGGCAACTAGACTGTTTAGTATGTACCTTGATAGGTGGTATAGTGCTTCCTAACCGTTGAGGTCATGGTTTTCCCATGGGGTGGGGGGAGATGTTAGTATGGATGTTAGAGAGACGAGAGGTATATGCATGGGGTCCCTATCTCCTTGGGATGTTGTACTTTCATTTACATGATATTGCCTACCAAGAGGCATAGCCTATGAGTTGTGGTACCACGCTCCTAATGGTATGGGTGTGGGAATACATCGCTATTTTCCAGCCACCAGTGATAGTTGACCTTCCACACGGAGCCCCTTATGCCTTCCACTATGCGGGGGAGAACACGCAGCATCACATAGGAGATATAGGTTATTTTAGGCATGCCATAGACACGATTGTGTAGTTTACATGGAGACCATACTTGGGCTGTGCAGATTGGTCAGACGAGGATGAGCATTTTTTGTTTTTCCAACAGGTACAGTTCTTGATTGGGCAGATAGTGTCACATGTCCACAGTATAGAGCATCATTTTCCAGATCGTGTCCTGCGACAGTTTGGAGAGGTATAAGATGTGCTGAGAGGACAGGCTAAGTTCACGAGGTCATCGCGAGAGATCCCTTTATGGGGTCCAGAGATTCTAGTGGCCACAACTGAGGTAGACATTGATGCACTATAGGAAGTTCCATGGGGATGGAGGGATGGTCCAGCAGACCCAGGGACCACAGAGGAGTACGATCAGTGGTGGGCACTACACAGATCAATTCCGTTGACAAATCCAGAGCAACCAGCGCCGGTAGAGCGGCGAGGGACATGTCTACAAGGTAGGTGTGTTAGAGGTAGAGGTCGGGGAGATGGAGGAGGCCATGGTGATGGAGGAGATGATGGCCGAGGTGGACGACAAGGGGGCATGAGAGGGAGATGTAGATGGAGGGGACGAGGGCCACCATTGTCACCGATCCATGAGGAGGGACAAGGGGATGAGGATGTGGCCATACTAGACATTGGAGAGAGGAGGGGAGGAGGTGGATGTTGTGATAGGCGAAGAGGAGGAGAAGCCCACAGAGGAGGCCATTCTAGATATCCTGGCAGAGGAGGAGGCAGACAGAGAGGAGGTAGGCAGAGAGGAAGTAGAGATTGATGCCTTGGGCTTGTTGGGTGCCTACTAGGAGGATGATGATCATGAGAGAGAGATTCATGATTAGATTTTAGAGGAGTTGGATGAGGAGGAGTATGGGGTAGCGAGGGCTAGATAGGATGACACAGGGGCAGTGGATCCTAACTCAGCCACATTGCGTGCATAGGTGGCATCCTTGGAGGAGCAGATGAGAGTACTTATGTTTGAGAGGGATGTGTATCAGATGGAGAGGGACAAAGCGGTGATTGATAGGGATGAAGCCATAGCTCGGAGACAGGAGATTGAGCAGAGATTTACAGAGCTCTGAGCCTTGTGTACTAGACCATTAGTTTCCTTTTCCAGAGAGTTAGTCAAAGCTGGGGAGAGAGAGACATATTACCGTGATTTATATGAGGTAGAGGTTCCTCCAGAGAGATGGGCTCCCAGCTTCTCACAGGCACGTAGCAGTAGGTCACAAACCAGGACCCACACTAAGACAGTTAGTACAGAGGGTGTGGAGCAGCCACGCAAAGCAGGTTCGTATGACAGGCCTCACTCAACACATAGGTCATCGTGTTCCCTACATCATTCATCTGCACAATCCAGCCATGATAGCAGTGGTAGTTCAGGATAGGGGCACTTCTTGATATGTATCATGACATTGTATTATGATTCTATAGCCTACAGGATTCCATGTATTATTGATACATTATGACATTGTGATGTGACACAGTTGAGCGATATATATATATATATGATTTTGGCAGTGATTCTCATGATATGCATTTCTATTTAATGATTATGCAATCGTTCATTTATACATGTGATGGTTATATGATATGCTGATGTGATGGATGATCATATTTATTTGATGATGTTTATGCAACTAATGAGATAATGTTGATTCTATATGATGTATGCAATTTCTGATTATGAGATGTAATATGATGTTATATGTACAATGCATACTACATGTGATGCTATACAAATGTAATGTGATGCATGTATTTACATTTGTGATGTATATGGAGTGCTTATGATATGTATTGTGTGATGATGAATGTCCTAATGCCATGATGTCCTAAATATGATAAATGCCTATATGTATGTATTTTTATAACATGTATGTGTATGCAGGATGATGTTTATTGTTGTGTGTCACAGGACTCTATCATAATGCAAGAAAGAAGAATTGTTAGTGCGGAGAGAAAGATTGAGAAATAATAAAAGAAATGAGATAGATGTTAGTATTAGAAATATTCGATGTTTCACTATATCACAAAAGGTATTGCATTTTATCATAATTGGGCGGGACTAATACAAATGGAGACAAACACCATGATATGACATAGATCAAGGTTCGCAAGGTCATCCACTTGCAAACAACAGATAGTCGCAGACAAGGATTGTCATTAACTCATACTAAGGGCACAAGTTGTCCCAGTCTTTTTGTCAGGACAAACCACAAACAACAATTAAAATAAAATATGGGTCATGAGACGTCATCTCTCCTCTAAATCCTTCATGGGACATCCTTGAGGAAACTAGTAACATGACTCAAAATCCAATTTAAAAGACAATTGACAGACAACAGTCAAAGAAAATAGAATTTTGATACATCTTTGCTTCTCTATATCCATCATGGGACATCCTTGAGAAAGCTAGTAACATAATTCCTAGTCATCAATTCATGATAAATGATAAGATAAATAAGCCATAAAGTCAAAAATCCAATAAAATATTTGCCAAAACTTGATCTTGTTTGTTTGATTTGTTTTGATTAATAAAAGGATTGATTGATAGAGCCTGATGTGAGGAGATACACATACCAGATAAGACTGTGAGTTTGATTTCAATGTTATGACTGTTTGTATAAGGCATGACAAAGCCTGGTTTCAAAATACATGTATCGTATAAGACATTGAGTCAGATAGCATTGATGTGATAACCTGTGTAAGGCTATGTTTGATTGTTTGACCTTGTCGATTATGCAGGAAGGAATCATCCTGTATAAGACATAGATTGTTTTATTGATATCAATATTCAGGAAGGACTCATCCTGAACAAGATACAAGTTGATTGCTATGATGATGTCTATTTGCAGGAAGGACACATCCTGCAGCAGACATTAGTTGATCTATTTTGATTGTTTCGTTTGGAAAGTTGTTTGATTTGACTTAGAGACATTGCTGACTTGTTCACCAGATGGATGCATGACTTGATATGACGTGTTGACAAATGGACTGTGCGTGATGAAAAACCCTAAAGGACTGACCTAGTGTGGTCTCAGGGGCTCATCGATTGATGGCCTTGCCTACATTATAGACGCAGAGACCTCGTAGTTCGACTTGAATTTGACTGACAAGACTGACTACAAATAGAAGATGTGTGTGAAAGTGAATGTGGTGAACCCTAATGGATTGACCTAGTGCAGCCTCGGGGGCTCATTGATTGATGGCCTTTCCTACGTTATACACGTAGAGACCTTGTAGTTCAACACGGCCAATGACCTTGTCATATAGACATATGGATTGAATCATGATTTTATATAGACAAACCTAAACGGACTATCCTAATGCCTCGGGGGCACATCGGCAGATGGCCTTGCCTATGTCCAGTCACAGAGGCAACGTAGTTCGACAAACGACAAAGACTGACAAGTGTGACTGACTTTGACTCTATTTTTGGATTTTTGAAAGGTTTTGATTTTTTTTTGTCTTTTTGAAGTTTTCTGATATTTTTGTGTTTTCTCAAGTCATTTTGTGATGTTTTTGGATTTTCTATGGTTTTATGTCTTCAACACAGCCAATGTAAGAACCAATATGACACACATCAAGTGTTTTCCCCAAGTCGAGTATAAGACCAATTGATTATGAATAGGGTAAAATGGGGGATATGAAATGCACTCGATGTCAATCATTCTAGGTTATGGGAAAGACTACTAATTATTATGAATGGTATATACAAGCGTTGGATACAAAAGATAAGGGATATATACAGGGATAAGGACTATGTACAAGGATGAAGACTATGTAAAGAGATGTGGTGTATGTACCGGGAAATGCTAGATTAGAATAATAGAACAAAGGAGCAGAGTCAACTACACATGGCGCCTGTTTTCCAGGTTTTCACCACGGTACCTATCCAAAGCGCCACCAAAGTGGTTTTCAATATTGGACGAATTATTTGTCTTTACTATTTTCTGGATTATCTAATTTTTTTGGTGTTACCAAGACGCCTATTTGCCAGGTTTTCACCTTGGTAATGATTTTTTTGATTTTTTGATTTTTTTGTTATTTTAGTAAATAAGACAAGGCTCTCAGAAGCTATGCGTAGAACTTCTTCAGATGCAGACTATTGATTGGTGAGGACAATGTTTCCTCGTTAGGAGTGGAGAGTTGGTACGCTCTTGATCCAAAAGCTTCTGTAACAATATAAGGTCCTAACCAGTTTGGTTCAAACTTTCCTGGTTTGTCTCTTTCTACTTGATTCTTTGGGTTCTCCATTAAAACTAGGTCACCAATGTCAAAGTTTCTATTCAAGACCTTCCTATTATAACTATGACAAAGGTAATTCTAATATGCTTGGAGATGGTTCAGTGCCTTCTATCTTTGCTCATCTAGGAATTCTAGCTCATGGAGTCTCGATACTTGGTACTCGTCATCATCAATGTGGCCTTTCAAGGATACCCTTAGGGAAGGAATCTCGACCTCAATAGGAAGAATGGCTTCAGAACCAAATACCAGTGAATAGGGAGTGGCACCAGTGGGAGTACGAATACTTGTGCGATAAGCCCATAAGGCAAGATTAAGCTATAAATTCCAGTCACGACCAACATCATTGACAATCTTCTTGAGGATTCTAATGATGGTTTTGTTAGATGCCTCTGCTTGGCCATTACCTTATGGGTAGTATGGAGTGGAAAAGTGATGTTGAATATGAAATTCAACACATAGATGGTAGACTTCTTGATTCTTAAAGGGGCGGCCATTATCGATAATTATGGACTGAGGGACACCATACCGATAGATGATATAATTCAAGATAAATTTAGAAATTTGTGTGTTGGTAATGTATGTCATAGGAATGGCTTCAATTCAATCCACTTCGTAAAATAATTAGTGGTAGTGATAATGAATTTGTGTCCATTAGATGATGTGGGGTGAATCTTACCTATGAGGTCGATTCCCCATTGGGAAAAGGGCCATGGTGACATTATAGGACAATGACATTGTTTGACCAAAAATTAAAATTACTTCTAACAATCTTATGCAATGCTACAAAGCTCCTATGTTGGCGCATGTATCAAGTCTCCATGAACTTGGCATTGGTGGCATTTCTTTGCAAAGACATATGAGTCTTTTTCCATAGTAGGCCAGTAATAACCCAGTCTCATAATCTTTTTGGCTAAGGTAGGACCGCTAGAATGGGAACCACATATACCCTCATGCACCCCATGCAAGTTTGTTTGTGCTTCAATAGAGTCAAGAAATCTCAGTAGGGTATTATCTAAGGCACGTCTATATAGGGTGTCTCCAACGATGGTGTATTTAGCTGACTTGCAGAGGAATGTCCTATGTTGCTTATTTGATAGGCCAGTGGGTATGACTTCAGCATGAAGGTAGTTATAGATTTCTTTGTACCATGGGGAATCAGGACCAACAATGTCACCCACCATTTCAGAATTTGGGATATCATAGGCTGAGACCAAAAGCTATTCTACCAAGAACTCAAACTTAGGCACGTTGTTAGGAATGTAGAGAAGTGACACAATTGTAGCCATAGTGTTTGCTGCCCTGTTTAAAACATGAGGTATCTGATGAAATTTGACCTTGTCAAAGTACTATTTAAAGCTATCGGCCATGCGTTTGTAGGGAGAAAGCTTCTCATCTTTAGTCTCATAATCATCATTTACCTGTCTAATTACCAGTTGAGAATCGCCATAGACCTATAAATTCTCAATTTTCCACTTGACTGCCATATGTAACCCTGTCACCAAAGCTTCATACTCTACTATGTTGTTAGTACATGGAAATGCAATCCTGAATGACTTAGGGATGGAATCACCTTGTGGTGTGATAAATAGTATACCAGCCCCTGAACCATGATTTGTATGTGAGCCATCAAAGTACAGTTTCCATGTGGTGTTTGTATCCATTGTAAATATAAACTCATCAGGAAAGTCTGCAACTAATGTGTTATTTGCTTATATTGGTCTGTCGGCAAACTGATCATCAATGACCTATCCTTTAATAGCCTTTCTTTCAACATACTGGATATCATACTCACTAAGTATCATAACCCATTTGGCCAGTCACCCTGTTAATGCCACCTTGCTAAGAAGATATTTTAGAGGGTTTATTTTTGCAATCAACATTGTTTGATGGTTTAGCATATAGTGCCTCAGTTTTTGGGTAGCAAATACTACTGCAAGACAGGCACGTTCAATGGTACTATAGTTGAACTCATAACCTACCAAAATCCAACTGATATAATAGACTTCCCTTTCATGACCTTCATCATCATTCTGTGCAAGCAATGCTCTGAGTGATGAATGGATTGCTGCAATATAAAGAATCAATGGTCTTCCTTCAACAGGTGGCATTAAGACTGGTGGCGTGAGTAAATATTCCTTAATTAGTTGAAAGGCCTCTCCATACCTAGCTATCCATGCAAAGGGTACTCCTTTCTTAAGTAGATGTTGAAAAGGATGTGTCTTATCTACTAACTGCACTATAAATATTCTGACGGATTGTAGTCTTCCCTGTAGTGTCCTTAGTTGGCTAAGATTAGTGGGTGGAGGCATGTCGATGATTGCTTTTACCTTGGCCGGATCCACTTCAATGCCTCGTCTAGAAATGATATAGCCTAATAGCTTTCCTGACTTGACTCCAAACACACATTTCTTGGGATTGGGCCTCACTTTATACTTCTCCAGCCTTTGAAATATCTTGTCTAAAACCTATAAATGTTCTACCCTTGTCTTGGATTTAACAATAAGATCATCGACATAATCCTCCATAAGAGTGTGTACTAGATCATGAAAGATAGTGGTCATGGCACGTTGATAGGTTGCTCTAGCATTTTTGAGTCCAAAGGGCATAACATTCTAGCAATATGTTCCCCAAGGACAAGTGAAAGTTGTTTTAGGTTGGTCTTCAGTTGCAATTCTGATCTGATTATATCCTAAAAATCCATCCATAAGGGACAACATCTCATATCCTGCTATCATGTCAACTATCATGTCTATGTTGGGCAAAGGGAAGTCATCCTTAGGACAAGCCTTGTTGATATCTCTAAAATCAGTGCAAATGTGGATGCCCCCAGTTGGTTTAGTGACCGGGACAAGATTGGAGATCCAATCAGCATAGTCGATTGATCTTATGAAATCAATGTCTAACAGTTTCTTGAGTTCTGCCTTGACTAGTAAAGCAATATGTGGATGCATTTTTCTAAATTTCTGTTTCATTGGTTTAACACCTGGATGTAAGGGCAAGTGATGTAGAACAAGTTCAGGATCCAATCTAGGCATTTCTGCATATGACCAAGAAAAAATTATCTGTCTCTGTGCAAAGAAGTTGTGGAATTCTGGCTGCTCTTCTGTTGTCAATGACACTGCAAAATAAACTAGCCGAGGATTCTCTTCTGTACCTATATTGACTGCTACTGATTCTTCAACGAGCATGGGTGAATTTTACTATGCAACAGGGAGAATGTTCAAACCTCCATCCTTAGCTGCCTCAGAGAGGTTTTTGCCTTTAGATGCATCCTTTCTTTTAACTTTTTCATTGTCTAAAGGTGCCTTTTGGTTTTCACCTAGAGATTCATCCTTTTTATCTTGTCTATTATTTTTCTCATTTTTGCGACTGAAGGGTTGAATAGATTCCCCAAAATATGCTTTTTTGTCCAAGTCAATGGTAAAACCAGCCTTATGATCACCATTAGGTATGCCTTCTCGTAATCCCAGGAACTCAACAATTGCTTCGTCATTCTCAAAAGTGTCTAAGACAGGTGTATCTTGTTGATCCCAATCAATGAGTTGGGGTAGACTAAGGGCATGCCATCATCGGAGTTATCAAAGTTTAATGGGGTCAAGGTAAGGATTGAGTTATTCATATGGTCACAAAAGTCTTGTACTAAATCCTTTTTGCTCTTAGGTTTAGGTCTAGACAGATTGAGAGGCGGGCCTAATGCAAAGGTTTGGTTATCTGAGACAAATG
Source organism: Sequoia sempervirens (assembly GCA_007258455.2). Taxonomy (NCBI): domain Eukaryota; kingdom Viridiplantae; phylum Streptophyta; class Pinopsida; order Cupressales; family Cupressaceae; genus Sequoia; species Sequoia sempervirens. The sequence goes on along the minus strand of VDFB02000016.1, from coordinate 3,670,876 downwards.
TATCGGGTTACCAAGAGGTTGGATCAAGTGATTCCCAATAGTAGTGTTTAAACCACTCCTCCTTTGTCATTTTCTTTGGTGGACATGAATTCAATGAATTTGGGGAGGATCTTAACATTAAGTCAAGTTCTCCAAATAGCTTGTCAAGGTCCATGGAAGAGGTAGAGGATAAGGAATCCCACTCATAGTCGTTGGAGTCAGGGGAGTCACAGTGATATTGGTTAGATGGTTCGTGAGATGTCTCAAGGTCTTCCGAAGCACTTACTTCCTTGATTAAGGGTGATGTGATACTAGGAACGCCAATCTAAATCAGTTGAAACCCTAGCCCTAAACCTTTTGGCCATTGAGAAACAAAGATTGGTTCAATCCTTCCATTTTGATTTAAGCCTAACCCACTCTGTCCATCATATCCCTTGCTCTGCATGATTTTGAAACCTTTACCATATAGATTTGTAGGAATGTGAGCAAGTGAGAGAGGTTCCTCCCTATCTTCCTTATACAACTAGGAAGTGACATCTTCCACATCTATGACCTCTTTGCTTAATTCACCCCATTTAGTGAAAGTTGTTGTGGGAGGAATGTGTATAGTGACCATAGATTGTCTCCTATCTAATGTAGGTAAACCGTATGACTTAGGAGGAATCAAATGGCTAACACAATAGGATGTCTTCATGTAATACTCTCCACAACCTTTGTCTTGGATCTCAACCCTAGGAGTAGTAGGTATGGAGGGAGAAATATATGTTCGAGTGAGCATAGATGGATCAACATAGGGAGATGGATTGGATGATGAAGCCTCTTGGTTTACTGGCACTTGGCATTGGGGGATCTCTTTTAGATTAGTGCAATATTGGAATGGATCTGGGTGATCATCTATAGTTATTTCAATGCCATTGTAAGGGAATTTGAGACACTGATGATACATGGAAGTGACTACTTTCATGGCATGAATCCATGGTCTACCTAGCAGAAGGTTATAAGGAAGGGTGAGATCCAAGATTTGGAACCTTGACTCCATCACCACAAGACCAATTCTGATAGGAAGTGTTACCACTCCCTTTGATTTTTGTTCCTCATCATCATAAGATTTTATGACAATACTTTTAGTGGTGTCTACGCATGCTTCTGAGAAACCTAAGGCCTTAATTAGTTTTAAAGTGCACAGATTTAACCCTGCTCCTTCGTCTACCAAGACTCGTCTAACTTTGGTGTCATCAACAAGGACTTCAAGATGCAAAGGATTGTTATGATTCGTCTTTTCAGTTGCGTAGTATTGTTCAAAAAATGTGGCATGATGGTTATTGGTCAAGTAGCTCACCATTTCCTAGAAATGATTGACATCAAGATCATTAGGGACAATGGTGTTTTGTAAAGCCTTATCGAGAATAGATCGATGCTTAGGAGAAATACACAACAATTCCAAGATTGAGATTTGGGCTAGGGTCTTCCCCAACTGGTCAAGAAGGTTATATTGTGACTTGGAAGGCTGTGGTGTTTGCTGTGATGGAGGACCTTGAATGGTGATCTTTGTATGATGAGTATTGACCACACACTCAAGATTTGTATTGATAGTAATGGTATTAATATTCTCATCGGTGGTACGAAGGCAATGAATGATTTTTCCACTATTATAATCATGCTTGATACTCGCATAGTTGGATAACATATTGGTCTTAGTACTTGAACTGGGAACAATTCCTTTGCCATGGTCATGTAGTGGATTAGAAAAGACTTGATGATCAGTGTTCGATGACTTTTGTTTTTGTCCACTAACTTCAATAATTCTCCTTTCAAAAAGATCTTGTATGATATTCTTCAGTTTTTTACAATTTTGTAGATTATGTCCCTTAGTTCTATGATAATCACAAAAGGCACTATCATCCCACCAAACTAGTTTAAATTTTCTTGGATCATACTGTCTTGGTTCCTATAGCTGTATCAGATTATGTTGTAATAGTTGTTTGAATACAAACTCAATGGGTTCCCTTAAGGGAGTGAACTCATGTTTTTGAAATCTCCTTTGTTGTGGAGATTGATTATTTTGGACCATGTTAGGAGGTTGATTGACAACATTAAGCGTGTTGGAAAAAGTGTGAGGTCCTTGTAAGGTGATGAGTGGTCTTGCTTGTAGCGTTTTAGCATCAACTACCCCATCATTTGTGACAGTTTTGTTGCGAGACCAAAATCTATTTCTGTCAGTGGGGGTGTTTTGCACGATTAGATTTCTATTGGATGTTGATGTCTTAAGTTCACCTTTCTCAATGAGATCCTTTTCTATTATAACCCCTTTTTCCACTAGTTCTGAAAAAGATGTACAACAATGTACTCTTAAATGACTTCGTAGTTTTGCATGAAGCTTTTCTTGGAACATAGTAAATTTTTGTTTTTCAGGTATCTCAATAGGACACCGATTGGCTATAGTCCTCCACCTCTAGAAGAAAGAGATAAATGCTTCACCTTCATCTTGTGTTGTGTGACACAAGGTTACTATATTTATTTCATGGTCTATGTTGAAGGAGAGTTGCTCCACAAATTTCTCAACTAGTTCAACCCAAGATCTGATGCTAGAATCTAGACCCGAAAACCACTCTAGTGCAATCCCTACAAGACTTCTTGGAAAGAGTCTCATAAGATACATGGGGTCATAAGCGACATCTATGCATATGGTAGAAAATTACCATATATGTTCTATTGGATTATGTTTTCCATTGTACTTAGGGAGATTGGTTATGACATACCTATGAGGGAAAGGGGTCATGTACAATGATATATCAAAGGGAAGTGGGCATATGTCCTTTGTTGAAAAGGATTTCTTAGTTGACACCGACACGTTATCCATTTGTGTTTTTAGTGCATGCATTTGTGTTTGTAAGACATCAACCTAGGTCAAGGATGTGCTAGGCGGATTATGCAGATCCGTGTATGTATTCTGAAATCCAAAGTCCCGTGATGGGTTTTGATTGAACGTTGGTATTTGAGGTGGGTTTGGATTCAGAATGTTGGTAAACGTGTTTGGGTTAGAATCTGCATAAAATTATTTTGACTTGGGATATGTGTGAATGGATTCTGAATACCAATCTAAGATAAAGGATTTTGATTTAGAATTTATGTATATTGGTTTTGACTTGGAATCTATGTGAACGGATTCTGACTACCAAGTTGAGAGAAAGGATTCTAATTCAGAATCTGCATGAATGGATTATGATTGCCATATTGAAATGAGGGAATGCCTCCTGTTTGTGTAATTCGTGGTATAGTACTAGTGAATTGAGCACTAGGTATGGCCATCGACTGTGGTATGGTGCTCGTGATACTAGCATTAGGTATGGTCGTTGACTGTGAACTTGTGACACCGACATAAGGTGTAGAGGCTAACATTTTAGGTATTTTACTCCCAACAAGAGGACCGAAGGGAGTAGATGATGGAGCCCCTACAGTGAAATTAAATCCTGATGTCATGCCAGATGTTCTAAATGGAGACATATGGATTGTCGTACTTTGTGTAGGTGTGCTAGATGGCATAGTTGTGCTGACCTAAGGTATAGTAGTACTAGTAGTCGTTGTATTTGTCCCTTGTGTAGGTTGAGTTTGTAAGGTGTGGATATCAAATCTTGTAGGTAAGGTAGCACCTTCAGCTAGCAATTTGGCCAAGTATTGTTGACAATCATTTGCTAGGTACTCATCTACGAAAGAGGAAAACTCAGGGTCCTGTGCGGAAGCCTCTATGTCTTCTATTGTAATGTGACCTTGAGTGTTTCTAGTGGTGAATTTGTCTAATAGACTTGTGATGTCTAGAAGAAAATGGGTTGATGAATTTGTTTGGGTTTGACATCTTTTCTCTCTCTCTTCTCTTAGACCTAGTTTCAACCATGTAAGACAAGCTCGATATGTAAGGAATATAAAACTATGTCTATAGATAGTATGACTCTAGTCTATGTTTTTGGGATTTTCTGAATGCAAAATAGGGAATGTTCTAGAATGACCCTAGCCTAAAATCTAAAGATGCAAAGTCTAAGCAAGGCTCCAAAATAATCAATTCTATAAACCCAAGACGAAGGGACCAACAACCTAAAGTCTAACCAGGGCGTCAATTTAGTTAAGTCAAGGAACCAATGTAGGATGAGGATCAAAGACAAGTTGAGTTTCCTAACTAGACTGATGAGCTAGGAGGACTCTCTATAGGACAAAGGATAAAATGATAAGACTAGGTTCAATGATAGATTTCGTTGACGCTATGATTTTTCTAGAGTGTAGATGGTGAACTTATCCTAAAGTTTGTAAAATTGACCTTCCTAGAAGTTTAATGCAAGGTAATATGTATTCTAAGATGAAACTAAACTCTGAATTAAGACAACTATGGTAATGACCGAATGAACCTAAAGGATGCAAAATTGAGCAAATCATTTTAGGTTTCTATTCAAGGACTGTTTGTGGAAAGAAAACTAAAACTAGTATAATTGTGTTGACTGGAAAGTGACTGTGAATTCTGGTTTTCTAATAATCAGGCAAATGCATCGCAGGATTTCATAGATACAGTTCAAGTTAATAGTTGCAATTTTCTGGTTAACAATTGCATGTCCCTGATAAAGTTTAATGTCTAACTCTGACAGATGCGGTTAACCTTCTAATAGATGTGACTTGTAATGATAGTTGTGACTCAGAATATAACATATGCAGTCCTTCACAAAGAAATTGCGAGCTAACCTAGCAGATATGACTCTACGCTAAACAGATGCGACTAAATATGACAGATGTGACTTGAAGTTAAATAGATGCGACTAAAAAGGACTGATGCGACTCTAAAAATCAATTGCGACCTTTTGGTGAACAATTGAGACTCTGTGTGTGTTTTTAGTGATTTGAGATTTAAAACTGACTCCATTTTCTGTGATCCAATTTTGACAAACAAAGACAATCATAAGACAAAGTGTTTCCAGTTTGATTTTGGACTGAAAGAATGTTTAAGTTGACAACAGACAAGCACATCCTAATAGGCCATAAGGCCTAGGGTTTGTATACTTGGTACAACCCACCGAAATACCCTGAATTGGTGATAAACACCTTTCCTTCTCGAGAGCAAATAGCTTAGAAATTTGGTGGCATTGGCTCCCCTCCATGGCTCATTAACATCTTTCAAGCACACCAATTTCAAATTCTTTGGGAAATGACGTCCCAAGAATTGTTATCTCTACTCAAGGGGATCAGTAGTGAGTGTCTTCGGGCATGATACTGTACCTTGCATTATACCAAGCAACGACCAATAGAACAGTTGGACACTAAGAAAAAAGGTTTTTAATATGGGCATTCTATTCGTGGGGCATGATCCATGTGGTGAGAGTCCCCTTTCGGATCCATCTCGTTGGAACCATACTCGTGATTCTTGGGCTTTCCCCAAGAACCCACTTTTATATACCGGCTGGAAGTCCCTCAGGTTCAGGGTGCTACCGGTCTGAGTCGTCCTGGGGTGAGTACTTTTTCCCACCAGAACAGGCCCAAGTTCTAGAGTTGGTAACCATTTCTCTTACACCTAGGATTGTATGGATGTGCAAGGGGAGAGGATACTTTGATGTACCAAATCATGAGGGTAATACATAGATGTGCTTTCGCACCAAACACAGTAAAAACTTGTTAATTTTAATCCAAACGAAAGAAATGCTATACTACCAAACAATCTGTTTCAGAAAATTAACTAAGGTCTTCAACATGCATTCTGTAGAAAGATTCGTTAGTAGTTTTTCAGTATTGTCTTCATCAATCATCCTGCAAAAACTCATTAACTCCAAAAACAAAAAGCCCACACGGTGAAAATATGATATTAGTAACACACAAATTGATTGACAATTTTGAGATTTCCTGAAAATAGAAACAAAAGGTTACTAGTCAATTGCGTCACTATTTTACCAGTTAGATGCATTGATGTTCTCTGCAATTGTGTTCTCGGTATTTACTAGTCAATTGCGGTTCAAAATTTTTTAGATGCATTGTAATTTTGTAGATGCATCGTTTCTGGTATCAGATGCAGTTCAGAAAGTCAATTGCATCTCTTCGTCAAACTGATGCGTATGTGAATTCCAATCGCGGTGTTTTGTCAAGCTGATGCGTCGTTTCGTATGAAAAACCTGCACAATCAAAATAAAAGTCTCAGGATACGTGAAGATGGTGTCTTCACGTCGGGTTCACCAAATGTAACGTCTAGAAAGTGCACAAGACAAGATTAGAGCAAACATGCAATATAAATCTAAATGTAATCTAATACTAAGCAACAAAGAACAAAGGAAAGTAAAAAAACGTAAATAAAACTTGAACAATCTCACCAAATTTGTACGTATTTCTATGATTCATCTCGATTGCCCTTCTCCATTTTGCTATTGTAGTATAATTGTCCTTAGATTTTTAAAGTTCTTGCAAGTATAGCCTAAGATGGTGATTTAGCAAAACATCGAAGATTCAAGATAAGTGCTCTCAAGAGTCATAAGATTTTGTGAGAGATTGGAATGATGAAGACCAGATCAATTTATAGAAAATTGATTATTTGAATGATAGGTCAAGATTGAAAGATCAACGAACGGTTGAGATTGACTGATTAGTCATGCATTTTGATAATAGTTAGTAATGACACGAGTGATACAAATTAGAAATAGAATTAAAGATTTAATAAATGATTTAATCTTCAAGTTTGGTATTCGAAAATAGAAGAATTATCTTTGTATGACAAAGATGAAGATGGATTAAAGCAACTCATGTTCGAATGCATGCATAAGGTTTAATTAATTAAATAGGAATATTTAATTAATCCACATGTACACACAAATGAGTTAGAACTAGACAATTGAATGATTTGATGAAAAGATTACTCGAGAACGCCACTCAGACATTAAATCCTGAGTTAACTGAACGATTTGAATAGATCTTTGAGTTGAGTAAAAGTGAATACTTAGATAACTCACACAATTATCTAAATATAGAGGAATGCATTAAAATAGAATTCATGAATTAAATAATTCATTTAATTCAAGATTTGATATTTGAAGAATAATTAAATAAATAAGATTTATTTAATTAAGTGATGAATGGATTTAAATGAATAATTAAATAAATAAAGAATTTATTTAATTATAGTTGAAGTATGATAGAGTAAATTAAATAAGAATTTATTTAATTTGACAAGAAGGATAAGGTTAATTAGTAACATAATTAAATAAAAAGCGTTTGTTTAATTAATCAGATAGAATAAAGAAAAGTGTGAATTAATTAAATAATTAAGATTATTTAATTAATAGAAAAAAATGAAGACTATAGAGAATAATTAAATAATTGAAATTATTTAATCATGACCATGAAGAATACAAATTATGAAGAATATTGAAGCTACAGGCTTAGACCAAATTTTGGTGTCTACACTTTTAAACATCAAGGATTCTCCAACTTCTAGAGCAACAAGCTGATTAGGAGAGTTAACACTCTCACAATCATCCTCTTGCACCAACTGAACTCTCTTATCACCACCAGTTGAAGTAGAAGCTTGTTTCTCTAGAAAATTCCATGCTTTATGGACAAATTGATTGCAATGATAACATCTCCCCTAAAAATGTGCTTGAAACTCTACCTTGTCCGCCAAATCTTCTTCTAAAGCCTGTAAATCCATCTCTTTGATCAACAACTTGGTCTTTTCTTTTACTTGCATCTTCTTGGTCTTCATAGGACTGCCTTGAACCTCTTCCTCTACTAGTGTTGCCTCTACCTCTTCCTTGCCTTTCTTGCCTTCTTTTAAACTTCTCTTTTGCCCTAGTATCCAACTGAAAACATTCTTCAACCGTCCTAGGAGTAGCAAGACTTAATTCATCCCGAATTTGGAATCTCAAACCATCCATATACCTTGCTATCTTTTCATTTTCATCTTCAACATGACTAGCTCTAATGCTTAATTTGTGAAATTCTTCAGTGTAGGCCATGACATCCTTTTCCTTCTGCTTTAAGTTTTGCAACTTATTAAAATTTTGTATTGCATGATCACCTGGAAAGAATTGGATCTTAATCTTTGACACCATCCTATCCCATGAATTGATTTATTTTTTCCCCTTTTTTACTCTTTCCTCTTGAACATAGTTCCACCAGGTCAGATCAGGGCCTTTCAACTTATTCTTAGCAAACTTTACCTTTTGTTATTTTGCAACCTCTTTGTACTTAAAGTAATTGTCCAGTGCATCTTTCCAATCCAACACTTCTTCTGCATCCAACTTTCCACTATACATTGACAAATATATTTTCACCTCAAAAACATCTCCTTTGATAGCCTTCAACATCTTAAACATCCTTCTTTCATCAAGGTCCAAGTCATCATCACCTTTGACTCCTCATGGAGGGTTTTTATTCTCACCCTCTTCCTCTTCTTCTTGGTCACTTTCCTCTTCAGTGGTATTTCCTCTCCTTTGATTTGTTTCCAATGCTGAAAGTCTGGCTAATACTACTTCTTGAGACTCTTTCATCATCCTAATCTCTCTAGCAATGGCTCCACTTCTTATAGGAGGCATCTTTCCTTTTTAAAATTGCAATTTTCCCTCTTCAGGCTTCAAAATTCTTCCCTCAAAAGATCAAAACCTATGCTTTGACACCACTTGATGCAGAGCAGAGAGGAATTTATCAAAACAAACATGATTCACTCAATTTGAAATAATATTTTCACCTTTAAGACCCTAACTTGGTGGCTTCTCACAATTTCTCCAATTTTGTATTGTAACATTCCAAACGGTGTTTTCTGACCATAACTTTTGGAAAAAAATGAAAACCCACAAAATCAAACCTATTTTAGATACCCATTAAGCTCTTTAGAAACATATCTCAAAATATCATAAGGTTTCTTTGGAACATATCCCTCAAACCTCTGCTACTACACTTGCACAAAGCCTAATTAGGTCACTTTTACAAAGAAACTACCATGAAATATTTTCCCAAATCACAAACCTTTATTCCTTGACCTCAACCAGGTTATAAATACTCTGAATCAACAAATTTTATTAGAGGAATTCCCACAAATTCATCCAAACCACAAAACCCTCACTTAGGCCTGTTTAAGTTTGTTATATAGGGGTTTATTGAAAGTATCAACTCCAAGTCTCCAGTTTACAAACCAACACTTCAAACACATCAAATAGGACCTGCAAATTATATTCCAACATTTATAAATAATTTCCCAAGAGTTTTCTAGCCAATCCTAACCTCTATACCTCAAAATTGCTCCAAAAACTAATGTTTCTAGAATAGGGCATCACCATATTTTCCAAAAACCCTCATCCCTACTCATGTCAACTCAACAAAAATGAAAATAAACCTATCTAACACTGTAGACACATAAAAATGACCTAGGCTTGCAAGCTCTAATTTACCACTTTCATCCTAACATAATTATGACATCTTAATTATGTCCTTGGTTCACATTCGACTATTAATTAAATAATTCATAATTATTTAATTAATTCATGTCCTTTTATTCTTCATGATTATTAAAAAATTAAATTTTATTTATTTATTGAATATGTCATTAATTGTTCAAGTCTTCCCCTACTTAAATAAATTTCTTAATTTATTTAATTACCTTTATTCATTTATTCTTCTTGATTATTAAATAAATGAATTTCATTTATTTATTTAATGTCACTAATTCTCATAATTAAATAAATTTATTAATTTATTCAATTATTAATCATACCCTCTAAATTAAATAATTATCTTTAATTATTTAATTTCCAAAATTAACATTTCCCTCATTTAAATAAATGAAATTATTTAAAATGATCTTACATTCTTCATTGTCAGTTCATTTTAGTAAATAATTTGAAAATCAATTATTTATTATCACACAAAATCCATATTTTGAATTTATTTAATTCAAAATGGTAATAATCTTCCAAAAATCAAGCAATCGAGCAAATTCTTGATTTTCCAAATCCGTTGTTCAGTTCAACTCTTATATTTTTGATTTTTCGAATCTCACAAATCAGGTAGTCTTTATCTTCTTGATTTCGAAAATCTTTTATTTTTCTGACTAATTATCTCATTTATTCTCAACCGCCGATTTGATCTTCTTAGATGACATCTCGACCAGTCATTTAATAATTTTTCCCTAACCCTGATTAGGATTTGTCACATTAAATCTTGTCCTCTGATTTTAGGCTTATGTCAATATTCAATCTTGTTCGTCTGTCCAAAATTGCATTTTCTATAAAATGCCAATTTTGCTCACAATTTCAATTACACTTAGACACTTATAGACTTACCCATACTCACATACGCATATGCTTGTATTTTATTTGAGATTTTAGCATAATTTTCTTAGGCATTAGAGTCATTTTGTCATATACATTTAGATTTCATTTTGTCATTTTCCAAATCCTTCAAAGCTTGTGTAGGACATAGTCTTATTTTCAAATTGCTCGTACTTTGAATTTGAGGACAACACATCTTTCAGCAAGTTAGAAGGTGTAATGAAGGTCAACCATGGAGATTGAAGACACTTGGTGAGCTTGCTCCATTTTGTGTTTTTAGTTTATGTTTTCTTTGCACTTCATTACTTTCTTTGGGTTTTGCATGCTTTGATATTTGATAATATAACCTTAGAAAAATAACCCTTAGATACATTGGTGAACCCAACTGTTCTTTTTCTGTTTAGTACGATTTTTTTGTGTTTTATGTTGTTTTTGCAAGTACAGGTATGGAACGATACGTTTGAGTTTTCCCACGCTGCATTAGATGCGTCGCGATGCATTCGAATTATCAAACGATGCAATCGCTCTGAGGTGACGCACTTGCAGTACGAAAATACACATTTGACAATAATGAGTCACATCTACCTGTCAGGACATGATGCTTTCGCTTTGCTGTGACACATTCGCTTTGCTGCGATGTATTTGCCTGGTGATTTCTTTATTCCTTGTGCATTTTTCTGATTTCTGTTATTTTTGTTTTTGCATTCTGTTTTCTATTTTCTGTTCTTTCCTATTTTGGCATTCTATTTTTTTTCTTTAGTATAGGTTTTTTGTGTTACCAATATTTGTTTGCAGTGTGTGGCATTAACATTTTCGAGGGTCAAAGGCATTTGATGAAATTATTGACATGTGATTTTGTAGCTACGTTTGTCGAAGATTTATCATTCAAACCATTTGTTTGTGATTTTTAGTTTAGGAATATTTCCATTGGTGCACTAAAATGAACTTTGTTTGCAAGTGTTTGATTGTGTTTGAAGAAATGGTAGGTGATTATGCTCTCACCTTGTGAAAATTTGGTGATAAAAAACTAGACCCATTTTATGTGTTATAAAACCTTAAGACTTAATAATTAGAGCATCCTCTCCCCTTGCACTTTTAGGCGATCCTGGGTGTAAGAGAAATAGTTATTATTTCTAGAAACGGGTCTGCCTTAAGGGAAAAAGTACTCACCTTAAGGGATGACTCGACCGGTAACAGGCTAAAGCCAAGCCACTTTCAGTTGGAATATAAAATGGGTGCTTGAGGAAAGTTCAAGTACCACGAGTGCGGATGTGTCACACGGATGGAGTAGTACTCCCATAAACCTAGTTGAGCATAACCTCTTCAGGCTGGAGTGCCACCTAATTGGTGATTAATCTCTTGCCCCATGTGTGGCCACTCAAATGGATTCCCTTACTAAACACCAATTGTTTTAGAAGCCAACCATTTTCAGTCGTTGCTTGGTATAGTGCAGGGTACAGTATCATGCCTGAAGATACTCACTACTGATCCCCTTGAGTAGAGATAGCAGTTCTTGGGAAGTGACTACCCAAGAATCCAAAGTTGGTGTGCCCGTAGAAGTGAGTGTCATGGAGGGGAGCTAGTTCCACCAAAATTCTAAGCTATTTGCTCTCGAGAAGGAGAGGTGTTCAACACCAATCCAGGGTATATCGGTGGGCTATACCAAGTATACAAACCTTTGGCTTATTAAGATTGTACTTGTCTTATGTGCGCTTGCTTACACTAAAACATTATGCTTGTCAAGTGTTTGCTAGATTTTTAAACATTATTCACCACATTTACACTTCTGAACAAAACATTCAACATTTGACATATCATATTTTCTCCAAATACATCAGAAAACTCAATTTTTATAACCTGTGATGCAACTTTTGAAATGCATCTGATGTTATGAAACATATTTGAAAACTCTTGAGATGTAATCGCTTTGTTAAACTGCATTTGATCCCATAAACACCACATCTGATTGCGTCGGAATGCATATGAAACTCATAGGACCGCATTTGCAAAACTACACCGCATTCGTCAACTCTAGAGCCACATTCACTTAAGCTGAAACACATTTGAAATACTGTGATGCATTTGTGGTCTCAAACGATGCATTTTCCTAATACAAATAAAACCCTGATACAAAGTCGAATCTGTGTCTAAACTCTGTCAGCCTATTGTCAAAATTTTTTTCCAAGAGGATCTTATCAGAAACCAACCTTGAAATTGCTCAAAAGTTTTATCATTTGACCATTAGTTTGTTGTCTTAACCATAGGATTTATCTTTCAAATTTCCGTTGCATACATTAGGCATTAGCTTGACCCTAGGTTTCCTTGCATACTTTGGATTAGGTTGACCTCATCAGGATTTGCAACATCATTTCTTTCAAAACTAGGTTATCTTGGACTTAATCATCATTCCTTTTTTTTTCCCCCTTTTGTGAGAATTTCCAACTCAACAATCTAGTTAGGAAAACTCACTAGTCATCTTGACCTTGTCACTTCATCATTTTCAAACAAGTTCTTTAGTAACCAAAAAAAGAGAAAGACTAAGCTTAGAATTGTTTAGGTATCCATTTCTCCAAATTGCATTCTAGTTTGTACCTTGCATACTTTATTCCCAAAAATAGAAAAATATTATTCATCCTAGTTGTCATTTCGAACCTAGACCTTGCATTAATCATATTTAGTCTTTAGTCCACATTATCATCTTAGTTCTCATTTGGCATTTTGGCTTTGATAGCCTTGTCATCTCACATCAATTATTCCTTAGACAAACATAATCATCACCTAGTCATTCTAGTCGGCATTTTCTTTGGAAAACATAGTCTTGTATTTTCATCCTTTATTGAAAATCCCAAAAACATAGGTAGTCATCATCCTCGCATTTAGTCATCATTCTCATCATTTCCATTTGAGCAATTTCATTTTATGATGGAAACTAGACTCCAAAGAAAGAAATGACAAATGAAAAAATTTGGACAAGACTCCACTTCCAACATCAACAATCACACGTATGACCCAAGTTGGACTTTTGACAACCCATTTAGCAACATGAACATTCAACCTCTCACGACCATAACATCCTCATCAAACAGTCCCTTTGAACCATTTTTATGTACGGATGAATATGTACAAATACTTGAGGAAAACCTAGAGGTAGCAGCACAAGATCCAGAGGTGGCCTACTTTGTAGAACAAATGGTCTTATATGACAAAAAAATATTTGGCCATACTTTTAAGTAAAGGAGCCAAATTACCTCAGGGATTCGACATTGATACCTTGTGATTGACATCTCCTACCAATAACATCAATAATACACATAACATGTCAAATAATGGTCAACCTCCAAACACCACAAGCAATAATTTCTTTGATGCTACCTCGCAAAATGCCACAATGACCATGAGTACTACCTCCAAAATTCCAAGCAACTCCAATTGAATAAACGCTAAATCCATTAGAGGATCACAATCCGTCACAGTGCCCAGAATATCCATAACATCGTCACAATTGGCTGGAACCACCTTTGGGTCCTCAACAGTGTGGGCAAGTTATTCCAATCCTCTCTTAACCACTATGGTAAATGCCATGGGGGCATCATCAAGCCATAAAAATCCTCCATTGACAACTACATCTAATACCATGAGTACATCTTCATCATATACTCTCATTGGTATCTCACAAAATCCTTTGGGTGGAGGCAAATGACGTATCTTTATTCAAGGACAACAACAAAACATTAACACGTCAACACAGTCTAATGCCATCACTTCCCAAGGACAAAATACGACCATTCGCCTTGTACAAACCCAAAAATTTGGACAAGGCAGTCAACACACACAACCTATGGCGTCATTCACACATCAAAATATTCATGGTCGCCATATTCCCCAAATATCGACCCAAATGGCTAGGGGACACATCCCATATTCATACCCACCAACATGCCCCCAATCCAAACTTTCAATACCAACAACATGCAAATCAAAACACATCACACATGTCACAACAATCCATCCCTCAACAATACACCAACATCCATGCATAACAAATGGGGACCTATGGTGAACCAATCAATCCTATGTATGGGACCACAAATGATCCTATAATCGATGCCTTACAAGCAAAGTTGATGGGTCTAGAGAAGACCATAGAGAACATATAAATATCCAGTAAGAAATTAGAAGTTTCATATGATCTATTTGTATATCCCTTTAAAATGAACTTACACATGCCACCATTTCCTCAGGGATATGTGTGACCTAATTTTATGAAATATAGAGGAAATACAAACCCTATCGAACATGTCCATGAATTTGCAACCAACTGTATGGATGTCACCTATGAAAAAACATACTTGATGAGAATTTTTTCTAAAAGTCTTGCAAGTCCTACCCTTGAATGGTTCTCCACTCAAAAGGACATCCAAACATGGGATGAGCTTAAACACAAATTCATAAAAAATTACGCATACAACATTGACATGGAAACCTCTATTACTAGCTTATGCAATCTCACGCAAGAGGATGCTGGTGAAACATCCATCCCATTCTTTCAAATATGGAGAAGTCTAGCTAGTTGTTGTCACATCAACATACCCGAAAAGGAAAAGGTGGACATGTTCGTTCAAACACTTCTAGGACCCTTAAAATATGCATTACAAGTGCATTGTTGCACAACCTTCACGAACCTAGTTGAAAAAGGTGTCCAGATTGAGAAAGCCCTTATTGAAAAGGGAGAGCTAAGATATGGTCCTAAAAACACAAATGCAAATCCTCCCACCAATAAAAATAAGTACTGGGTAAAAAATAAACATGTTACCAATGACAGTGTCATTGATGCCAAGGCTGTAAACACTATGGGTTTTGTACTGGATTTGAAAGGGGTTCAACCACAAAACAAGCCAACGACGATACTAACACCCCCCACCAATGCCATCCCAAACAACCAAAATGGTCAAAACAATCAAAATCAAGGACAATACTGTCAAATGAGACAATTTCCTAGAGGTCATACATACACTCCCTTGGGTGAGCCCATGGAGGAGGTCCTCAAGAAATGACTTCTAAACAGTGTCATCACACTTGAAAAACCAAAACCATATGAACCAGGACAATTTAAACTATCATGGTGGGATGATAATACCTTTTGTGCTTACCATCGGGCTAAAGGACACAAAACATCGTCTTGTCGACAACTCAAAAATATTGTACAAGACCTTATCAAGAGTCAAATAATTGAATTAGGTGGGCCACAATTCCCATCAAATTCTGACCATACCATTCATAAGAACCCATTGCAAGACCATGGTTCTAATCATGCTTCCATGTCAGGTCCTAAGACAAACAATAATCAAGCCAATTTTGCCTGCGCCAAGTATGACTATTCCAGTGGACCTACTATAAACAATGTCCGAATTGACGATGAATACATCAACACCATCATAGTCAAACGAGCATCCCAATGCAATGCCACTACTCAAAGTGGAAAGATCACCATAGCTGGTCCACCTCCCACTAGGCAACCTAAGCTTACCATACCCAGTCCATCTCCTAGGAAATCACAACCCGCCTCAACCACAAAGCAATGGCAACCTAAGAGTCAGTTTAACCTTATCGACCAACTTGGAAAAACTCCCATGCAAATTTCTATACTCGAGTTGCTTCACATCTCTCCCACGCATAAGGCTATACTAGATAAATCCCTGCAAGAGTCATCAGTCCCTAAGGATATTGATGTCAACCAATTTGAGACTATGGTGGGATACCTCACTACACCTCACCATGTCACCTTTTCTGATCAAGACTACTCTTCACCCAAGACTAACCATAACGATGCATTACACATTGAAAATTTCATCCATAAGGACAAGGTCAGAAGAGTTTTAGTAGATGGCAGAGCAAGATTGAAAATATGCTCCTTGAAACTGGTTAAGGCTATAGGATTTTCTGATGCATGTGTAGACCCAACAAAGAGTATATTCATAAAAGCATATGATGACGAAGAACGCTCTTCACGAGGAATTATTTATTTTCCTATCAGAGTGGGACTAGTCATTGTGGATACAACTTTCCAGGTCCTGGATCTAGAATTACCTTACAACATCTTGCTCGGTCGTCCATGGATTCATGCCCTAAAAGCCGTACCCTCCACATATCACCAATGCTTAAAATTCCCATTTGATGGCACAAAAATCACCATATATGGAGACCTCGACCCTTTTCAATATTGTACCAACCTAAGGGGTATTTATACAAACTGAGTGCCTATCAACCGAGAAGCTCCTAGATCCTCTATTTCTAAATACGTTGATCCATCCACACTCACATCATCTTCCACATCCACTCCATCCACATCTTCCACTACACCACCATCTTCCACACTTCCTAAGGATGAACCCAATGTCAAGATCCAGGACCTAGGCTGTGGAGAATTCAAACTACATACGACATATAGCATCACAACAATACCCAAGTCTCTGAAGTTCTATGGTCAACCATGTTTTAGAATGGAACCCAAAGAAATTTTCAAAGTTCCACCAAAAATGGTTTTCATAAAATGGGGAGACATGAGTAACGAGGACCTGGCCGATATTACAGGATGGCTCTATAAAGATATGTCCGAACTACCCCTATTACCAGTTAAGAAATATGGCAAGGGATATGACATCATGAAGGCTAAAGGCTACGATGGAACTAGTGGCCTAGGCAGAAATAAAATTGGACAAAGAGAGCCCATAGAATCTTCAAAATACCAAAGTATCTTGGATTAGGGTATGGATTGCCCTATAATGATGACCGACGTACTAGTTAGCTTTTGATTGAGCGTGTGCATGCTTCGGAAAGTGTCAAGACGGTTAAGGAAACCTTCACCGAAATTGACTCCCAAGAGTGGGAATTTGGCTCTCAAAGATCCTTAAGTGACTGTTGCCTCAATGCTTTATTTTTTGAAACGAGGGAGCTTACCTCTGAACAAAATTTTTGGAAAACATTTAAAATCGATCGGGCACCAAATAGTCATAGTTCCATTTCCCTTCCCCATGACATACAAGACCCACCACCTAAATCTAGTAACCATCAGTCAAATCCATCAGAATTGCCAGATAACGCAGACAACCACAAATTTGAGTCCTTCACCCCTTACTTTGACAACAAATATGAAACAAGTGAAGGGGAATATTGGATATAGTTTGATGTGGAATTGGATGATGACAATTTCATCTACAATATCTTTGAATCCATCTACATGCTTTCCGCATTCTCCCCTCAATTCACCAACGCTGACGATGGCATTTCCTTAGTCTATCCACAATTAATCGATTGGGACCAACAAGGCCCGCCAGTCTTGGACACCTTTCAGAATGATGAGGCTATTGTAGAATTTATGGGATTACGTGAGGGAATACCCAGTGGTGATCACAATGTAACGCCCCGCCATGCAAACCCCAAAGGACAATTACACAATAATTACAGCAAATTTTTTTTAGTAACCATAACATACATGTAATACACATCAAGTCATAACACGAATTTCATAGATTCATTAACACATACATCCCTTGGGGTACACGAAGAGTCATTACGCGACTTAGATCCATACAACATCAATAAAGAATAGAATCCAAAGATATAAAGTAAACAATAACAAATATAACACACATATGAAAATTCATTGATAAAAAGCCATCTGCACATAAATACAACATATGCATGATTAACATAACACATTGAAAACCAACTGCCATGGCTAATATTACATTACAGTACAATGTTCAAGAAGTACAATGATACAAAAGTGTTTCCAATCATGAACAGAAACCATACAACAAGATAACATGATGCACAATATCATAACTGGTTCCAAGACCGATACAACTCTGGAGTCACCGCAACAGCACCAATTCGCACCTCTCAATCCTCGACTGGGGACCCAATGGGGTGCTTAGCACGTTCCACCCGACCATGTGAGTCCGAAGACCCACCCCCCGTGCTAGGAGCTAACAAGAAAGAGACCTCAACCAAGAACATCCAACAGAGAACCACAAGACTCAACATCATAAAAAAGTATCATAATACTCAGAAATTACAATGACACAATCCAACCACATCCAAGAGTCAAAAAAACTCATCATATAACTCAAAGCAATGGCCAGTAAACAAGTAATCCAAAGGAAGATCATAAAACACTTCCAAATCAAGCTGAATTAATAAAAATATCACAATTCTGAATCGCAATGATACAATACAATAACATCATATCACAGTACCATAAGAGTACAAGGTCAAAACCCAAACATCCACAAGATTTATACAAGACCACAAAATACACCATAGAAAAAATAGGGTAAAATCATAAATCATTTCAAACAATTATGTTTCATCAATTCAAGACAAACGACCACTTCCAGAGGATTTCCAAAGAAGCAACATAATAAGGAGTGTTAGAGGAGAGTGTCATCGCATGGCTTAACATGGATTCTCCAGACTACCTATCGCAAGGTGCCGCCTCCGTCTACTGATGAATTATCCAAACAATCCGAGCGCTAGGAGCTGCCTCCATCTATGGTTATCCAGACTACCTATCTCAAGGAGCCGCTCCATAGGGTTGCTCATGCGGAATCGTTAACCTTTCATGAAGACAAGGTAACGATCTTGCCAACCACGGCCTTCTCAATCCCCTTTAGCCTGTGATAGCACTAAACGGTGGACGAGGCATCAATTATCTTTTTAATGTGATTCTACCCACCCCCTAGTTAATTATTTAAATTATCACTTATTAATTTCACTCTAACGAGGGCTATCCTGGTGCCCCTTTGTGCGTCGACCACCCACTTAGAGCCACTCTCACTCTAGACACTCAAAACATAAAAACCAAATCCAAGGGTTGTACAACATAACAAGTACATTAGATCACAACAGAGAAGCATGCAAGGCATTACCCAACTTTCCATAAATACATAATCAAAATCTCAACGATTCATGTACAACCCTTTCAAATTCCAACAAAAATCAAGGCACTTGCCACATCAAGGCACATAGAGAGAGAACATTGACCACCCATAAAAACAAGCCTCTGGAAGATTCTCAAAAAGTTACACTAGGGTTTCCCCATGAAAATCTGACAACAATAAAAGCAAAACCTTGAAGAAATATTTTCAATTCAAATATAATGAGAGAATACATCAAAATAAGATCAACAACTCCCTTAAACAACATCAACAACTTCGATACGAACTAAATCGGACATCCAAGGGAAACCTCTATTTTCTCCTCTCGGAATACCCATAACTCAAAGAACTTTTCAATTTGACTCATTAACAACTCAAGCAAGACCATCAATCATGACAAAGATAACATTAACCGATTTACCACTCAGGGTAAGGAACAAAAAGAAAACATATGGGTTCCCAATGAATAGCAACATACATTAGTTGAGAGAAATTCCCCAACTCAAAATCAACTCACGAAAAGTCACATCGAAAGAATCCATAAAACCAAACATTCAAATAATATATCCATTCATTCAATAAGAAGTAACTTGAAACAATCTAAAAAGAACATTATTTTAAAGATCAATCATTTCCAACATTTAAGGACCGCACAATATTGCGAAGTGAAGATAAAATCTAATGTTTTAAGCCACAAGACACTAATTCCCAAGCATACTCTTCCAAACACAAATTAAAACAGTCATGAACAATAATACGGGTTCCCATTTTACACACATAATACCATACAAGGAAACCATCAAACACATCAACCTTGAAGAACACTATCTTAAAACACTTACAATGAATAGGCCATCGAGACATCTCCATAAATATCCCACAAATAACACCCATCTTGAAACAATTACATAACACTTAAACCAATAATCAAAACACTTTGTTTAAAACAACAATCACTCACACCTTATAACCGTAAAGACATTCCTTTAATTTAAGCATTATTTCAACGTTCTTATCACTTATTTTAACATATCCACTTAATTTGATTAAGAGAGTATTTACTACAAATAATTATATTTAAAATAACTATATCATTTATAAGATAACCAACTCCATCAACTGTTTAATATGAATCCTAATTATAACTTTAAAATGTAATACTAAGATGACAATTCTATAATTTACAACTTTATTATAATACTAAGGTGACGACACTAATGGATTATTTCACATAGTAGTTTGATAAATAATTATCATTCACATACTCATTAGATAACAAAAAGGTAATTAAAAC
>VDFB02000016.1:3429124-3650281 GCA_007258455.2 Sequoia sempervirens | reverse complement strand
ATAACGCAGACAACCACGACTCTGAGCCCTTCACCCCTTACTTTGACAACAAATATGAAACAAGTGAAGGGGAATATTGGATAGAGTCCGATGTGGAATTGGATGATGATAATTTCATCTACAATATCTCTGAATCCGTTTGCATGCTTTCTGCATCCTCCCCTTAATTCACTAATGTTGACGATGGCATTTCCTTAGTCTATCCACAATTAATCGATTGGGACCAACAAGGCCCGCTAGTCCTAGACACCTTTCAGAATGATGAGGCTATTGTGGAATTCTGATGGATTACAGGGAATACCCAAGGGTGATCACAATGTAACGCCTGGGCCATGCAAACCCTTCTAAAGGACAATTACACAATAATTACAGCAAATTTTTTTTTAAGTAACCATAACATACATGTAATACACATCAAGTCATAACACGAATTTCATAGATTCATTAACACATACATCCCTTGGGGTACATGAAGAGTCATTACGCGACTTAGATCCATACAACATCAATAAAGAATAGAATCCAAGATATAAAGTAAACAATAACAAATATAACACATATGAAAATTCATTGATAAAAAGCCATCTGCACATAAATACAACATATGCATGATTAACATAACACATTGAAAACCAACTGCCATGGCTAATATTACATTATAGTACAATGTTCAAGAAGTACAATGATACAAAAGTGTTTCCAATCATGAACGGAAACCATACAACAAGATAACATGATGCAATGTTATCATAACTGGCTCCAAGACAGATACAACTCTGGAGTTGCTGCAACAGCACCAATCCGCACCTCTCGATCCTTGATTGGGGACCCAATGGGGTGCTTAGCACGTTCCACCCGACCATGTGAGTCCGAAGACCCACCCCCCGTGCTAGGAGCTAACAAGAAAGAGACCTCAACCAAGAACATCCAACAGAGAACCACAAGACTCAACATCATAAAAAAGTATCATAATACTCAGAAATTACAATGACACAATCCAACCACATCCAAGAGTCAAAAAAACTCATCATATAACTCAAAGCAATGGCCAGTAAACAAGTAATCCAAAGGAAGATCATAAAACACTTCCAAATCAAGCTGAATTAATAAAAATATCACAATTCTGAATCGCAATGATACAATACAATAACATCATATCACAGTACCATAAGAGTACAAGGTCAAAACCCAAACATCCACAAGATTTATACAAGACCACAAAATACACCATAGAAAAAATAGGGTAAAATCATAAATCATTTCAAACAATTATGTTTCATCAATTCAAGACAAACGACCACTTCCAGAGGATTTCCAAAGAAGCAACATAATAAGGAGTGTTAGAGGAGAGTGTCATCGCATGGCTTAACATGGATTCTCCAGACTACCTATCGCAAGGTGCCGCCTCCGTCTACTGATGAATTATCCAAACAATCCGAGCGCTAGGAGCTGCCTCCATCTATGGTTATCCAGACTACCTATCTCAAGGAGCCGCTCCATAGGGTTGCTCATGCGGAATCGTTAACCTTTCATGAAGACAAGGTAACGATCTTGCCAACCACGGCCTTCTCAATCCCCTTTAGCCTGTGATAGCACTAAACGGTGGACGAGGCATCAATTATCTTTTTAATGTGATTCTACCCACCCCCTAGTTAATTATTTAAATTATCACTTATTAATTTCACTCTAACGAGGGCTATCCTGGCGCCCCTTTGTGCGTCGACCACCCACTTAGAGCCACTCTCACTCTAGACACTCAAAACATAAAAACCAAATCCAAGGGTTGTACAACATAACAAGTACATTAGATCACAATAGAGAAGCATGCAAGGCATTACCCAACTTGCCATAAATACATAATCAAAATCTCAACGATTCATGTACAACCCTTTCAAATTCCAACAAAAATCAAGGCACTTGCCACATCAAGGCACATAGAGAGAGAACATTGACCAACCATAAAAACAAGGCTCTGGAAGATTCTCAAAAAGTTACACTAGGGTTTCCCCATGAAAATCTGACAACAATAAAAGCAAAACCTTGAAGAAATATTTTCAATTCAAAAATAATGAGAGAATACATCAAAATAAGATCAACAACTCCCTTAAATAACATCAACAACTTCGATACAAACTAAATTAGACATCCAAGGGAAACCTCTATTTTCTCCTCTCGGAATACCCATAACTCAAAGAACTTTTCAATTTGACTCATTAACAACTCAAGCAAGACCATCAATCATGACAAAGATAACATTAACCGATTTACCACTCAGGGTAAGGAACCAAAAGAAAACATAT
Source organism: Sequoia sempervirens (assembly GCA_007258455.2). NCBI lineage: Eukaryota > Viridiplantae > Streptophyta > Pinopsida > Cupressales > Cupressaceae > Sequoia > Sequoia sempervirens. Next base: position 3,647,981 of record VDFB02000016.1, on the reverse strand, counting down.
GGGTTCCCAATGAATAGCAACATACATTAGTTGAGAGAAATTCCCCAACTCAAAATCAACTCACGAAAAGTCACATCGAAAGAATCCATAAAACCAAACATTCAAATAATATATCCATTCATTCAATAAGAAGTAACTTGAAACAATCTAAAAAGAACATTATTTTAAAGATCAATCATTTCCAACATTTGAGGACTGCACAATATTGCGAAGTGAAGATAAAATCTAATGTTTTAAGCCACAAGACACTAATTCCCAAGCATACTCTTCCAAACACAAATTAAAACAATCATGAACAATAATACGGGTTCCCATTTTACACACATAATACCATACAAGGAAACCATCAAACACATCAACCTTGAAGAACACTATCTTAAAACACTTACAATGAATAGGCCATCGAGACATCTCCATAAATATCCCACAAATAACACCCATCTTGAAACAATTACATAACACTTAAACCAATAATCAAAACACTTTGTTTAAAACAACAATCACTCACACCTTATAACCGTAAAGACATTCCTTTAATTTAAGCATTATTTCAACGTTCTTATCACTTATTTTAACATATCCACTTAATTTGATTAAGAGAGTATTTACTACAAATAATTATATTTAAAATAACTATATCATTTATAAGATAACCAACTCCATCAACTGTTTAATATGAATCCTAATTATAACTTTAAAATGTAATACTAAGATGACAATTCTATAATTTACAACTTTATTATAATACTAAGGTGACGACACTAATGGATTATTTCACATAGTAGTTTGATAAATAATTATCATTCACATACTCATTAGATAACAAAAAGGTAATTAAAACCATTTAACATTTAATCAGTATCATTTAAATTAATTAACCTATGAACCTGGGATTTATCCTCTCTTAAAAATAACTTTACCATTAACCCTCAAGTAAAAGAAGCTATGTAAATGTAGAATCACTTATCTCATTTAGTGAACCCTAAAACTTAATTAACCATATAAATCGATTTACTTTAACTAAATACACAGTTCATTTATCTACAACAAAATTAAATACCTAATTCAAAAATGTTTATTCCGTTACAATCTTTTGTTAAATAATATTTTACTAAGCAACCTATCGAAATAACCATTTTCTCTTTAATTATTTACCTAATTCATTCCCTGGCATAATAATTCATAAGTAGCGAGGAGTTTAGATATTAAGATAACATTTATTTCATTCTAAAAGAAATATAAAACAATTAAAAGATATCATGAAATTAATACTATAAAATTAAATTACCAATTAAGAGGACATGTAAGAAAATTTAAATCTTACATTAAAAAATTTTAACCTATTTTTCCATCCTAATTTAGATACAATGATTAATAATATTCAAAAAGGACATATGTTTCTTCCTAAGGTAACAAATGTGAGAATTCTAACTGCACCATCCTTAAGCCCTAATGACTAACTACCTGGCAAGATTTCATGCCAACAATTAATAACTTTATTTATTCAAAACAAGATCCTCTAATTATATCTCACCTCAACCAATATCTAACCTAATTATTAATAAACAAATATATATATATATATAACTTCACTTTCTCATTACAAATAAGAGATCATTTATCTAGCTGGGATAAAAATCTAATTCTTCACAGCACAACCTTAACCTAAATAAAATTAATATTTTTAGTTAATCTACTCTAATTCATTCACTTCATTAACTAAACATCTTTCAACGTAATTTCCTTAACTACTAATATTACGAATATTACCTAAAAGCAAGACCTTCACAGTAATAAAAGAATATACCCTTTGCACAATATTTACCTTAAACCTATTCAGTTACAAAAGCATAACCCTAATTCCCGATATTCTAATGTGTCACCCATTTTCATTATATAGTATAATCATTAATTTTACAACCAAGATAACATTCTTTATTATTTCTCTATTTACCTCAAAACCTATCATACTAGCAGACCAAAATTTAATTTAACTTGATATAAATTATATTTATTATCAGCGAAACACAACCATAAGGGAGCAGCTTGACAACAGCCTCATATTTTAAGCATAACGCCAAAACTATAATCTGGGTATTTGAGATTTCTGGACAGCAAATAGAAAACTGGATTTTGGAGAAACCCTTTAAATTTACTAGCAAAATAGTTTGTATAAAAAATGTTATGGGTGACACAATTAGACTATTTGAATAGAGTCACAGGAAATAGTTTACCAGTATAACAATATATATATCTATTTTTTTTTACAAACAAAATATAATATGTATATATATATATAAACAATCGCAATAGATTTAAAATATTATAATTTAAATCAACATTTTAAATCCTAATCTCACATCTATAAATCTATAAATCTATAAAGAACGAGAGGTTCATCAATAATAAAATAAATGAATTTTCATTAAATCACTTAAGAATATGAAATGTAAAATTTACCCAGAATACAATAGATTTCAATACGTAACTAACTTTTTATAATTATTCACATAAAATATGAATATAGATTGAAACCACCGCATATGATTATAAGTTGAAAACCATATCATAAAAACTTAAATCAAAACCCTAGCACCACATGCAATTTGAATCTTCAAGATGATTTACAATTCGCACACAACATATCAAAAATATAGAGAGGGGAAAGAAAATTGTACTCTTTTCCAGAGAGCATTGACAGGAAATTTCAATTGGCGTTGTAAATCAATGTTGTCTGGAACCAAAAACCCTAAGCCGAACAATCCATGACAGAAGGAGCCACCCTTCAAACCCGCCAATCCCCCTTTTATCTCTAGAATAATTCTCATTTTAATAATTTGTTTCATGGAGTCTTTTCCACTCCCTTCGGGAAACCGTTCAACTTCCAGCAGTTATGAATGAATGACAGCCACGACCCTTAATTATTATTTTATAATCTAATCTTTAATATATGAACCAAATAGGTCATCTATTAGATATTCAATAAATAATTAATAATTTAATCTTTCTTTTAGTTACAGATAAATATTTTCTCCTTAATTTGTTTATCGAATTTAAACATTAAATGATAATTACCTTGCAATATTCTATTTTTATTTATTTCTATTAACAATGTAATTTTATTCTTTCATAACCTCTAATTATATTAAAACATTTAATTAATTATTTATTTCACAAAGAAATTAATAAAAATCTTATCACATTGTTTAATTACTCATACTTCTTTTAGTTATTATTTTAATTTAATAATTAACCATCCAAAATAGTTATCGTATCATTTACTAATGTAATTCATTCAGTTATAATTTCACTTCCCAATTAAATTAAGTTCCCTTTTAATCCTTTTTAATATTTTCACTTTTAAATTTATTAATTGAATTTAATCATTAAATGATAACTATCTTTCCTCATTTAATCTGATTATTTTAAATAACTAACTCCCAACAATAATTAAATTGATGTTTATCATTGAATCTAATTCTTTATTTAATTCCAAATGAAACAGGTAACCTTATAATTAAATTAATTTTATTAATCAAATCCAAACATATTATTAGTGTTACCTCATAACCTTAAAATTAAATTAAATAATAAAATCACCACATCATCATGACATTACCAACAACAACTTACTTAACATCAACGACGACCGAAACGGAGGGCACTACACACAAGGTAGGATTCACCATTAACGTAGATTGTGCAGCCTACTTTGGCAAGACTACTCCATCCTCTAGTTGCAAAATTAAAAATTAAAATAATATAAAAAATGAAACCTCTTTAGGTGAAAACTAAAAGGCACCTTCTAACGACAAAAAAGTAAAAACAAAGGACGTATCTATGGGTGAAAACCTCTCTGAGGCACCCAAAGATGGAGGACTAGACTTTCTTCCTATAACACAAGAGAAATCAACTATGCTTATAGAGGAAACCATAGAAGAAAAAATATCAACAATAAAAGATCCCAACAAGGTCCTCTTCGCTACATCCTTGACTGAAGAAGAGAGACCGAAATTTCACAAATTCTTTGTAGAACGTAAAGTCAACTTCGCATGGTCCTATGCTAACATGCCGGGATTAGACCCAGAACTGGTTCTGCACCATCTACCACTATTGCTTAATGCCAAACCAATTAAATAGAAGTTACACAAAATGCATCCTCAGGTTGCTCTATTGGTCAAGGATGAGTTGAAGAAACTTCTAGACGCTGGATTCATATGGTCTATTGATTATGTTGAATCAATATCTAACCTTGTGCCAATAACAAAGCCAAATGGAATGATCCGAGTCTGCACATATTTTAGAGACTTAAACAAGGCATGCCCAAAAGATGACTTTCCTTTTTTGAATATTGATATCATAGTTGACCTCATAGCAGTATGAGATGCTATCCCTCATGAATGGTTTCTCCGACTGTAATCAGATTTGTATTGCCCATGAAGACCGGCATAAAACAACATTCACTTTCCCTTTGGGTACATATTGCTGGAATTTCATGCAATTTGGTCTTAAAAATGCAGGTGCCACATATCAGAGGGCTATGACCATAATCTTTCATGACATGAAGCATAAAATAATAGAAGATTATGTAGATGACCTTTTGGCTAAATCAGTAACAAGAATAGATTATTTGAAGGTGTTAGACACAATTTTCAAGAGACTAGAAGAATACAAAGTCCGGCTGAATCCTAAGAAATGTGTCTTTGGTGTAACATCGGGTAAACTCTTGGGATACATAGTTTCTCTAAGAGGCATTGAAGTTGATCTAGTAAAAGTCAAAGCCATCATGGACATGCCTCCTCCTAGAGGAATAAGCGAACTCAGGACTCTACAAGGCAGGGTACAATCTATTTGGCGCTTTCTAGCATAATTGATTGACAAGTGTCAACCATTCCAATATCTTTTGCGCAAAGGAATCCCATTTGTGTGGACAAATAAATGCCAAGAAGCATTTCAACAGATAAAAAACTACTTACTATCACCACTAGTCCTCATGCCAACCATTCATGGAAAACCATTGATCCTATAGATCTCTACCACTAATTCAGCACTGGGGGCATTGCCAGCACAAAATGACCAAGAAGAAAAAGAAAGGGCCATATATTATATCAGTCGGACACTGGTCAGGTATGAACTAAATTACACATCAATTGAACGTTCCTATCTAGCAATTGTATTTGTAGCTCATAAGCTAAGACATTATATGTTGAGCCATCAGACACAGTTGGTAGCCAAGATTGACCCCCTCAAATATCTATTGAGTCGTGTAGCATTGACAAGACGTCTGGAAAAATGGGTCATGATTCTAAGTGAAGATGACATTCAATATGTCGAAAGAAAAGTGATCAAAGGACAAGTGATTGTAGAAAAATTGGTAGATGTGCCTATACGAAGTGATCATCCCTTAGTGGCAGATTTCCTAGATGAATCAATATTCCATACAAAACCAAAGTCTCCCTATAGGCTATACTTTGACAGATCGCATACTAATCATGGGTCGGGGTCAGGGATATTATTTATCACCCCTCAAGGAGATTCCATTCCCAAGTCTTTCCGCATAGCTTTCCTATGCATGAATAATGTGGCAGAATATGAGGCACTGGTTACCGGACTTAGAATGGCAATAAAATAGAAAATCAGAGCATTACATGTTTATGGGGATTCTCAGTTAGTCATCAATCAAGTTAATGATGACTATGACAAAAAAGATGAGAAGCTAATGCCCTAAAAATGAATGGTTGACAGTTTCCAAACATACTTTTTGTATGGTAACTTTTGAACAAGTTCTGAGAACACAGAACAAGGCAGCAGATGCAATGACTACAATAGGATCTCTCCTCAAAATTCCAAGCAATATGCCTCAGCTAGAATTCCTGATAGAACAACTGTTGGTCCCCACCTATGATGTTCCAAAATTAGAGATGGTTTGCGAGCTTGTTGGTCCTGATTCTCCCTAGTACCAAGACATCCATGACAACCTTAAGTCTCAAACCCTCCCTCCTAATCTATCCAATAACCAGAGGAAGTCTTTTATCTGAAAAGCCGCAAGATATGCCATCGTTAGTGACACCATTTATCGCCATAGCTTTGATGACACCCTCCTTAGATGTCTTGACACAAACAAAGAATGTACAACCTTATGCAAAGTACATGAGGGTATATGCGGGTCTCATTCAAGTGGTCCTACTCTAGCCAAGAAGATTACAAGACTTGGGTACTATTGGATAACCATTGAGAAAGATGTAATAGAATATGTCAAGACTTGTTGCCAATTCCAGATTCACAGTGATTTATTCACGCTCGAGCACAAGAACTTTGACCAATAATGTCTCCATGGCCCTTCGCAGAATGGGGACTTGACCTCGTGGGCAAGATCCATCCTGCCTCGTCCAATGGCCACAAATTTATCATAACCGCCACTGACTACTTTACGAAGTGGATCAAAGCCATCCCTCTGGCATACATAATTGACAAACAAATATCCAAATTCATTCTTAACTACATCATTTTCTGGTATGGCCTTCCGCAATCCATCATCACTGACAACAGACGTTCATTTAAAAACCAAGATGTTTGTGAGTTATGTGAGCAATTTCATATCCAACACCATTTTTCATCTCCATATTACTCGCAAGGAAAAGGTCAAGCTAAGGCATCAAATAAAACAATTGTTAAATCCTTAAAAAGATTGTCAATGACATTGGCCATGATTGGAATATTCAACTCAACCTTGCTTTGTGGGCTTACTGCACTAGCATTTGTACGCCTACGGGAGCCACTCCTTTTGCCCTGGTCTTTGGAGCTGAGGCCATCTTTCCCATTGAGGTTGAAATTCCTTCTTTACGAGTCTCCCTGAAGGGTCTAACTGATGATGAAGAGTATTGACAGTCATATCTACACGAACTGGAGATTTTAGAGGAAAGAAAGGCATAATTCCTTGAACCATCTATAGGAATATCAGAACTGTCTTTGTCGCAGTTACAACAAGAGAGCCATGGTTAGGAAGTTTGACATTGGTGACCTAGTCCTCATGCAAAACACAAAGAATTAGGCTGACAGAGAAAAACCTAGAAAATTATAACCAAATTGGCTAGGTCCCTACATCGTCATATCCTCCTTTGGTTCTGGAGCTTATTAGTTGGTGACTCCAGACAAAGAAAAACTGACAGAGCCTATCAATAGTCTCCATCTTTGAAAGTTCTATGCATAGCATCAAAAGGTCGAGCTAGAAACCTTAAAAATACAAAAAAATTGATAAATGATAAAAAATTGTTGCCTTGATGAAAACCTGGTAAACAAGCGTCTTGGTGACACCAAAAAAATAAGAAAAATAACAAAATAGTAAAGAAAAATAATTCATCCAACAATGAAAACCTGGCAAACAGGAACTTTGGATAAGTACCATGGTGAAAACCTGGCAAACAAGCGCCATGCATAGTCAATCATTGCTCGTCCATCTATTGTTACTTTGTCTTTCTTGGCCTAGGATGAAATACATTTACTATCGCTACCATGACATCTACCATGACATCATATCCTTCCTCTCATGGTTGACAAACAGTTGACATCAAGTCCTATATCCTGTCCATCCGGTATCCCATGAATATCTCTTTCACGTCCCTTAAAAAAATTGGCTAAGTCGTGGACCTGACTAAGGGAAATTTTTTTATCATGTAACTACAGTGGATATCACGCATGGTCTCAAAAATTATAAAATGTCTCGAAAAAAGACAAAAAAATCACAAAATGTCCTGAAGAAAGACCAAAAACATTAGAAAAAGTCCCGAAAAAAGACAAAAACACCATAAAACGTTCTAAAGAAAGACCTAAAAATTGAAAAACATCCTGAAGAAACCACAAAAAACGTCAAAATCTCTCAAAATCACAAAAAAATAAAAAAATGGAGTCATTCCTTGTCAAGTCCCTCATGTCAATCAATCAATCTTTGTCATTTCGTCTGAACTATGTTGTCTCTGTGCATTTGCTACGTAGGAAAGACTCATTTTCAAGTCCCCGAGAGATTAGTTAGTCCTTATAGGTTTGTCAAAATAAAATCATGACACAATCTTTGGTCATCAAGAAAAATTCATTGGTCGTGTTGAACAACGAGGTCTCTGAGTGTATGACGTATGCAAGGCCATCTGTCAATGAGCCCCTGAGGCCACACTAGGTCAATCCATTAGGGTTCATGGCATTACACTGGCACACACGTCAAAAGTCTTAGAGTCAAGAAAAATAATTTTCCAAATGAGAAAACTCCTAAAACAAGGTATGAAAATCATTTATTCGAACATGACAATTACATCAACATGTCAAAAGAAATTGACATATGGTCAACACAAGTCAAACTCAGTAAAAACAAGTCAAACAATCATAACCTGTCAAATTGTCAACTCTTGGTTATCTTTCAGATGTGTCCTTTTGAAGAATAACCTCTGTCATTCATGCCTTAGGATGTGTCCTTCCTAGGAATCTTCACTATCATTCGACATTTTGAGGGATCCTCTTGACACCTAAGGATCACTCCTCTCAACATCAGTATTCTTTAGATGTGTCCTGAAGAACAAACTCTGTCATTTATGCCTAAGGATGTGTCCTTCCTAGGCATCATCACCGTCCCTGTCACTGAAATTTCAAGGGATCCCTTTTGACATTTAGGGATCAATCCTCTCGACATCAACATTATTCAGGATGTGTCTTTCTTGAATTTGGAAATCTTTGACATTCGCCATCTTGGCATTGTCAAAACCTTGACATCCTAGCATCTTAACATCATCAAACTTGACATCTTGACATTAAAACAATGGGTATCCAGACACACTTGGAAAACACTTAGCACTTTTCTTTTGGATTTTTATCATGTTAGTAGTTTTTCAGCGAGATCCCAATAACAAGATTTAGAGAAGCAACAACGTATCATGACGTTTGTCTTGACTTTTGACATGCATGGTTACTAGTTTCTCAGCAAGGTCCTAATTTCAGGGTTTAGAAAAATGACATATCATGATAATGGATCTATTTTTTATTTTGGAAATCATGCTGCTTGTTTCTCAAGGATTTCCTAGAAACAGGATTTAGAGAAGCAATGACATTTCATGAATTGTCCTTCTTGTCTTTTTCTACTTGTGGTTGATTATGACAAAAAGACTAGGGCAATTGCACTCTTCGTATGAGTCGTGATCATCTTTGTCTGTGACTGCTTGTCTTATGTGATGGTACAACCTTGTACACCTTGATCTATGTCATATCATGGTGTTTGTTGGCCATTATAACAGTCCACCCAATGATGATTAAGAGCAATAAATATTAAAGTTCTATGGTAAAGTTTTGAAGGATTTGGTCTAGGAACTAACATGCATCTCCTTTGGTCTAGTCATCTTCTCTCGTCCATCTCATGATGATATCTTGTGACATACAAAAACATAAGTGCATACATAATCATATAAACATTGCATTAGGTCCATACATATATCATTCATAGCATTAAATCATATACATTTCATTGCATATCACATTAACATAATCATAAACATGGCATATCCATTCAAATAAATAAATTATGCATTTCATTATCATCATCATCAAAAAATTGACATAAAATATAAATAAGCATTGCATAATCATGACATCATATCATAAGCAATCATCATAGGACATACATGACAAGACATATAATAGTACCATCATCCATCATAAATCAAAATCATACATAAAGCATCACATCATATAATTCATAATGCATAAATAAAATAACATCACACAACACACATGTAGGCCACATCACAGCTGCATCATATAGCATCATCTCAAAAAAATATACAATGTCATAGGATAGAGTTAAGAGATATCCCAAAAAATGGAGCTCACTGGCTCAGTGGTCTATACATAATGTCTCATAATATAAAAGAAAATGTAGCAAACATGCCCCTCGGAAAGGCTCTCATCATCCCCTCGTGGCAAAGAGTGTGGTGACTGAGGATCTGTGCCTGACACTGAGGTAATGGGTGGACCTGTAGCAACCTCTGTCTGTGCAACCAATGGAACTGACACTAATGGTATCATCTCCATGGTAATAAGCACATGTGTTGACACTGCAACTTGACTCTGAGAGGACAAAGGATCTATCACTGGCTGCTACCTCTATACTGACCTTTGCTCTAAATCAGTAGACCCATGACTATGGCTCGAATGATGACTCAAGGAATTCCTATGTGAGTGGTGGGACCTGTGCTCTGACGAGGTAGAACCTCCTACACTAGTGTGACTCCTGCTGTTGTTCCCACTCCCTGATCGGTGACCATTTCCTGTCCTTTCCAGTGAGCCTGATAGTGTAGGATCTCACTTCTCAGGAGGCATTGCCTTCTCATATAAGGTCCTGTACTGCCCATATCGAGTGCTCACCCTAACAAGCTCACTGGCCATATCCCCTGAAGGTCCTAAACATAAAGCTACAAAGTCTACACACCACTGTGTTGACTCCTGCTGGCGGATCACTACCTAATTTCGCTCTACTTGAGCCACCTATAGCTTTTCCTGTAGTGCCCTGACCTATGCCACACTCTCATCTAGCCTCCTCTATAGATCTGCCACCCTCTAATTTACCGTGGCATCCTAGGGCAATGTTGAGGTAGGGGGTATCTCCTCCTCTCCCTCCACTATCCTCCATCTCAGGAGTCTCTCAGCCTCATCCATGGCATCATCATCATCATCATCATCATCATCATCATCCTCTGTGACCTCCTCACCACTGACTCCCTCATCCCAAGGCACATCCACCTCCTCACCACCAACTCCCTTGTCCCGAGGCACATCCACATCCACATCCACATCCACATCCACATCCACATCCACATCCACCTCAAGCTCCTGCTCCTGTCTCTCCTCAAGATCCTGCCTTGTCTCCTCCTCCTGCTCCTACCTTGGCTCCCCCTCCTATCTCTCCTACTCCTGCCTCGGCTCCTCCTATCTCTCCCCCTTCTTGGCCACCTCTAGAATAGCATCCAATGCTACTCTACCCACACGTGGTCACACCCTCGTGCCCTGCCTTTGGCCATCTCTCCTCTATCTCCGACCATCTCCTCCATCATCCCCATCATCTCCATCATCTCCACCTTGACCTCCATCCCCGCCCCCATATTTCCCTCCACCCCGACCTCCATCCTTGCCACCATCCCTCCCCCTACCTCTGCCTCTGTCACCGTCTTTTCCCTCTCGCTTGACTCTTGACACACGTGGTATAACTGACCTCCTATCAACAGGTGCTGGCCCATCTAGATCTATCAGTGGCATTGGTCGATGTGCCTTCCACCATAAGTCGTAGTCAACGATAGTCCCGGGATCTGCAATCCCACCTCTCCATCCCCACTACTGGGCTACTATCCCATCAATCTGTTGCTTGAAAAAAGTTATAGGAATCATTGGCCCCCAAGCTAACTTATTGGAAGATTTGGCATACTCAGCTATGCCTAATGGTACACCCTACTACTCCCCAAACTATCTCAGTACATGCTGTGGCAGGTACAACTCTATAATGAGCTGACTCTGCACTATCCTACCAATTAGATAACGGTACTGTCTACATAGGCTTAGGTGGTCATCCTCATCATCCCACTACTGGTAGTCTCTGTACGACCTCCAAATGAATGAAACCATGGTATCAATCCGATGGTGCCACCAACCTGTCTCTCCCATCCTAGTTTGCTGTAGGGCACTTGCATAATAATAAGCGTAAGGCATCCCCTCAGCTAGCTGCAGTCTCTGGATAGGAGGTCAGAATATTGCTATATGCTCCCAAGCCCAAATCATCAGAAGGGTGGTGCCACATGAAATGCTCTCTGCCCTCCTATATGCCACCTCATGAAGCTGATGGTAGAGTGTGCCCAACAAATAGGGCCCCTAGGCATACACTGTCTTGTCCCGCCTCATCCCAACTATCACATCTCCCCAACCAATGGGAAACCAATGCCCGTGTTGGTCAGGAATCAGTATCCCGCTGATCAGTGTCGCTAGAAATGCATCAAACTGAGCATAATGCTTTGCCATTAACTTCCAGTGGATCTCATAGCCCTAGATGCCGAGTCTTGCTCCCTCATCCCAATAGTACACTATGAATGTCTGATATCCATGCCAAGGGTCGTAAACAATTTTCTCTCCTCGGATTGATAGTCATAAGATACGATAGATGTCCTCCAACGCCACTCTGGCCTCTCCCGTTGGCAAGTGAAATGAGCATGTCTCTGACCGCCACCTCCCACATAATTCAGTCAGTAAACCCCTATTTTCCTGAAAAACAGGCATATAGGAAGCATAATATAAGCCCAACTGCATCAACCATCGTCGCTCTTGTGAAGTCAATTGATCACCAAACTAGAAGGTCGATGGCCTGCTCTCTCGCGTATATATGGGTGCAAGCTACCTCTGCACAAAGCCAAACAACGCGTCAGTACCTTTTAGACAATCGTCATTATCATCATTATAACTAAAAAATATTTAAAATTTGAAAAACATCAGATTCATCCCTAGTCAAAGACAAAGTCAAATGTGTCGTGTTGACTGCACTTGCGTCGTAGAAAAAGGGCTGCGTCGTTCTATACTTTGCTTGTGTCACGACATATGGATTGTGTCATTTTGTCGATCAATAATGTCACATCAAAGGATTTGCATCACGACTTATGACACATGTGGTACTTTATTGAAATGTGTCGCTTAAACTGATGAATGCATTACAAAATGACACATGCGGCCTTATAACTCTTGAATGTGACCCGATATGGTGAATGCGTTGCAGTTTTTGGAAAATGTGTTACACATCCTCGGCCTTCCCTAAATACCCATAAACTTGCATCATGACATATCAAATGCATCAAACATGAAGTCAAATGCAGCTTACCCGCACGCATATGCATCATGGTGCATTCATTGTTCGCCCTAAAACCCTAATTTTGGCACGCAAAGCAAGAAAATGACAAAGTGGGTTAGGGGTACATACCACTGGCTCTGATCCCTCTGGCCGCCTGTAGGTCCACATGATCTAACCATGATGCTTAGTCATTGGAATCACCATCCTTGCAGAAGTCCTCTTCGCTCTGAGCTCTCGAATTTGCAAAAGTAAATAGTGAAAATGTATTTACTTTTACCCCTTTGTCAACCTATTTATAAAGTCAAAATGACATTTTTCAACTAGGTTATTATTGGAGGCCCTTTTGACCAACTTTGACCACCCCTTTGGCCGCTTTAAGTATGTCAAAATTCAAAACCGTATGTGCCATCATTTTTCTTGTCATTAAATTGACTTATCGGGACACTTTCCAAATTTTTCTATCGCCGACCCACAATTTGAAAAATTTCCCGAGGGGGTATCGATACTCCATACCTTTGCTGGGGCATGACTTTAACTTATTTTCTTTGTCACAATGCGACATGCTACATTATGACAAAGAGGGGAAAAATGTAGACACATAAAAATGACCTAGGCCTGCAAGCTCTATTTTACCACTTTCATCCTAGCATAATTATGACATCTTAATTATGTCCTTGGTCCACATTCGATTATTAATTAAATAATTCATAATTATTTAATTAATTCATGTCCTTTTATTCTTCATGATTATTAAATAAATAAATTTTATTGATTTATTGAATACTTCATTAATTTTCTAAATCTTCCCCTAATTAAATAAATTTCTTAATTTATTTAATTACCTTTATTCATTTATTCTTCCTGATTATTAAATAAATGAATTTCACTTATTCTTCCTGATTATTAAATAAATGAATTTCATTTATTTATTTAATATGTCACTAATTCTCATAATTAAATAAATTTATTAATTTAGTCAATTATTAATCATATCCTCTAAATTAAATAATTATCTTGAATTATTTAATTGCCAAAATTAACATTTCCCTCATTTTAAATAAATGAAATTATTTAAAATGATCTTACATTCTTGACTGTCAGTTCATTTTAGTAAATAATCTGAAAATCGATTATTTATTATCACACAAAATCCATATTTTGAATTTATTTAATTCAAAATGGTAATAATCTTCCAAAAATCAAGTAATCGAGCAGATTCTTGATTTTCCAAATCCGTTGTTCAGTTCAACTCTTATCTTTTTTATTTTTCAAATCTCACAAATTAGGCAATCTTTATCTTCTTGATTTCGAAAATCTTTATTTTTTTGACTAATTATCTCATTTATTCTTGACCACCTATTCGATCTTCTTAGATGACATCTCGACCACTCATTTAATAATTTTTCCCTAACCCTGATTAGGATTTGTCACATTAAATCTCGTCCTCTGATTTTAGGCTTCTGTCAAAATTCAATCTCGTCCGTCCGTCCGTCCAAAATTGCATTTTCTATAAAATGCCAATTTTTCTCACAATTTTGATTACACTTAGACACTTACACATACTCACATACGCATATGCTTTCATTTTATTTGTGATTTTGGCATAATTGTCTTAGGCATTAGAGTCATTTTGTCATTTTCCAAATCCTTCAAAGCTTGTGTAGCACATAGTGTTATTTTCAAATTGCTCGTACTTTGAATCTGAGGACAACACATCTTTCAGCAAGTTAGAAGGTGTAATGAAGATCAACCATGGAGATTAAAGACACTTGGTGAGTTTGCTCCATTTTGTGTTTTTAGTTTATGTTTCCTTTGCACTTCATTACTTTCTTTGGGTTTTGCATTCTTTGATATTTGATAATCTAACCTTAGAAAAATAACCCTTAGATACAAACACCATTCCACCAATTTTCAAAGGTTTCCATCAGTGGAATGGTCAATTATGCCATTATCTTGCTCTCAAACCCTCAAAATAGGGTTTTCAACCCATCTTTAGTATTTTGGATCTAAAATTATCCTAACCTGATGAAATCACTCCAAACCAAAACTAAAATGAAGTCAACACATATATCTATCAAATCCAATGAACTTTAGATCAAAAGAAATTAGTACAGAGCCGTACAGTAACCTATAGCAACAAATTTACCAGAAAACACATAGAAAATTGAAGGTTTCTTATTGCTTTCAACAAAAATTAACTCTATAACCTTTACTCGACCCATACATATTGTATATGAACCTTACACACCAAAAACCAACTAACACAACCAACCCTAACAGCCTTTTGAACTACTTGACTGTTGGACTTCAATTTTTTTACATTTTTGCATTCTTGCACATGACAACATTTGTAAAATGGACCCCATATAAATCCAAGTGCATTTAAAATGGTCTATTATGACCTTATTACATCACACTTAGAATATAAACACCTAAAACCAAACATAAGACCTTATTTACAAAAATTGACAATGTGCCCCTACACCAAAATGACAAGTCTCAAGTCTATGGGGAAAAATAAGAAAGGAAGATAGAATACACCAATGGACATGCTAAAAATGACCTTCCTAAGCTTGGATTTAGAAAAAATGAAAAAGAAAAAAACCTTTAGTAATATTTTGAATGGTCTCTACATGGACCATATGAAAGACCCAAGTAGATTCAACTTAGCCTCTAAGAATGCTTTTAGAGGGAAATTCTCCCACAAAGTACCTACCAAGGGTATAATTTTCAAGCCATTTGTAAGTATTATTAAAATCATGAATATGTGAATAACACTAGGAAGAGGAGTGTTACCTCATAGACAACCTTTAACATAAAATTGGGAGGGAATTTAAAAACCTTTTATTTGAAATACACTAGGAAAATGGGCCCAAAACTAAATGGGAATTCACATGGGAATAGGAGGGAATAACACTAGGAAGAGGAGAGTTACCTCAGTGACCCAACATCATATATGAGGCCACTTTGGTTGAAAATCATTTAAAAATAAAAATAACCAAAGATGAGGGAAAGTAAAGAAGCTCATAATAAATGTAGAAATATCCTAATTGAAGCAAAAATATGGCACATGTGTGATAAGGATAATGGACTAACACAAGTAGGAACATTCAAACCAATCCAAGCCAAAACCCTATCAAAGCACCAAAATATTCTTCCCTTATTTCACTGATAAAGATATCTTATTAGGGGAGGGAGATTTTGTCTATTTAAATATTATATAGATGAAAATTGCATATTTTATATTTTTCTCTTTTTTCTTTGTATGCTTTTCTTTTTGTTTTAGACTCATTTTGACTTATGTTCTAAATATAATGATCAATGTGTAATTTTTTTTTTTCATAAAAGTTGCTAAGTAATAGTATCTGCTTTATCTCCATAGATACTAGTTTCTAAGATCTTAACCTAATCCTCACTTTACCCATTCATTACCTTAGTTTAGATTCGTAGATTGTAAAATTAACCTAGCTCAGTTTGATATATATGAAAATGAACCTAGTTTCCCAATTTTAAATTTTAAAATTTTAGGCCCAAATATTTCCCTCTATTTAGTCATTATGAGTCAATTAAAGCATTAAAATATTTCAATTGTGGGCTATGGAATTCTATAGAAAGAAAAGCCTTAGTCCTTTTAGAAAATATAATGAACATTTAATGCATATTCAAAACCTAGCAAAAAGCTTTATTTTCATTGCATTATCTTTATAACATTGATATCTACATAACATCCTAGGTATACTACATGACTAATTATTGTATTAAATCAACATCCAAGAGTTTGAGAAAAGGGAGAAATATTATTAAACATTTTAAAACTCCTTTATCCACATCAAATATTTAATGTTGGTTACTTAAATAAAGGCGATCAAGTTTCAAACATGATATTTAAATAAACTATATTGTTAGCTAAAGTTTGCTTACACTCAAAATAGTCAAATATGTAGTTCATGTGATCAATTCTAAAATCACATAGGTATTTCTACATATCATAGAAGTGACCCACATAGTCAAGTACAAATTTTATTGATTTGCGTCTAATCATCTAACATTGCTTACTTTTGGTGTAAGGATAAATCAATTAGGAATATTTGGCACACTCAACTCATCATCAAACCAAGAACTAAGCGCCCTTATTTATTACTTAAATTGAAAGCATTTATCCAAGTATCATAATTAATTACAAATCTTGCTCTTATGGTATTTGTTTATCATTGCTAATTTATTGATTTACCCTAGGACTTACTCACAAATAAATTATTATTTCTTTACATTTTTTGTGATCTTAATATTCTTTTACCTTTCAGGGTTTTTCCTTCCACCTTATAATGTTATATTTGATGCATTTTTTCTATTTTTTGATATTTATAACATCATCATGGATTCTTGTTTGTGCTTTTATGATCACTATATTTTCTCTCATGATGATGTCATGAGGAATGATTGTATTTAGATATGTTGGATTCACACATGATCCTTGCCTGAGGTATTCTTTTGTTTTATCAGTCAGTTTTCTAGATTATATTGTGTGAGAATTTTTGCATCAACGTTTCGAATCACACTTCGTGATTCATCATTAGGATGAGAGAGCATGAGGAATAAAATGAATAACTATAGACCAAGTCAAGAATAAAAAGGGAGAGAGGAGGAGAAGAGGGGGTTGGACATAAGATTCAAGGAGACAAGATGGACCAACAAGAAAACTCAAGAGATGAAAATTCTAAAAAATAAACAAACAAGAAACTTAAATATATATAAGCACAAACAAACAAACATAAAACCTACAAACAAAAGAAGAAATATAAAAACAAATTAACAACCAATCAAAAAGAAGAACCAAGAAAATAATTATGCAAGTAAATAAAAGAAAGAAAGAAAAAGAAAATAAAGCTATCAAGAAAAAGAAACACACATAAAGAAATTATAAACTTAAAAAATAAAGAAAATATGAAAAACAAATATTCAGAAATAAATAAATGAACAAATAATGAAAATAAACAGGGAAAATAAATAAAGAAAAGAAAAAGATACAAAAGATATACAACGAAACAATTAAAACTAACAAGAAGTGAAGAAAAAGGAAAAGGACAAATATAATTATAATATAAATAGTAAAAAAGTAAATAGAACCAAACAACCAAAATAAGAGATTGGTTGTTAATTTTTTTTAGATTTCTTCTTTTGTTTGTTTGTTTGTGCTTATATATATTTAAGTTTATTGTTTGTTTATTTTTTAGAATTTTTATCTCTTGAGTTTTCTTGTTGCTCCATCTTGTCTCCTTGAATCTTGTGCCCAACCCCCTCTTCTCCTCCTCTCTCCCTTTTTATTGCTAACTTGGTATGCAACTATTCATTTTATTCCTTATTCTCTCTCAACCTGATGATGAATCATGGAGTGTGATTTGAAACATTGATACAAAAATTCTCACACAATCTAATCCAGAAAACTGACTGATAGAACATTATATATTGTGGAAACTTGATATCATTAATTAATATTCTTTTGTTGATGAATATATGTTCTCTATTTTATTCAATCTACGTGTTATGATTTTTACACATTTATGTACTTCAAGGGATATCCTTTGTTTATATGTGCATGATACTAGATAACTTAGTTCCTCTACATTTTTCCTTGCTTTATTAGGCTATGATATGTTATACATTACTATAATTTCCTATTACCAAGGATGATGTACACTTGTACTTAATTATTTTCTTCTATTGGCTATAATTTAGATGTCCTTACACCCTTACAAGAGGCTATTCCCTTAGACATTCATATGAGTTTTCATGGTGTTTTTATTTTAAAAATTCTTAAGTTGTGCCTATTTCTTTCTATGGCTCCATCTTTTCTCCTTATTGTAGTGCATGAGCTACACAATTTACATCACCATAGATATCCTACTTTTCATTTACAATTTCCTTATTTAAAGTATCATTTAGTAGGGCATGCTTGTCATAGAATTGTTAGAATCCAAAAAGTTACATCTAACTGGTTAGTTTTACCTGCCTATTTTGATAATTAATATTCTTACTTTAAGGTATTATTTGGTTTATTTGATCAATAATTGATTCAAGAGAATAAATTATTTGACCTATAATTTATCAAGAGAATAAATTATTTTTCCTATAATTTATTCAAGAGAATACATTATTTTGTTATTATTTTATTGAGGAGAATAAATTAATAAAAGTGAATATTGAATTTATTATACATGTAGAAATAGATAAAATTATCTAGGATATGTTGAGACTTTTATTTGAGATTTATTAATTATTTGAATTGATTTTTGTGAAGCAAAAATGTTAAATATTGTAATGGTGAAATTTACAAACATATGCCAATTCCCATTTAGTTTTGGTCCCATTTTGAGAGAATATCTTTGTGAATAGGAAACTTGGGATCAATGATCAAATAAACTCAAACTAATAGGAAATCAATGCAATAACCCAATTAAAACGATCAACAAGTTCTAATCTCAATGAATCATGTACAATATTCAAATGAAAGCAATAAAAAAGAACGTAAATCAAATCAATTAACCTACTTTACCTCCATCAAAAACACCTAGTCTTACTCCATTGTAAAGTATAATATTATGCTTCTTAGTATCATATGTGGATTTCTCATAAACTTAGCATAACCTTGTTAAGCAAAAGGAAGATAAAAATGAGTATAGTTTGGCTACCGATTTGAGGAGTGATTGAATGATCAAACAATAGATTATTTATAGATTTCAGGATATTTGATCAACTACGTGAGATGTAAAATGAGATGGAAAAATGAGGATTGATGAGATATCAAGATGAATGTGTATGAGGCTGCATTGAGAGATAAAGTGGAGTGAATTTTAATTCACTCACTATTTTTAGTAATGATCACTAAATTTAGTTTGGTCTTTTCAAATTTATGTTTTAGAAGAATAAAGATATACTTTTCTATTATTAGGAAATAAATAAAATAATGATTTTATTTATTTATAGAGGAATGCCCAAACCAAACAAATTAAAATAATGTATTTAAGTTTGGAAGAAAAATTAGCTAATTAGCTAATTAAAAAATTATTTAATTATATGAGATGAGAATAATGCATGATAAAATTATTTAATTATGGGAGATAAAGGATAATGCAATATTTAATTAAATGAATAAAAATTATTAACTATGGAAATGGAAGAATAATTAAAAATTAATTAAGTAATTAAAAATTATTTAATTAATGTGTGAAATAGGTTAGCTTAATCAAATAATTAAAAAATATTTAATTAATAGTGATGAAAGGGTTGATGAGTGATGATGATGGGAAACGATGGATTAGAAGAAGGGGTTAAGACATTTTTAGGTGGCTATAGTCTTAATACAATTACATAGCAATATGTGGTACACTTTTATGCTAAGTTTGGTTCCTTCTTCAATCCTTGTCTACCCTCATTTACTCCTCCTTACATGCATCCCTATACGTCAATCCTTATCCTTATCATATCCATATTTATTCCCACACATTCCCATCATTTATTAGTCAAAATTTTCATAGTCATTCCCAATCCTTGACAAGATGTTGAAAGTCGTATTTTAATATATAATTATCCTATCAATTTGAATGATATGCAATTGCTATATGCAAGAGGGTAGTTCAAAATTCTTTGCTATAAGTAGTCTTACTCTACCTCAAGGGAAATACGTACACTCTAACCTAATCAACTAAGTTTCGGTGATTAATCTAAGAATAAAAATACTTACATTGAATTGAACAAGTTAACTACATAATATAAAATGCTTGTGTTGAATCAAAGACTACCTATATGGAATGAATTTTTTTGTGCTGAATATAATTATCTAAAAAATGATATTTCTTGTTGAACGTAAAAGACTTATCTAGAGAATAAAATTACTTGTTGATCATAAAAGACTTATCTATGAAATGAAATAATAACAAATTAAATTTAGTATTTTTTTATTATAATATTTTTTAAATTCCTTTGAGAGAGCTCTAAAAATGTAAGAATAGATACACACAATAATAAAAAACAAAATGTTCATATAGGAAATGAAATATTATAGACAACAATATTTATCTAAACGTGTAACAAATGTTTAATACCTATCACTAATTCTACAAGTTCTTCCTTTCCAATTTAATAGTAGGTTCCCTCAAAACTAGAACTCTTCTCAAATGATTACATTCAATAGCATTATTCAAAAAAAAAAAAAATATCATTTCATACATAATATTAGTTGTTCATACATGCAAAAGATGATTGTAAGAACTAAACTGCATTATATTTGTTGAACTAAAAAATGATAATAAATCCTAACACTATTGTGCATGATACAATTGATATATATAAAAATAACAACTAACTATGTCTAAATCCTATGATGTATTGTAGATTAAGGCATGCATGTGCTATTCAAGTTCAACTAGAACCTTATCTAGATAAAAATATGAGTATATTATAAAATAAATACATTTTTTTTAATAAACAAAATAAGGAAATACCTTCAATCATGACTCCTTGTAGGAGTCCTCTACTAGAAGAAGTCATCTTTTCAAATCACTAGACTAGGGAGTGGATGAAATTGTTGTCCCTATTGGCATATGTAATAATTTTGTGCAAGAAAATAGAAATCAATGAGTATACATTCTACTATAGAGTGGGAATGATTTGGGAAGTGTTGTATCTTCTAGAGGCTATAGCATCTAGATATCATCAAACAATTTTCCATACCATTCTACTTTAAAAACACGACTCTTCCATAATAAATTGTTAGTGTTTAAATTTTGTTAATCAATAATTATTAAACTAAATAATGTAATTTATTTTACTTCAATTTTTTTATAATTTTCTTAAGCACACATTAATTAGACATAATTTAGGGGATGATCAAGGAAAATGAGATATATTATATATGCAATGGAGGAGACCTAATTTATCCTCATTGCTTCCCCTACAACTAAGATTGGGTAGATCCTCTTGTAGGTTGTGGAGATGAACCATTTCTTCTATCTTTATCTATTTTCGTATTATATAAACTTCCTA
This sequence comes from Sequoia sempervirens, assembly GCA_007258455.2. NCBI lineage: Eukaryota > Viridiplantae > Streptophyta > Pinopsida > Cupressales > Cupressaceae > Sequoia > Sequoia sempervirens. The sequence goes on along the minus strand of VDFB02000016.1, from coordinate 3,626,080 downwards.
TTTCACATAATAGTCATAACATTTATACCATTTCAAACTATCCTCATTATTGTCATCCATGAATAATTGTTTCTTTTCACTTCTACTTCCCATTCATAGAATTCTCAATCAAAATTTTTTGAAGCCACATTGACAAGGATCAATGGTGAGAGAAGTGGTGGTATACCAATACACCTTTCCTAGAATGTATATCATCTCAAGTATATTTTTTTCCATTTAAAGTGACCAAAGGAGGTTATAAGTAGATATAAAATCTCTCTTTTTAAGTGTTTTGGTATGGGTTATATATTTCTTCACATGCTGAGAAATTCAGTTGAACCAGATTATTAATCACTTAGACTATAAAGCTTCATAATATAATTTTAAGATTTCATTTCATTTCTATTTCATACATTCATATTGGACTATCCTTGGAAACTAGTCTCTAAAGATAGCAAGTTTAGAGTTTGAATGTTGCATAAGGAGTACAATAGTATTTTTTGTTTGACGATATTATTTCATTCTCTCTAACTAGGAAATTTGGTTGTGTAGTGTGGATAAGAATGACCTTATTTATACTCCACCTACAAAAATATTTACAAACTACACATATTATCGTAATAATATTCAGGTGTAGAAAGCTCACATAAATTTTTTATTGCTTTAGGGAGCTAATTTTTAAGGCTTCCAAAAATTATGCATCACCTACATCATATGAACGATCACATCAGATTTATATTATTTTTTATTTGAAATATTGTCCATTAAAAGCATGCTATATATACAAAATAATTTTCTATATGCTAGAAGCGCCTCAATAGTCTTACATGGCTCCATTTTATACTTCTGGAGGTGATATTTTTTATCCTATAAAATGGATACTTGTACTTTTAACCTTGAGATTTCAATATCTACATGCCATTGAAAGTAGCATATCTTTTGGAGGTTCCAATTTATCTAAAGTTTGTTCATCCTCCAAAGAGAGACGATGGAATTTGAGGGCTTATTATTTGAGCATCTAAATTTTCATGTGAATCCTTTGAAGGAGGAATATGCAAATAATTTGGCTTCATGAATTCTTCCTTCTCCCCTTCTTGAATTCTAATAATATAGACTTTTCTAGAGTAACACTAGATTAGGCTAGCTTTTGGATGGCCCGTGCAACCTCTAGGGAGGTATATTTGGTAGAATCATGATAAAATATTTATAATAGTTTCACCCTTTGGAATTTAGTTCTATAATTCCTAGGGAGTCACTTTAATACTCTTTTCATTATTTTCTTATTAGGGGGACTCTACCTTATTTTTAAAATTTGTAATAATTTTAATTTTCTCCTTGTTGGGTCCCAAAACTAATGCTATATAACCCTAAAACATAATTTCAGCTTCAACGATAGGTTTTTTCTTGAGGAGGGTAAAACAAGAATTTATTAAAAAAATATGGAGTGTTAAAGGCCAATTAATAAGAGTGGATAAGCTTTTCTACACTTTAGACTCATATAGAATCATGATAGTGTTCCTAAAGGTAACCCTAAACAAGATTGTTACAGTTGAAGATACAATATGAAAAACTAATTATAGTAGTACCCAAATGTAAGTTTTGATCCTAAATATTGTCTTTGGACCAAACTAACCTATTGTTATAACCTCTATTACGCTTATGCATGCACACAAGTCATGATTCTTTCAAGATGAATAATTTCAAGTTTTACTTCAGATATTCCTTGGGTATAATACTAAATCATGAAATGCACATAAATCTACTTCTACGCCTAATCTATTGGATATGGATTTTTTCCATTTTTAGCATGTGGAGGGTCAAGGTTTTCAAGATCAATGCCTTATTTGGGTTATAGCCAAATTAAACCATAAAAATAATAAATAAGAAATAAAAAACAAGAGTATGATATACAACAACTAGATCTACTTAATGATCCTTCTCTAAACATACAAACATTCAAATAGGTGCTGCCACAATGGTGGTTTACACTTTCTGGGAGATCTTGATTTTTGTTGAAATCACATATTTTTAGAAAATATAATGATTTAATCCTTTAAAAGTTCCATTTAAAGGATTCCAATTGAAGAGGGTTTGATAAAACCACCTTATACCAAGCCCCCTTGGATAGAACCCAACTAGTTTTAAACCATACCTATAATGGAGTCTCCTTTACACCTACCAAAATGTTGATAAAAAACCACTTTTGATTTACCTTTTGGGGGATCAAATGAATTCATTTATTATTATTATTTTTTTAATTATGTATTCCTTATTATAAGCTTCCAAAAAAGTATAATTTTAATTAAATTAAATTTGATTATTATTTTTATTTTTTATTTCTTGTGAATGTAGGTTTTTCACTGAAAATCAAGCTCTTTGTTCTACACATGTGGAAAAATAGCATATTATCATTTTTTCTTTTAAAAAATATGATTTCACTAGATATTGAAGTCCTTGATCCAACAAAAAAAACTAATTGAATTTTGATACATACAAAAAAAGTTATGCGTTATATAGTCTACTTATGTCTGAATTGTAATTGGTTTGACTTCAAAACTTGATTAAGGAAAAAATATTCAATAAAACACTATCTAACCAAGTGGAAGCATTATATATTAGAGTTACAAATCTAAATTTGAAATAATTAGAATTTTATCCTTCATGGAAAAAAATTATGTGTTATACGGTGAGCGTCACTCCTTAAAAATGTTGTTTTATGAAAAAACTAGTTTTCGAGGGAGATGGAAAAAGAGGTGCAATTTGATTCCAAAATTTTTGAAAAAAATATATTTAGAATATAAATTTAAAATGTCATGAAACTATAGTTTGCATCATCTTCAAATTCCTCATGGTTTATCCACTATAGGTGCCCGAAAGTGAAGATTTAGTTAGAAAAAAATATTTCAATGTCCAGTTTGGCCAAAAATTGTAAACCACTATTGTGGGATCACCCAAATATAAAAAGAAAGATATCATTACAAATAAAAAATTGCAATGAATTAAAATGTTATAACACTTACCAAATTCATGTTACAATCACACCAACAAATGTGGTGAGGGAAAAATTTAAACAAAGGGAAGCCTATCACACCTCTTCACTCAAAATCTTCTAAAATACATGCATCTATCCAAGGTAACAAATAATTATAAAATATCTACAAGTAGCTACATCTCTACAAATTTTGGAATATATTGCCTAGATGGTGAATAAATTGGAAAAGTTAAAACCCTAGAATGCTCTTTACACTATGGTTAAGTGAAAACAAATAATGATCAACACCTTTGATGTTGAATGAACTTGAATTTATATTTCACATGTACGTTGTGGCTCAGTGCCAATGCATTAAAAACCCTTACAAATTTGTAACCAAAAAAGGGGGTGGGGAAATATGTATTAAAATAAAAAATATTTAAAGCAACACGCTCTAGAGGATTCCTATACATATTGAGCATCATTTCTTCTTTAATTGTGCCTAAAATCATGACCCAAAATTAACTCACAAGGCTCAAAGGGAAGATATTTTATTTGTAAATTTTCACTCTTTTTAATGATGAATTAATTTCACTGTGTTAGTCAAGGAAGAGCTCACAAAATATGTTGCAATGGTGTCTTGGGGATGACATGAGGACCATTGGGGCTTGAAATATTAACAACCGCATTAATTTTGGTATCTTCATTTTCAATTGTTGGAAGTGCCTAGGAATCCACACCTTTAAGATGAACAATTATTTTAGATAGTTAAAAATTAATTAGGTAGTTGTAGAGCCTTATCAAGTCATTAATGGTGACCTAGGTCATACATGGAGTTATGTGGGAATGCATAGTGCAAAATGTAATAATTTTAGAGTTTCAAAATGATCAAGGGTCAAGGATACCTATTAGGGAGTCGAGAATCAAGGGTATGGTATACTCTATGCTCAAATTTAATAGATAAAGTTATATCTACATCTTTGGCTCTAAAAGGAAAAATGGAGGAAGTTTTTGGATTTGAAAATCATAGGTACCAAGAAATTCATCCATTTAGGTATACAAATAAGAATAGGTATGAACTCCAATATTGACTAGGTAAATGGTGAAAAGTGTTAGGGATCAAGAGTTAGAAAGTACTAAGGAAACAATATGTAGGTAAGGAATTGGCCAAAAAATTAACAAAGGTAAGAGAAAGGTTAAAGAATGGAGGAAATAGATGCTAGAAAGGAGAACTCTAAAATATCAGTGGGGTAAAAAAAAATTCTAACTTAGAAGGAAAGACATGCTCAAATGGGAATGTTTGATATCCTAATAAGAATGAACGAAATTATGGAGATGAGAAAAAGGCATACCAAGAAGGGAAACTTTTAAAATCTAATAAAATAATATTCCATAGATATTCAAGCAACTAATCCCCCCACACTTAAGGATTTTTAGGATTTTTATAACTTCTAACATGAAGTTAGTACATGAGGGATAAAAATTAATAACCCTTAGGAAAACCTTAACCAAGAGGGGCCTAACAAGATATGTTTCAAATAAATTATCAATATTGGATAAACAAGGCCAAAATGCACATAGGATCTAGGAATCAAACAAATTTGACAAAACTCCTGCCCAAAAGAGAGAAAATAAAAAAATCTCAAAAATAGGAAAAGGACAAAACCCCATGTAAGGCAAAAGTTTTCCCATAAGAGAGAAGAAGAGAGACCATGTAGCCTCCCCTCAATTTATAATATCCTATACTAAAGGTAGATACTAAAAATTGGATGTAGAATATGGTCTACAATCATCAAACAATGTTCCTCTCCTTAGGAAGAAACAAAACTAAAGGTGTATGTAGGATTTCTTGCTATCCTTAAAAGAAATATGAAGGAATAAATCTCAAAATCTATGAAGTCTCTAAATGATGCTCATATGTTTCTATATTGATGTCAAAATCAGCCCCTACCAAGTCAAGTCTTCTAGGCCACATTGATAAAGATGACAATCTATAATCTAGTAGAGATGAATGTAGAACAAGATCTAAAGAAAAAAGTGACCCCTCCAAATGATACTCAAGAGTCCCCAAGAAAATTCCAAGCTATTTTAAATAATCATATGGACAAAGAAAAATAGGGTAATTTTTTTTCCCCATAACATCCAAGAAGAAGAGGATGCAACTCCATAAGAGCTAACATCAAAGAGAATATGAATACCATCCATAGTATCATCCAATTATACAAGATATTATTCACAAAACAAAATTGAACTTTATATGAAGTACTCATCCCAAGTAGTTGTATTTAGAAGATGATGAATATTCTTCTACACTTAATAAATGAGAGCCACAGATGTAGCAATAATAATATCATCAAAAGAAACAATAGATGGAGGAGATGAAATACAAGGTTCAAGAACTAGATCATATGTGAGAATACCCAAGTTCAAGTAACCAAAATTCTCCTCAAGATTAAAGTCCACACTAGAAGTGTGATCATAAACTAAAGGATCAAATCCATCATCAAAAAATTCTAAAAGGGTATATAACCAAGATATAGATCAACCATCCTAGTAGTAATAATCTATCTACTCCCAAAATCTCTAATGATAATTGAATCGGTATTAAATTCCATGGCCTTCCCTACTCCATAATGGGTGATCTAATATATGGAAAGGATATTAGATGAATAAGGTACAAAAAACATCATTGACGGTTGCATACCCAATATCAATAGATCTCATCCAAATTACATTCATGTAATATTATTTCCCATTAGAACATGTGGCATAACATAAGGCTCAAAACAAGAGAACATAGATTATGAAGAAGTCATATGGTGAGAAGCTCTAGAATCTAGAAGCCATCTCCTTGATCCATTACCTATAGAATTACAAAGAGCTTGACCTTTATTTTTACCTATTCCAATAGTATAGCCTTTTTCCTTATCAAATTTTAATTATTTTGAATGAGAATAAGAAGTTTAATTATACATTTTGAAAGGAAAACAAATTTTGTTCTTCTCAAGAAGATATTTCAATTCATCAATGTCCTTATTAAACAATGTTCTTTGTGTCCAAGCTTCTTATAGAATGCATAAGTAAGATTCTCCTTGTTAGATGATTCCTTGTTTGAAGAATATTTATTTTCTACTTCAGAAGTAGATGAAGCTTCATTTGAATCATTCTTTTCTCATCTTGGTTCTTTTGTTTCATATTTTTATTGATAGTGCCCTATTTTACAATCAAGGCACAAGACTTAGAAGATTTAATAATTCTCATTTAAATCAATTTGTCATACTCCTTTGTGAGATCAACAAAAAATTCACCTACAGAAGGCATCTTAGATTATTTCCCTAAGGCTCTTTTCATTTCATGAAATATAAAAACAAACACGACATGATCCAGATGAAGTTTGGATAGAACACTTAAAATTAACTATGAGTAATCCTTTTAATTCCACATTGTTTTAATTGTAATATTATGCCATTAAAATTAATAAAGAAATCCTGAATGGTTTCAAAACTATAAGGGATCAACCCTATGATCTTGTTCTCCAATGAATGGTCTCTCAAATCATCATGTACCAAAGAAAGCGTTCAAAATAGTCTACACTTCATTTAGTGATTTTGTAGATATAATATGAAAAAATAGATCATCCATACACAAGGTGCCAAAAGCTTCATCACACTTGTTAAACCATTTAGGATTTTCTTCATTATATTTAGCTCTTGTATTAATACTCATTGTTATTCTATACAAATTTAACTTTCTCAAGTGAAGTTTCATTTCATTTTCCACTCAAATTAATTGTATGTGAGTAGAGGAAAAAAATTATCCATTTTAAATTATTGTTGCAATGCAAGAAAATGTTGGAATATGAAGTTAATTCTATTGTCATTCCAATAGAGACAAATTCTAGCAATGACGAATAGTCAAGATTGATATCTAGCTAGCGCTTCAGGTATGTGCCCGATGTGGTCAAAGGCTACTATTCAATCGAAGGTTGAAATGATGGGGGGTCCCAAGGGGTTGTCGTAGCCCCCCTGGATGCCAAAGGCTTTTCCAGTGAAACTATAAATTTTTTTAGTTTAGGACTCCCTATTTTTTGGTAATTTTGAAAAATGTTCGATATGTAGTTGCATGAGTCATACTTTCTATTTTTAGAATTTTTTGTTCGACAAGGACTCTACAACTCAGATTGCTTATACTCTTCTAATTTTTTTTGTAACTTTTGAAGGTTATTGTAATTGCAATTTTTTTGAGAAATAATATATGAAAGATCTTTGCCCATGGTTTTTTCCTGGTATAATTTTTCCAAGTTTTCCATGTAAATATTGTGTTGAAGTTATGCTTATTATTTTTCTCTATTATTGTGCACTATAAATTTTCTTACAGTTGGTATCAAAGTGAGGTTATTTGTGAAGAAGTATTTTTGAGAAGTAAATAATGACAGGAAGCATGGTTATGAGATTTGAGGTGTAAAAGTTTGATGGTTCTAATTTTTCTTTATGGAAGCTAAAGATTCAAGCTTTATTGGTGAAGGATGGATGTACGCTAGCTCTCAAAGGGGTGGCATCAAAACTTGCAACCATGACTAGGGTAGATTGGAATGAAAATGATAGCATGGCCAAAGAAACAATCCAATTATCTCTCGTAGATTCAATACAATTTAATGTTGCAAAGGAGAAAACAACACATGACTTGTGGACTAAGCTCAAAAAGTTGTATGAGACAAAGTCATTAGAAAATAAAATTTTGTTATGTAGGTAGTTATATTATTTGAGAATGTGTGACAATTCATCTTTCACAGATCATCTGAATGATTTCAACACACTGACAAGCAAGTTGGCTTTAGTAGGGGTGAAAATTGAAGAGGATAAGGCAACAATTTTATTGTGCTCATTTCCTTAAACTTGGGATCAACTGGTTATGGATCTTAGTAACTCAACACGAAGTGGGAAATTGGTCTTTGAAGATGTGGTGGCTACTGTAATTTTTGAAGATTCAAGGTGGAATCCATTTTAAGGATCTTCTAATGAAGCCCTAATTGCAAGAGGTAGAACTCATGAAAGAGGAATTACTAAGTGTGGACAAACTAGGTCCAAATCCAAGGGGGAAAAAAGAGTAAAATATTGGAACTGTGGTAAAAATGAACATGTCAAAAAGGATTGTAGGATGCTAAAAAAAGCAAAGAAAATTCTAGTTCACAAGCATTTGAGGAAAACACAACAAAAGTTCAAACACCATTAGAAGATGTTCAAAGGTATTAACTACTACTAATTTGAGAGGGTCTTTACTTCATGTTTGGATTCTTGATTTTGGTGCCTCCTTTCACATGAGTCCACATAGAGATTGGTTTTCTAGTTATAGATCATGTGATGGAGGTATGGTTTACATGGGAAATGACAACCTCTGTGAAGCTATTGGTGAAGGTGACATAAGAATTAAGATATTTGATGGAATGGTAAAGACTATTCAACATGTCATTCATGTACTAGGATTTAGAAAAAAATTGTCACTTGGAGTTTTTATGAACAAGGTTACTGATTCAATGGTGAAAATAGTTGTCTCAAGGTAAGAAAGGGTATGTTGGTTTTTCCAAAGGGAGAAAAAGTAGGCAATATCTACAGGTTGGTTGGAAAAACTAGTGGTGGAGAAGGTGTAGTGGTGTTTGATGTAGAAATAGACTTAGTATCAACTTGGAATCAATAGCTAGGTGGTATGAGTGAACATTGTCTCAAGGTCTACTAGATAGAAATCTTCTCCCAGGTGCCAAATGTAGAGATTTAAATTTTTGTGAACAATGTTTGTTTAGAAAATTAAATAGAGTGAATCTTTCTAGTACCACCAAAAGTAAAGATGTTTTTGAATTAATTCATTCAAATTATTAGGAAGCTCCTGTAACATCTATTGGGGGTTCATCATATTTTGTTTCATTTATAGATGATTATTCTCATAAGTTGTGTATTTATGTTCTCAAGAAGAAGTATGAAGTGTTTTCTTATTATAAAAAGTTTAAAGCTTTGGTAGAGAATTAGAAGGGTAATAATATAAAATGGCTGAGAACAGATAATGAAGGAGAATTTTATTCAGGTGAGTTTAACCAATTTTGTAGTGAGTATAGCATTGCAAGGTGATTAACGGTTGCTAGGACACCACAATAAAATAGTGTTTTTGAATGAATGAGCTGTATAAATGAAGTGAGCCAAATGTATGCTGAGCACTGCTAGTCTAGAGAATTTTTTTTGGGATAAGTTTATTTTTACAACCCGTTTCTTGATCAATAGATCACCCACTACAACTCTTTATAATAAAATACCTAAAGAAGTATGGATAGGTAATCTTGTTTATTATTCCTTTCTTTGTGTATTTAGTTTTGATGCTTATGCTCATATTCCTAAAGAGACTAGAAATAAGCTAGATGTGAAGTCCACAAAATTTATTTTTCTTGGCTATGTAGAAGGTACAAAGGGGTACACATTGTGGGATACTAACTACCCACAAGGTTATAGTTAGCCAATATATTTATTTTAATGAAATATCAAAGCAAAGAGTCAAAGAAAAATAAATTATAGAAGTTATTCCAGTTGAGGTGGAAAGTTATGATGATAATCTATAGGTGCCATATGTAAATTAGCAAGATGAACAACAACTATAAGCCACAAGGTGATATATTTATTGGGAAAATATGTCTCAACCTTGCAATTACATAAGTTTTACTATTGATAGGTAATCATGCAGGGGCGTGGGGGGAGGGGGGGCCACTCACGAGGGGTTTGAGGGGATCACCCCCCAGGTAGGGGTTTGGGGTTTGTACGCCTTGGCAGGGGCTCAAGGGAACACCCTGAAATCCAAATTTTATGTATATTTTATTATTGTAAATCTGGACTAGTCATCATTAGGTCTCATATATGATGGTAAATATTTTGTTGGCTTGAATTTCCCTAGGAGACAACTCTATTTTATGAGTGTGTTGTATTATGACTGTGTATTGTGATGTATTCTGAGAGTCTGATAGCGGTTTTTTTTAACTCTAGATCTCTAGTTGATGATACTCCAATGAGAAGCTTTCTCTACAAGTATATTGTAATGTGATTTATGAATATTATATTGGATGGATTTTGGAGTGTGGGGGTTTTCTCCTGAATGGGTTTTCCCCACGTAAATCACTGTGGTGTGGTATGCATGATATTTATATTTATTTTTGTTTAAGTTTATGTAAATTTTGTAAAGATCTATAAAGTTTTGCATTATCCTCCTCTCAAGATTAGTATAGGAAGTTGTTCCACTACCTTAGCTTCCTTACAATTGGTGTGAGAGCCTGATAACCTTTGGTTTTAGTTATGGGTTGTTGGGTTTTTTGAACTAATCTAGATTTGAGTGGGAGCTTCTGTAGAAGATACTTTGTGATCTTATTACAAGAATTTTCAAATGACAAGTTCATCAGGTAGAATAGAGGTGGATAACTTTTTTGGAAATAATTTTGAGATGTGGAAGCTAGAGATGGAGGATCTATTGATAGATTGAGATCTATGGGATGCTATTGATGAGACCATTTCAAGGCTTGTAGATCCTAATTTGGTTACTCAATATGATATTATGGATCATAAATCCAAGGGTCTAATAAAATTATGCTTGGAAAACTCTATTTTAATCAATGTCCATGAATAGACCACTACACATAAACTATGGAAGAAGCTTGGTGAGATGTATCAAGCCAAATATTTAGTGAACAAAATTTTCTTGAGGAAGAAATTATATTCCTTGAGAATGGAATAGGGTGGATGAATTAAAGACCACCTAGAAGCATTCAATATGTTGGTGGCTCAATTGGCATCAATTGGTGTCAAAATGGACGAGGAGGAGAAATTTCAGATCTTGCTTTGTTCTTTGCTTGATTCATGGGATTCTCTTGTTATGGCTATTGGGAGTACTTCTATTATCTTGAAGACTTAAGATGTGGTGGGTTCTTTGCTTTATGAAGAGATGAGGAACAAGGTATCCATCAGTTTTAAGGAGGCCCTAAATGTTCATGGAAGACCTAAGGAAAAAGATAAGAAGAAGGAGAAGCATGATAAATTAAATTCCAAGGGGAGATCCAAATCTATTGGAAAGTCCAAATTTATTTTCTAGAACTGTGCTAAGCCTGAACATAATTGTAAGGGATAAAAAGAAGAAAAGAAGAAGAAAAAAAGAGATTTGATTCTAATTCTGAGTCCAAGAAGGAAGATGGTTATGCATTCATTACAACTTTGACAACTTGTGTAGGTAATGATACATGGTTAATTGACTCGGGTGCATCTTTCCATATGACCTCTAATAGAGATTGGTTTTCTAAATATGAAGAATTTGATGGAGGTAAGGTGTACTTCTAGGTGATGATTCTTTTTTTAAATATTATTGAATGTGGTAAAGTTAAAATTAGGTTTCCTAGTGGTAGAATAAAAAAGGATTAATGGTGTGTTGCATATCCTTGGATTAGCACAAAATTTGTTATCTATGAGAAAACTAATAGATGCAAGTGTGCAAGTAGTATTTTATGATGCAGAGTGCAAGATGGTTAGAGGTGCTACAATGATTGCTAGAGGTGTTAGATAGGGCACTCTGTACAAGATTGATGCATGCACTATTGAGTGCAATAGTACTTCTATAAAAAGTAATTCTATGAAAGAGGTTAGGGTTTCAACTTCAATTTATGGTCATGGCTTTTGAGTACCCAAGGGTGCTCTTTCTTCCAACTCAAAGTTACTTGTAGAGAAAACTTTGTTATGGCACCAAAAATTGGAGAAAAGGGTCTAAGAACCTTGAAAAATAAAAACCTTATTGAAGGGTTGTCTAATTGTAATCTTGAATTTGATTTGTGTGAGCATTGCATTTATGGAAAGTAAAATTGTGTCCATTTTTACTTCAGTTCTCATAAATCTTATGGTGTATTGGATCTTATTCATTATATTGTGTTCAACCTTGTAGATGTTCCTTCAACTGGTGAATCCACACATTATGTTTCATTTATTAATGATTATTGTAGAAGGACATGGGTATATTTTATGGAGTAAATATGAAGTTTCAGTTGATTTAAAGAATTTAAAGCAATGGTTGAGTTGCAGAGTGGAAAGAAAATAAAATGTTTAAGGACTGATAATGGAGACCTAAATTTTTCTCTAATGATTTTGATAGATTCTGTAAATATTTTGGTATTCATAGACAAAATATTATGGTATTCATATTAGAATGAATAAGAAATTGATGGAGAAGACTAGGAGTATTTTGAGTGGTGCTGGTCTAGAACAAAGGTTTTGGGTTGAAGTTGTTGCCACTGCTTGTTACCTGATTAACAAGTCTCCTACATTAGTTCTTGTTAATAAGATGCTTATAGAGGCATGGTCAGGTCATAATCCTTCAGTAATACATCTTAGAGTTTTTGGTTGTGAGACATATGCACATGTGCCAAAGGAGAAGCAAACAAAGTTGGAGAACAAGGTTGTGAAATGTATCTTCATCGGATAAAATTATGGTGTGAAAGGATACAAGATTTGGGATCATGTTGCACATAAGGTAATATATAGTAGAAGTTTTATTTTTAGAGAAACTAAGCCTTCTTCTGTTACAGTCCAACCAGAACAAAGTAAATAGGAAGATGTGATTCAATTTCCTTCTACATTTGAGAAAGTTGAATCAAGGCCCATGGATAGACAAGAAGTTGAGGAGAGCTCATCTAGCTCTGAATCTTTAGAGGACGAGGAAGGACCTCCAACTCAGCTTGTTCATAGGTCTACAAGGGATAGAAAACCACCTAAAAGGTATTCAACTGATAATTGGAGATTCATGTTTTCTTTGAATACTAACATGGATGAACCCAAATTGGTAGATGAGGCATTAGGTATGAATGATGCAAAATCCTAGAAGATTGATATGGATGAAGAAATGGAAGCTTTGAAAAAGAATGATATATAAGATCTGGTACCATTTCCTGAAGGATGAAAACTTGGTTTCAAATGGGTTTTCAAGAAAAATATTGGTTCAAATGGAGGTATTGAAAAGTACAAAGCAAGGTTGGTTGTGAAAGGTTACTCTCAAGTTGAGGGTGTTGATTATGATGAGATATTTTCTCCTATTGCAAAAATGACCTCCATTAGATTTTTGCTTTTTATTGTTGTTGCTTATGATTTAGAGGTTAAGAAAATGGATGTGAAAGCTACTTTCCTTCATGGTGACTTGGAGGAGGATATTTATATGACACAACTAGTGCACTAAATGGTGAAAGGTAAAAGTAAATTGGTTTTCAAATTGAAGAAAGCTTTGTATGGCCTAAAATAGATTCCTAGGATGTGGTACTAGAATTTTTGATGCATATTTGTTGAGTTTGGGATTCGAGTGTTCTAAATCAAAACATTGTGTTTATTATAAAATAGATGGCTATGTTTCCTATTTATTATATTATATATTGATGATATGTTATTTATTGGTAAAGGGGAAGGTATGATTTCAAAATTGAAATCTCAACTTGCAACTAAATTTGAAATGAAATATCTTGGTGCAGCTAGACACATTCTTAGGATTGAAATTAGAAAAGATAGAGTGAACAAAAAGCTATGTCTTGACCAAAGTAAGTATTTCAATTCAATTTTATAGAGGTTTGATATGTAGGATTTTAGACCATTGTGTGTTCCTTTTTCAATTGGAACAAAGTTATCTATTTTAGATTGTCTAATATCCCCATAAGAGATGGAAGACATGAGTAGAGTGCCTTATTGAAGTGTAGTTGGAAGTTTGATGTATACTATGGTTTGTACTAGACTAGACATTTCCCAAGTAGTGGGAGTTCTTTCCAAATATATGTATAATCTTGGTAGAGTTCATTAGGATGCAATTAAAAGAGTCTTGAAATATTTGCATGGTACCTTAGAGTATTCCTTGTGCTATCATAGTAATATGACTGAATACGAGATTCCCCTTGATATTGGTTATGTGGATTCAGACTGGGTAGGTGATGATGATAGTAGATGATCCACCGGTGCTTATGTGTTTACTTTAATTGGTACTGCAATTAGTTGGATGAGTAAGAGATAGGTTGTGGTTGTTTTGTCCACTATTGAAGCTTAGTATATGGCAACTACTCATGCTTGTAAGGAAGAAATTTGGCTTAAGAGGTGTTTAAATATTGGAATAAAACAAGATGCAGTGATAATTTATTGCAATAGTCAGAGTGTGATATGTCAGGACCAAGCACATTAATGTACAATATCATTTTGTTAGAGATATGGTTGAAGATGGAAGAGTGAAGCTACTTAAGGTAGAGACTTTTGATGGATGTTTTTTATTTTTTAACTAAGCTTGTGAGCATAGAGAATTTCAAATCATCATCTAAGTCTATGGGCCTTTTGGTCCCTAGAATTTAGAGAGGATGTTGATACTTCCTCTCGTTGCTCTTGCAAGGTGTTCGACAAGTGGGAGATTTGTTGGGAAAATGTGTCTCAAACTTATTACTATTCATAAGTAAGCACATGGGGGAACAAGGGGCCCAAGGGTTGCATGCCTCAATGGGGGCTTGAGGGAAGTGCCCTCAAAAGCCAAATTTTATGTATATTTTATTATTTAAATTTAGACCATTCATCATTAGGTCTCAAACCTAATAGTAGATATTTTGTTGGCTTGACTTACCCTAGAAGGCAACCTTATTTTATGTGGGCGTTGTATTACAATTGTGTATTCTGAGAGTCTAATAGTGATCATGTTGTCTCTGGATCTTTGTTTGGTGATACTCTTGTGAGAAGCTTGCTTTGCAATTATATTGTAATCATCATGATTTTTGAATAATATGTTGGGAAAATTTTGGAGAGTGAGGTTTTTCTCCTGAAAGGGTTTCCCCATGTAAATCACTATATTGTGCATGCATGATATTTATGTTTATTTATATTTAAGCTTTTGTAACTATTGTATAGATCTGTAAATTTTTACATTATCCTCCTCTCAATATTAGTGTACGATGTTGTTTTGCTACCTTAGATTCCTTACAATATTACCCTTGTAAGGAGAACACTAGAGTATCCAAAGCACCTAAAAGGTACTCTCCTGCTTGTAATTTTTCTTATGCATTACTAGCTAATGTTGGTGAACCTAGTTCATATCAGGAGGCTTGTGAAGTTTAATGTACAAGCAAGTGGAGAATTTCCATGGAAGAGGAGATAGAATCTCTTCATAACAACAAGACATGGGGGCTTGTTCTATTGCCTAAGGGGAAAAAAATTATTGGGAACAAGTGGGTCTTCAAATTGAAAAGGAGCATAAATGATAATTTGGAGAGGTATAAAGCTTGATTGGTGGCCAAGGGGTATGCAAAAAAATTTGGTATTTATTTTGATGATTTTTTTTACTTGTACAATTAAGTACTATTAGAATTTCTTTATATCTTGTTACTAGTCTTGATTTGGATTTAGAATAGTTAGATGTAAAAAAAACCTTCTTGCATGGTGATCTCTCAAAGGAGATTTATATGTATCAACTAGAAGTTTTTGATGAAAGAGACAAGGTGAATCTTGTTTTTAGGTTGAGAAAATTGCTATATGGTTTGAAACAAGTGTCAAGGTGTTGGTACAAGTGGTCTGATTCCTTCATAATGATTTTTGGTTTTAGTAGATGTGAGGCTAATCATTATGCCTACTTTCAAAGGTATGATGATGATAGGTTTTATTATTTGATTTTTAATGTTGATGATACATTGGTAACATGTACCATCATGTATAAAATCATCCATTTGAAATCTCACCTTGCTAGGGATTTTGAAATGGACTTAGGAAAATCAAATCAAATTCTTGGTATGAGGATACATAGAGAAATAAATACAAGGAAAATATGGTTGTAATAGAAAATTATGTGGAGAAGGTTCTACAATGCTTCAATATACAAAATGCACAACCAGTTAGTAATCTATTTCCTATTCATATTAAATTGTCTTTAGAATAGTTCCCTAGCATAGAAGTGGAGAAGATACAAATGTCTTGCATATTGTACTCATCAGTAGTTGGTAGTCTTATGTTTGTCATGGTGTGCACCAAACCAGACATTGCACAAGTAGTGGGAGTAGTTAGTCATTACATGGAAAATTTAGGTGCAAAGCATTGGATGAATTTGAAGTGGATTCTCAAGAATTTAAGGGGCACTTCTGATGCTATTATCTATTATAGTGGGAGTATTCTTTAGATTAATGAGTATGTGGATGCAGATTTTGGTGGAGATAGATATATGAGAAAGTCCACTATAGGTTATATTTTCTCCTTAGCTGGGTATCAAAATTGCAAATGGTGGTGGTGTTGTCTCCTATTGAAGATGAATATATGTAAGAAACAAAAGCTAGCAAGGAGGTAATATGGCTTCATTAACTTTTAAGTGAATTGCAAGTAAAGTAGGACAACATGGTGTTGCATTGTGACAACCAAAGTGCTTTACACTTAGCATGTAACTCAGATATCATGATAGAACAAAGAATATTGATATTCAATATCACTTTGTACATGAGGTGGTGGAAGGAGGACAAATATCTTTTCCAAGATACACATTGATATAAATCTAACAAATACTTTTACGAAGCCCATTGGTAGAAATAAGTTCATTTGGTGCAAAATTCTCTAGGATTGCATATTAATTATTGATTAGAAATATTAGCATTGGTCTTTTGGTACGAGGGTTTATTTTCAAGAGATAAATTTGAATTCAAGTGGGAGATTGTTGGAATACGAAGTCAATTCTATTGTTATTCTAGTAGTGACAAATTTTAGTAGTGATAAATAGTTGAGATTGATATCTAGCTAGTGCTTCAGGTATGCACCTGATGTGGCCGAAGGCCTACTATTCAACCATATTTTGAAATGATAGGGGGTCCTTGGGGGGTTGTCATAGCCCCTTGTATGTCGAAGGCATAATTGCATAGGTGTACAATTTTTTTTCTAGTTTAGGACTCCTATTTTTGGTAATTTTGACAAATGTTCAACATGCAACTACATGAGTCACACTTTCTATTTTTGGAAAGTTTTTGTTTGACAAGGACTCTACAACTCAAATTTCTTATACTCTTTCAAAGCCATGTTTTTTTGTAACTTTGAAGGTTGTAATTTTAAATTTCTTGAGAAATAAAATATGAAAGATCTTTGCTCATAGTTTTCTCTTGGTATAATTTTACCAAATTTTCCATATAAATATTATGTTGAAGTTGTGTTTATTATTTTCTCTATTATTTTGCACTGTAATTTTTCTTACAAAAAAAAAAAAGGAAAACATAAAACACCCCTCTTTTTCACTTAATAAAATAATCCTCCCAAACAAGTATGATTTGGAAATTTATAATAGTGCAATCATAGGTGCCACTTGCCAAAATAATGAATTGGATTTGATCTTTATACATCATAGATGCCAAATTCGGCCATAGAAATATAAATATATATTTTTATAAAATGATATCAATTTGATCACACCACTACAAAGTAAAAAAAGACATGCACTTTTATAAAAATTGCAGAAAAATATTACCATATGATCCCAAACAAAACCCTAAAATTTCCTAAAATGAGAATAGCTCAAAAATACCTATGAGAATATGTAATTTAAAAAAAATGATATAAACCAAAATTAAGAATCATCTAGACTAGTATGAAGCTCATGAAATTCTACCCCAAATATAAAAAAAACTCATAGAAAAGAGGTGACCTAATGATTTCATGCTAATGTTTGCATCACCTATGAATGAAATCCTCCTAAGACATCAAATTATTCCTTTGATCTTGAAATTTCACTTTGAATTTTTTAAACCACTTTTTAGAGCTCAAAGCCATTATTTTTATCTTCAAACCACTAACCTATCACATGAAATTGCTTACTAGTAAATTTTAGTAGTTTTCTGGTCATTTGAGGGTTTCATAGTACATGCTATCTATTTAACAAAAAATTCTATGGTGCTTTATGTTGAAATGCACAAGACAACTGAGAGGGGGGGTGAATTAGTTGTATCAAATTATTTTACTTTTAACCTTAATCAATTTCATTTTAACTCACTTTGTTATTAAGTATGAACATGAAATGAAAATAACAGAAAGCAAACACTAGAAACACCATATTTATGTGGAAAACCCAATAAGGGAAAAACCACAGTGAGGATTAGCTCACAATATAGTAATAATGAAAAACTGAATACAAAGGCTCACTGCTAGATACATAAGCTCATTGCTTACAATATGAATCACTGTCCAGAAGGAGGCTCACTGCCTACAAAAAAGAAATGAAAAATAAAGATCCACCACAAAAGGGTTCCACACACTCGCAGCTTAATCAAGAAATTAGAAACATTGACAACTCACTACTCTCAAGAACCTGACACATCAAAGTACTACTACCTTGATTCACTCTTATACTCTCTTCTTGATCAGAAACTTCACTTGCTCACTCATGTATCATTCACAACATTAGGCTTTCTTTTATACTAACTTTAATCCAAGGTTGGCTAAACCTTCTTTACTTTACAAATTCAAATTAGGTCAGCTACTCAACATTCTTGTGGTGGATAAGAATGAGAGAGGATCCATTAAACATTTAATTAGGACCCAGAAAAAATCTTGAATCAATCACACACTTCCTTAATTCGATGCAAAACTTCATGTAACGTGTAGACATCAAGTCGGCCAAACCTAATGAAAACACCAATGATCTTCAAAGTACATGCATCTCTAGAAATATGATCACACTGGATCACTCAACACACTTCACCAAACATTCCACCATCTCTAAGAAACCTTCAGGTACATCCACAACAACTACAACAAACTTCATCCATAGATCATACTTCAATAGTCCAATCCAGACCAACCAGCAACACACAAGAGCTCAGGGGAAAGCCGTTCGGAGCACCAAATCACAAGTAAAATTGTTAGAACACATAAAACATCAATATGAAACATATTTGCAAGATCTAAAAGAAAAACACCGGAAGACTGTGGAGCCAAAACACATCTCCTAGTCTCAAATAGACAGTTCTGCCAAACCAGTTCACATATTGGTGAACACTTTTTTCATACCCCATCAAACCGGAAGCTAAAACTCAGGATGTATAATCCATTGAAGCTCATAAACATTAGCACAAAACCACAAATGCATAGGATCAAAACAGAAGAAATACATAGCACAATACCAGAACACACTTAGAACACACACTCAACACTGCCTATATTATTTCATAAATTTTCTCAAAAGCACTTGGAAAAGACACAACTACAACTTCATAAATATAGCTCCATGTACTCTAAGCAATTCTATAGTATCTCAACTATACAAGTACCATCTGCAGTCATAATGAACTATGTTGACATCAATAACAACATCCATACATGCAACAATCTCCCCCTTTTTCATTGATGGAAACACATGATGTGAAAAACCATCAAAGACAACATACACAATCTCTTGCTTCATCTAGAATCTCTCTCTTTTCATCTTTTTCACATGAATTTCTCCCCCCTTTGACATCAATGGCAAAGGAAATTCTCTCCTCCTTTTAAAGCTCTAAACACTCCTCCTTAGGAGTGCATCCACATCACATACTGCAACAATGCACCTCTCTACTCACCTTGAGGAGTAGACCCCAATCATCAGTCCAAAACAAAAGAATCTTTGAATCCACTAGACTGATGCACCTCCATGTGCACTTAGTTCAAGGAAGGAGGGGTAGTGACCCCTAACTTCCCCTTGAGATACTCAAAAGTATCCTTTGGAAGGGCCTTAGTGAATATGTCAACAATTTTTTCCTTGGTAGGTACACATTCAAGTCTAACTTCATTTTGCAACAACTTCTCCCTTAAGAAGTGATACCTGATAGATATGTGCTTTGTCCTGGAATGCATCACTAGATTCTTTGAAATGTTTATAGCACTTGTATTGTCACAAAATATAGAGATAGGCTAATCACATATCACACCTATGTCCTTCAAGGTTTGCTTCATCCAAAGTATCTATGTATAGCAAGATGCTACTACAATATGCTTAGCTTCTACAGTGGATAAAGAAACTAAATCATTTTTCTTACTCAACCATGAAACCAATCTTCCTCCAAGGAAGAATGGACCTCCACTTGTACTCTTTTGGTCAACTACACAACCAACCCAATCTACATCAGCGTAGGCATTCAATGTGAAATCATTATCCTTTGAATACCATATCCCATAATTAGGAGTTCCCTGAAGGTATCTGAATATCCTCTTCACAGTTGTAACATGCGCTTCCTTAGGTTCTACTTGAAATCTTGCAACTAAACATACTACATTCCTTATATCTAGTCTAGTAGTAGTAAGGTATAACATACCACCAATCATAGATCTATACATGCTCTTATCAACTTTTGAAGATTCATCATCCTTACTTAGCTTACATCCGGTTACCATAGGGGTACAAATCAGTTTGGAGTCATTCGTTCCAAACTTCTCAACAATTCCTTAACATACTTCGATTGTGAAATGAATATCCCTTTATCAGTTTGATTTACTTGAAATCCAAGGAAGAAATTTAACTCACTAATCATCGACATTTCAAACTCTTTTTGCATCTCTTTTGCAAATTTCTTACACATTCCTTCATTTCCACCAAAGATAATGTCATCAATATATACCACAACTATCAACATTTTGTTACCTTGAATTTTGAAGTAGAGATTTCTATCTATAGACCCTTTGTTGAATCCTTGATGTGTCAGGTACCTATCCAACCTTACAGACTAGGCTCTGGGAGCCTGTTTAAGTCCATATAAATCCTTTTTCATCTTGTAAACCATATCTGGTTTTTCAGGAAGTTGAAATCCTTCCAATTGTTCCATGTATACTTCTTCCAATTCTCCATTAAAAAATATAGACTTGACATCCATCTGGTATAATTTGAAGTCTTTATGAGCTAAAAATTCCAAGAACATCAGAATGGCCTCCATTCTCTCTACAGGTGCAAATGTTTCTTCAAAATCTATTCCTTCAACCTGTGAATAACCCTTGCATACAAGTCTTGCTTTATTTCTTACCACTTCATCAACTTCATTCAGCTTATTCCGGAACACCCATTTTGAACCAATTACATTCTTGTTTACTGGTCTAGGGACTAGTTCCCATGTCTCATTCTTCTCTATCTGCTATAGTTCCTCTTTCATTGCTCTAATCCAACTTTCATCATTACAAGCTCCACTCATAGTCTTAGATTCTATTTTAGAAAGTAAACACAAGTTTACCTTAACCACTTTGCTTCTTATCTTTACACCTTCACTCTTATATGCAATTATTTTTTCCTGTAGATGATTTCTTTGTAGATATTTAGGAGTCTTAGAAATAGGTTCTAGTTCCTTTTCTTCTTCTTCAGTTTGTTGTTGTTGTTGTTGTTGTTGTTTATTCTCTTTAGATATTGGTGCGCCAATAGGATCATCTGGTTCCACTTCACTTATCTCAACTGGTCTATATATAGCTTCATCAACTCTTACATTAGCACTTTCAACTATTTTCCTCAACCTTTTATTATAACATCTATATGCCTTGCTGTTAGTTGAATATCCAAGAAAGATTCCTTCATCACATCTAGCATCAAAATTTCCAAGACTCTCATCTCTTCTAATGTAACATTTACTTCTAAACCTTTAGATGCTCATAAGGATTCTTAGTTTGATCTAAACTTTGTTAATAATTTAAACAACAGTGTGGATTGCTTCTCTCCAACACACATCAAGAACATTTGTTTCTTTCACCATAGTTCTAGCAACTTCTTGAACAATCTAGTTCTTTCTTTCCACAACTCCATTCTGCTGAGGGGTTCTAGGGGTAGAGTAATACCTCTTTATGCCATGTTCTTCACAAAATGCATTAAACTCACTAGAAGTGAATTCTCCACCTCTATTAGACCTTAAACATTTGATTCTTATGTTTACCTCATTCTCTACTCTTTCTTTGAATACCTTGAATCTATTAAGATCCTGAGCTTTTTCTCTAAGAAAAGTAACCCATGTCATCTTGGAGTAATCATCAATAAAAAGCATAAAGTACCTGTCACCATTAAAGCTTCCTATTCAAGTAGGACCATAGAGGTCTATATGAATCAACTCCAACATTTTGGTAGATGATTGTTCTTTTCCTTTAAGACTACTGCTTGTTTGTTTTCCTAACTGATAGCTTCTGCAAGTTGAGTTTGAAGGCTTTGTGATTCTAGGCAGATCTTTGACAACTTCTCTTGAACTGATCTTGATCAAATTATCAAATTTACATGTCCCATCCTTTGGTGCCATAACCAACTTTCATTAATCTGAGAAACAAAACACTGACCTTCACCACTCTTAAGCTGGTAAATGTTTCCATGAGTTCTTCTTCCTTCTGCTACCATAGTTTTGGATCCTTTTCTAATCTCACAAGTGTTGTCTTCAAACACAAGCTTACACCCTTTGCTACACATTTTCCCAACACTTAAAAGATTATGCCTTAAACCCTTAACATAATAAACATCATTAGTACTATGTTTTCCATCTAGACTAATTGTTCCTTTACCAATAATCTCAACACCAGAATCATCTCCAAACATAACCATTCCTCCATCATATTTTTTAAGTTTAGTGAACTTACTCTTATCTCCAGTCATATGATTTAAACATCCACTGTCAAATACCCAAAATTTTTCATCCTATCTAGCATGAAAAGCAATCACCAGAGTACCTTTAGTCTCATCCTTCTTGCTCTACGAACCAGATTCCCTTGCACATCTTCCATGATCATTAGATGCAACTTTACTTTTCAAGGCTAGGAATAAGCATTCATCGTTATCCTCCTCAAAATCAGATTCATCATCAGAAATTCCTACATCTTCTTTGAAATAATAGAATTTCTTGAACTTCCTATCCTTCTTGTCTCTATGATGATTATTATTATTATCTTTTTTCTTCTTATGAGTAGCTCTATTAGGACATCTTGATGCAAAATGACAAATATTTCCACAACTAAAACATTTAAAGGGAAACACACCTTTGCATTTACCAGTACCATTCTTCAATTTCCTTATGAATTTTTCTTCCATCTCTTCTGAACCACCATCATCCGAGTCATCTTCTATCTTTATTGTTTTAAAGGTTGTTTCAGTATTCTCCTTATCTCTTGCAAATTTCCTCATCTCAAATGTAGTCAAGATACCAAATAGATGCTCCTTAGTAAAGTTCTTTGGATCATATGATTCTTCAATAGCAGAGACTTTGTCACTGTAACTCTCTGGTAGGTTCATTAGGATCTTCTCAATTATATCTTCATCTGTCATGGTACCGCATTCATTCTTGATCTCATTTGATACAAGTTCAAATATCTGATAATAACTTCTCAGGTTCTCAAATTTTCATTTAGCTGTTAGCTTTCTTGACAATTTTACTCTTTCATTTCCTTTATAGATGTCTTTCAATTTTTCCCATACTTCATAAGTAGCGCCTATAGAAATAAATTTTGTTTTTTAGTTTTAGATAGGGCACTAAATATAGCATAATTTTCCTTTTTATTCTCCTCATAAGCCACAATTTCATCACAGAGGAAGGACCAGAGGCTGGTGCAACATACTTTGTCTCCATAGCTTTCTAGGTCTTGAAACCAAGAGAAACCAGATAACCTCTCATCTGTACTTTCCAATCACTATAATAATCTCCATAAAAAATAGGGATCTACAACTTGTGCACCATCTGATCTACCTCAAGCAGTTAAGCTTTTCACCAAATAACCAAAGCTCTGATACCAATTGTTGAAATGCACAAGAAAATTGAGAGGGGGTGAATTAGTTGTATCAAATTATTTTATTTTTAACCTTAATCAATTTCACCTTAACTCAATCTATTATTAAGTATGAACATGAAATGAAAATAACAGAAAGCAAACATCAGAAACACCATATTTATGTGGAAAAACCAATAAGGGAAAAACCATGGTGAGGATTAGCTCACAATATAGTAATAATGCAAAACCGAATACAAAGGATCACTGCCAAAGGGCTCACTACCTGGATACAAAGGCTCACTGCTAGATACAAAAGCTCATTGCTTACAATAGGAGTCACTATCCAAAAGGAGGCTCACTACCTACAAAAAAGAAATGAACAATAAAAATCCACCACAAAAGGGTTCCACACACTTGCATCTTAATCAGGAAATTGCAGACACCGACAACTCACTACTGTCAAGAATTCGACACATGAAAGTACTTCTTCCTTGGTTCACTCTTACACACTTTGCTTGATTAGACACTTCACTTTCTCACTTGTGCATCATTCACAACATCTAGGCTTGCTTTTATACTAACTTCAATCCAAGGTCGGATAAACCTTCTTCACTTTATAAATTCAAATTAGGTTGGCTACTCAACATTCCTGTAGTGGATAAGAATGAGAGAGGACCCATTACACATTTAATTAGGACCCAAGCAACATCTTGAATCAATCACACACTTCCTTAATTTGATGCAAAACTTCATGTAACGTGTAGAAACCAAGTCAGCCAAACCTAATGAAAACACTAATGATCTTCAAAGTACGTGCATCTCCAACAAGATGATCACATGTGGATCACTCAACATGCTTCACTAGATATTCCACCATATCTAAGAAACCTTCAGGTACATTTGCAACAGCTGCAACAAACTTCATCCATAGATCATACTTCAATATTCCAATTGAGACCAACCAACAACACACGGGAGCTCAGGAGCAAGCCGTCTAGAGTACCAAATCACAAGTATGTTTTTCAAAACATAGAAAACATCAATATGAAACAACTCCTAGATCCCCAAGATCTGAAAGAAAAACATTGGAAGATTGTGGAGCCAAAACATATCTCCCAGTCCTCAAATAGATAGTTCTGCCAAACCAGTTCACATATTGATGAACACTTTGTTCATACCCCATCAAACCAAAAGCTAAAACTCAAGATGTATAATCCATTGAAGATCATAAAAATTACCACAAAACTGCATAGGCATAGGATCAACACAGAAGAAATGTAGAGCACAATACTAGAGCACGCTCAGAACACACACTCAACATTGCTTGTATTATTTCATATTTTTTCTCAAAAGCACTTGGCAAAGACACAACTATAACTTGATAAATATAGCTCCATGTACTCTAAGCACTTCTATAGTATCTCAACTATACAAGTACCATTTGCAGTCATACTAAACTGTGTTGAAATCAATGACAACATTAATGACAACACCACCAAACACATCCATACATGCAACACTTTAAACTGTTGAGTAATGTTTTATCACAATATTGACTGCAAGTGGTAGTTTTGAGTGTGGGTTGTGGCTGGTGCTAAAATTAAGCCACATTGCTCTTGTGAAGCCCCTAGTAGTTACACCCATACACTATAGACTATGCAAGGCTTATATTATTAAAAATAATAATTCAAAAAATAAATTATCTTAATCTAAATGTATCAATTAATGCAACACCTACACAATAATATTTTTTTATTGCATTGAGAATTTTTTTTGTAATTCAGTCCATATGAATGAAGAGGAATTTTGTTTTTCTAATGGTCCAAGGTGAAGTGCTCTAAATTTGATAAGTGGATAGTTGATTGTTAGGTTCTTATGCCTTCTAGATGTGATGGCAGTGTCAAATTTAACCCAAAATGCTCTGAAAATGTGTCTACCTTAAGATTTGGCAACCACCTCCCAACTTGAAAATCTTGTAGATCTATCCTTCAATGCCTAATTTAGACAAATCAAAAGGCTAAAATAACTTTCGTAAACACCATGAAATCAATGGTGAGCTCATATTTGCACTACCATGCTCTGATATGAACATGCAATACAAAAACACAAAGAGGAACCCCCGGGCCCCAAAAAAAAATTGTATTATATTATTTTTTTATTCTCTAGGTCATGATTTAATGTAAGAAAATATCATACTCAATTTTTTAAGAGAAATTAATATTTTCACTCAATATCTCTCAAAAGACTAACCAAATACACTCAACAAGCTCTGATACCATGTAATATTTAGGTATGAAGATAGCCACCTAATATCTTGAGGCCTAATAGAAAGAACAAATAAATTAGAAGATCAATATGAGAAGAATAAATGGTGTTATTAAAGAATGAAAATAGAATAATGATGGATTGATTAAAATTAAGAATCCCTTGGTTATACAAGCCAAGGTGAAACACATGATCACATACAATTATGAAAAGTATCATAATCTTATGATTTGAGACATAAAGTGATAATTCTCCTATGTGTACCTTAAGTAAACTTAAATAACAACTATGAATAAGATCTAGAAGGTGGACTAGATGGGTAATATCCTTGTTCACATCAATAATATAATCTACACATTATCTTTCATGTTGTCATATTTATGTTATCTCCATAATCTCATGGCCAACCTCATCCATGACCAAATTATACATTAACCATCTTGTAATTTTTTACTAGTACATTTATGTGATAGATTTTATTAGTTAATGGGAATATTGAAGGAGACATTAGTTCTTGGAATCAAGATGATTTTGTACCATGTTTCCTCAAAGAGACATACCCTAGACAACACTTCATATTTGAAAAAAATATGAATTATAAAGTTAAATTCATTGGGATTGAGGAACAAGGTGCTCCTAATCCAATCACCATCAAAACCAATCATAAATTTGCTTGATTAGGACACATTATATCTGATGATAAATATAATGTGCCTAATGATATGTATAGGCCTATGGAACACACCTCTCCCTATGATGAAAATATCAAGGTAAGGATCATCAAAAAACCCTTTGATGATCTCACCATCATAAAAATATTCCATGAAACCTCCATTTGTACCATTGACCTACTACTCGCTTATTCCAAATTCATTAGCCAAGACTAACAAGATGTTATATCTCTAGACATACATCATAATGATGAAGCTATTACTAATTTTTTTGAGCTCCACAATAGTATCCTTGCTAACAATCACAAGAAAATATTTAAAATTGACTAACACAATAGCTTGAACTTTGGGGACTAGGCTAAGTTCTTAGTCCTTTTTAAAAAAAAATAAAAAATTAAGAAATCAATATCTCCTAGTGAAAACCTATAAATTTTTCTATCATACATAGAAATATAAATAAATGCCATAGAAATTTTTGCTTGGTTATATGCAATTTTTTCTGATTTAGGCATGTCCTAGTAGTCCATCATCTTATGGTGCATCCTAATGCAAAACCAATTAAATAAAATCTTTGTATGATGCATCTATAGATTTCTCTCTTGTTCAAGGAAGATTTGTATAAACTATTATAGGTTGTTTCAGTTGGTCCATTGATTATCCTTGTAAGTACTAATTTATAAAATAAAATAGAACCAAATACAATGCAAGATAATCCTATTCTAAACCATTAAAAACCTCTAGATAGAGCTCAACAATGAAAGAAAATGTAAGATAATAACATTAAAAACTACTTTTTGGAAACAAAAATCAAGGATCCAATGGTTGTAAGAAGGTGATAGAAATACTAATTTTTTTCATCAATCTACCCTAAAACACAGATACAGAAACATGATTAGATCTCTCAAAACTATCAATGGGTTAACTTTGTATGGGGAGGATGAAATTGCTAATGAGGCGATGTCTTTTTTTTCAAAATTTCAACAAATGCCAGAGGTTGACAATGCTAATCTAGAGGATATTTTGCAGCTGATTCCACAAGTCATTTTAGAGAAAGATATAAAAGAGATTTCTAGAGTTGTTTCTCTCTAAGAAGTTAAGGAGGCAGTTTTCTCCTTTGGTGCTTATAAAGCCTCAGGTCTTGATAGCTTTCCTCCTAGTTTCTTCCAAGAATTTTGGGATATTGTTTCCAATGACCTTTTTAATACTTCTAAGGATTCCTTCAGATTTGGTAGGCTTCTAAATCAGTTAAATGCCACTTTTATAGCACTCATTCCTAAGTTGGAATAAACTTCATCAATGAATGATTTTAGACCAATCATTTTGTGTAACACAACTTATAAGATATTCTCAAAGATAATGGTCAACAAATTGAAGTTGGTTTTGAATAAAATGATAGCTGCTAATCAGAAGGTTTTTGTTCAAGGAAGACATATCTTGGATGTAACAATTTACATATTTGAGGTGTTACATTCTATGGACTTAAGCAAGAAGCAAGGTATGGTCCTGAAACTTGATATCTCTAAGGATTATGATCGTATCTCATGGCCTTTCCTTTTTCTTGTGCTAAAAAAAATTGTTTCAAGGGAAGATTTCTTAGCTTAATCACATCTTGTGTTACAAATCCTAAGTATTTGGTTCTAGTTAATGGGGTGCCTAAAGGCTTCTTCTCATGTGGTAGAGGTTTGAGACAAGGTGATCCTTTGTCTTCTTACCTTTTTGTTATTGTGGTTGAAGCTTTGGGTCAAAATATTTAGAAAAAACTTATAAACAAAAAGCTGAAAGGGTTCAAAGCTGCTTCCTCACTCCCCCCAACCTCTCACCAATAGTTTGTCGATGAAACTATCCTTTTAGGGGAGGCTTTAGTTTTGGAAGCTAGACAATGGAAAGACATCCTAGATAAATATGTTAGAGTTTCAAGCCAATATATCAATTATCACAAAAGAAAGATGTATTTCTTCAACAGTATCCAAACAATAAAAGAGCATGTAATATACATTATTGGGTGCCAAGAAGTTGAACTGTTGGCTATCTACCTTGGTCTTCCTCCAATTTCTAGAAAACCTTATAATAATTATTAGAATCTATTATTGAAAATATCCAAAAGAAACTAGTTGGATGGAAAGGAAATTTGTTAAGCTATGTTGGGAAATTACAACATTTGAAAGCTCCTTTACAAAATATCCCTATTTACTATCTATCCCTCTTTAACATTCCTACCCTCTTAGCCAAAAAGATAGAAATGATTCAAAGGAGTTTTTTTATGGTCAAGGGTAGGGAAGAGGAAAATATTGGCTCTTGTTGGATGGGATAAAGTTTGTACCCTGAAAAGAGATGGTGGTTTGGGCATACAAAGAATAAAACTTTTCAATAAAGCTCTAGTGGCAAAAATGGGTTGGTTTCTTCTAGAAGGAGCTAAAGATTGGGTCCAGTTTCTTAGAGCCAAATATCTAGGAAACAAAGATCAAACCTGATTTTTGAGGAAAGAGGATCTCCGATATGGTTCTATCTTTTGGAATAACTTGACCAAGATTAGAGGTGCTCTAAAATAAGATGCAAAAATGAGAATAGGGAATGGTCAAAGAACGTATTTCTGGGATGATGCTTGGACAAACTATGCTCCTTTGTCATCAAACAACAATCTTCAACAAATTAAACTCATAATGAAAAGAACTATTGGAAAAAAAGGTCACTAATTATATAAATCAGGATGGTCTGAGGCCAAAATGGATAAATTTTAAAAATCATATAAATAATTTTGTTCTTAGGGGGAAGACAATACAATTGATTTGTTGATTTGGGTATCCTTCTACAACAGATTGGGGATTTTGATCTTTTCTTGAAGGACATGGATGATGAGTTGATATGGACTAAAAATTATTCTGGGAGAATCTCTGTCAAATCTATGTATGAATTTTTGGAAGCCCAACTAATCCAAAAAGGGGACTTTAATTAGAAAATGGTCTGGAGTAATAATTTAATACCTAATATTAACTACTTTTGGTGGATAGTGGCACATGGCAAGATTCTCACTATTGATAATCTTAAGAAAAAAGGCTTCTACTTGGTCAATAGGTTCTATATTTGTAATGAAGCTAAAGAAACCATCATGCATCTATTGTTTCAATGTCCTTACAAGAAGTTTGATCTTTCTTTATGAAAAAATTGATAATTGAGTGGGTTTTTCCTCCTTCAGTTAAAATATTTATTGATTACTGAAATCTTTGTCCCTACTCCCATAATATTATTATGGATCTTTGGAGGAAAGTTCCCCCATTCCTCACTTGGGGGTTGTGGAAAGAACATAATGATAGAGCTTTCAGGGAAACAACTAAGAACATTAAAGAGTTGTGCATGTCTATAAGAAAATAGATACACGAAAACATTGACAATTGCAAGTATGATCCTAAAAAGAAAATGTGTTTCTATAAAGAGTTGTGAATTGAGAAACTATGGGTTATTTCACAAGATCTAACTAATATTAATTGGGTAAAATAGCTCATCAGAAGGAGTACTATTTGGATACCTCTGGAATCAAGATGGATAAAATATAATTTTGATGGGTGTTTTAAGGGTAATCTTGGTCTGGCGGGGGTGGGTGGAATAATTAGAGATCATTAATGTAATTTTTTCAATGGATATGGTAGAGGCCTGGGTACAACAACAAACATGGCTGAGGTTAAAGTAGTGTGGGAAAGAATAAGTTATATGAAAGAAAAAGGTTACACTAAAGTTTGGGTGGAAGGCAACTCCAAGCTAATAATAAATTATTTAAATAGTATGGTTGATGTGTCGTGGGAATTAAAATACATCCTGGATGATTGTAGAAAAATGATGAAAACCTTCCAAAAATATAAGATTTTCCATGTATATATGGAAGCTAACATGGTTGCTAATGCAATGGAAAATATTTTCCTAAGACAATTAGAGTGGGAGTTTTGGAATTTCTCACAATTGCCAAATTAGATCAAGGAGATTATATTCAAAGAAAAATTTGGGATCTTAAATAATCCCTCAGGGATAGAAATAAATTAGGGATGATGGAGTATTTAGAGAGTTATCAAGTTGGAATTATAATTATTACCCTAATCATAATAGAGATGGGCAATCTAGAGAGCAGGGATTTGGGGCACTCTAATGTTGACAGGAGTACGATAAATCTTCAAAAGTATAAAAGGAATAAGATAGAAATAAATGATTTTTTAGAAGGCTCGTGTAAAAGTAAAAAAAGGAAAGGAGTTTGAAATATTTCATCTAATAATCTTACCTTCCCAAACCCCTAAAAATATTTCAAGTGATTATTGACAAGAGAGTTTTGCATGTGTTAACTATGACAAAATGGAGGATAATAAAAAAAGTTTAATTATGTGTCTTAATGGTGGGGGTGTTTTCTTTTCCAATAAGGGTTGGTTTGGAATATATGAGATATTTCCTTGTGAAGAACATGATCTTTATAAAAAAAAATTGTCAAAAGATTTGAGTCATCACCGTTCCAAATGAAAAACCTCAAGTTACCATCAAAGCTGGAAATTTTGAACTGTCACTGGTTTCCATTGTGGATGAGAAGGGTCTTAGTGTGGATTATCTGCTTCTGTGCAAGGACTATCTTACCAAGGATAAATCTATGGGAGGCCCCAAAAAGAGAAATAATCCAAGAAAACATGACTCCTTGAGGAAGAATGTGGAGTTATGTAACCTCTTTGAATGTGTTGGCTTTACCCTGTACTTTGAAGCTATGGAGGGCGATAATGAGAAGATCAACTATAAGTTTGGTAATGCATGGAAGGATGGTGAGGTTGAAATTGGTGGGATTCATTTTATAGTGGATGCTAAGCTAATAGCAAAGGCCACAGGGCTCAATTATGAAGGAAATAAAATTTCCAAGGTAAGCATGGGTACTACTAGATCTATATCGACAATTTTTTTGAAGCCAATGAAAAACCTCAAATATTTCAGAATGGCTATGCCAGGTTGTTGCTCCCACCTCCTTACCACAATGTTTGTTATTTTTTTATGAAATATTTTACTTTAGAGGGTCGACTCCAGTCTGTGCATGTGTACCATTTCCCCATCCTAAAACATATTAGGCATCTAGAAAAAATCAACTTGCCTTTTTTCCTCCTCTTATCATTGAAACAAAGCTTGAATCATGGTGCTAACCCACCCCTACATCAGGGTTTGATTAGAGCTATCTATAAGTATGTCATAGCCACCACCTTGCAATTGAACACTTTTGATAATTTGATTGAGAACAATTCAACCCCTAAAAGCTCAGTAAAAATTGAGTTGTTGGAAATCTGACCCCACTCCCCTACGAAAGAAACAAAAAACAACAAGAACCCTTCCCCTAAAGTTGTGGACCCCTCATGGACAACACTCCTCAAAATAACCCCTGAAAAATGTAACATTTCTCCCCTCTCTTCAACTTCCAATAAGAAAAGAAAAATGCATGTAGAAGAATTGGGCTCTGATTCCCCAACCATAAAATTTCAGATGATCATGAAATAAGCCTAGAAAGTGGCTCCACCACCCTTGTAGGTTGTAGGTCAACCCATCTTGCTCTTGTTGTATCTAAAGGTTTGGATGCTAGCAAGAAAAATGAAATTTACGATGATAAGAAAATGGAAGCTCCTCGAGAAATTGAGAATAAAAAAGGGAAGAGGGTTGCTAGGAAAGAGAACGATACTTCCTTAGAGGAGTAAGTGCTTGATAGTTTGGGAGAAGATGGGATTTTAGAGGAAGAGGTGTTAGTGTCCGAGGATATTGAGGATTTGAGTCAAAAAGAGGAAGGAGGTAATAATCAATAGGAGGAGCATGGTGTGGAGAAGGAGACAAGAATGGTCAAAGGAAAGGGGAATATAAATGAGACCCCAATCAACTTGGAGGATACTGAAATTAACATTGATATCCTTTGTAATGCTAACAGTCTGAATGAAAAGAAAATAAAAAACTCTATGACAAGAATGGATATGCTGGAAGAAAGGATGGGGCTACTCGAAAGGATGATGTAGAAAGAAAACAACTCAAATAGGTTCCATACTATTGAGAATATTGTTATGAATGTCTATAGAGTCATGGATGGTGTAATGAAAAGAGTTGTGATGGAAGCTATATTGAGACAGGGAAAGATAAAAAAGTAGCAAAGGAACAAAGGAAATAGGGATGAGGCTGATCGACCTGGGAAGATGGAGACCAAGGACAACGTCAAGGAAATGGTGGGAGACCTAAAGATGGCTTGGAGCCTTATAGAGGAAGCTTAATCCTCTATTTTGTGTCTATTTATGTTCCTCTATGTCTCTCGTCGATTGGTTTTTTGGCTCTTTTTTTAGGTTAATATTGGGTAATGGCTTGATAAGCCTGATTATGTTTATTTACTCTATATTTCTAGTCTAAAGATCATTTACTTTTTGGGAACTTATGATAGGTTATACCTGCCTTATTTGAATTTTTGGGTCGATGATAATATGGTCTAGTTAAAAATTTATTAGCTCTTGGATATGATTATATGTTTTGATTTTGTTGGTGTTGGTTGATGTGTCCACAAAAGGTGGAAGTGATGAGGTATGAGATGTCAAGTCCAAAAAAGGTGGAAAATCTCCAACAACCTCCTATGTGGTCCCTAAGTAAACTTAACTAAGGTGTAATCAAGACCTAGGACAAGGTACAAGACATTTAATTACACCAACAAATATGATGTTGATCAACATTAAGAATGAATCTAATCCAGTGACAATGTGATTTAAAATTTATTGTGTTTTGTGTATATGCCAAAATTAAAAAAACTATGTATACTCCCTATGATCTTTCTTTTTGCATAGGAATACAATAGTCCATACAATACAAATGATATGGATTCAATACAAAAGTAAAAAATTTCATACATCATACATTTGGTACAGACCTAAAAACACAAAAAAAAAATTGTTAGCAAGATACAAAGAATTTTATGTTAAAATTCATCTCTTGGATATTTTGATCACAACCATGTAGTTCATTTTACTCCTGGAGACACCTGCAAAAACTTGATACTTGAAACTTTCTTAGGAACCTACAAAAAAAAGTTAATGGAAAGCAACCAAAAGACACAAACACACAAAATGGAGTGAGATAAGGGATAAATTCCTCAATGGAGTCATCAAAATGTAAGTACTAATTTACAAATTAAAATAGAACAAAATGTAATGCAAGAGAATCCTATTCTAAACCATTACAAATCTCTAGATAGAGCTCAATAATGAAAGAAAAATAAGATAATAACATCAAAAATTGAATTCAAGTATTACCAAAGCCTCCATTTTTTAATGATTTTCTCCTTGGATGATTTATTTGTGGATGATCCTTTCTTGAATGATATCAATTTGACAACATGTGCCTAGATTGAATGATAATGGATTGATTTGGATGAGAGGATGCTTGAATTTATAGATTTTGGGAAGGAAAATCAATGGATAAGATCTAATTATGAGATTAAAGGTGGAGAATGGTTGAGATAAATTCCATAGGATCAAGGAGAGGATGAAAGTTGGAGATGAAGGTAGTTAGAATGTGAATGGCTAGGATTAACTTACCAAATTCAGTACTAAGTTGTGAGGATGAGGGAAATTAGGGAAATGTGCACCTAAGAAGGATATAGCTTTGGGATGTGTTGAGAGGATAATGGGAACATAAGGACAAGTGTTCCTAGGTGTCCAATATTCTTGGAATGTGGTGAGGGAATACAAACTTTATTAAATGGTGTAGAGTACATTGTTCCTCCATTTTGAGAATTGAGTCTAGTTAGGTTGATTTAGTCAAGAAGTTGTGTTAGGCCATTTTTTAATGTTTGTTTTAGTCTTTGGAGTCAGTGTGGGGTCATTGGAGTTACTATTGGAAAAAATGCAAAATTGACAAAATTGACAAAAAAGTTGTCAAGCAAAATGTAAAAATTGTTCAAGTGTGGAAGCCCAATGGTCATGGGCATTGAGGAGTCAGTTTAGGCAGTTTTTTTAGGTGGGAAAAAGTTTAAATTTGTGAAAAAATCATTAATTCTCTCTTGAAGGGTTTGAAGGAGAGAATCAATCAACTATCTTTGTTTCACTATTATTTTCTATGTATTTTTATTATTTCCAGCCTGTGTATGACCTGTACAATTGATTTTGATACAAACCTGTATAGAATTCATTGAAGGAATGAATTAATTGCATTTCACATTGGGTTTGAAGGTATAACATTGATTTTGAAGGAATTTAGGCATCATTTTCTGAAGTTGCTTGTTTAAGTTGAATTTAAGGGTTTGAGGGCTAGAATGTATTAAACGACCATTCCACCTACTGTACATGTTGTAATTCAGTGGAATGGACCTGATTAGTGTAGGTTTAGGGTTAGGAGTGGAAATAATAGTTTGGAAAGATCATTTGGTGGAGTTTTCCATGCTGCACCTATAGAAAATATAAATTTTAGGCCTTAGAAGCAAGGCTAGAAGTGGAAAGTTGAAGAAATTGTTTGGGAAAAAGTTAGAACAGATGTGTTTCAGTGATATCTAGTGGAGAATGATGTGTTAGAATCATTGCAAGGGTAGGGGAGGTCATTTGAATGTTTGGGCATGAAGCCCTAGTTGAGAAAAGAGGGTTTTTGAATGGAAAAGAGAGGTTTTAGATAACAGTGGGTAAAGTTTGGGGGAAACATAATTTGAAGGTTTTTTAAGCTTGTGTAGGATGAATAAAAAATGGTTGAAGTGGTTTGGAGGTTGTATGTGGACCAGAGATGGGTTTTTCAATAAACCCTTGCTTATTTGGTGAAAAATGAGGGTTTCAAGGAATGGGATTCTAGAAGGTGAATTTTGATCTAGAGATTGAAGAATTTATAGTTTTGTAGGCAGTTTAAGGTCTACCTAATGATATCTTGAGAGGGCAACAATTTTGGAAGAGTGTTCCTTTGTAAAAGTGGGCTAATTGGAGCCCTTTTCAGCATAAAAGCTTAGTATGAGTGGAGTTGATCCAAAGTGACCTTTAGTGATTTCATGATTTGTTTTGGTTGGGCTTAATGGGTGCTCAAAATGGCATGTAGTTTGTAGATTTTTTAGATAGTTTGGGAGTTGAGATCAAAATTTGAGGTTTGGATACCTCCTAGGTGAGTAGGCCTGAATTGTGGAACTTGTGGAGTATTCACCCTTATTTGGGTTTGAAGGTTGAAAGTTTGATTTCTTAAAATGAATTTGAGTTTGGATAGTTGAGGACCTCCCTGTCACTGCATCAGTTTGTATCAGAGCACATTACTGATCTAAGGAAGGAAGAGTTGTATTGGAGAAAGGACAAGATGAATGCCCTGGTTAGAGACTTGACTAAAGATAAGGAGGTGCTACAAAGAAGTGCACTTTTCAAAACCACTTGCAAGTGTAATGGCAAGGTATGTACTATAATGGTAGATTCTGGTAGCGTAGATAACATGGTATCACAAGAAATGGTTGATAAATTGAATTTGGAAAGGATACCTCATGAAACACCCTATTATGTTTCTTGGTTGAATAATGAACATTCTCTTTTGGTTAAGGAGCAATCTTTGGTACAGTTCCAAATAGGTGGATATAAGGATAGAATCTTATGTGATGTGGTACCTATGAGTGTATGCCAGTTGATATTAGGGAGACCATGGGAATCTGAAAGATTTTCTTTTTATGATGGGAGGCACAACAGTTATTAGATTGAGAAGGATGGGGTTACTTTTACATTGATTCCATTGGTAGAAAATGATTAGGGACAAAGCAAGAAAGCAAGAGTGACTATGCAGCGCAGAAAAAAGTTCATAATGTGTGAGGAAGACAAGAACAGTGAAGGTGCAACCGCTAACAAAAAAGAAAGTGTTGAGACAACAAGAATAGACAAGGATGCAAAGTTGAAGAGTAAAGAGGATGGTTTGGTGATGAAGACTGAGATAGAGAAGATCAAGGGTGAAATGACCTTGAAGATTCAAGATAAGCTTGAAAGGCATGATGAAGTCAAGGGAGAGATTGAATTTTGTGAAGCAAAGGAAAAAGAGGTTGTAGGATAGTCAAATACCGTCAACACAGTGATGAGAATGTTTTATATGACAAAGATAAGAATAAAAGATAAGATAAGTGAAAGGGAGTTACATAAGAAAAGGAAAGATTGGCCTAGTAAGGTCATAGTGGGAGAAGTATATTGTCCACTGATTGGACAAGAGGATAAAGTACAACAGATGTTTGATAGCAAAGAGGTCTTAGGAGGTAGATGGAATGAAGACAAAGGTAATGGATAAAGATAAAGAGAGAGAATGGACTATGGAAAGCCAATACGAGCTTGTGAAGTGTGAGGAGATCAAGTTAGGTGAAGTATTGTGTTCCTTGAAGGGAAAAGAAGGCAAGGAGCAGTGAAACACTACTAAGACAAAGGTATATAAGTCTAAAAATACAGTGATGATAGATGTAGAAAGTCTGATACAAAACATGAGGGTGAAAGGTGAAAAGAACCAAGAAAAATGGAAAATGAAAGAGGGTAAAAAGGTTGAGGTTGGAGAGAAGCAAAGTGAGAACATGGAGGGTAAGGTACTTTGTCCATTGCTGGGACAAGAGGTGTTTGGGAAGTCTCAGTCTACTAGTACAGTATTTAAAGAACCTGAGAATATAGTGATGGCAAGAGTAGAGAGTCTAGTGCAAGAAAAGAAGATAGAAAGTACAGTGAGCTAAGGAGAATAGAAAAGGTTAGTGAAAGGGATTGTAAAGGTAAAGGTTGAAGAAAGGATGAAGGTTGCAGTGGTGCAGGTGCACCTAGTTCAAGTCACCAAGTTAGAAGGTCAAAGTGTGAGTTTTGTGGGATTAGGTATTTTCAATGTAATAAGGCCATGTCAAGGCCATTTTTGTGTCTAGGGAGTCATTTTGAGTCATTTAGGTGATAAGGAAGTCTTAGTGCAATAAAGTGTCAAAATGGAGAAGTTGACAAATTTGTAAGTTGCAAAATTGCAACAAATTTGAATGTTAACTGATAGTTTTTAAAAGATGGTGGTTGAAGTTAGTTGAAAAAAGGTAGTTGGGTGTTTTTGTGTTTAAATAGACCTCACTTGGTTCGAGGTTGAGGTTGGAGATGCTGAACATAGCAAAAGATCAATAAAAATCATTATTTCCTTGCAATTTTCTGGAATTTTCTAGAAATTTTGATGTTCTTTTGTACTATATGGTTCTGTACAGGGTGATCTTGGGCACTAGTGGAATGAATTTGGTGGGAAGAAGGCTTAGTATCATCTTAGACTTGGTTTGAAGCAATTTCATTTGTTTTTGTGCATTTGAGAAGCAATTTACTGAGAGTTGGTCTGTATACCCTATTTAAAGGTTTTGAGTGTGATCAAAATGATGCTTTAAGCCTTCCACCCACTCTATGCTTCTGTAACTCGGTAGATAAGTTTAATTAGAGTTATAAAACATGTGTGAAAGGTTTCTTATTTAGGGGAGGTTGGAACAATGGGTTTTGATGATGCCCTAGATGGCATTTTGTGTGATTTTGAATGAAAAGGAGAGGTTTGAGTGGAGTAAAGTGAGAAATATCTGAGGTCAGTCACTTTTTATGTTCTTTTAAGTTTGTGTAGGTTATTTTGAAGGTGTTGAGTGCATTGAGAAGGTCCGGTAAGGTCTGCAAGTGGGTTTTTCAATAAATTCTTGTCTTAATTGTGCAAATAGAGGGTTTTATGAAATGAGGT
The DNA here is from genome assembly GCA_007258455.2 of Sequoia sempervirens. NCBI lineage: Eukaryota > Viridiplantae > Streptophyta > Pinopsida > Cupressales > Cupressaceae > Sequoia > Sequoia sempervirens. The sequence continues at coordinate 3,587,789 of VDFB02000016.1, read as the reverse complement.
CTTAGAGAGTGAGTTCTTGAAAATAAGTTGGATAATTTGAGGTTTTTCATCTGGTGAGTTCTGCCCCATTGAGTTTTGGGATTTTTGAGATCTTTCAAAGGTGGTTTCTTTGGAAATTAGGCCTATTTGGCCATATTGACAACATGGTTTGCATGATATGGAAAAGTTTGTTCAAAGGATTTTTGTGAGGGTTTGATGCATGTTGTAGAAGGCTTTAATGGGTGCTTAGAATGGTGGTTTGTTGTAGAGGTTGTTAAGCGATTTTGAGAGTTAAGGGGAGAAAAGGAGGTCTGCAAACCTTGTAGAGTGTCTAGGTGACAAGTTGGAAAATAAGCCAAAATTGGTTTTGTGAGAAGAAATGTGGTTTTGAAACCTTTGTATTGGGAAAGTGAGTTGTTTTCCAACCTAGTTTGCTATCAGTTGGTATCAGAGCAAAGGGATTAGGTCTCTTGAGGGAGAAGGTTAAAGGTTTGTGTGCAAGGAAAAGGTTTAATTGGAGGAAACAAAATACCTCCTAAAGGAAGCATTGTTGTTAGGAAGATTGATCAATAGGCTAGAGAATTAGAAGCCTTGAAAAGGGAGGTGGCTACATTGAAGTCTAAAGTTGGGGTTGACATGGAGGAAATGATTTTGAAGAGGAAGAAACTTCTAATGAAGAGGAAGAGTTGGATCAAGAGGATGTGAGGATGTTGAAGCTTTTGAAGGTTGTGAAAGGTGATGGACATGGAAAAACGGATTTTCCTATGTATGGGGGTAAACTAGATGGTGAAGATCTCTTGGACTGGATAGGAGCCATGGAGAATTATTTTGAAAGTGAAGAATTAGATGAAGAACACAAGGTGAAGAAGGCTAATACCAAGTTGAAAGGACATGCTTTGCTATGGTGGAACTTTGTGCGAGATGAAAGGTAGAAAATGGGGAAGACTAAGATCACTTCTTGGGAGAGTACAAAGGAAAAAATCAAAGGTAAGTTCCTTCCTAATGATTACAATGTGCAATTGCTTAAAAAACTACAAAATATTAGGCAAAATGATCTAGATGTGCAAGCATACACCAAGGAGTTCTATAGGCTAAGTATAAGGACAAGCATAAGGAAGATGAGGAAGAAAGAGTGGCAAGGTATCTTAATGGTTTAAAGTACAATATACAAGATGAAATAAGTTTTATGACACCAAGAATAGTAGAAGAATGTTTTCAAATGGCTATAAGGGTAGAAGAGAAAGTGAAGAGAAGACAGGAGAAGGCAACAAGAGGAAAATACTGTACTTCTAGGGGTAGAGGTACATTTTCTACATTAAAATAGTCCAAAGAGGATCAAGAGGATACTGGTAAAGGAAAAGAAAAAGTGGCTGAATCTAGAGGTGGATTGAGAGGTGGAAGAACAAGCTTTAAGGGCAGGAATACTATTCAAGGAAGTGGTTCTAATGTGTTTTTATGAAGGGGTTATAATTGTGGTGAGTTTGGACATCCAACTTGTAAGTGTCCTGATAAGTTTCGTGTTACTTCTAGTGGGGGCGAGAGAAAAGGTGAAAAGAGGGCTCGAATTGTGCAAGAGGATGCAGAGGAAAGTGTTAATTCTCTAAGTTTTGATTGTGGACCAGAAGTTGGTGAAGCTTTGATGCTGCAAAGAAAATTATTGAATGCCTCCAAGGAGAAAGAACCATTGCAAAGAAGAAATATTTTCAAGACCACTTGCAAGAGCAAAGGTAAAGTATGCAAGTTAGTAATAGATTCAAACTCCACTGATAATATAGTGTCAAGAGAAATGGTAGATAAGTTGAGTTTTGTAAAATTTCCACATGAAACACCCTATAAGGTATCATGGTTAAATGATGATCAATCACTTCTAGTTAATGAGCAGGCCCTAGTTGAATTTCATATTGGAGGGTAAAAATATAGGGTACTTTGTGATGTTCTACTAATGCAATGTTGCCATTTGTTGCTTGGAAGGCCATGGAAATTTGAAAAACATGCTATCTATGATGGATAGGCTAATATAAACTAGATTGAGCATGAAGGGAACACATTCACTTTACTTCCATTGTAGGAGGAGGTCAAGGAGCAGCCAAGGGTAGAAAAGGTAATCATGATGGGTAATAAAGAGTATGTGAAGATGGGGGAAGCCAAGAATGATCAATTGGTAGCCATGACAAAGATTGCAGACATTAGGAAAAAGGTATTGCATGTTGGTGCACAGTTAGAAAGGAGAAATGATGAGAAGATGTTAGGGACTAATTTAGAAAAGGCCATAGATGGTTGCAAAAACCCAAAATAGTTTGGAGAAGTGTGACAATATCATGGTTGGGACAATACTTTGTCCATTGTTGGAAGAAAGGTTGAAGGGCAGTTGTATTCCATTAGTATAGGGGTCAAACACTCTGATAAAATAGAAGCACTTGGGTCTAAGAACCTGAGAAGAGATGCAAGGACCAAGGCATACAAATGAGTTCAAACATGCAAGGATGAAAAAGGATAGAGTTCAAAGACCAAGAGGTAAGTGTTTATTTGTAGGTATGGCATTAGTTTCAGTGGAGAATGATGGTGGAAAGCTTGAGGCAGGTCTGTTAGTAGAGAAGAGACAATGGCAGGAAGGAAACAAGTTTAATAATGCAAAAACCGGGTATATGGTCCCATTGAGGAGGTTTCCAAGTCAAGAAGCATTTGTAGCACCAAGAGATGTTGTGAAAGAGATAGGTTTAAAGCAGTTCAGTCCTCATGGGACATGAGGTTTCTTTTAGTGGGGGTGTATGGTGCAGGTGCACCCAGTTCAAGTCACCAAGTTAGAAGGTTAAAGTGTGAGATTTGTGGGATTGGGTCTTTTCAATGTAATAAGGCCATGTCAAGGCCATTTTGGTGTGTTGGTAAAACCATAAAGTTGTGTTACACATTATAAAGGAAACAACCAACATTGATCCAACTTTTAAACTTGAATCACTAAAAAGTGGCATATATGTTTTGAATTTTGAAATGATGTAAACTAGTAAAATATGTATTTTTTAGTATATTTTATGTTTGTATTTTAAAAAGAAATTAAAAATTATTTTAAATTGGTTTTTAATAAATTAACACAATACGTCAAACTTTTTGTAGTAAATTTTATTATTTTTCATTCAATTTTTTTGTGTGTATTTATAACTTGAAACTTTAGTGCATGGATATATTTTTTTCCAATTTTGATAGATATATATTTTTAAATAAATATTAAAATGTGTGAATAAAAAACCATTTGTTTCCATCGGATGTCAAATTTCATATTAAATTTTTATCTAAAATGGAAAAAAAATACCATCTTGATATAGATTCTTTTATCTAGTGCATCATTTTTTTTCAATTTTTTTTAATAAGTTTTAGTATTTTTCCTTGGTATGGTAACTGTTGTCAATAGATGTGCACCCTACTGAATGTAGTATTCAACAATCTACTGAAACATGGAAACCTTCTTCAGATGTGGGTGATCTAAATGAAGAAGGAATCTCCAGAGTGAGCTGGTTCTTCGAATGATAAATCCTATTCTAAAACTTCAGAGGAAAAGGGATAAAAAGATGAAACTAAAAAAAAATTGAGTTTAACTGATAACTTCAAAACCTGATAATGATTTAATGATGATTATGATCTCTTCCTCACAAATAGATTTCAAAAAAACATAATATATCACAACTTCTCATGAACAATTGATACATAAATAATTTACATGAAGACCTGACTTGAAGTACAACATGCAACTTGTATTCTGAACTTTCTGCATTAGGGATTATAGTCTAAGGACATAACAAGGACTCTGTAAACATAAATCACAAGATAAAATCAAACTAAAACTGAAAATGGACACAAAAATGAGAATTAGGAATGTTGTCTTTATTCAACTAAAAGAGAATGCCATAATCTGAAACTGAGTACTAAATGGGTTCACAAGCTCAAAAATGTGTATGAGTAGGAACTCTGATCTGAACTGAGGAGAGCAGAAAAGACTAAGTCTATCCAAACATAACTCTCTAGAAACCCTAATCTGAGCTTATAAAAAAGCTCAAGAAAAAGGCTTTCAAACTATCTCAAACTACCTAAAAGTGGAAAAAAGCATACTACTTTTATGATGAACCTATCAAGCCTCTAAAAATAGGCTGGATTTGCTTTAAAATCTCAAAAAACACCTTATCTCTCCAAGATAGGTCTCAAATCCGACCAAGAAGAGAAGTCAATAAAAAAATTTGCTAAAAATAACAAGAAATCATAAAGCAATTTATAGGATATCGCTTTACAATTCTGCTTTACAGGATTGCAGATTTGCACAATTTATTTACTTTTTGCAACTAAAGGTCAAATTTTTTTTGCAAAAAGAAAAGCTACTTATCTCTCCATTACAATAATTTGATTTTCTCAAAAAATCTTAAAATATAACACACCATTATCTTCTCATCAAAAACCTTCATTGATTTGTCTAAAATCAATTAAAGAACATAGAACCCTAAAACATGATTGACCCTTCATAAGAATAAAAAACCTAAGTGACAAAAGAATAATCACTTTTTAGATCATAAAGCACTCCTTATGCATATCATACCTTTAACCTTTCTCTTAAAGCAATAACATAAGGCACAAATCCATATTTCACTAAGGCATATAACAAGTCCTAAGACTTAAAACATCAACTTAGCACATGAATTTTTGGCCTCCCCACATATACATTTAGACTTAGATTTTAATAATCATAATGCAAAGGTAAAGTCATTCGAAATTCTCCATGAGTTCTGACCGAACCTTCCGGATAATCATAAGGTCGAAATAGGGTTTCAACAAAACATAGTCAAACCCTAATCATCACTCCATTTCACACTCTCTAGCTTGAAGGAAAAGAGCTCTGTTCTTTGTATGTCACCGCCATGATTGAGTTGAACTCGAGCTCGTGTGCCTTGGGAATATTCACCATGCTCTTCAGATAATGGAATCTTTAGTGGGTAAGCTTTGTTTACAGTATCGAAGCTTTTTTCAACTCATTTGGAAAAAAAGAAAGGCCATTAAGGCCGCGGAATGTCATACTTTTCTTCTAATTCATTCCTGTGCTCTGATTTTCCTTGGTCGACAAGAACTTGAGCTTGGCTTCTTTCAGTCTACTCCATGAGAGCTTACCTTGTGTTATTTCTTTTTACCTACTGTCACAAGGGTAAGTTGTTCACTCATAACTTCACAACTTTTATGGCTTCATATTTTATTCTTTATGGCTTGAGGCCACAACTACCACCATTTCTAATGTATCTACTTGCATTTTCTTTGCATTTTCTATGCTTACATCAATCATTGTTGTGTACCATTCTCACCATGAGAGCTTGACTGTTCTTAGGGGCTCGAGATCTCAGCTTCTAGACTCTCTCTGGAACTCTTGGTCGTGGCTAGCATGCACCTTCAGAGATATAAACTGGTAACTACCATTCATATAGATGCTTCAATCTTCAGTGACCAAAAGAAATTCTCCTTACCTATGAGTTTCTGGCCATGTTTAGGCCGCACCAGATGTATTCTATAGAAAACATTATTTGAAGCTTTGGGCTCGACCCAAAACAGAAAATTTATCTTTATGTCTATTTGATATCATTTCTGCATATGGGTATCATAACAAATGGAATAAGACTATTTTTTCTTCATTCTGAAACCTGATTCACTACAGGAAACTCACACTTTAATGTCTTCTTATTGTCTCATACAAAACTTCATGTGGGTATCGATGTTATTGCTTTTCCTTCATTTTGAAAACAAATCCAAAAATGGGTATCATAGATAATTGAGAATGATTTTATTTCGTACTCTTGAAACATGGATATTTGTATATTTCTGAAGAAAATTGTATTCCCCTTCTTCTAATGCTCGACCCACCTCAGGAACCTTGCATTTTGTATTTTCTTGCATTCTCTTTACATGGGTTATCATTGTTAATGCATTTTCTATATTTCAAAAGCAAACCTTAGATATGGATACTTAGGATTCAATTGCAGATCTATTTGTATGATTCTATTCATATGGACTCAACCCAATAACAACCACTGGCTTATTTCGTACCCCTGAAACAAAAGAATGGATTGGATGTTTGTATATTCATTTTTTATTTCCTTGGCATTCTGCACTTCATGAAAAGAATGTATCTCCATTGCATCATTGCTAAAAACTATCACATGGCCATGACTATACAAAATTTGAATAAATATGACCAAAACCCAGCTAGAACAAGGAAAACTAACATTCATTTGAAACCCCAACGTGGGTACTTGCTGTTTGTTTTTATATACCTTCAGAAATGAACACTCATGGTGAAAATAACAAAAATTTGTATGTTTATTTGCACTTAGTTTATTGACCCATATTGATCGGAGCTCCATTTTGACATTTCTATAGCTTCTCCTTGGTAGCTGTATAAAATTTGAGTTTGATTTATGATTGTTTACTTTGACAAAAACATATGATTGTATGATATTTAGAAAAAATACATTCATTGCTTTACTGTTAAAAAACCTTCAATTAGATATATGAGATTATGGAAACGTGTCTTCTTCTCGGGTCATTTATTGTCCTTCACATTGTCTCCCTCTGGATTCTGTAACCTTACATTACAACAACATTGATTTTCTGCTTTTGAACTTATGTAGAGATTTGAATTGCAACATTGTAATACCATGGACTACATGCCTTTATTTCCCTTGATGCATAATTAACACCTTCTGAAACACCTTTGTTGTGCTTCCTGTTTCTTCATCATTCTGAAAAGACTACTCCATATTGCATTCTCTAATGTTGCATTGCATTAAAAATTTGATATTCTTCCGTTCTCTCATTTCCTGAAACTTACATATCTATTTTTAAAAGGTTCCTCTTGAACTTCTGTTTATTTTCAGGCATCATTGACATGCCATGTTTGAACTCTCATGCTTTCATAACTTGCTTTTTCTGGAAATGAAGCTTATGTATCTGAATCATTGTCGAATTTGGAACAATCATTTGCTTGATACTTGTAACTCCTTGGAGATATAATAGAACAATCTCCACCATACAAACTTGCTTGAGATATCAAAGGTCCATAATCCCAATCACACAACAACCTTTGCTTTCTACTCTTGGACTTTATGTAGAGGCTTAGATTGAACATTGCAACACCATGGACCACCTCTACTCACCAGTTCCTATGCATATTTAAAGCCTCAGAAGCACCATTCTGGAATGAAACTGTTATCATTTCTTTGTCATTCTGGGACAAACATCTCTCACCTTGCAATTCTTAAAGTTGTATTTGCTTATCAGTCAACTAGAGTTGGTTATCATTTGTAATTTGAATGCACTATCCGCCTTTTATACTCTTGAGCAACATGGTACTCTTCATGCATTTTTATGTTCCACTTATCAAACTGCTTTCAAAATCTGCTCTCTTCCATGATAAAAAAAAAAAATCTTCATTAAGGCATAATGTATGCCTATTCACTATCCTTGACTGTGAAAAGAATAAATTGATGAACTGAAACTTGCATGACATATATGATTACAATCAACAATATAACACAAAATATGAACCTTGCAGCAGTAGCTGATGTAAATGTACTCAGCTGAATTCATTTAGTGAACTAAACTCACTGTTCACCTGTGGCCTTCAGAAAGTATAAACTAATCATTATGAATGCATAGTCGATTTAGTTGCTCAATGGATAACACTATTTTACTCCTTCAGTTGTATTTCATTTCTCTTGATGAACATGATGATGTATCTTTAAAATCAGCCCATTTAATGAATAGGGCAGCATGATGAGCTCTACCCTTGTGGGAGCCCATTTTTCTCCACATGCTTGGTCTTTGAATAATGTTCAGCTTCGTGATTTTACCTATACCTACACAAGGAAGCAAACAATGTTAGCATAAAAATAGAATATGATGATCATGATATTGTTATTTCCCCTCAGCTGATTTCTTCCGTACTGCACTTGATTAATTGTTTCAATGCATGGTTAATAGTAGGTTGTACTATTGTGGGTGCTTCATATAGGTTACATCATAATCGGAGCCACTGAAACCCCCTCTTTTCTCTTACAGGTTGATGGAGCACAAGAAGGAAAAGGTGCTCCATTTAGCATCAAACATCGATAATCAGGCAATGATGATTATGTCGTCACTTATATGTTTTATTTCCTGCATCTTCAGTAGTGTAATGTTCTATTAGCAATGTATTGTAACAGTCACATCCACGGCTTGTGTGGATCTTTGATTTCAATTCTTCCTTTTCATTTGAAAAGAAAATGCATTTAAATGCAATGTTGTAATAATTGATTCTTGAAATCAAACGAAGCCTTGTAAAATATGAGTTTTTGATGAAATAAAAGAAAGAATTTAAAATGCTATTTTGCTCATTCATTCAACTCTGTATTTCTTTTAATTCTGCAATATCTGAATGGCGTTATGAAACTCCATCTCCTTTTAAAATGCATAACAGTCACTTGATAAATAATGCTAACAATGTGAAACAACATTTGAACTTAAACTGTAATTCCACCTCATGATATAATATCATTCAGCCAGCTCCACCAATCAAGCTGTGGCAAAAAATTGGTAATAGTAGTCAACCTAATATTTTGTGCTGATAACCTACTTTTAGTAAAAATAAAACATAAAATATAATTAATAATTAAAATATTAAAATAAATATATTTTTGAAAACTACACTTATGGATCTACAAAAGGGTATTTTTATATTTTTAAAAAAATGTTATTTACATTAGTAGGAGTTATTGAAACTTCAAGTTTTTCCAAATAATTTTATTTTTTTGGCAAATTGGACTCAAAGTGGTGCTCCATATATTTTTAGCTAATAGTTTTCGTTGAAAAAGTTGTGGAAGTATCTAACTTAGCTAGAATGAATCTTACTAGATCATATGTTTGACTAAAATTGATTTTTAGTTAGAAATACTTAAATTCAATTATGCTGCTAAGTTGGTTGAAAGTCTGACACAACTTTGTGCTTTTACCAGTCTAGGGAGTGATTTTGAGTTATTTAGGTGATTATGGAGTCTTAGTGCAATAAAGTGTCAAAATGGAGAAGTTGACAAATTTGAATGTTAACAATTAGTTTTTAAAAGATGGTGGTTGAAGTCAGTTGAGACAAAGTAGTTGGATATTTTTGTGTTTTGATAGACCTCACTTGGTTCGAGGTTGAGGTTGGAGATGCTAAACATAGCAGAAGATCAATAAAAATCATTATTTCCTTGCAATTTTCTGTAATTTTCTACAAATTCTGATATTCTTTGTATTGTATGGTTCTGTACAGGGTGATCTTACACTCTAATGGAATGAATTTGGTGGGCAGCAGGCTTAGTATCATCTTAGACTTGGTTTGAAGCAATTTCATTTGTTTTTGTGCATTTGAGAACCAATTTGCTGAGAGTTGGTCTGTATACCCTATTTAAGGGTTTTGAATGTGATCAAAATGATGTTTTAATCCTTCCACCCACTGTATGCTTTTGTAACTCAATGGATAGGCTTAATTAGAGTTAGAAAACATGTGTGCAAGGTTTCATATGCAGGGGAGGTTGGAACAATGGGTTTTGATATACCCTAGATGGTATTTTGTGTGATTTTGAATGAAAATGAGAGGTTTGAGTGGAGTAAAGTGAGAAATCTCTAAGGGAAGTCACTTTTTATGTTCTTTTAAGTTTGTACAAGTTAGTTGGAAAGTGTTGAGTGCATTGAGAAGGTTTGGTAGGGTCTACAAGTGGATTTTTCAATAAACCCCTATCTTAATTGTGAAAATAGAGGGTTTTGTGAAATGAGGTCTTAGAGAGCGAGTTCCTAAAGATAAGTTGGATAATTTGAGGCTTTGTAATTTGGTGAGTGCTGCCCCATTTATTTTTGGGGTTTGTGAGATCTTTCAAAGGTGGTTTCTTTGGAAATTAGGCCTATTTGGCCATATTGACAGCGTAGTTTGCATGATTTGGGAAAGTTGGTCCAAAGTATTTTTGTGAGGGTTTGATGCATGTTGTAGAAGGATTTAATAGGTGCTTATAATGGTGGTTTTTTGTAGGTTTTGTTAAGGAATTCTGAGAGTTAAGGGGAGAAAAGGCAATCTGCAGACCTACAAGAGTGTCTAGGTGACAAGTTGGAAAATATGCCAAAATTGGTTTTGTGAGAAGAAAAGTGATTTGGAAACCTTTGTATTGGGAAAGTGAGTTGTTTTCTAACCTAGGTTGCTATCATGCAATCAACCCAAGTGGTGAAGAAGTCAGAGCATTGAGTTCGAAGAAGGTCTCAATGATGGAAGAGACCAAGGATGTGATAGGCCAAGAGAAGGGTAGAGAAAGTATGTTTGTGAAGACTCGAAATGAAGTGGAGTAGAGTGATAGTGTTTGGTAAGGAAAGAGATTTGTCCTTGGATGATAAGGGTGGTTGGTAGGCAGTCATATGCTGCCATGAAAAAGGTTGTTAAACCCGATTGCATAGGGGTTCAAAAAATGAAGAACCTAAAGATGGTTGTAAAGAGAAAGGGTAAGAAACAAAAAGTGAAGGAAGTCCTTTATTACTTCCTTGTTTTGATAATAATTTTGATGGGAATGAAACCAAGGGTCAAGATGAAAGAGGAAAGAAAAAGTGTGGGCTACTTTTCAATGGATGAAGAAAAAGGACAAAGTGGAAGCCGAAGGATGAATTTGGTAAAGATACATCAAAGCATGAAGGTGCAGACTCAAATTGACAAGGCAAGAAGAGGAATACTTTACATGGAAAAGTTCAAGCCAAAAGTGAAGATGAAGATCAAGATGGAGCTGTTGCGAGAACAAGGAGGAGCATCAAAGCGTTGAAGATCAAAGGATTATTGCAGGTCAAAGAGTTGAAGACTTCCAAGGGACTTGGAAAGATTTCATGGCCATGTGAATGGTGCAAAGCACATTGTTCCTCCATTTTGAGAATTGAGTCTAGTTAGGTTGATTTAGTCAAGAATTTGTCAAATAAGGCCATGTTAGGACATTTTTTAATGTTTTTTTAGTCTTTGGAGTCAATGTGGGGTTGTTGGAGTTACTATTGGAAAAATTGCAAAATTGACAAAAAAGTTGTCAAGCAAAATGCAAAATTGTTCAAGTGTGGAAGCCCAATGGTCATGGGCATCAAGGAGTCAGTTTAGGTAGTTGTTTTAGGTGGTAAAAAGTTTAAATATGTGAAAAACTCATTGTAATTCTCTCTTGAAGGGTTTGAAGGAGAAAATCAATCAAATATCTCTATTTCACTATTATTTTCTATGTATTTTCATTAGTTCCAGCCTGTGTATGGCATGTACAATTGATATTGATACAAATATGTGTAGAATTCATTGAATGAATCAATTAATTTCATTTTTCATTTGGTTTGAAGGTCTAACACTGATTTTGAAGGAAGTTAGGCATCATTTTTTGAAGTTGTTTGTTTAAGTTGAATTTAAGGGTTTGAGGGCTAGAATGTATTAAAAGGCCATTCCACCTACTGTACATGCTGAAATTTAGTGGAATGGGCCTCATTAGTGTTGTTTTAGAGGTATGAGTGGAATAATAGTTTGGAAAGGTCATTTGGTGGAGTTTTCCATGCCGCCCCTGTAGAAAATACAAATTTTAGGCCTTAGAAGCAAGGCTAGAAGTGGAAAGTTGAAGAAATTGTTTGGGAAAAAGTTATAACAGATGTGTTTCAGTGATATTTGGTGGATAATTTGTGTTAGAAGCATTTCAAGGGTAGGGGAGGTCATTTTAATGTTTGGGCATGAAGCCCTAGTTGAGAAAAGAGGGTTTTTGAATGGAAGAGAGAGGTTTTAGAGTGTAACACTGGGTAAAGTTTAGGGGAAACATAATTTGAAGGATTTTTAAGCTTGTGTAGGCTGAATAAAGAATGTTTGAACTGGTTTGGAGGTTGCATGTGGACTGGAGATGGGGTTTTCAATAAACCCTTGCTTGTTTGGTGAAAAATGAGGTTTTCAAGGAATGGGACTCTAGAAGGTGAGTTTTGAACTAGATATTGAAGAATTTGTAGTTTTGGAGGTAGTTTAAGGTCTTCCTAATGATATCTTGAGTGGGCAGCAAGTTTGGAAGAGTGTTCCTTTGTAAAAGTTGGCTAATTGGAGCCCTTTTCAGCATAAAAGCTTAGTTTGAGTGGAGTTGGTCCAAAGGGACCTTTAGTGATTTTATGATATGTTTTGGTTGGGCACAGTGGGTGCTCAAAATGGTGTGTATTTTGTAGGTTTAGACACCTACTAGGTGAGTAGGTCTGAATTGTGGAACTTGTGGAGTATTCACCCTTATTTGGGTTTGAAAGGGATATGTCCTAGGTTAATTAAGAGTAGGTGATGAGATGTAGGCTTAGATGATGAAATTGGTCGATTAGGGATTATGTGATAGGTTTAGTGATGATGAATAGACATAGGGAATACTTTAGGTCTCTACAATCCTAACAAATCTCTAATATTGTCCTCATCAACAAGAAACCCAAGGACATCTATATTTGCACAAATTTTGGAGATATCAATAAGGAACATCTAAAATTCTATTTTTCATTACCTAACATAAAAATTATCAATGAACTTACAATAGGCTCAAATACTATCAATCATGGATGGTTTCTTTGGATATAATTAGATATAGATCACCCCTAAAGACCAACACAAAATAGCCTTCACCACTCCTTGTGGCACCTCTATTACCGAGTGATGTTATTCACACTAAAAAATGTAGGAGCCACTCATCAATGTGTCATGATAGCAGTATTATGTGATATACTCCTGGACATCATGGATGGCTATTTGAATAACCTCTTGAGAAAATCCAAAAGAAGGTAATATTACCCATAAATCCTTCAAAGAGTCTTTCAACAATTCATAGAATACAAGGTGTGACTTAACCAAAAAAAATGTCTTTGGGGTTACATCAAGAAAACTATTGGGCTTCATTATTTCTTAGTATCATATATAATTTGATCCATTAAGATCACTACAATAATATATATGAATCCACCTAATAATTTCAAATAGCTCTAAACCCTCAAGGTAAGCTATAGTCCATCTATCGATTCAACGCAAAATTAATAAAAAAATCACCCCTTCTCACACCTCTTGAAGAAAAGTGCTACCTTCAATTGGGATGAATCTTGTTTGAAATTGTTTAATAAAATCAAGGAATAGAAACATCACTTACGCTCATGACACTCATAAAAATAAACCATTAATCCTTTACATCTCAGTGGCACTAGTCACCTTAGGGGCACTTTTAGCATAACATGATGAATAGGGTCTAGAATTAGTGGTCTATTATATCAGTCACACATTGGTCACATATGAGCTAAACTACTCGGCCATGGAACAATCATGCTTAGTCATGATTTTTACTTCATAAAATATTTTACATTGCATGATTAATTATAAAATAAAATTCATTCCCAAGATTGGGAAACTAAAGTATATCCTCTCCAAGAATTTCCTCATAACATATATCACTAAATGGGTTATGATGCTTAGTGAATTTGACATCAAATATGTGGATTGTAGAGGAGTGAAAGAATGAATCATAAAAAATTAGTTGGTTGACATGCCAATCATAGAAAATCATCCCTTGATCCTTGAGTTTATTAATACATACATCATAACACTTGAAAACTCACCCACATGGAAGCTTTATTTTAATGGCTCTTTCACCAACCATAGATCAGGAACAAGAATATTATTTATCACATCACAAGGGATCTTATCTCTAAATATTTTAGGCTTAACTTTCCATGCACCAATAACATTGTAGAATATCAAGCCTTGCTCACAAATTTTAAATTGTCGTATAGTGGAAGATTCAAAGCTCCAAGTCTACTAGGACTCTCAACTAATCATCAGAAAAAAGTTAACAATGCTATAAAACTAAAAATGAAAAACCTATTCCCTATAAGAAAATGGTTGAAAATATTAGGTCATATTTCACCCATATCTAGTTTGAACATTTGGCTTGCTTAAGAAATAGAGACACTAATATTATGTCCACCATTAGTTCCCTCTTTAATTTATCAAAAGATAGTCTACAATATTAGTTCTTGGTTGATAAGTTGTTGATGCTTGCATATGACACTATAAACATTGATCTAATATGTAATTCTTTATCTCAACTCTCCCTAGTATCATAAATCTACACTTACATCCATAGTCAAACCCTTCCATCTAACCTCTCCTATAACCAAAATAAATATTTCCTACAATGTATGTTCCATTTTACTCTATTTGTGATACCCTACATCAAAAGAACTTTGATGGTACCTTTCTATGGTGCATAAACTCATGAGAGGTTGTTCTTACAATAAAATAAGTCCATGATGATATTTATAGATCCCACACTAGTGGAAAATCCTTAAAAAATGTATTACTAGCCCATAATAGAAAATGATGCTTTCCAACATTTCCAAGATATATCTTTCTTGTTAGTAGCATGGATCTCATACATGAACCATATCAAGCACTACAACCAATAACTACTTCTTGTACTTCTTCATGTGAGGTCTCAATCTTATTGGTAAGATTAACACATCCTCCTCTAATGATCATAAATTTATCATCATTACTATTAAGTACTTTACTAAGTGGATTGAATCCATTCCACTCACCTACATCACTAGTTAGTATATTTCCTATTTCATCCTCCATCATACCATTTGTCACTATTATGTCCCCTCTTCCATCATCACCAATAATGTAAAATCATTCAAAAACCAATAATTTTGCAACCTATGTGAATAATTTCATATTAAATACTATTGGTCAACTCCATACTACCCACAAAGTAATGGTCAAGCTAAGGCATTGAACAAAACCCTAATCAAAATTCTCAAGAATATTTTCAATACCACTAGCCACTATTTTCACCTAGAACTCCATCATGCTCTCTAGACCTAGCCCCTATGCCTTGATCTTTAGAGCCTAAAGCATCTTTCTAATTAAAATTGAACTATCGTCATTATACATCTCTTTGTGTGACCTCATAAATGATGAAGGATATCAAGTTGAATGATTGCATGATCTTGAGTTACATTATGAATAGCATCTGATTGGCCTAAATCACTTGAAAGCATATCAAAATTGACTATACTATAGTTGCAACAAGAAAATAAATGCTATAAATTTTAAGTGGGTAACCTTTTTCTTAAGGAAAAGGAGTATTGCACCAATGAGGATCATGATATGAAAGGTAACTTTGACCCTAATTGGATAGCCTTGTATTTCACAATTTTTAAGTATGGATCATGTGCTTATTAATATGTTACTCTATATATTCAAACATTTGAATAAATACTGACATATTTCATTTTAAGCACTTTTATGCTTAATTTGTAGAGAACCTAATAACAAATTGAATATATTTAAAAAAAATAAATTAAAAGAGTAAAGAGAAAATTTGTCCTTTAGAAAATGCTCTATACTATGAAAGATTGGATAAAGATTATAGCCACCCAAGATCTAATAAATTTTATGAAAGCACGAGAGAAATGAGATATGAGAATAATTATATTCTATCAAAGGATATAAATATATAATGATAATGGTGACAATAAATTGATTGGGATCACAAAGGAAACCCCTTGGTTATATAAACCAAGGTGAAACATAGGATTGCATAATATTATAACATGTGTCTTAACTTATGAACTAAGAAAAAAGTGATAACTATCTTATATGTACCCTAAGTAAACTTAAGTAACTAGTGTGAATAGGACCTAAGTGATGAACTAGCTAGGTAAAACACCCCTTTCACACCAACACCCCCTTAAGTGAAACTTAGGGAGAATGCACAAGATACAATGATGCAAGATGTAAAGATGGGTCTCAATAACTATTAAGAATAGGATCGTAGATAAATACATTTAATAAAATGAATGAAAAATAAAATATTAAATAATACAAAAATATAGAAACACAAATATACATGGTCTGCCCAATATGGGCTACATTCATGAAGAAACAACTAGTCCTTCCTTTATTCCATGCAAAAAAATGAAAGGATACAACCTATAGCACATTCATTGTAGCATCCTCATCTCTCTATCATGGTATCCTCATACAATAAAATACAATACTTAGTCATAATATAATTCCCCCATAAAAAGGGGGTTTCCTTCTAGGGAAAGAAAAACCAACATAATCTTTGCTGTGAAATCTGTGACCTAATGATGAATGTCTAGATTTACAATGAATAAATATATATCAAATATGGGAGGGGTACCTTGCATTATAAATATTAAAAAATAAGATCAAGCTCCATAACCAACAATAACTAGGCCATTTTAGGTACCCATGTACAAATGCAATCTCTCACAAATAGATTAGAAAAGGAGAAAAATTGGTGGGACAAAAACCCTCCCTAAAAGAGAGAAAATAAAAAATGTTCTCAATGAAAAAGAGAAGAAAAAATATCGTGTGGCGAAAAAATCCCCCCATAAGAGAGAAGAAGAAGAGACACTATGCAACGCCCCCTCAAAGTAGAGTCTCTTGCAATGATGGTAGATAGCCCGACACTAAATGTTGAAAATGATCCAATCATGTTGAACATTCCTCCCCTTAGGAATAAATAAGACCAAGAATGTATGCATGATGTTTTCCCATTCCTAAAAGGAAGATAAGGGAAGAAATATTTAGATGTGTGATGTCTACGAATTATGCTCAAGTGTCCCCATGTTGATGCCAAAAGCTATCATACTCAAATTAGGTGTTCTAGGCCACACTAATGAAGATGACAATCCAAAATCTATTAGAGATTGATGAATAGAATAATCCAAATACAAAGATATCTCCTCTAAAGATAAAAATACCTCATGTGAATGTTGATCAAAATCATCCACACTCATGTCAAATTATGATGAACGATCACGTGGATAATGAAAAAGAGGGTATGAATGTTTCCTTATAATAACTAAAGAAGAAATATCTCTATTAAAGATAAGATGAATGCAATCAAAGGTGTCTCCAAAATTTGAAATGTGGGATTCTACAAACAAATCTAAAACAATTGTCAAGTAGTTTTGTTTGGAAGACAATGTATGTCTTGCTACATTGAATCACAAGTAGCCATGTCTATGGAAACACAAACATCATCAAATGAAATAGTAGATAAAGGATGCAGAATATCAACACATGTCTCTATAACCTCAATAGATGAAAGAAATCCAAGATTCAAATAACCATATTGAATCTCCTCAAAAGTTTCCATACTAGATATCATAGTGTGTACATTAGTTGGGGATAACAGGAGAAAAATGTGAGAAGGTGTAGATGCAAGATTGGTTATCAACCTCCCCAACTACAACTATATCTCTACTATGAAAATCATGAATGATGAGAAAATTTGGTGTGAACTCAACATTCTTTCTTGTCATATCATGTGTGATATGATGGATAAAAAGGATATTAGTTGTCAATGAAGGAACACAAAGAATATCATCAAATGATCCATCATTTATGTCAATATATCCCTTCTCAAAAATACACATATATGTGTTGTTAGCCATCAGAATGTGTGGTGATGAATAATACTCAAATGAAGAGAACATTCTCTTTGATGAAGCCATATGATTTTAATTTCCTGAATCAAGTATCCACCACTCTAACTCATAATCTATAATTGAAATAAGTGATTTCCCCTTATTTTTCTCTAAATTTGAAGAAGAATAAGAATATGAATCCCTTGACATTGCTAAAGGAAAATTCTTCTTAAGAAGATGCTTCAACTCATCAATTTATTTTGAATAACATTGATATTCATCATGCCATGTTTCTTACAATATGCACATTAAGGCTTCTCCTTCTTAGATAATTCCCCTTGAGAGGGAGACGATTCTAAATCTGTGTAGCTTTTTCTTTTTCTTCTTTTGCTCCTTTACAAGATTTCCTTATTATTTTTGTACCTTAGGATTGCTAGCCACTAATACTTATGGTTTAAAAGACTTGATGATAACCGTTTGAATTAAATTTTATTTCTCTTAGATTAAGATATTTACAAGGTCATAAAAACTATCATCAACATATGATGCTCCCATAAAAATCTGATGTGTACGAAAGCCATAAAAAAACACTCATACTCAAGACCAATCTTGGATAAAATATTAAGAATCAATTGTAAATGATCCTTGAAAATATTGCAATCTTTTAATTGTGTTCTTAGCTACTTAATCTTGGAGATGTAGTCTTGGATGTGTTCAAAACATTTTAGATCAAAATTCATCAAATCATTATCAATTTGATATCCCTTAATCTTATCAATTTCACCAAATACTTTTCTTGGATGTAGTTTTTTCTCATGATTGATCTCTCATATTGCCTTTTCTTTACCATCAATAGGCTAAGAAATAGATTCCTTTAGATAGCCTAAATAACCTTCACATCACTACAACAAATCCCTGTGATTAGCTCTATTTTTTAATCTGTTTATTGCTTCCACCCACTGTTTTAATGTATTTTTCTCCAATTTTTTGAAAAAGTTAGTGCTATTTATTGGGATGGTGCTATTTTTGGCATTTCTTGCACCGATTAGGACAAGTAGGTGCTAAATTAGGCACAAATTAGTGCCTAAATTAGCACCTAAATTAGTGCCCAAATTAGCATCTAGATTACCACCTAGATTAGCACCTACATTAGTGCCTAATTTAATGCCTAATTTAGCGCCTACTTTAGAGCCTGCTTTAGCACCTAATTTAGTGCCTAATTTAGCACCTAATTGAGTTCCTAATTGTTCTGATCCCTCAACCCTCAACCCTCAATCTTAAAACCTAAACCCTCAACCCATATACCCTCTACCCTATACATTGGAACCTCAACCATAATCCTTCAACCATATACCCTCAAACCTATACCCTAAACGATCTACCCTCAACCCTTAACCATCAACCCTAAACCCTTAAACCTTAAACCCTAAACCCTAAACCCTTAAACCTTCTACCCTCTACCATCATCCCTAATCCCTCAACCATATACCCTCAACCCAATACCCTAAACCATCAACCCTATAGTTCCTCAACTATATACCCTCAATTCTCAACCCTCTACCCAATACATTGGATCCTCAACCCTCATATATCTCTATCCCTCCCTTCTCTTCACTCTTTCTCTCCATCTTCTCACTTCTCTCTTCATCTCTCACTCCATCCATCCCCTAATCTTAAATTAAACACTCAACTTAAACTTTAAAACACTCAACCCTAAACCCTAATAAACCTTTAAACTCCTTTTTAACCTTTAACCTCCTTGTCCTAATCCTTGAATTCGGCTATCCTATACATTGGACCCAACCCCTATACCCCTCTCCCCTACCCTCAACCTTAATCCCTCAACCCTTAAACCCTAAAACCTTAAACCCTCTACCCTCTACCCCTATACATTAAACCCTCAACCCTCAATTTTCAATCTCAACCCCTAATCCCTCAACCCCAACCCTAAACCCTAAACCCTCAACACCTATACCCTCTACCCTATACATTGGATCCTCAACCTAATCCTTCAACCATATACCCTCAAACCCATACCCTAATCCTTTAACCTAATATTTTAATTGTATTTAACATGAAATGAAACAAATTTTGTGACAAGATCCATATTTTCACTAGCATTCCCTTTGTAATACCCATTTATTCCTCCAGATAATCATAAACAAAGCAAATTTTTCCTTTACTGTAGTACTGCAACATCAAAATAAAAGCAGTACAGGATGAAAAATTCTAATTTAAGAAATAAACCTTTACCACCATATCACCAAGAGATTATATAGCTTGTGCGGTAAAGCAATACTCACTGCCACCCCATGGGGAGAATTATAAGGCAATGCGGTAATGTGGTACCTATCGCCATCCCGCATAAGGCGATTTAAAGGAGTACGGTAAGGTAGTAAACATGAAGACAATAAAGCATACACTACTATACCATCGGGAGGGTGAGCAACAGATGCGGTAGAATGTTATAAATTACAACCCCACAACAAGAAGTATTGAGCAAGGCAGTAAAGCGGTAAGCATTGGAAGAAAAGTGGACACCGCAACACTGCGTGAGGTGGTTTTTCTCCATCAATAATATCTAATGATCATTCTTCATTCTAGAATCCTAGCCCATATTTAAAATCCTTACCTAGTAATTCAAACAGGAAGATAAATGGTTCATTCAATACATACCCTTCAACCACTTTGCACCACCTTTGGCACCCCAAAATTCTAAAATAGGCGCACTTTGTACTTCCTTTGGCACCCCAAAGAGATTACATTTAGGGCTGAAATTCAGTGCTAAAGTCGGCGTTAACTACGCCGACTATAGCGCTGACTAATGAATCAAAAATAGAAAATTAAAAATTCCCGATTGCATTAAAACATACCACACAACAAAAAAACAGAAAACAAAATTTTCATAACTTGATGAAAATTAAAAATTCCCACCTATGCTAGAGTTTTATTTTGTTCACTCGGTTTAATTTTTTTGTGAGATATAGAGTAGAAGATAGATGGATAGAAATAAAACCCCTAATTTCACTTTAAACATGAAAACTAGGTATGTTTTTCCTTTTGGTTCATGTTAACTCTCAAATCTGCACCCCTGCTAAGTTGCAAAATTTAGCAATTTGGAGCAACATGGGAACACTCCTAGGTTGTGGGTCACCTAAACTTGGAGTGGACCTCCAGATAAGGCTGGCTCCTAAATGGTGTCACCTAGTCTATTTCTTGCTAGGAAAATGAGAGAAAGAAACATAAAAATAAAACTAAACCCCTATGGTGATGCACCTAAATGTTAACTAGAACTTTTAAAATAGCTTACATACATAGTTCAATCAATGATAAACATGCACAACTCATTTCCATATTTGTTTGCATAAACATTTCATAAGAAGGTTTTAGAGTCTAAACTCTTAAAAGGAAACATACTTTCATTGCTAGAACATTATGATTTTAAATACAACGTATGACTTGAAACTTACATGATTTTCTATTTAAAGATACTAACACTGAGACAAAACCACAAGGAAATAAGTGACTCCACAAGTAGTTGCATCAATCAATTAAAATGCATACAATATAGCAAAAAAATGAGAAAGTAAAACAACTTAACTTTATTAATCATCAAGGTATGAACTGCTCTACAAGTATATCCAAAACAAGTTACAATGCTACTCCTATTGAAAGATAACTTCGAAAATGAGTTAAAATGTTGCTGGGAAGAAAGAACTAACTTCAAAAACTCTATTTGAAGTTACTTATGTAAAAAATGCCCCAAACATGTCCTAGAAACTTCTGGTTAGATGTAGCAAAAAGGCCATAAAAGAAGCTTCCAAAACTCCTTCAAAATGCCTCCAAAGTGAATAAAAGTCAAGCTATGACCCAATCGATACCAAAAGCATGAAAAAAATTTCCTCAAAAAGGTCTCATTCCCACCAAAATCTTAGTAAAAAACAACCCACATACTTTCCACATGTTGGTCAATCTCCAAACTGCCCACATGCTTGGCACAAGCTTGGCATGAGTCATCATTTTTCAACCATGCCTCCCAATTGCTTTGAATCATACCCTTGGTGTGACTGCAAGGGCATAAAAATTTGACTATATCCCTTTTGTACATTTTATGGTAATACAATTCATTTCTGCATTTAAAATAACATTTTGACATAAGTGATTTTATAAACATATCACTTAATCAAAATGTTTTACATTTTCAAGAAAATGCAAAGGCATTGAATTACACCTAATTTTATTCAAAAATCAGAAGATAACTAAGGCATAAAGCCTAAGTTAGCAAAATACATAGGGAGCCAATAATTATATGATTTCTTCAAAATCATAAGAAAAAGTAAAGGAACATAATTCAAATGATTTTATCAAGGAATAATAAAAGGGATATAAGGCACATTAAATGTTGTATTTCTCCCTCCAAATATAGTGAAATTCCCCTAAGGCATCAAGGCTATATGATTTCTCAAAATCATAAAAATTGGAATAAGGCATAAAGCCTAGGCATGAAGGCAATTATGTGCAAAGGTAAAAAAAATACCACAAAGGTATTAATGGGGCATTTGAATTTTAATTCAACGTGATAAAAGTCTAAGCTGGAATTAGGGTAGATGAGAAAAACCTAGCCACAAAATAGTTCGAGCCCAAATCCTTCGGTCTCATTTTGCTCCTTCGCATTTGGGTTTCTTGGCTCTACATAAGCGCTGCCATGATGAGTTAGTGTTTTGTCTTTTGAGCTCGATCCTCCACCGTTTTTCATTATTTCTAGGAAATTTTCTTGAGAAATATCATAGGAGAAAATAAGGCAAGTCCTCCTTGGGCATCAACCTTCATTTTTTATGCATTCTCAAGATTTTAAGCCACGACCATGATTGTATTTTATGATGTATTTTATTGTTTTCACTTGTTGATACTTCTTCATTACCTTTGGCCACCATGGGAGAGTTTGGCTTGAGTTTTTTGGAAGCCATACTTGTGGGTTTTTGGAGCACACTTTTTGAACAACAAACTAGGTAAGTTATTCGCCATGAGTCTTGCATTTACCTCTTAAATATCTGTGAGAAGAAGCTTGATTCGAGCTCATTTGAATGAAAAATGATACAAATTCATGTCTCTTTGTATTTTAAATGCAATCTTCTATGTGTCAGGTTTATGATCCTTTCATTTATGAGGCCCCTGTTGCATTTGTGGTTGCGGCTCCATACTTGGTTCTCCTCATTTTTCCTATTGATTCTATGCATTTCTGTACATTTCATGCATTTTCAGAAAGATGGGTTTTAAAAACCCTCAGTCATGACCTTCTATTTCATGGAGAAAACACAAAATTAGGTTTCTGCCTTACCATAAACCTACAAGCTGATTTAGCTCAAAACCCTAGCATCATCATGGAATTTTTCTGTTTTCTTTTAATGAAGTGGATATTTGGCTTCATAATAAAATAAGAATGGTGATAATATTACTTATTTTATAAAGAAAACAACAAATCTTCACCTTCTTTAATGTATGCACTGCAACTCCATTTCACTTGTTTCATGGTGATTTTAAATCTTGTCATTTACTACCTCCCCACTTGGCTCCTTTGAATAGTAGGAAGCTTCTCCTGTATGGCTGAGTTTCATGGCCACCTTTTGCATTCTGAGTTTCATATTTTCTTGGTCATTCATTGCTCTATTTCTGTAGCTCATGAAAAGTATGACATGAAGATAAACAATGCTACCCCTGTCGTGTATTGCTTGGAAACATCACTTTTCTTTAGATATGAAAATTGATCACCCTGAAGCATATAGAGAACATGGGTATACACATGATACAGTTACAGATGGCCTTGGATCCACTATCCAGATAAGCAACCTTCAAACCCTATCATCTTGGGTGTTCTCCTTTCATGATTAAAGTCCCAATTTTTTTAGGTTTGAAGTGACTAGTATGCCCCTAATTATCATTGCTCCTCCTCTATAAACATGGAACTATCTTCCATTTTTATGATTGCACAAAAGTTAAGGGACACAATCTCAATGATATAGACTCTTCACTACCTATCAATGCCATATGATCTTTATGACTATCTTCCCTACTACTCTAGACTGTGACTGAGTACTAGTCATTATGCATTGTATCAAGACTGTCCTCCAATTCACCTCATGCTTTGATCTCTTCACTATTAGGATGTTCACTATGTTTCCCTATCAAAAGACTATTGACTATTATATACCATTTGACAACAAAGGCACAATGACTACATCATTATTGTGCAAGATCTTGACGACTACATACTCTCTCATCATGTAATTTAGGACTATCACCTCCTATTGAGAGAAGCTTATAATTTTTCATACATATGCTTGATTTTTTATGAAATGGTTGTTCCACCCTTATGAATTTTTGGTGAATGCTTGGAAAGTACTCACCTCAGTATTCTTGCAAACAATGCACTCCTTGTTGTACTCAATCTGCAACACTATTTTTCAGGTGCCTTGATGAATATGTATATGATGAAATCTTCATGTTGGTTTGTTAAAAACATCATAAACAACAACATTTTCCATTATCTTCATCATAGTGAACTTCCTTCTTTTGATTGTCATGTATGTTTCTTTAGCACTGCCATTATGCCTCTCTATAATTGAACTTGATGCATCTGTCCCAACTTTGGTTTATTGGGTTCCATGTGCCAATCATGTTGTGTATTTTCACCATTATCATAGAAATCATCTGTTTCTTGGGAAGAGAAACTATTTTCCTTCTTGAATGCCTACTTTCCTTGAAAAATGTGAAACCCCTTCTCTTCCTTGAGTGATGGGTACCCCTTCTTTGAAATGTATGTGGACTTCACTTCAACTCAACTGCAAAACTTACTGTCCCATGTATCTTCTTTAGCACTGTCATTATGCCTCTACCTCACTATGCATTCAAAACTGTTGTCATACTTTATCAACAAACCTTGCTCACTAGAGTAATATGTTAATTTTGAAGTCTTGTAAACCTAGGTAAAATGGGTGCATTAAGAATATTTAAAGACATATCCAGTAGAGTAAGATTTTCAAGAAGAAATGACTGCCCCTTTGATCAACATGATGGCATCCTACTGTTTAATTCATTGTGAAAAGATGAAGAGTAATCTTTCTTGATAATTCACACAGTTTTTGTTGCATGTGGTTGTGAACTTGATCATCTATTGATTGGTTTGCTTTCGGTCTCTCTCCATGTGGAATGCATTCCTCTCAGCCTTAAGGCCATCTCGCTCTATGGTCACTGTCCTCAACTGTGCCTCAAAATCTTGCACCCAAACCTATAAAGCGGCTATCCTTTGCTCTGTTGACCCCTCCCCCTCTCTAGTCCCCACCTCCTATGGCATCTCCTCCTCTCCCATGATGATCCTCTCATAGAGAATCCACTCTGCCTCATCCATATCTACCTCCTCCTCTCCTGCCTACTCTCCCTATCTTCTCTCATCACCTCCCTCAACCCCCATAGCCTCCAGTTGTGCAACCTCCACTGTAGCCACCTCCGTATGCTACTCACCAACCTATTCCAACACATCTACTGTAACCCTAACCTCCAAATGATCCTCCTCCATCTCTTCCTCTTGGATGGGTGGTAGCTTCCTACCTTCTTGTCGCCCTCTATCCCTCCTCCTCGATTGTCTATCTCCTCCTCCCTATCCTATTCCTCCATCACCCCCGTCATCCCCTCATTCTCCTCCATCTTCTCATCCTTTGTCTCCTTTTCCCCGCCACCCTCTCACACCCCTGACGTTGTGCTCTACTGGCGTTGGCTGTTGTGGATCTATGAGCGGAATGGGTTTGTGAATCTACCACCAATCATCATACTTTGGCATGGTACCTATATAAAGCTCCCCTTCTCGCCACTCCCAGTCCAATGCCTGCATGGTATTGATCTCTTGCTCTATCATGGTCACTACAATCTATGGGCCCTAGGGATGCACCTCACATCATGATCACCCATACTATGCTCTACTGACTGAAACTCCCTACCTCTCCCCAAATTACCATCAAAATTTATCTAATAGGTACATCTCAATGATGTGCTAACTCTATACAGTCTGTCTAATAAGGTATCTAGGTTGTTTACACAACAGTAAGTGATTGTCCTCATCTATCCACAACAAGCATGTCCTATATGGCCTCCAAACAAAACTCACCAATGTGTCAATGCCATGCCACCAATAACCCACATCACCAATGTGAGTCTGAGTCATGCACCTTGATATAGATACACATATAGTGCTGTGCCCATTACTTGCCAAGCCACTAGTGGCTGAAACACTACTATGTGATTGCATGCCCAAACTGTCAGCAAGGTCACACCATAGCTCAAGCTTTGCCCCTCTCTATAGAAAATATCATGCAACTAGAAATACAACATAGCCAAAAGACATGACACCCATGCATAGACTATCCTATGTCGAATCATCGACCCTAACATCTCTCCCCAACCAACTGGGAAGCCATGACCCTTGTGATCAGGAATCATCACTCCTATTATCACCGCACATAAACACACAGTCAAACTGGTCATATGTCTCTGCCAAGACCTCCCACTAGATCTCATATCCCTTGACCCTGAGCTCAATATCATCCTCAATCTCATAGTACTCATACAATGCCTAAAGCCCTCGAGTAGGTTCATATCATACCCGCTCGCTGTGAATGGGTAACCTCAGGATCCTGTACACATCCTCTAGGGTGACTGTCATCTCCCCCATAGGAAAATGGAAGCTAATCATCTCCGAATGCCACTACTTTTCTAGTGTCATCAACATGCCCTTATTTTCCCTAATAGCAGGCATATATGTCACATAAAATAAACCTAGCTCCAACAACAAACCCTTCTCATCATCGCCCAACTAGTCCCATAGTTGGAACACATTTGGTCTAGACTCTCATGTCCAATTAGGAGGAAGACACACCTGAAGAACATCAAGCACCCAATAACGTCAATCCAAAACCTTCAATTCACCTATCGAACCTAAGTTGACCAAGTCAAACTTTACTAGACTGGGGAAAATCCTTAATCAAGCAATTGCATCTCAATTTCTATGTAATGTGTCAAATAAATTATAACCAGCCCGCAACTACAAATGCGTCACAAGCCCAATGAATGTGTCATTATGTGCAACATATGTGTCACATGTAGTCATTTGCATCATTCCCAATCCCATATGCATCTTAGAAAATCACTTACATCATATAATTTCATGCGTCAAACTACAAATGCTTCATGCCCCTATCCTTATGCATTTGCGTTGTGCTGAGATGATTGCAGTGAACCACTTATTGAATGCATCAAATGTGATGATAGATGCATTTTATGCCGTGCGACACAATTGTCTTAATTATTTTCTACGCTAAATGCATGCAAAATGAAAAAAAAAGCATGGGTTTGTAGTACGTATCGAGGCAAGCGCTCCCTCAGAATGACAGTGTGTGCAGATCCAATATGTGCAGTGGGAAGCTTCTGGAACCGAGGACATTCTCACTGCCTATTCACTCTGAGCTCCCAAGATTTCTAAATTTGGAATGTGAAAATGACCCTTTTTCAAATTCAAATTTCCATTTATAGGTCTGAATTTAGGGTTTTTTCCCTACCTCACCTTTTAACACCTTTGGCCTTGAATTTGACCCTTTCTTTGATCTTGATCATCAATTCTATCTTCACCATCAAAGTTCTAGCCATCCTTTTGTCTTATCGGGACAAGTTTCCAAATTTTTGAAAATCTTTGAAAATTTGTCAAATTTTCCCGAGGGGGCATACATGTACTCTGTTGTCACCAAAGCATCCTAGAGCATTTATTGATTGAATTTCTTTGACACAACACAATGAACTACATTATATCAAAGAGGGGAAAAATGTAGACACTGAAAAATGTCCTAAGTTTGTGAGCAACATTTTTCCTTGGTCGTCATCCTCTAATAATTAAATAATTTTAATTATTTAATTAATTCACTTTCTTATCTCTATTCTATCTTGATCAATTAAAATTATTTAATTGCATCACTAATATACCACTTTCTTCAATAATTAAATAAATTATTACTTATTTAATTATTTTCCCTTCATCTATAGTGAGATAATAATTATTATAATTTGACCTTTTATTCTTCTACAATTAAATAATTGTTGAAATTATTTAATTACGAGTTATTCTTCTCTTTTGAATTAATAATTCAAATTATTTATCCATGACCAATTTATATCTCTCCATTTAATTAAATTGATTAATTTAATTAAATGCTTCATCTTTCATTTTCTCCAAATAAATAATTTGAATAAATTATTTATTTGCCACTTGTCCCTTTCCTCCATTTTCCTCCATTTTTGAATAAATAATTTAAAATAAATTATTTATGCACCTCCTCCAGTCAAAGATGCCCTGTCATTAACCCGTGTTATAGCCTTCATTGCAGTCATAGCCATTGGGTGTCATAGCCATCAACGTTATACTTGTCATGATTCCTCCAAGAATGGCATATTCTTGGTGCATCAATTTTGGACCATTGATCTTGGCATCTTTTTGGAGACTTGATCCTAGCCATCCATTTTGTAACCTCCCTCTCATGCATCCTCATCCATTGATCTTGGAATCTTTCTAGAAGATTAATTTGGACCGTCCATTCAAATGGTTTTCTATAAAAGCAACCTTCCTCTCCCATTTTCAACTTAATAACTAATTGTCTCCAACTTTCTACTTACTATTTTGTAGGTATTTGCACATGTGAAGCAACAAATTTGAGGGAAAAGAGTGCAAAAAGGAGAAATAGGAGAGAAAGGGAAGTGATTCAAGTTCAAGCATGGGGAGTATTCTTATTTCATGTTCTTGTTTTCCCATGTTTTCATTGTCTTCTCTTGTTTAGGTGTGGTTAATAGTCTAGAGGTGTTAGCTGTCACTATTCTAGGATAGAAACTCAGAAACCCCATCTTATAGTCTTTAGTTTTTGACTTGGGATGATTCAATTTATTAAATATGGAAGTTCAAGTACCTTGAACTCACTCACCAAAAATGGTATTGTAATGATCATTTAATTTTTCTGCTCTTATAGAATATAAACAATGATTCTCTTTATCAATTAAATACAAATAAATGTGGACATATAAGTACATTTCTGTGTAGGAACAAAATGTTTGTTCATTTTTTCTTCACCTTTTGTGGATAAATATTGGAACAACACTAAGCACCAATATTATTGGAGAGGGGTTTTATCTCGGGAACACTATCTCAAGAAGCAACTGGAGGTATGACTGATTTCTGGCCAGTTATTAATCCCATAAGCCATGATTTTTCTCTTTCAATCAAGCGAAAAGTTTTTATTTTTTTTCCTTATGCATTTTCCTTTGAAATCTTACAAAAGGATTTGAACAATGCATTGTCCTTCTGGTTTCACAAGCAACTTGGAAAGTAGACTTATATGATATTGGCGCCACTTCAATAGTAGAAGGACAATTTCCTATGCCTATCAAATGGAGGGGAATAAACAAACCAAAGTCAAGAGATTTAGTTGTACTGAAACAAGTTTAAATATGGAAAGAAGGTTTGCACATTGGAATGTAGAAAATTCCAAAGATATAAACTCCATTTCCTTGTACGAAATTAAAAAATGATATCTACATTCCTATTTCAAAAGAAAATTTATCCAGAAATCCTTTAGTAGCAGAAATAAAAGCAGAACGCCAACTTGTCAAGCAATCTACATAATAATAAACACTCATAAATAAAATGCCTCGAGCACAACCAACTACTGATGAAAAATGCTCATATAGATTAAGGAAGGAATACACTAGAAGTTAGGGAAAACCATACAATTTGAATATTCTTCTCTTACAATTTTGCAAATGCAGGCAATAATTTACACATCTTTTCCCCAATGCTTAAGAGGTGAATGATATTTTTGAACTGTCTATAAAGAACAAAATACACTCCTAATTATATCATTAATTTTGTCATGAAACTCATGTAAAAATCCAAGTGTTGATTTGATAGAATTAGTTGACCTTATAGAACATTCACATTATTTAATTATTATAAACAACCAAAAGATGAATTGATATATAAAACCCTTACTATTGCATACTAACTCATCACTTGGCATAGCTAACTAGCCACTTAATTTGTCCATCTAATTGTATGAGATAAAAATTGCGCCCTTGCAATTTCACCTACATTCTTGCTTCTGATTTAGTGTCCACTCCCTTAGCATCTTGAGTAAGCTCATTTTAGCCCTTGCATCAGCATTTTCCCTCTCAAGATGCTCCAGTGTCCCTTTTTAGTAGCCACCCTCACATGTCCATTTTCCATCAGACTTGGTGCTTTTCCCATTCTCGTAATTTTGAAGCATGATGCATCCATACATTAGCGTGCCACACAAACATCAGCATGTCGTGCTAGCATCCTGTGATGTTTCAAAGCTCAAATGATCGTTTCCATGTATTTTTTCCACTTTTCATCACCATTTGTCAGTGGTAAAGACTGGGAACGCCTAAAAATGGCTGAATAAGCTTCTTTTCTCCCTTTTTAAGCCATCCTTTCAACTCATTTGGCTCTCTAAGTCCTTCTAGCAACTCTATTTTGCCTCTAGCTTCACTCTACTATCTCACACTTGTTTGCATAGATTTATACAACTTGTAGTAGCTTCAAGCTCTCTCAAACCCCCCTTACAACACCTTTTGCAACACTACTTCCCTTGCTTCATGCTTGTGAGAATCTTGGTTACTTTGTATCCCTTTCCATTTGCATCTTTACTACGTGATATAGGTTCTCCTCCTTGAGCGGGGTTTGATTTTATCACTTCTTTTGTGATATGGGTTCTCCTCCTCGAGCGGGGTTTGCTTTTATCATATGCTTATTTGGTGGTGCGGGTTCTACTCCTGAGTGGGTTTGCTTTCACCACATGCTTTTTTCATCACTCTCTCTCTTTCTATCTTGGCTATCTGTGGAGGTGGGAACACCAAAACGGGGTTTTTACTGAGGAAAACCCTTATACAAACCCAACACTTTCTCTAGATATCATACTTTCCAATTTTGAAGGCACTCATGAGCTGGAAGCTTCATCACTCACACGGTCATAAGTATTTCCTTTCTTCTCCTTACCTTCATCATTTACTCTTTCCTTTATCTCAGTTCTATTAGTTTCTATTATTTTACTATATTCTATGGTTTTTAGCATTCAGAGTAGAATTGCACTTAAGCATTTTCTAAGATAAACTTGCTTTCTAGTCCATACAAGATGCTAACACACTTTTGAGATGCCAATGCGCCGTGTTGTCATCTATTTTTTGCACTAACATCCTTTGGCTAAGAGCTTGTTAGTTTATCCAGAAGATCTCTGTGACCTGTCCTTTTAGATTATGAAACTCTCGCCTCCATTGAGGTAGTATAGGGAACTTCACCCCATAAGGTTCTCTGAATGAAGAGAAATCGTGAGCAGTGAATCCCCCTATATCACACTAATTTAAAAAAAGGTAGTAAATTCCTATATTCCAAGTTAAAATAACTCCATAAATAAAGAAATTAGCAGTAAAAAAATTGCAACCTAATCTGATCAACATAGAGAAGCGTGAAATACTAGACTTCTTAACATTCAAAAGATAAATGAAATGTCCTCAACACCCAGTAGAGCTATCCAAAAATGCCAACTAAAAACACAAACGTGCTCCTGCACACAATGGCCTAATGGCTAGTTGTCATAGAATTCAAACTACCAAAGTAACAACATTGATCAAGTTAACATATATGCATTATTTGCATAAACAAGTAAACCATTTATGTGCATGAATAAATAGTAGAAGGATGTAGATGAACTCAATTCATCTGAATTTATGCCTCTTGGCAAGAATTCCTCTTGAATCTCTAATATCAGGTGCTCGAGACTTACCTATAGCTTTTACCTTTTGTCATCGCCTTTCCTCTTCATTGTCAGACTCATCTCCTTTTTCCTTATTTGCATTTCTAGCTTTAGCTTCTAATTCATCCCATGTTTTACCTTCCTCCTCTTCAGAATCTTCTTCTTCTTCTTCCTCATCTGACTCCACAAGAGATTCATCTTCTGAGACTTCCTCATCTAATTTTGATTCCTCTTCTACATCAGAGGGTTCATATCCTTGATCTGACTCTTTTGAATTATCAAAATCAAAATCACTAGCTTCCATATTGAAAAATTCCCAAGTGCCATCTTCAATAAATTTATCTAGATCATCAATAATTTTAAAAAAGGTAGTAAATTCCTATATTCCAAGTTTAAAAAACTCCATAAATAAAGAAATTAGCAATAAAAAACTTGCAACCTGATCTGATCAACATAGAGAAGTGTGCAATACTAGACTTCTTAACATTCAAAAGATAAATGGAATGTCCTCAACACCCAGTAGAGCTATCCAAAAAAGCTAACTAAAAACACAAACGTGCTCCTGCACACAATGGCCTAATGGCTAGTTGTCATAGAATTCAAACTACTGAAGTAACAACACTGATCAAGTTAACATATATGATTCATTTGCATAAACAACTGAACCATTTATGTGCATGAATAAATAGTATAAGGATGTAGATGAACTCAATTCATCTGACTTTATGCCTCTTGGTAGGAATTCCTCTTGAATCTCTAATATCAGGTGCTCGAGACTTCCCTATAGCATTTACCTTTTGTCACCACCTTTCCTCTTCATTGTCAAACTTGTCTCCTTTTTCCTTATCTACATTTCTAGCTTTGGCTTCTAATTCATCCCATGTTTTACCTTCCTCCTCTTCAAAATATTATTCTTCTTCTTCTTCTTCTTCTTCTTCTTCTTCTTCTTCTTCTTCTTCCTCATCTGACTCCACAAGAGATTCATCTTCTAAACCTTCCTCATTTGATTTTGATTCCTCTTCTACATTAGAGGGTTCATATCCTTGATCTGACTCTTTTGAATTATCAAAATCAAAATCACTAGCTTCCATATTCAAAAATTCCTAGGTGCCATCTTCAATAAATTTATCTAGATCATCAGTAATAGTCTTCAAAATTGGCCGCCATTTCAAGTTCATTTTGCTTTCATAATACTTTATATCCATGGAGCTCAACCATTCCTTGATGCCATCAAGTGAAGATTGAGGAATGGTGTCAATCCAGAGTACATCCCACTCGAAGTCTTTGAAAACAATAGCCATATCAAACTCCTTTTTCCCAAGCCCTACTCTCTCAAGGTTAACAATCTCAATCTCACTAATAATGATCACTAAGCAAGGTAATTCCACCAACTCTACCAAATATTTTACTGTAGGAACAATAAAAGGAGACAATTTGAGAGGAACTCCATGAAAACCAAGCTCTCTAAATGGTATATCAAAATCTAGTTCAAAATCATTTAGATGATGTTGCTCCCATAGCTTTGTTACTCCCTTGACAACCCTTGAAACTTTGCATTGATTTTATTTTTCCTATCCCTCTCTTGTTGTTCTTCCTCAATTTCATTAGGATCATACATTGACCTTCTTGCCCCTCCTAATGTTTCAACCACATCCATTACCTCCACATAAAATTGGACATCCTTGGTCTTCTTGGTTCACACCTTGATATGGTTATGCAAATGAAAATGAAGTAAAGTAATCATCTCCTTCTCTGCTAGCTAGAAGAATGCATGCTTAATTTTTTGATACATGATATCAACTCTCTCTTCTACTCTAATGGTTGCATACCAAAATCCATTATGGTGGGCCTCCATAGTTTGAGTCATCTTTCTTCCTCTTCCATCAAATGTTGGCATATTTTACTAACCTTTATTAGAATTGTTTCATGTTTTACATCATTGGAATGACATATTAGCTATAAATTTTTTGAAATTTTATTATGGTATGTGCACTTTGATATGGTGTAATATGATTATGGTTTCGTTTCATATGTTGTAATATTAGATATATAACAAAAAAAATTTGCATGAAATAAATAATAACTTTTCATTTTAAATGTTTTATTTATGTAGAACACGAGTCTTCTAGAAGATCAAGATGATCCTCATGATATAGATCCATAATATGTTGGTTCTGGTATAGATCACATGGCAAAGGATGATGATGACATAGATACAAAAGACACTGAGGCCAATGACGATGACGATGACGACGACAGCAACGACAACGATGACGATGACGACGATGATGGTGATGATGATGATGATGAGGCAATTGTTGGTAGTAGTTAGTGACATTCATGATTGTATAGACTGCATCATGGATCATTGTTGATATATCGTTATGATTCTTGTTTTCATGGTTACTATCATATGTATCATTTTCATGGCCTGCATACCATATTATTGAGGTGTATCATTTTGACATGTATCATTTTGACTTATATCATTTGGACATGTATCATCTTGACTTGTATCATTTTGAGTTACATAATTTATCATTTTTACTTATATCATTTGTACATGTATCATTTTGACTTATGTCGACTGTTGGACATGTATCATTTTGACATGTTATTGATCTACTAGCATATTTGACTTTTACTTGTTTTAGTTGTATAAGATGATGGTCTTATCACTATTGACCTGCAAATTTATATATATTGAAAGTGGTCGGTGATTTTTGGATGGATATTTATTACATATGATGATTTTAATTTACTGCTCAAGATGGATGTTGTCAAATTCAATTAAATTATAGATATTTGACTCACTTGTTTTAATTGTAGATGATGATCATGTTATATTAATTATCTTGTTATTTAATAATATGAGTTATTTAAGAGTCATGGTATATTTAACTAATTAAATTGAAATAAAACATATTATTTAATTTACTTACTATATAATCATATGATTTATTTAAGAGGAATGATATATTTAACTAATTAAATTGAAATAAAACATATTAAATTAGTAAATGGAAGTAAAAAAAGAAGCATTTTTAGAAGTAGAAAAGGTAGCAACAATGGAAGCCAAACTAGAAGCAAACCAGAAGCAATCTTGGAAGCAAAACTTGGCAGTATCTAGGAAACAAAAACATAAGTAATTCAGGTAGCAAACAAAGAAGTAATAATGAAATCAATTTTAGAAGCAACAAAATATGCAATAATAGAAGTCATATTAGAAGCAAAAAAAGATGCAAAATGGAAGCAAAGCTAGATGCAACAAGCGACGTTATATCAGAAGAAAAATTGGAAGAAAAAATGGAAGTAAAACCGAAAGAAAAATTGGAAGCAAAAATGGAAGCAAAACCAGAAGCGAAATAGGAAGCAAACCTAGAAGCAAAATCAGAAGCCAAATTGGAAGAAACAAAATCTAGTGCAAAATTCGGGGCAAAAAATGATGCTGAAGTGAACATGCAATTTGGTGTTGAGTTTTGTGCCGACAAAAGTGTCCAATTCATGAACTCAAATGCACTAAATTTTGGTGCTATTTTAGGTGCTAATTGTCTATTTTGTTGTAGTGCATATTAGATAATTCCATACTTTTTTCTCCATGAAGCATAATTATATGGAGTTAGGAGTTCAATTTGAGATTTCCTTTTTGTAAGACACACAAGGAAAAGAAGGTGAAAAACACCACAAGATTTCCCCCCAAAAATACCAAATCAAAAATCCCCTTAGAAATGTATAATCTTGACACTTTATGCTCAGTGTAAGTACAAGTGCCACTTGCCAAAAACACTTGATCTAAGTGTATACAAATGCCAAATTTGGTCACAAAATTAAAGTATAATTTTTAAATAGAATGAGGCCCATCTAATCAAAGTATAGAAAAAAATTGCACTTTTAAAAAAATTGCACCAATATATGCTACTGTAGGATTTAGAATGAAGCCCCAAGAGTTCTAAAAATGAGAATTACTTAGCAACGCCTACGAGAATCTGCACTTTTTAGAAAAAATAAACACCAAAATAAAAATAAGTTGCACCACTATGAAGAAAATGAAATTCTACCACAAATAAAAAATTTCTCAAAAAATAAAGGTCAAATGACTGAGTTATGAATGTTTGAAAATTGATTACAAAAACTGAACTACAAATGATGAGGGGGAAGACTAATTGGGGGTTGAATACTAATGTCAGCAACTAGATTGATGATGTAAGCTCCTAGATTAATGATATTAGCACACCTTTGAGATAATGTTTTTTTACTTCTATTGAAATATTCCCCTTGAAAAAAATCACTTGTAGAATCTGTAGATGCCTCTAAAATATAATATTTTTGATTAGTAAAAATTCATGATGGATATTTCATTACTGGTAAACTGTAGTGGCATGGTCATGAATGGAAACACCTGGCACCTACGCTACCACCACGTGATAGTTGTAGATGATCCTAATACCTTATAGACTACAAACATTGTACTTTTCATACCCTATCATAATTTTTAAATATTTTAATTAAAATCCTTAAAATATAATTTAAAAATACGATTGTAATTATGAAGTCATGACCATATGACTGTATTAACAAAATTAATGGCAAGGGGGAGCAAACATATTTTGAGGGCATGGGAAAAAAGTGCTCCAAATTTGATGATTTGAAAATCAATCTTAGAGTTCTTGGGCCTTGTAGACATGATTGAAGGGTCTATTTTGACCCAAAATGCTCCAAATTTTAACCTTCTCAATCTAGAAACCACCTCCCAACTTCAAACCCTTGTAGATAGCCTCAAATTTCCTATTTAGATGAAACAAAATCCAAAACTGACTTTCTTGGACACCTTGAAGTCAATGGTGAACTAATATTTACACCAAAAAGTTCTAATATGAACCTACAATACAAAGCCATAAAAAGGAAATCCCCAAAATATAGTATTTTTATCAAGTTTTTAAGATTCTCTAGACCATCATTTGATACAATAGAAGAGAATACTCAAATTTTCAAGATTCACCAAGATTCACAACTTAGATATCTAAATTAAGACTAAAAATAAGCAATCCCATGCGGCTTTGATACCATGTAAGATTTGGTATAGAATTTTTTATATCATGCAATATTTGACTAAAGATTGTAGCCACCCAAGATCTAAGAACTTTTATGAAAGCACAAGAGAGATTAGCTATGAGAGAATAATTCTACTCTATCAAAGGATGCAAATATACAATGAAAATGGATTCTATGGATTGATTAAGATTACAAAGGAAACCCCTTGGCTATATAGACCAAGGTGAGACATAGGATTCCATAAGATTGTGACATGTGTGTGAAGCCATCTCTAATACCTAATTAAATTGGTGCTAATGGTTATGTACATAGCTCAAAGGACCTGACGATCCTTAAACTAAGCAGTTCATCATTCATAAGAGGGATGTATTAAATTATCAACCAATGAGTCATAAAAATTTGGATAGTTTTGGAAATGTATATACATTCATAGATTTTGGAAACCCTACATTGATTGAGTATAGGTGAATAAAGACATAAAAATAAATTAAAAGCTTTAAATTATAATAAACTGTTAACTCTCAAAATAGAGAAAATGAATATAAATAACTACCTTCTGATATAGATACCTTATGCTTAAGACTGTAACCATTAACTATCACACCATAATATGTCCTAACTTAGTTATCCTTCAAAGTATAAGACAAAACATCAATCTATAGATTCTAATTTAGTAATTGTAACACATTCATTCACAATCATATAAATTGGAAACTAGCAATGAAACTAATCAATGCATAATATAATCTAATAACTTAAATTGAAGTGGCTCAACAATACCTCAAGTGGCCCTTGTTTGAATCATTGCTTCAATGAT
The DNA here is from genome assembly GCA_007258455.2 of Sequoia sempervirens. Classification (NCBI taxonomy): domain Eukaryota; kingdom Viridiplantae; phylum Streptophyta; class Pinopsida; order Cupressales; family Cupressaceae; genus Sequoia; species Sequoia sempervirens. The sequence goes on along the minus strand of VDFB02000016.1, from coordinate 3,550,589 downwards.
ATTTTCAATTATTCACTTACTTAGCAAAACATATTATTGAATCAATTCTCTTTTATTGTATTCTAAACACATAATTGTTACAAAAAATCTAACAAAAAAATTGTTGGAAATCTTGTTAAATAACACACATGATCTCTATTATTCTAACACTGTTGCTACTACTAGATATCCTCCTAAATAGGGCACCCAACTATATAGGGTCTATGAGGGAGTCCTATTATTCATGAATTGAAAACAAACTAAAGAACATATGTCAACTCTTCCTCAATAATAGGAAGATGATTGAGTCTTTAAAAATAATAATAATAATAATAATTACTAAAACAAGATTATAGAAATCAAATAAGGATTCTATGCCCAACAAAATTAACCATTTTTAACAGAAACATGCTTTGTCATAATTAGTCATGTTGAGAATAGACTTCTTATCTTGGTTGTCTTATTGTTAAATAATAGTAATACTAGGTGATCCATGAACTGATCAATAAATTATTACCTCCATCTCTCTTTGAAAATGATCATGTTGTAGATAGTTGACTCCTTTGCAATGAACTGTAGTCCTTACGCTATAATTTGGAAATACTATTGCTACTATTCTGCTAAAAATTTTAGTCTTATTTCCTACAAAATTCTCATTATCAAAAACCATAAATTTAGCATAAAATCTTATTGAACTTCATGGAAATTCACAAATCATACATGCATATATTAGCATAAAATATTTCTATTCCAAATGCTTAATAACTACTTAAAAGTATATGAAAGGTATGAAAGATCTTGGTAATGTCTTAAATCTTAAAAGAAAGTAATGATAAAAAGTATGAAACAATAATAGGAACTAGCCAATTCTAAATCCCATCATTCCCACTAACTAAAGCTCTTTCTTTTCCTCAAGCAAACTTTAGGGTGGAAGGTTATACTGTAGTACAATTCCTTTGTAATCTATGGTTGTGGTCACTCATTTTCCCTACTTCAAATAGAAACCATGGTGGTTTGAGATCTTCACCTACTATTGTCTATTGCACCTTCCTCTCACTTCTTGTCTAGTGTGGTATAGAGAATAGGAGGAGAGGATGATGAAAAGAGAGAAATCCAAGCAATCTATTTTTCAAGGTAATTGTAATGTACTTGTGTGATCTCCCAACTACTGCCACATAATTGAAAATAGAATAGGTTCCTTCTTAACATCTGGGGTGATTTTTCTCCATCTACTCTGGGAAAAGTCAAGTGCCTCCTTGATTTTCACCACTGTAGTTCCTTAAGCCTTTTTTGATCTCTTTCTTTGCATTCAATTATTTTTTCTACCACTCCCCTCTTCTCTATGAGGTCTATCCATTGGTCCATCAGTGCACCAGGATTTGTTGCTTCTTCTCTTAACTACAAGGAGAGTGATTTCTCTTTTTCTTGATATTATCACATTAATTTTCCCCTCTAATGTTCATTTATAATATAGGAAGCTAGATCCCTAAGCTAAAAATCTCCCACAAATATGAGTGGGGTCCATGCAATGCCATAAGAAAGAATTGGGTTGTGTAAATAAAATTCACACAACTAATCTTGCATCTCTAGCATGGACTATTGGAGAGATTCTAAAAATAATATTTTTGAATTCATAGCAAGAGGAAGGTCACTAATTATCTGAGTAAATTGAAAACAAATAAATTTTTCTTGTAAAATAGAGTGTAGACCATGGCAGGAGATCTACACCTCATTAGTTGAACTATTTTTTCTTCCAATTCATCAATCTTAACTTCTAATTTCTTGATTTTTGTTTCTTGTTTTTCAATCACTCTGGCGTGTGTTGATAGTAATTCTACTATATTTTTCCCAATCTATTTGTTTATGAGAAAAATCCCTTGTTTTATTCCACAATTCAATGCCAAGTTTCACCATAGTGGGAAAAGTGGGAGTCTGTGGATATTCAGTTGGGTTCTCAAGGTTTTGAGCCCTTCTACTCATTTCAACTACAATAATTTGTGTCAATGCTTCTAACTTTGATCCTTGCATAAATTTCTACATTTTTTTTCTCCAATTCTCTGATTCTTATATCACTCTCAGTATCTCTTTGTTCGTATACTTTAAGTTGCTCTTCTAGATCTTTGATCCTATGCAAGGTATCTTGCAATTCCTTGCTTGTATTTCTTCCTTCCAATAGAATTTTTTTTTCTTTCTCCAATTTTTTTCTTCTTCAACCTCTTCTCCTGGCACAAACCCTTCTTCTGAAACAGGGCTCTTTGGAGGTTTATTTTTCTTTTTAACCATAAAAAATATCTTATGAATCTAAATCAGAAGTGATACTCATGTATAAAGGCTGCAATATGGTGTTCTTATGTCACTATTAGGAATATCTTCATCAAATTTTGTGTGTTTCTATCACAACATTTTTATTTTTCTTTTTATCCTTCCCTTTCATAGGTCATTTTTTCCTTAGGCGATGTGATCACCTTCTTGATGATGTAGGCCATTTTTTTCTTCACAAGTTCAAAAGTAGAGGTTGTACCTTTTCTTTTCTTGGGCTCCAAAGAGCTCTATAAAAAAGCAAGGTTTTCTATATCCCTTTTAGCTACAGGTTGCTCAGCAAAAGCTACACATTGATTTTTCTACATTCCTACTCTTTAGGTTCCTCTATGTTGTAGGTAGGTGATGCAATAGGGGAACCAAAGGGTATGTCTCCCAAGATATATTGGGTAATTGAATTCTAAGACTTATTTTAATAATTAAAGTGACCAAACAAAAATGGGAAAGAGCAGACTAATTTCTTTTCCTTTTATACTTAGATGATATTATCTTTAGTAAGTTATATAAAAAATATGGTACATTCAACATTCTTTGATGGTGCAGATGGCTAAGGAGCTTGAAATGTACAGTATACAACAATGAATACCTTCCATCACAGGTCAAGCGTTTAACAATATATGAAGCGACTAAGGCCCAAAGAAAAGGTAAAGAAAGATCTTTCATACCTTGTGATGAAGAATTCAATTTTATTCTAGGTAATGAAAATTCATTTCTCTTCCCTAACTGGGAATTCTTATCCTATTCTTGGTAGTCTTGATACCTCTGTTATGGTTGCTTTTGAGGCACTACCCTTAATCCCCTTACAATAGCTTCAAAATTTTGTAAAGTATTGGAAATTTTTGGGTCATGAGCTCATTATACTTTGTAATTATGAGAAAATAGTCCATCCAATATATGTGCTAGAAGATAGGCAAGCATTTCCTATCTTCTAACAAAAAATTATGAGTTGTGGGTTCTCTTCTCGCAATATCCCCTCCCATTATATTTCAACCAATTATGATGGTTTCTCCTCCTGTATTTTGTGTCTGAATGACCTATGCTCAATTTTGTTACTCTGTTCTTGAATAGCCTTTGCTCAACTCTGGATACTTCTACTCTGAAACTATCATTTTCTTTATGATAGTTAGGAAATCTTTTAAAAAATAGAGACCTTTTAGGTACCCCTCCCCCAAATTAATGATGCTATTTTTCCTCAAATAACATGTAAAAAAGGGCCAGGATAATAAATATTAAGAATTAGAAATTTGAATTTTGAAGTTATAAATGCTTCCATGAATTATAAATATATAGGAAATTAGTAAGCTTAAATGTTAATTATAGGAAGTTAATGCGAGAATTACATTTTATCATGTTGTGAAGTGATAGTTGGCATGTGTGAAGATGCATGGAGATTTTATCATGTCACCATGCAACATGTTGAAATATTTGAATTGATATGAGTTGATAATGAAGTACTACGAGTGGTTGTGGGGGAAAAAGTGACATAGCATGAGCATAGGCACATGACAGAGAAATAGGAGTGGTGATTGCAAAGTTGTAGAAATTATGTGATAAAAGAGAAAATTTATTGCATTGTATGGGTGTTTGGAAAGTGAGTGGTGATTGCTATGTGTTATGGTATGAATAAGTTGCATGAGATGAAAGTAAATGGTGGTGCTACAGGCACAAATGAAATGATGACGGTGCAAGTGCTATGGGAAACTAAAGAAACAGGTCCCTTTTGAATGATATGCCTCAGGGCGTGATGTTGTAATTCTTGGGGTCATCCTGCAGTAATGGGTCCCAAACTTGAAAAATCCTTATTTTTCCTTGAAATCACATTTTTTTAGAAAAACTAATGATTTAAGTATTGTGGGGTTCCATCTAAATATTTATAATTGAAGAGTGTTAGATAAGACCCCCCTTGATCAAAACCCCTTGGATAGAACCTCTCTATTCTTAAAACATATACAGAATAGAATGTCCTTCGCACCTATCAAAATGTTGGCAAAAAAACATTTTTCTTTGCCTTTAGAGGGATTAAATAAAGTTATTTAAAAATTATGTTTTGCAATTATGTAGCTCTTATTATAATCTTTCTAAAAAGTATAATGTTAAATATTCTTAATTTTATTATATATTTATATTTTATTTCTTGTGAATGCTATTTTTTCACTAAACATCAATGTATTTGTTTCACACATACAAAAAAATAGAGAAAAAAATTCTAAAAAATATGTGTATACTAGGTATTGATGTCTATTTCATAAAAAAAAATCAATACATACAATACACATTATGCATGATGACATACGCCTATGTCATTATAAGTTATTAAAAGTTACGTAAAAGAATCACAATTTATTTATTTAAATATATTTAGAATCTACACACAAATCCTCACAAATCACTAGTTCACATTATCTCCAAATTATTAATGGTTTAGTTGTTATAGGTTTCATAAAGTGATTTAAAAAAAAAAAATGTTGATACTAATGTCTAAGTTGGCCAAAAAGTGGGACATAGTATTGTGGGTTGACCCCTTGTGAACTCTGCTACAAGTCCAGAAAATGAAGGTTGTTGTGTGTCACCTATGCATGTGTGTGCATGTGATAAGTAGTGCAGAATTATACCTAGGAAATATCAGTAGGTGAGTTGGGTGGCTTGTTTGCTAATACTTCATTTGATGAAGTGCTTATGTTTGTTAATGGATCATGTAATTCGAGTTCAAATTGATGTTGAAGAGTGTGTAGGAAATCATCATTCTATAAGGGCTTTTTATAAAGCTTTAATCAATGGCCATTGACTAAGAGTAAAAACCTTATCACATCAATAGTTGTTAGCTGAACTAATCAATTGGGAAAAACATTCTGAATTTCAGGACTGATCCATCTTGTTTACAATTTTCCCTTATGATGTTTGTACCTAGAATCGTAAAGTGGAGATCAGTCACTTGCATTGAGCTATTTTTTCTTTGATAAACTGATCATGCCACCACATCCTCTATTTTTGTACAATCTCAGTATGGTGAATTGTTTAGTCCCTACTACTGTCTAGTAAACTTGGTGGCAATCATACAATTTAGAGGGAAAACCTAACTAAACAATCCACTTGAACCTTTGGAAAGACCTTCATTGAATTATCGACCAAGGCTAGTAAAATTGTGATGGTACTAGCACTGTATCTGCTTTCAAAGACTTGAGATTACCTAATTCATCCTAGTACAGGTGTTGCACTTGTTGATAAATCATAAAATTGCAAAACAATAAAGGAAGTATGTTGGTACTATTGCTATGGGTACCTATAGTATAAGGTTGTAACTAATTACTATCAAGAAATGAATGCTTCGAATTGATTGATACTGATAACTAAACCTACAATACACTATGGAGTACAACAAACTCAAGTAATTACAGTATAATTTTGAAACAAGAATTATTCATGAATCCATTAATGACTACAACACAAAGAATCTATTTAACATAACTTGTATTTATGAAGTAACTACTAAAACAAAAATGAAATAATGGGAAATGGATTGAAGGAAAGTTACCTTGAGTGGTCCTTTCTCAAGTGGTTGTCTTCACTAATCTAAACCAAATCTAGATTCTTATATTAACAAAATCATAATAACTCAAACAACTCATTGCAAAACTTCAAAAAATCACATAAGATTATGTTGAGATATCTTATTCATGAAACCATGATTTGAACAATAAACATTGTCTATGTAAGAACCAACAACTAATTGACTAGCTAACTCAAACCTCAACCATGTTCAAGCCATAAATATAGGCACAAGGAGTTTATTAAAAGAAGACTCTAAATTGAAACCATAAATCACCACTCCCTAGATATCAGAGCGTGATAAAGAATCAGTAATCTAAATTGCAATTGAAAAGGAAGAAGAGTCCAAATAGGATTGTGACTGTTGGTGTAGGTTTTTATTTTCCTAGTGGGTTAATTTATTTTCCCTTAGTTTTAGGTTATTTCTACACTTAATTAAGATTTCTTAGGATAGATAATAAATTAAGTTTATTATTTAATATTTGGGAGATAAGTGATGATGTGTCCCCTTCCTTAAAGGGTGGAGCCACTTTCCACTTTTTTTTGGTGTCCATCTCCACTTTTTGTGGTTGATTCCTATTGGTTGGACTTGCCACCTACCTCCTCACCTAAGTTCTATATAAACTCACTACCTAGCTTGTACTTGCATCCATTCATGCATATTTGCATTGTATCTTTTCAGCTTGGAAGCTATTAATACAAATTTTTCATATTGACATTGCATAATCCCTCGGAGTTCTAGTTTGCATTCTTATGTTTTTCAATTTATGTAGCTTTGATTTTCTCTTAAAAAATTTCTTAGGTTTATTCTATCTATTTCATATTTCTAACATGGTATCAGAGCTTTTGTTTTGAGAAATCTAAGTTCTTAGATTCTTGATTGAGAGATTGAGTTTCTTGTAAAAATCTTGTAAATTCTCGTATGCTTTTCTCTTGCATTCTTGAATGATCTGGAGAATCATAAAGGATTTGAAAATATTTAATTACCTCTTTATTTTTTATATGTGTTTTGTGAGATCTGAGTGATTGCAACATTTTTTGTTATACTAGCAACATTTTTAATTATTCCAACGCGTCCAGAAGGCTCAAGAAAGTCAAGTTTGGCTTTTGTTTCATCCAAATTGGAGATCATTTCACATAGTTGTAGATGGGGGTTTGATGCAAGCCATTTTTATTGGAGTTTTCATTTTTGCTTTAGAATTATAGCTTCCACTCATTTGTAGGTAAAATGATTTCTGTATTTTATAGCCAAGGTCAAAATCTCAACTAGGTATCTTTTATATTTTTCATATCTTGCACAAATATGAAAAAAATTGCTATACAAAAAGTGTCACACGCCATTTTTCTACAAGTTGAAGGTCAAAAGAAATTCATTTTCTCATATTTTTCTTGCTAGATGAAAAAACCATTTATGGGTTTGGTTCTTAGAATCAAAATATTTCTAGGTTTATGTTATTGTCTATAAACAATGAGTAGATTTTTAGAAATCAAATCAGAAGTGAACTTTTTTTTACTAGAAAACCCATTTTTTGCAAGCTAAATTCAACCAGTTTTTCAAAAATTCATAACTTTTGCTTCAGTCATTGGTTTCAACAAATAAGATATCATTGGAAAGCTAGAGATGAGCACTTTCCATCTACAAAGGTTTTGAAAATATTTTTTTTTCCATCTTATACCAAATATTTTAGGTTGAAGTTGTCGTGTACTAATTTCTTCAACATACCATAACTTTCACCTTGGTGCTCCAATTTTTGGAAATGAATAGGAATTGGAAAGGTTTTGAAGAGCACTACACAACCATGAGGCTAATTTTTCTAGATTTTGTCTCAAGTTCATTTTGTATCAAATTTTGTATTTTTAGTTATTTCGAGCCTATTGAGCATTGTAACTTGGAAAAGGCTTTGTAAATTCACTAAATTATAAAGTTCCAACCTTATTATATTTGGGGGGGTGATCTTTGATACTAGTGAAAAGGGTGGAAGTGTATTGGTGTTCTTTTTTGATGTTTCTTTGTAATCATTTGAGGATTGTATCATGAGTTTTTCTACTCATCCTTTTGTGATAGTTTTGGATAAGGCTAATTATGAGTCTTGGAAGAAAAGCATTTTAACCCATCTCAGATGGTTAAAATTTTTCCTTACCTTTATGGACTCATGCCTAAACCAGACACACCCGATAAGAAGAATGTTTGGGGTAATAGAATTGATCATGTAATGGAAATAATTGGTTGTCATGTTGATTATGACACTTTATTGTCTATAATGGGCATTGAATGTCCTCACACAATTTGGACCAAGATTTGGGAGATGTTTAGAAAACCTCATGTTTCTCCATTCCCAGATGATCTTGTTGTAGATTGCCTCATTCCACTTGATGATGTAGATAATATACCTTATGATGATACTTTAGAGGAGCTTAAGTATTATGCACGTTTTGAACATTCATATGACATAGTGACTTCTCCTCTTACTTCTCATCCTCAAGTTGAGATTATATCAACATCACCTATTGTGGATTCATATTTTAGAGACACTTCTTTGAAATCCTCCAATGATTCATTGCAACAAGATCATTTGTGTCCTTTGGATACTATTCTTTGGGACCAATTTCTACTAGAAATTTCTTGTTTGTTTGTAGAGTCCTTTATTTTAGATCGAGATGACCCTATTGAGGACATACATCTTCTCTTTGAAGGCAAATCTTTTATCCTTTCATCTACTATTGCTACTTTATAGTTTAGAGTTGCTTCTTTTAAAGCTTCCAATGACTTCTTGTAGCAGGATATCCATAGTCTTCTTGATTTAGCTTGGGATGATCTCTTGATAGGTATTTCAAACTTGTTTATGGGGACACATATTGCAGATTTGGGAGACACTATTGAGATTATTCATTTCTCTTTAATGAAGTTGATTCTTCTTTAGTTGTTGTGAGGGAATAGTTTCACCCTCTTGTTGATTCTCTACATGATAATTCATTTTAGTTTGACATGTGTGTGGATACTTTGGATCATCATTTGGAGAAGACATCTTCAGAGGAGATACTTGAGTCTTTGGATTAAGCTCTACATCAGTCTATAGGAGATTTTTATTTTTTCATTTTCAATAGTGTGGCCTAGAATGCCTTATTTGATTGTGGCAGCTTTCAACATCGACATGGGGATACTTGAGCTGAGTTCAGAGACTTCATACATCTTTCACTTTCTTCCTACATATTTCTTTTAGGACTTGGGAGATAACATGCATACACCTTTGGTGGTGTTTCTTCCTAATGGGAGGAAAGTTGTTCAATGATCATGGAATATCTTCTCCATCCAGTTTCAAGCATCTACCATTAGATATCTTTTGAGGGGCTATTTAGTCCTCTTTTCCTTGTCTCTCTATTCTAGGGGTTTCTCTCTCTATTTGTATGATGTGGCTTCTTCTTCTTTGGGTGGGAATTTTATACATGTATATGGGTACCTAACATGGCCTCATTTTTTGAGACCCATTATCTTTTACATCCTCCTAAGCTATTCTTAAGGGGGTGTTGATATAGGTTTTTATTTTCCTAATGGGTTAATTTATTTTCCCTTAGTCCTAGGTTATTCCTACACTTAATTGATCTTGCTTAGGATAATAAAGTGAGTTTATTATTTAATAACTAGGAGATAAGTGATGAAGTGTCCCCTTCCTTAAAGGGTGGAACCACTTTCCACTTTTGGTGGTCCATCTCCACTTTTTGTGGTTGATTCTTATTGGTTGGATTTTCCACCTACTTCCTCTCCTAAGTTCTATATAAACTCACTACCTAGATTGTACTTGCATCCATTCATGCATATTTGCATTGTATCTTTTCATCTTGGAAGCTCTTAATTGACATTGCATAATCCCTTGGAGTTTTGGTTTGCATTCTTATGTTTTTCTAGTTTACGTACCTTTGATTTTCTCTTAAAAATTTTCTTGGGTTATTCAATCTATTTTAGATTTATAACATGACTCTATTGTAATAGAACTGGAACGTGGAATGCTCAAATAGGTTATGTTAGAATCCCAATTGTAATAGGGTTCTTCTCCTCTAGTATCTTTATTGAAAATAATAATGGTGCACAATAATATTTATTAAGTGCCTCCATGTTGTAGTTGTTGTGCTCCATTTATTCTGGAATCACCCCTATTTTGTTGCCTAGGAACTCTTTTGGTTATGGGTTGCACCTTGTAGTTGTTGTAGGCTATAGCCTACCTCTTCTAGCTGCAAAGAGTTAGTTCACAAAGCATGTACATAATACTAACAACCATAGCTAAGAACAAATATCAATTAAATTTCATACATATCCACACATAAATTATGGAATAACCATCACATCATAACCATATTTCCATATACTTTAAATCAAGTTCAAGGTTGCATAATAAGCATAAAAGATAGCATAGTGTAGGAATATGTATAAGATAAATGTATGGTAATTTCTATGAACTTGCATAAAAAGATAAGAAAACTATCTAATGACATGACTCATCAAATTGATTTCATGTGTATCTCATCTATAGAATTGAGATTGTGCAACCTTTCTTTCTATCCTACAAATATATCTATTCCCAATTGTACTATTGTTCTTAGAGTTTTATATTCAAATTCAATTGGAAGGATTTTTTTCTTACCATACACCAATTTATATGGTGTGAAACTTGTTTTTTCCAGGTTTTCCTATAATCCCAAACTGCTTCAGGTAACCTTGGTGCCCAATCCTTCATATGGAGCTATATTTTTTTTGTTAAAATATTCTCTATTTATCTATTGGTAACCTCCACTTGACCATTATCCTAGGGTAGTAAGGTGTAGATTTCCTATGTGTGATCTCACATTCTTGCACTAATTTGTTGATCTAATCTAAAATAAGTTGAGGCCCTTAATATGTTACTATTTCCCTAGGAATACCATATCTTGTAAAGATACCTTCATAGAGAAATTTAGCAACATTTCCATCCCTTGCAAATTTTAAGGCTTTTAAGTCCACCCATTTTATAAGATAATTTATACAGACCAAAACATATTCTTTGTTGTTTGTTGTAGGTGCTATAGGACCAATAAAATATAACCCCCACTTGTCAAATGGTGCCATGACTAGTTGTGGTTGAAGTGGCATTTCATCTATTTTAGTTGTTTGAACCATCATTTAACATCTATCACACCTTGTGTACTAGACTGCATCCTTGTGAAGTGTTGGCCAATAATAGCTAGTGGCCAAGATTTTGAGAGATGTCCTCTTTGTTGAAAAATTTCCTCTATAGGGTTCATCATGCCATGCCTTGAGAATTTCAAAGAATTCATCTTCCTTGATGCATCTCCTCATTATATAATCAACTTATCTCAACTAGATTTCTCTTTTCCCTTGGTGAGAGATGTGGTGGTGTTTTCCATGCAACTAGATAATTAGCTATGTTTGCATACCAAGGTGTATGCAGAGGGAGGCCAAATAAGTGTTCATCAAGAAATGAATCATCCACAATATCCTCTATTGATTTTATCGGTAGTCTAGAGAGAAATTTTTCTACTACATTAGCCTTCCTTGGCTTGTCCACAATTGTAATATCAAACTCTTGGAGAAGTAATACCATCTCAAAAGTATACCCCCAACCACTAGTTTACTCATCAAGTATATGATTTTTTGTATGGTCTATGTGAATGAATATAGAGTATCTTGTGAAATAGTGCCTAAATCTATTGAACACATAGATCATTTCCAACATTTCCTTTTCAGTAATTGTGTAATTGAGCTCTACACCTTGAACATTTTTGTTGATATAATAGATAGCATAATCTAAGTTTTCTTATTGTTGTCCTAAGACAACTCCTATTATAAAATTAGATGTATCAATATGAATATGAAAAGGTATTTTCCAATTTGGTCCTCTCAAGAATAGAGCCTTACGTGTTGCTTTCAAGGTTTCAAAGGCATTTTATCAAGAAAGTTTCCAATCAAATTCCACATCTTTATATAAAAGAACAAATAATGGTGTTGAAATATTACTGAAGTCTTTTATAAATCTCCTATAATTTACCAACATGACCAAGAAATATTTTGGCGTCCTTTTTCTAAGGAATAGGAAGTGTGGAGATTACCTCAATTTTGTTTGGGTATACCTATATCCCCTTGTTGGATACAAAGTGTCTCTAGACTACTCCTTCAATAATCATCATGAAAAATTTCTCATGAATTAAGGATAGGAGGTGAACTTGATATCTTTGTAGTACTTTCTCCAAGTTATTCAATGCTTCCTCATAAGTATTCCCATAGGTTATAAATTCATCCATGTAAATCTCCATGTAATCATGAGCAAAATCAGATAATATACTTAGTACTACTCTTTGAAATGTGGTAGGGGCATTGCATAGCCCAAATGGTAAGGCAAAATAGGCATATGTACCCTAAGAGAAAGTAAATGTTGTCTTGTCTTGGTCCTCTAAAGATATTTTGATCTAGTTATATCAACTAAACCCATCCAAGAAGGATAAATATTGTTTTCCTACTAATGAATCCATCACTTGATCAATGAATGGAAGAGGGAAGCGATCTCTTTTGGTTGTTGCATTTAACTCTTGGAAATCAATACATACTCTCCATTTCCCCCCCTTTTTTGGTATAATAACTAATGGAGACACCCATTGACTGTCAGATATTAGATATATGAATCTTGCATCAAGTAACTGTAATGTTGTAAAATTTCACCCCTTGCAATTTCGTATGCATTCTTGCATCTACTTTAGTGTCCACTCCCTTAGCATTTTTTGTAGGCTCATTTTAGCCCCTGCATCAACCTTTTTCCCTCTTAGGATGCTCAAAAACCCCCTCTTAGCATCTACCTTCATGCACCAACTTTGCATCAAACCTTGTTCTTTTCCCATTCTCATCATTTTGTAGCATGATGTGTTTGGACACTAGCGCACCATGTAGACATCCTCACATCGCGCTAGTGTCTCATGATGTTTTAACATTTAAATGACCATTTCCAAGCATGTTTATCACTTTTCATCTCATTTTTTTGATGGTAACAGCTTGGGACACCTTGTAACCACTCAAGAAGCTTCTTTTCCCTCCTCTTCTCTGTTTAAATGCTATATTTCTAATTCTTTTGTGCTTCTAGCTTCTCTCTAGCTTGGGCTCTATCCTTCTCCTCTTGCTATCTTGCTTGCACAACTCTTTACAGCTTGCTACAACAACACTCTAAAGCTTTTATAGTTCCCTTTACAGCTCTTTTGGCTCTTACAACTATCTTTTCCTCTCTCTTTGGCTTCCTTAAGACTTGTAGTTGATATCTCTCTTACCTTATGCTTGCAAGCATCATGGGATTTCACACATAACCTATCTATTTCATCTCTATCTTGTGATGTGAGTTCTCCTCTTTGAGTGGGGATTTCTTTTATCAAGTCACATTTGCTTAATTTGTCCACTTTCTCTATCTATTTGGTTGTCCGTGGAGGTGGGAACACCAAAATAGGGGTTTTACTGAGCCAAACCCCTATACAACCCCAACATTTTCTCCTGATATTATATATGCAAGGATTGAAGACATTTCCTTACTGGAGGCTTCATTACTTGGGTGGTTGTAAGAACTTTCTTTCTTCTCTTTATCTTCATACTTCACTTTATTTTAGTTATGTTACATTTTGTTACCTTTTTGTATTATGTAAGTTCTTAGCAATTTGATTGTTAGTATTCACTTTGCTATTTTATGTGATAAAATTAGTTTTTTATTTCTATGAGACACGAACATGCCTTTGGGATTACAGTGCGTCGCACTGTCGTCCTTGCTCTGCATTGTCATCTTTTGGTCGAGAACTCTCTAGTTTGTCCAAAAAATCTTCATGACCTACTCTTTTTTATTATAGAACTCTTGCTCTGCTCCTTGAGGTAGTTTAGGATAGTTCACCCCTTTGGATTCTCTTGAGAATAAATAGATTCATGAGTAGTGAATCCCCCTTCTCTACATTTTGGTGAACTTGATGTGAACCACAATATTTTTCAAAAAACTAGGAATTTATTTACCCCAACTTGGTAGTGTCATAACTTTTGACTTGATGCTCAAAATTCAAAACCATTTACACTGCTAACAGTTGAATTTTAAGGACTGGCGCAAGTTTTGACCCCAAATTATGCTTCGAAGACCTCCAAAAATGCAAATTACTAGAACATAGAAAATACCAAAAAAATTTAAAAATATGGATTTTTGGTTTTTCTCAGTTCTATCACCCCTAGATTGCTCTGGATTGAGCGATGTGTCTATTTCTCTATTTCAAAATGTATATTCTATCTTTCTTCCATCTATCTCTTTCTAGATTTGCTAAGAAGCTTCAAGAAGTTCTCTTACAAACATGTGAAAGTGAGTTCTTATCTCCTTTCTTATTATTCTTTATTGATCCCTCTCCTAAAATTCCTTCTAAGGATATTTTGGTGCAAGAGGATGAAATCATTGATACTTTTCTTAACACTACTCTATCCTCTCTTCATTCCAATGCACTCTCTTCTAGAGATGATGCATTCATAAATGATGAATCTACCCTTCATTCCTATTAACTCTCTTATAGATACATTGCATTAGTGAATGATGAATCTCTTCTCTATTCCAATACACTCTCCTCTAGAGATGATGCATTAGAGAATGTTGAATCTCCTTCCACATTTGATCCTCCTTGGATTGATGTTGAGGATATTTCTTTGAATATTATCCCGATGATTATGTAAATGTAATCTATGTCTCTACTGCCCCTCAGAGGCCTAAGAGACCAATCATTTATCTAACTCCATCTAGTCCTCCTAAAAGGATTTGTTCTATTGATGGTGTCCCATTTGATAGTGATTCTCTTGATATTTCTATGGCTCCCTCTTACAAAGTGGTATCCCATACTTATGAGAATAGAATGAATAAAAAACCAAGCCTTCTTCAAGCTCCTAAACCTACAACTGAAGCACCTAGTGATTACAATCTTTTTGAGTAACTTCAAGTTACTTTGGCTAAGATCTCATTGTGGGACTTGCTTTAGTCTACTCTGGTTTACCAAGGTATGCTTCAGGAAGCCTTGCAAAGGATCCTCTTGCCTTCTTTTGCTAGGCCGGTGGATGTTAATGCATTGATAGCTCATATTCATGTGGATTTGTTGAATATTACGTTCTATCCACAAGTACTCCCACCTCTGGAAGTGTAGAAGTGGGAAGATCCTCTGATGGTTATAGTTAATATTTAATAATATTGGCATTAGATGTACTTGCATTGATGCTAGTTCAATGCTCAATGTATGTAGCATTGATCTATTTCCTAAGATTAATATTGATTCATATTCTCTTAATGCTTCTTATATTGTCATTCGTGGGTTTGATAATGTCAGTCAACAAGAACTAAGCATGATAGTCTTGCCCTTGAGGTTGGGACCCGTTACCGTACCCACCCTTGTATATGTTATGTCAAAAAAATACCATATAACCTTATTCTTGGTAGACTGTGGATTCATGCTATGGGTGTAGTCCCATCTATCTTGCATAAATCTATTAAGTTCATTTGCAATAATTGAGTAGTCAAAGTCAAGGATAACTTTGAGCCTATGCACTTATGTGAGACGACAGTTGTTGGTCAAGTTTCAGTTGTGCCTACTCTTATTCCTTTAGTTTCTTCCAATGTGTCGATGTTTACTCCAATAGTAACTACTACAAAGGATACTCTTGAGATAGATGCCCCTGAAGAAGATCCTTCTGAAGCAAGAAATCTTAAGTTTACTCCTTCCTCTTCTCAAGAAAATGCATGTCTTGGTGATGATTGGGATTCTCTAGAATTTACGAAATCCTTCATTGGAGAAAATAAATTTTCCCCAATCCACTTAAACCTTGTGATAACATCATTCAAACCTGCTATCAAAGATAATTATTCTTTTGTATCTTGGGATAATGTGAACAAAAATTGTAATGTTCTTAATGTTGGTCCTCCTTCTGAGGAGGATGATCACTCTTCTTGATGCAAATAAGTGAGGGAAATACAAATCAATTCAAAACTAACTCAAACAAATCAATTGGTATTAGAGCATAGGTTTTGATCTTTTCAAGGGAAGAGGTTGAAGTTTAAAGAAGGGAAAAGTTGCAAATTGAAGGACAAGATGCCTCCTAAAGGTAGTGCAGTCATTGCTAGAGAGATAAGGATGATGAAAGAGTCTCAAGAAGTAGTTTTGGCTAGAATTGTAGCATTGAAAACAAATCAAAGGAGAGGAAAGGCCACTGAAGAGCAAAGTGACCGAGAGGAAGAGGAAGAGGGTGAGAATGAAAACCCTTAGAGAGTAGTCCAAGGTGATGATGAGTTGGACCCTGATGAAAGAAGGATGGTGAAGATGCAACATGGATGATAGAGGAGGACATTAAGAGGCATGAAACCACTGTTCAAAAGCTGATCTCAGGTGGAGCTTGAGATTCTTTTCTCCTAGGGTGTATGGTACAAGGGAACCTAGTCAAGTTGTGCAAATTTTGGTCTATGGTTAATTTTTTGTGTTGTTGAGTCTATATGTGATGTAATAAGATCATAATAGACCATTTTTAATGTAAAAATTCATGTGGGGTTGGTATTAGATAAGTTGTCAAGTTTTGGTGATGTTTTGTAAATGTTGTCAAAAGTTGTTTTCAACTTTGCAAAATTTGTCATTTTAGGAAGATGAATGATCATACATTCAAAATTTGGTTATAGAAATTTTTATTTGATTGGGTGGAGTTTAAATATTCCTCACAAACTTTGAGGCATTCTTCTGGAACTCATTTTGGTGCACACGCAATAATACAACTTCAATTTTCTATGTTTTTTCTTTAAAATCTGCTGCTACAAGAAGTTTGTATGAATTGTACAACGTGGTAATGAAGTGAATATAATTTGGATTGATGTCAAAATGTGTTAAGGATCATTTGGTTTTTATTTTAAATGTTTTCATAAGGTTTGGAGCATTTGGTGAGCAATTTTTTGAAAATGGGTTGAAAACCCTAAATTTGAGGGTTTATAGACAAAATATGGAATAAAAGCCCATTCCACTAGTAAAATTCTCTATAACTTGGTGGAATGGAACTATATAGGTTTATTTTCATGTTTAGTAGGTTGGTAGTTGTAGGGGATGGAGTTAGGACCCTGTTTGTGCAAGCCCTAGCCTAATATGGCTAGAATAAATAGGTAGAGGTAGGATTTTGACATTTGGTGAATTGGTAGATGTTTCAATTGATAAAATATGTTGTTGCAAACCCCATCTGACCTGTTTAGTGTTGTGGAATGAATATTGGTGGTTGGTAGAGAGTTTACTATATAATTTCTTTGTAAAAGAGGCCTAATTAGGGCTTAAGGGAAGCATAGCAGTCCAAATTTGGAGTTGATGTTATGAAACAACCCTAGGTACAAATATGGTATGTTGAAAAAGAGCATAAAGGGTATCTTTAATGGTATTCCTTTCATGGTTTTGAGGCCTTCTCTAAAATATATGCCAAAATTTCATGGTTTGATATGCTACAAGGTAATTCGAGTGAATTAGAAGTTAGAAACCAAGTTGGGGTTTTGAAGATTGAAAGATTGTGTTAAATTGATTGAATTGTGTTTAGAAGAGCCTTCCACCCCTACTCTGCATCAATTGGTATCAGAGCATAGGTTTTTCTCTTTTCAAGGGAAGAGGTTGAAGTTTGAAGAAGGGAAAAGTTACAAATTGAAGGACAAGATGCCTCCTAAAGGTAGTGTAGTCATTGCTAGAGAGATAAGGATGATGAAAGAGTCTCAAGAAATAGTTTTAGCTAGACTTGCAACATTGAAAACAAATAAAAGGAGAGGAAATTCCACTAGAGAAGAAAGTAATTGAGAGGAAGAGGAAGAGGGTGAGAATGAAAACCCTCAAAGAGGAGTCCAAGGTGATGATGAGTTGGACCCTGATGAAAGAAGGATGTCAAGGATGAAAAATGGATAAAAGAGGAGGAAATTAAGAGGTATGGAACCATTGTTCAAGAGCTGATCTTAGGTGGAGCCCAAGATTCTTTTCTCCCAGGGTGTATGGTGCAAGGGCACCTAGTCAAGTTGTGCAAATTTTGGTCTAAGGTTAATTTTTTGTGTTGTTGAGTCTAAATGTGATGTAATAAGGTCATAAGAGACCATTTTAATGTAACAAGTCATGTGGGGTTGGTATTAGATAGGTTTTCAAGTTTTGGTCATGTTTTGTAAATGTTATCAAAAGTCGCTTTCAACTTTGCAAAATTTGTCATTTTAGGAAGATGAATTGTCATACATTCAAAATTTGGTTATGGACCATTTTTTTTGATTGGTTTAAGTTTAAATATTCCTCAAAAACTTCAAGGAACTCTTTTGGAACTCATTTTGGTGCACAAGCAATAATATAACTTCAATTTTCTATGTGTTTTCTTCAAAATCTACTGCTACATGAAGTTTGTATGGCCCATACGACCTAGTAATGAAGTGAATTTAATTTAGATTGATGTGGGAATGTGTTAAGAATCATTTTGTTTTGATTTGAAGTGTTTTCTTAAGGTTTGGAGCATTTGGTGAGCAATTTTCTAAAAATGGGTTGAAAACCCTAAATTTGAGGGTTTGTAGACAAAATATGGAATAAAAGCCCATTCCACTAGTGAAATTCTCTATAACTCAATGGAATGACACTAGATAGGTTTATTTTCATTTTTAGTAGGTTTTAGTTGTAGGGGATGGAGTTAGGGCCCTGTTTGTGCAAGCCCTAGCCTAATATCTCAATGTATTAGGCTAGAATAGATAGGTAGAGGTAGGGTTTTGACATTTGGTGAATTGGTAGATGTTTAAGTGGATAAAATACATTGATGAAGACCCCATATGACCTTTTTAGTTTTTTTGAATGAAGATTGGTGGTTGGGAGAGAGTTTATTATATACTAGCTTTGTCAAAGAGGCCTAATTGGGGCTTAAGGGCAGGGTAACAGTCCAAATTTGGAGTTGATGTTATGAAACAACCCTAGGTACAAATATAATATGTTAAAGAAGAGCATAAAGGGTATCTTTAATGGTATTCCTTTCATGGGTTTGAGGCCTTCTCTAAAATATATGCCAAAATTTCATGGTTTGATGTGCTATAAGGGAATATGAGTGAATTAGGAGTTAGACACCAAGTTGGGGTTTTGAAGATTGAAATATTGTGTTAAACTGATTGAATTGTGTTTGGAAGATCCCTCCACCCCTACTTTGCATCACTTCTATTAAAAAGGATAATGTTGGAAGTCTCGTTAAGAAGGATGATGGTGATCTCGTAGAAGAGTATAATCCCCATTGCTAGAATAATGCTCTCTCTAAAGATCCTCCTCCTTCTCAAGATTTACAAACACGTTATGGCCCTGGATTTAAGCTTGTCTCTAAATATGCTTATGGGCATAAAGGTTTTGGTCATAACAAACAAGGAATTCAGGTCCCTATAAAATGCGCACCTTGTAAGCATAATTTGGGGCTATGTTGCTTGAATGAAAAATCTAAACGAAAAATTGTGATTGAATGCTAACATGATTTCCACTCAACCTCATTCTATCATTGATTCATCCACCATTATTTGCTATCTTCATTCCTTCTTGTGAGTAGTCAAAATTTTCTCCACAAGAGAAAGGGTTGCTTCCTGCTCCTCATTCTTTATCTAAGCAAGAGCATATTTTGTTAGGATTCTAAAATCCCACTTGATTACTCTTCCTTCTCCTACACGTAAGAAACTTCATAAGTATGATAAAGAAAAAAAATCTTTTTGTGCATACCATTGAGTTTCCTCCTTTAGGACCCCCTCTCTTCTCTCTATCTTTTAATTGGAGAGTCCCCTTGAGTGGGCCCCTTGTTTTCTTGAAGTGTTCCCCAGGGAGCCCCTGTGAAAGTTTTTTATCTCAAATGAATTCTTTGGCATCTAGCTTGGGGGCAGCCCGACTAGACCTATTTCATATATTTGTGTCTTGCTTGGGGGAAGCCTAACTAGACCCTTATTTTATGTGACTATCCTGTAACATAGCTTGCAGTAGACATAGGTTCTTTTGATTAGTCTTGCTCTATAGGATTGAGAATATGTAGAGCTCCTTTGCATCAAGCTCCCAACATGTTTAGTCTGCGGATTAACATGTTGCTTGGAAAGTGTGCCTATGAAGTTGATTTTCAATCAACCTTATAGGACCAAGCATCTATAAGGACCAATCTGACTCTATGGAGTCCCCTACATCGAGCTTCCCTTAGGAGAGAGTACTTGAGGTGCCTTCTTTGCAAGTTAGAGGACTTATAAATCGTTTCCATCCTACAAGATCTATTCACCATTGGGCTATAGGCCTCTAGTTCATTTTTCTCAACTCTGTAGAAGAGAGTATCTATAGATCCTTTTGTTCGCCTTCCATAAGTCTGCAAATTTGCAGTGCATTTTTTCAACTCTCCTTGGTTTTGAGAACCTGTGGAGCCATCTCTCTTGGAATTTTCATTCCTTTCTATCTTCTCCACCTCTCTCTTAAATTCTATTTCTTCTCAATTGTGTATACCAGATCAAAGATCTACATCTTCTTCATCCTGAGTATATGCTCTCTCTCTTCGACATTGGTTTCTTCCTTGTATTTTGAGTGTATTCTTCTCTTTAAGTGATCAATCCTTACATTCTTCTCTTCATTTTAGAATTCTTCTATGTGTTATTGTTTTTAATTTGGGGACGACACATAGTACTGAGATAACCTTTTACATCAAGGTCTCTTTCACTTTGCTAACTCAAATCCTTTAATCTATTGTGTGCTAGTGTGTGTGTTTTTAAATGTTCTAACCCCATGATGTAGTGAACTTTAATGTTCTAACATTGTTGTCTTGTGCAGGTATTTCTTATCTAATGTATTTTTTTTGTAGGTCTTTAGCTTGGGGGCATGCTTCCTTGGTTCGAAGAGTTTTTTGCTTCCTCTACAATATCCTTCTAGCATCATGATATTATTTATGTTTAGTAGATTTCCTTTAGCATGCATATTAGTGTAGATTCATATGCCAACTAAAGTGGGGGAAAAATGTAATGTCGTAAAATTGAACCCTTGTAATTTCACATACATTCTTGCATTTGCTTTAGTGTCCACTCTCTTAGAATTTTTTGTAGGCTCATTTTAGCCCTTGCATTAGCCTTTTCCCCTCTTAGGATGCTCAAAAACCCCTTTTCAGTAGCTACCTTCGCAAACTAGCTTTGTGTCAAACCTTGTGCTTTTCTTGTTCTCATCATTTTCTAGCATGATGTATTTGGACACTAGCATGCCGCGCGGACATCCACACACCACACTAGTGTCCCATGACATTTCAATATTCAAATGACCATTTCTGACCATGTTTGCCACTTGTCATCTCCTTTTGTCGGTGGTAACAACTCAGGATGTCGTGTAACAGCTTGGGAAGCTTATTTTCCCTCTTCTCTATTTAAATGCTATCTTTCCAATTCATTTGTGCTTCTAGCTTCTCTCTAGCTTGGGCTCTAGCCTTCTCCTCTTGCTATCTTGCTTGCATAACTATTTATAGATTGCTACAACAACACTCTCAAGATTTTACAATACCCTTTGCATCTCTCTTGGCTCTTGCAGCTATCTTTTCCTCTCTTTGGCTTCCTTGCACCTTGCAACTGATATCTCTCTTACCTTATGCTTGTGAGCATCGTTGAATTTCACACATCTGCTATCAATTGCATCTGTATCTTGTGATACATGTTTGCCTCCTTGAGCGGGGATTGCTTTTATCAAATCATATTTGCTTACTTTGTCCACTTTCTCTATCTATCTGGCTATCTGTGGATGTGGGGACACCAAACGGGGGTTTGACTAAGGAAAACCCCTATACAACCCCAACATTTTCTCTTGATATTATATATGTAGGTATTGAAGATATTCCCTTGCTGGAGGCTTCATTACTTGGGTGGTTGTATGAAATTTCTTTCTTCTCTTTATCTTTATCATTTATACTTCACTTTGCTATTTTTTGTGATAAAATTGATTTTTGGTCCGTATGAGATGCCAACTCTCCTTTGGGACTACAACACACCGCGATGTCATCCTTTGGTCGAGAACTTGCTAGTTTATCCAGAAAATCTTCATGACTTTCTCTTGCTGATTCTAGAACTCATGCTTTGTTCCTTGAGGTAGTTTAGGGTATTTTTCCCCTTGGGATTCTCTTTAGAATAAAGAGACTCATGAGTAGCGAATTCCCCTTCTCTATAGTAACTTTTGTAATTCTATCTTAACTATATCACATATAGTTGGGTTTATTCTTATTTGATGTTATCTTATTAGTTTGTAGCCTTAATGTAAATATTTGCATGCATAGGTTAGGATCTATTCCTTTCATGTCATGTTAATCCCATGCAAATGCAATTGTGTGTGAATGCAACATGTTCAATAGTGAAGACTATTGTGGAGCTGTCAATTGACTGTTTACATTCAATGTCCTACCCAGTGTAATCTCTACTATCAAGGATGATGTTTTAATAGAGGCAATATCAAGGCCTGTTATATTGGGAGTGCAATTATGGGGCAATAATGTATGGAAAATTTGAGAGATGGACTCAAATGCATTGGAAGGGATTATGTTTTGTAAAGGGTCTTGCAAGCATGTTAGACAGTTGTTTTGTTGGAGGTACCTGTCATAAGAATTTTGTAAAATGTTTGCAATTACTTCATCTTCATCTTGTGTTTCCAACATAGGACTATGTTCAATAGTCATTAAAATTTATAATGAGTATTAATCATCCTCATCTAGGAAAGGCCATACAATCTGATCCAAATCTATACGTGGCTATGTAGGTGGGTATAGGACTAGTTTCTTGGTCACATTTCCATTGGAAATGATCATGTTACTAGACCTACAACCTATCAAGGCATCTACAGTAGCCAACAAGGTCTCCCTAGGATTAAGGGGTATCCTATAAGGTTTGATTTAGGTTGTAACACCATAAAGTCTACAAGGTATTCCCATGAGTCGAATATGATAACCAAGTCTTCTATAATTCCCTTTGGTTTTACCATTGACCTATTTGATAATTGTAACATAGTAGGTATAGGTCAGAGCTCCATTAACTACAATTGCTTCATGGTTTACTTTTTCATCACATTGATGGATGATCCTAGGTCAATTAGGGTTTTTTTGATGAGTTTTCCTTTAATTTTGACATCTACAACAGGGCTCCTCAGTCCTACATATTTAGGGATAATTATGTTTCCTAATATAATATCTGTAAGTTATCTTAAAACATGCACAGTATGGGGGTCCTTCCATTTTATTCCTATCTTATATAGGCATAAATCTCTTACTATCTTGTTATATATTGGCACTTCCTTATTTGCCACTATGAGGGGTATATTTATGAAAACATCTCTAATTTTTCCTAACAAGTCAGATTCAACTTCAAAATGATGCTTTTGTATAGTTAGTCTTTCAAGGAATGGTGGTTCTGGACTTATTTTGGTTGGTTTAACCTAATTTTGTTCAAGTTCCTTAGGTTTTTTTTTTCCATGGTTTATGCTAGGAGTTCCTCATTGGTTATCTTTGTGATGTGAGGAGATGAAGCCCAACTAGCATTTCTCTTGATTTGAGGTGGACGTCACTCACCTCAACCCCATAAGCGAGATATTGGATGATATCATTAGCATAAGCATGTTGAACACGCTTATTGTTGGGTTTAGGTGTAGGTTGTGTTGGAAGGTAAGGTGCTCTTGGTTATGATGGTGAAGCCATGGATGGATTTTGCATTATGGAAAGTTGTTATAGCTGCAAGGGCTATTGTGGTTGTGAGAAATTTGTGTTTTGGTTTTGCCATTGTTGACCTTCATACCACTGTGATGGTCATTGGTTTTTCTATGGTGGCTAATGGGGATTGTAGTTTAGAATTTTATAATGTTTTGGTGGCCACATCCCTTGTTCTTTTTAGTCCAATTAGAGGCTTGGTTTATTGGCCATGGTTGATTTTGTACATTAGTCCAAGGCTAAGAATTCTAATTTGAAAAGTTTGGATTACTACCTAGAAATGGAATATTGTAGGTCAAGGGATCTCAATGCATACCTTTTCTTGATTTCAATGGATTACATTGAGAAATGTAAAATACTTGGACTTCTTAATCCTCTAGGGTGTGAAACTTTCACTTCCCTTTCTTATCTACATAGATGCTAGCCAAATTTTCGTATTTGTAATTGATTCCTTTCTAGTGACATGGGGGCATAATTCTATTAGAGATTTTGTTGCTTCTTCCTGATTCTTCTTGATATGGAGGGTGTCCAGTTGGGTATCCAAGTGGCTAATGATGTCCTCCTTTATATTGGACAAGAGATTACTAAGATCTACCCTTGAAACTCTATTAGATATCTTGGTGAGAGAATAATTTTTGTCACCCTAGTTCCTTGATGAATGATTTGGAGTAGATTCTACACACTTTACAAATCACATCAATAGGAAGTTGAGATATTTAAAGATTCCATACAATTTTCATGTACACCCCTTAAAAATACCAATTTTTAGGGATTCAATAGAAAGTCTATTTTGATGTGATTTCTAGAGATAGAACTAAAGCCTCTCAACATAATATTCTAACAACTCATATTCTCTCTATGACATCCTAAGGATGTCATCCCTTTTTCTATCTATACCTCTATAATAATCTTCATATTTATCCAAGAATTTTTTCTTCATTATCTCCTATTTGGGAACAAAATTCCTTCCCAGCCCCATGAAGCAATACAGAGAAGAATCCTTTAGTGTGGCTGGAAACAACTTGAGCCAGCGAGCATTTGTAGTGTAGTCATAGCTTTGGTATAACACATCAAAATTATGAAGAAAGGTGTTTGGATCCTCTATAACCAATCCATAGAAAATGGGAAATGTTGAAGGAGGTATATTCTTTAGAGTAGCAACCCTTTACTGGTTAGTCATTGGGAATTCAAATGTCACATGCTCTCTTGGGTTATCCACAACCTCTTTAGCCATGATAGAAAAATGTATTCTAGAAGTCCCCTCTATAATTGGTGTAGCTACTAGTATAAGGGATAATTCTTCTTTGTTGATTATCTCAATTTGTTCACTCTATCCACTAATGTCTTCAAATGATTTGTGTACTAAGGGGAGAAACCTTCCCAGAGTGTCTCTGATGCAGAGCTAGGAGGATTCACAACACATCACACAAACCTTCAATAATAATCCAAAACAATTTTTGTATAACACATGCTATTTGACATTGTATATCACATTGGAAACATAACTATGGCAGCCCACAATTTATTGCCATGAGCAGTCATTAATAACTTCTACAAAATGAATAATGAAGACAATCTCTATGGTGAGATTGAAGAAAACATAGTTCTATACTCTTCCTCAAATTCTTATGAAGATCCAATGGTGGAAATGAAAGTTATTATATTTTTCCCAAAACTGCAAACCCTAGGTAGGGTTTAGACCTGCCCTCACAAAAATATTCATAACTTATTCAATTCTTAATGAATTTTGATGAGAATTGAATAAAATGAAATTATATTCACATGGAAACAAAATAAAATTGGTTTTAGATCCAAAATATAGACTTTATATTCCGTACCACCACACTTTTTTAGACTGTAAATTCTGCACAATATTGTTACAATAGGCAGTCTCACCAAAATAATCATATCTTCCACAAAACTTGATAAAATTCAATGAGACAAAAATAATTGGAAACTAGAAACAGAGATATTTCCATACATATATGATACTCCATTATTTGAGTCCATTCCAGGCCGTACAAAACACAACTTCAATCTGGTAACAATGTAAAAATCAGGAGATGCACAAAATTTGAGGTTTCCATTTATCAAACTTCAAAAATGATGTCTCCCCACCCCAATTCGAGTTTTGGAAGGTTTATTTATAAATTTTCAACCCAAACCAACTATTTTCAACCACCTTTTGATTAGTGTGTTTAAAAAACACCTTAATGACATTTCATCTACCTAATTTTGCACTTTTGACAATTTTTACAATATATGAGAAATGAACATCCTAGGACCTATAACACCACAAAGGTGGCCTCTTGGGCTTATTACAATATCAAAACATCAAAATGGAAAAAATGACTCAATATGGCCTCATGGAGGCATGTGATCAAATAGGTGCTCCTGCACCAGTCTCTCTACATTTGCATGTAATGGTTCTAGCTCTTTGAATCAGTGGTCCTCACACACTGTTAGTAAATTATTTTGTTGATTAATAAATACCTATTTATCCTAATACTGAAATAAAGTTTGATATCTTAGTAAATTATTTTGTTGATTCCTAAATACCTATTTACCCTAATACTGAAATAAATTTTGATATCTTATGAAAGCTTGAAAATAGTTTTAAACACATAGATGAATCCCAAACTTAGCACCATCCCCAAAAACAATTCCAAAAATGTGGAGCCATCTCTAATGCCTAATTAACTTGGTGCTAATGGTTATGCACACAAATCAAAGGACCTGGGGATCCTTAAACTAAGTAGTTAATAATTCATAATAGGGTTGCATTAAATAATCAACCAGGGAGTCATGAAACTTGGTATAGTGCTGACAATGTATATGCATTCATGGATTTTGGACATTCTACATCGACTAAGTATAGGTGAATAAACACATGAAAATATAAAATCTTTAAATCAAAATAAACTACTAACCCTCAAAAAAAATAAAATAAATACAAATAGTCACCTTATGCTATGGGTACCTAATGCTTAAGACTTCAACCGTTAACTATCACACTATAGTATGTCCTAACTTAGTTATCCTCCAAAGTATGAAACAAAACATCAACCTACAAATTTTAATTTAGTAATTGTAACAAATTCATTCATGATCATATGAACTGGAAACTATCAATGAAACTTATCAATGCATAACCTAATGTAATAACTTAAATTGAAGTGGTCCAGTAGTACCTCAAGTGGCCCTTGCTTGATTTGTTGCTTCCACAAGATTTTTCAATCACTCACTTACTCAACAAAACATATTATCAAATCAATTATCTTTTCTTACATTCTAAACATTGAACTGTTACACCAAATCTAATAGGAAATATGTTGGAAATCTTTTTCAATAAAACACATTTTCTCTATTATTCTAACATTGTTGCTACTACTAGATCTCCTCCTCGGCAGGGCACCCAACTATATAGTGTTTATGAGGGATTCCCATTATTCATGAAATGAAAACAAACTAAAGAACATATTCCAACTATTCCTTAAGAATAGGAAGAGGAGTAAATATTTAAAATATAAAATAATAATTACTAAAATTGGAGTATAGAAATCAAATAAGGATGTTATTCCCAACAACCTTAACCATTTTAAGATAAACATGCTCTATCATAATTCAGTCTTATTGAGAATAGACTTCTTCTCCTGGTTATCTTATTGGTGGATAAGAGTAATACTAATTGATCCATGGATTCATAAATAAATGATTACCTCCATATTCCTTTGAAAATGGTCATGCTACAAAAAATTAAATCCTTTGTAATGAACTACAATCCTTATGTTACAGGTTGGAAAGCTCATTGCTACGGGTTGACAGATATCTTCTGCTACAAATTTTAGTCTTATTTCCTAAGGAATTATCATTATCATGAAAATTCACAAATCATACATGCACATATTAACATAACATGTTTCCATTACAAATGCTTAACAACTACTTAAAATTATATGAAAGGTATGAAAGGTCTTGGTAATGTCTTAAATATTAGTAGAAAGTAATGATAAAAAGTATGAAACAACAATAGGAACTATCCAATTCTAAATCCCATCAATGTTTCTTAATATTTTGACTTGAAACATAAAGTGATAACTGTCCTATGTGTACCCTAAGTAAACTTAAGTAACTAGTGTGAATATGACCTAGGTGATGAACTACATAGGTAAAACACCCCTTTCACACTAACATGTACATTGGACAAATATTATGGTGAAAAATTTCTTGTAGGCACAATGCATAATAATTATATCATCTATTCCTTTGGTCCTTTCTACACCATCCCATGTAACTCACCTAATTCATCATTCCCTCTATCCCCCAACCTTTTATCCCTCAATAAGGGAAAGGCTCTATTCATTCTTTGGAAAGGAATTTTGGTACCTTCTCTCTAGCCCATGTGGCCTCTAGATGTTCCTTCTTCTATAAAATGTTCATGAACCATACTTCCATTGTACAAGAACTCCCATTATTGAGATTTGTTTGCTTTTCCCACTTCTAAGATTTATGTGCTTCCAAGTATGTCAGTATCATGCACCTTTACAGATAAAATTAACACTCAAAATATCAAACTTAAATCTCAAACTAAAATCTTCAATCAACCTAGCTAACATATATTAGTAAAATTAGTTACCATCATGAGCTCCATTTTCCTTCACAAAATATATCATTCCCCACATTAGGCATCATCATTCTCATCCTTTTCAACACTTTGGTAAGAGGTAAAGTCACATATGTTGATTGACCATTGATTTTGGATTTTTTTATCTTTAAATATTACACCTCAAGGTTTTCATGGTCCTTATATCATAATGCAATTTGAATGGTACATATCGGAGCATGTGACTTATTTTATTTTCTATATTTATTTGTTCTCCCATCCCAAGTCCTATGAAGTCATCAATCACCTTGTAATATGTTGGGGCATTCTCTTATTTGTTGTACTTGTGAGTTAGTCCTCCATATAGAGGATACCTTATCACCTTGGTCTCTATACCATGATGTATAACATATAATTCTATATCAAAATAGGTACTCACCACACATCAATGTAATTTTTTCATTCATAATCCAAATACTCATCATCTAAATCCATATTATTTATTATCCAACTTGTTTATTTTTACCAACTTTATGCTTTAATGAATTATTCAAAATGTGTAAATGATTAGTTAGTTAGCTAATTATCTAATTAGTTTTCTATCTTCTATCATTGTCATCATTTCCTCCTATATATTTCATGAAAAAATAACCACCATATATGATATCATCACATGAATTATCTAATCTATCCATTATGGATCCATACATAATCATAAGCCCATTATAGCATATAAATCATTGCATCATCATGCATAAGTGCACCATCTATCTATATCAATTCATTAATATTTTTCCTAAAAATACATTAATATCATAAACATCACATTCATATCACCACATCACAACTTTAATAAAAATCACATTAAATCAAATATGTACATCATAGATCATATAAGCATACAATATCATAAAATTACTAGAATACACATAAGCATATACACATCAATCACATGCATAACATCATCAAACTTATAAAAATCAATGACACATGGCATAACTATCTCATTCCATATCATCAAAGTTAATCTAAAAGTACATTGGAGCTTTGTACAACATAATCACATACATGTACATCAATATACATATACATATATATACATATATATATATGTATATATATGTATGTATATATATGTATATACATACATATATATATATATGTATATGTATGTATATATATGTATATACATACATATATATATATATATGTATACATATATACATATATATATATATATATATGTATACATATATATATATATATATGTATGTATATACATATATATACATACATATATATATATATATATATATATATATATATATGTATGTACATATATGTATATATGTATACATATATGTATATATATATCCAATGTGTTATCATAAAAGTATATCAATTGACATAAAACCCTAACCAAATATGGTTAAAATTATCCCTCTATAACCCTATTTTTTGTTGTAACCCTATGAGTGGAGAATTTGATGGATTCATAGACACTAAAACCTATTTGGTTGACCTACTTCCCCTTGAGGTTTTCTGCTCTACATATGATGGATTTATCTACTCAATGGACATGACCTACTCATTTAGTAACCTATAATATGAGACCTCTCACCTTGCTCATACTACCTCTAGCAATGTTTGGTTCAATCCCTGAGAGATAGTAATGCTCATGATTGGTTATGCTCTTATCTAAGTCACTATGTCTTTGTTTGTATATTCTCTATAGTTGTATATATTACCTCATTAGTACATTAAAGGCTATATCTCTTTTTTATAACCTACTCCCTCTCTAGCACCACCTAATCTCACTATGCTTGTAGAGCACTGCTCTCTAACAAAGGTATTTCCAATCTAACCTTAGGTCATCTACATCCTCCTATTCTTTTGATCATGTCCTTATTGTAGTATTGGATCCTCTTGTCCCTCTTGGCCCTAGGTTGATAATCCTTGTACCTCTTTTATATCTACATCCATATTCCATCCCTACTCTTGATCTTTTCCTTTTTGGCCATCCCCTCCCCTCATTATTGGTGGTTCCCTAGGCACCCCACCTATCCTTTGGTGTTATTGTACCTCTTGAATACCTCTATAAATACCACCCTAACCCTCTCTTGTATCGTTTCCTATTTTGAAATATTCAATTTGACTAGTTTGTGTTGATCCTACCATACCCTATATTGAGATGTGACTCTTGTATATACCACCCCATCCCTAGCATCCCATTGTACTTAAACCATGTGCCTATAGCTCAACCTCCATCTACCCTCCTTAAAGGCTAATCATGTAAACACATGAGGTCTATTTACTAGGATATCGTACCACAAATGAAATAGTATATATACATGATTAAGTCTATATTGCTCAATAATAAAATTATGAAAACCAATGGTCTAGAATAGAGTCTAAAGAAACTAAAAACCAAATGTATCTCCACCCATTATAGCCTATTTATGGCATCCATACCACCACCTCTACCTCATCTAACACTCTCATCTAATGGACCAATTCTCCAAGGTGTGTATACCACCATTTTTCATCCCATGAAAAAATGTAGGGCTCTCCCTTGGCTCTCTCTACTTTTTTCTTGCACAATCTTAAATACTCCTATGTCCTCTCATGCACATATATACAATAGTTTCATTGATGTTATGATTTTTCCATCCATGTATATGGCTAGATTTAAATCCCTATAAGAAATTTTGACAAGCATGGCCCACACATAAACTATCCCTTGTGTGTTTGCATGTTTTCCAAGTAATATAAAAGTCTAATAATAATGGTCAATCTTGTTAGGAAGTAGTATACCACTGATAATGGCCACCTAAACCAAAGGTAGCTCTTCTACTATTCCCTAACATGCATCTATATATAAGGATAATATTTTTCACTATAGATCTATCCTCCAATATGATATATTTATTCTCCTAAATATCATATGCAATGCCACACTTGGGCTCTATAGTAAACTATATAGCCACATATAGGAATCCCTAGAATTCTCGAAAATTCTTCTAGAGTCACTATCACCTCCCCTATATGTAGATGGAATTTTCTCTTCACTCCACTATTTTCCTAATGCCATAAATATATATTAGTGTGCCCTAATCATAGATACCATAGTCCACACTAATCCAAGCATACCTAGTCATGCTCATTTCATTGTGCTATTAGTTGTAGTATGTGTGACCACCTCTCCCAAGTCACTAGTGGTAGAAAATTCTACTACATATAGCCAACTCAATATCAATGCTCATCATATTCTCCCTTTCATGTGCATGTTTGTATCACTACATCATGAAATGTTTACATTTCACAATGAGTGCACACATACACGCCAAGATAAAATGTACATATTTCAAGAATAAATATGTTATTTTGTTACACATGTATGTTAAAAAATTAAAACATTATATGATCACTACACATGTCATTTACCTATGCACATGATAGTTGTGGTGCATATGCAATAATTCTCTACAAATTTTTCATCTTCATACATACACATTATGTTGTATTATGTGTATGTTGAATAATATAAATGTTGGAAGTTTGTGTTGTCATTGATGTCAATAGATATTTTTTGTTACATTGATGTCAATAGGTATATGGGGAGATTGTTGGAATTTTGTGAAGATGATTTGATTGGTTGCATTAGTAGTATCACTGATGTCAAGTGTTGCTTTGATGAGCATGTGTTGGTGATGTTCAACCTCTTTTTTGGTGAAGAGAATATGCTTTTGGTGTTGTAGAAGTGTTGAACATGATGAGAATGTGTTTGTGGTGCTTTGTTTCCAAGTGATTTTGAGAAAATTTGAATAAAAGAGGAAATAGTGTGGTGAAAAGTGTTTAGTGTAGTAGAGTGGTGTTCAGTGTTTTGCTCCACATTTTTTCATAGTTGAAGTTTTGTCTATGCAGTTCAGATATGTTGTTCAAAGGTGTTCAAAGGTGTTATATCTAGATTTTCATGCTATAGATCATTGTGCAAAGAATTTTTTTCTCACTAGTGTGTGAACTATGTAAGAAATGTTGTCTGAGAGAAATGGTTTTGCTCCACATATCTCCATAATTTGGTTTCTAGTCTTGCAGATCTAGAAGTGTGTCTATATTGCTAGCATCTATATTCAGTCTATTTTTTTTGTGTTTTGGTGCTTTGCAAGGTTGGATTCAAGTGTTGTAGTGTGTGGAAGGTTAGTTGGTTGTGCAAAATGAATATGTTCTTCTAGTGTATGATGTTGTGAAGGAGTTGTTGGATTTCAGGGTGTTGATGGAATATTCTAGATTGTGTCAATTTGATGTGTGTGGTTTGTGAGTCATCTTTGGATCAAAGGAAGTGTGTACTTAATTGTTTAATGGCGTTAACATAGGTTCACCTAACCTTGGGTGTTTACACTAATTGTGGATATGATTTGGTGTTTGTGAAAGCGTGGAATGGCATGTATGTTTGTATTTGGGCCCAAGTTAAGGTGTGTTATAGTCCACCTTCATTCCTTTCCACCATGGGAATGTTTTGGTGCTGACCTAATTTTTATTTTTATGTTTGAGGTGCATAATGAACCTTGTAGATTCCTTTCAAGGTTGAAGATGTTATATATGAGTGATGATTTGATGGAACAAAAAAAATGAAGTGTGTAATGTGAAGTGTTGAGATGTGAAGTGTGAAAGTGTGAAATATGGTGTGAGTTTTAATGCCTAAGACTATTGGAAGCAGTGAGAAAAAGGTGTCTACATTCTATAGAGAGTGTGAATGTTCTAGTGAAGCACTTGTGGAACTCTTTTGTTGCTTTGAGATGGATTCCTCTTTGTAACAATCTTCTATCTTCTTCTTTCTAATCTAGAAATGAGCCATTGGCAGTGATCCCTTCTTTCATCTTTGGGAAGTGAGCCCTTAGATAGTGAGCCTATTGTATTTGATGTTGCAATTACTTTATATTATAAGCTAATCCTCACCGTGGTTTTTCCCTTCTTAGTTTTTCCATGTAAATCTGGTGTTCTCATGTGTTTGGATGTGTTTGCATGGTTTTTTCTAATGTTGACATTCTGCTAATGCATGATAAGGGTTTAATGGTTGTCAAGGGTTTAAGGACTAATGAAGATTTGAATATTAATGGGGGTTTTGGTGTTTTAATGTACAACTAATTCACCCCTCTCTCAATTAGATCAAGGTTCCTTAGAAGAAAGCTTAACCACTTGAGGTAGATATAGGATGGTGCACAAGAAGGAGGATCCTTTGTTTGATGGATCTGATTATGCATTCTAGAAGACGAGGATGGAAAGTTTCCTTATCTCTCTAGGGTTTGGAGTTTGGAAATCTATTGAAACTGGATATATAATGCCTACAAATGGTCAAAGTAATGATGATGAAATCAAGGCATATGAGAACAATGGAAAATAAATGTATGCTCTTTTGAGTGGTCTTTCTAATTTACAACTTATGAAAATTATGAGTCTTAAACTATTGGTGAAATCTGGAAAAAGCTAGAAAGTATCTATGAAGGAGATGATAAGATTAAGCAAGAAAAGATGCAAAATCTAAAGATCAAGTTTTAAAACCTAAGGATGAAAAAAGATGAAGATATTATGAGCTACATGCAAAGATTGGATGAATTTGTCAATTCCATCAAAGGTCTTGGCGGAAATTTAGATGAAGATGAGCTGGCAAAGAAGGTACTAAGAATTCTTACTAAATCCTATAGTCATAAATTTTCTGCTATTGAGGAAGTTTAGAATTTGAATAATTATTCTAGAGATCAGTTGTTTGGTGCATTAACTACTTTTTGAATTGAGAGAGTTTGGTCCAAGTGATGTAAAAAAAGAAACTGATTTTAAATTTGGCAAAGTAGAGAAGAATGAGGAATCTGATCCTGGTGAATTTGATGAGTTAGAAGCAAACTTTGTGAGGAAATTGAAAAAGGGCACTAGAAAATATAGAGTTAAGTTACCTTGCAAATGCTTTAACTTTGGAAAGATTGGTCATTATACTTCAATATGTCCTGTCAAAGCTTCAAGAGATAGACCTAAGGAGAATAAAGGTAAATAAATTAAGAGAAGTTATTATGTTAAAGAAGATGCCAATATATCTAATGATGAATTTGATTATATGGATGATGAAGATGATGAATGCTTGTTCATTGTTCTAAATGTTGGTGTAGACATTGAAAAAATGTCCTGGTCTATGAGCGACATTACCAGGACATTTTTCCATTATCTTGGTCTTCTTCCTTGCATAATTAAATAATTTTAATTGTTTTGATTTTTATCTTTAATTAAATAATTTTAATTATTCTCCTTTGATCAATTAAATAAATTATCTTTTTAATTGTGTCGCTAACATTTTCTTTCTCTCTATAATTAAATGAATTATTATTCATTTAATTATTATTTCCACATCATTCACCTATAGTTAAATAATTATTTATCTATTCATTGGTCTTCTTCATTCTTCTATAGTTAAACAATTTTTGAAATTATTTAACTATCTTTTGTCACTCTTTCAATATTTAACAATCATTTCAATTAAATGCCCATTTTCCTCTTCTTCCATAAATAAATAATTTAAATAAACTATTTATTCCCCCACTTGGTCAAGGATTCTCCTCTCATGAATTAAATAAAAAATTTATTATTTCATTCCTCCACTATCCCCCCACACTCTCATTTTTGAATCTCAACCATTTATTGTCTATGGTCTTCTTTCGATCTTGATTTTCCATTTCGTAGCCATCCTTATCCCACTACTCTGTGGTGCCTGAATCCTCCACCATTGATCTTGGATCGATCTTGTCTGTCCATTCGATTGGAATTCTATAAAAGAAGGTTGTCTCTGCCTATTTTTTTTTTACAACCACATATCTCCAACTTCATGCTTATCGTTTGCAGGTATTTGCACACAAAAAAATTTGAGATCAAATTACAAAAGATTATTTGAGGAGATACAAGGAAGGTGATCAACTTCAACATTGGGAGTTTGTTGTTTCATTTCTCTCATTTCATTCATCTTGTTTGATTGTTCTTTCCTATTTGGATTTGAATTTTAGCTTGGATTTAGCAGAGTAGTTTCTACTTATCTTTGTTGTTTTGGATTCCTATCTAACATTTGGTAAGTCTGACGTGAAGTGTACGAAATTTATAGAAAAAATATTGTTTTAATTTTTGTTTTTGTTGTGTTACATGTTTGCAAGCTACAAATATGAAAAACAACAATGCAACTGAAGGAAGGTTGACGAAATTCAAAAAAATGAAGCAACTATGAAGAGTAGTGATGCAAATGAAGGCAGACTGTCAAATTTGAAAAAAAATGATGCAACTGCAAGGTCCTCAGACCACATTTGTTGTGTATGACAAACCACAATCATCATTTTTTAAGTTTCATTTGTGAGTTGCAACTATCAGTCTGAATGACGCAACTGCCTATTAAGGTTTATCTTCTTAGTTTTGGGTTTTGTTTAAGTTTTTCTTTTTGGCTTTTTTTAGAATAGGATTTTTGGTTTGCTAATCTCCTACTTTCAACATGTGGTGTTGGTCTGGATGAGTTTAAAACTATTTCTTTAGAAACAATTGAGCTTATCTTGTTTTTCCTTAAAGTTATCATATTTTGTTTTACTTGCTTACAACAAATTGTATTACACTCATAAGGGTTTTAAAATGAACATGCATCATCACTCATGAAGGCTAAAATGAAAAACAACATGCATATTTTCACTCATGGGATTTAAAATTGACTTGCATCATACATCATTGGTCTAAAAAGAAATCAAGTGCCTGTTTGACACCATAAGTTGGCTTAAAATTAACTTGTGTTTGCATTGTCTTATGGTTTGCATTTTTCCTCTAGATGTGTATGCTCTTCTCTCGTTCCATTTGGTGATCTTGAGAATCAAAAGTGCCTTTTTGAATTTGTATAACACATTTGGTTTTGGGCTTTTCTTTTTAAAACAAATCCCATGTGAGTGCGAGAAAAAGGTGTTGTGTATGCTCTCTCCTTGTGTTTCATGTGATCTCAAATATAAAAAATGTATTTGTCTCACTTTTCTTACCCTTAGAGGGCCTGCCTCCCAACTTGTGAAAGGGAATGACCCAAGCAATACTTTTTTTCAGTCCACTATATAAATTATTATGATTATTGGGAAAGTATTCAATCACCTGGTGTAGATGTCCTATACCAACCGATGTCTCCCTCAATATCCTTAAGATATGTCAAAACCCTTAAATATTTCTAATGGTTGGGAGGCCTCTTAATTAAGTGAACTGCCACATGTATAGGCACTAGTATTACCTTGAAACATAGATTAAGAACCACTTTTTGTAGAGGCCAAGAACCCTTTTACTTGCCAGTGCAGGAGGTTAGACCTCTGAAGCCACCCTACATTCCACTATTCATTGTAGAGATAGGAAATCCCTCAGATCACAACATCTTAGGATCTTCAAGAGCAAGAGATTTTGGTGTGCCCGTGCAATGTAAGAGGGAGCCAATGTCACCAAGATCTCTAGTTGTCCACTTTGTTTAAGTGTTTGGAGCAATCCAAGTAGGGACTCAGAAAGTAGTATCTCTTTCCAACCTAGGTTGTGCATTGTTTATGAGTATTTTATACACATTGCAATTATACATTTTGACACTCAAATCATACCAAACAAGTGTTTTTAGAATATTCCTTGTGTTTTCCAAAATTTATTTTACAAAATCACACCAAAATTTGTCAAAAATAATCATAAAACCAATTCAAACCATCAATTTGCAAATCAAACTCTCTATTAATTGCAACTGATTAAAATAGGCTCGCAACTACTTTTTGAGTCGCATTAGCTCATAAGATCTTAGGATCTTCAAGGGCAAGATATTTTGGTGTGCCCGTGCAATGTAAGGGGGAGCCAATGTCACCAAGATCTTTAGTTGTCCACTTTGTTTAAGTGTTTGGAGCAATCTAAGTAGGGACTCATAAAGTATTATCTCTTTCCAGCCTAGGTTGTGCATTGTTTATGAGTATTTTATACACATTGAAATTATACATTTTGACACTCAAATCATACCAAACAAGTGTTTTCAGACTATTCCCTATGTTTTCCAAAATTGATTTTACAAAATCACACCAAAATCTATCAAAAATCAATCAGAAAACTAGTTCAAACCGTCAGTTTGCAAATCAAACTCTCTGTTAATTGCAACTGATTAAAACAGGCTCACAACTACTTTCTGAGTCACAATTGTTCACTAGAAACACACAATTGAAATCCTGCACCGGATTTGACAGAAACAAAGCCACAAGTGTTGTAATTCACTGCATCTGCTAACTAGAAACCTGCATCTGCAAATATTGCACTTGCAGATCCATGAACCACAACTACCTAATTATCAAAATTTCAAAAAAATACTGGTCCAAACCTAATCCAATTCATCTTAATAGGGATCATATCATTTGGACCCCAGACTTGCAGAGTTTTACCAATCCATTCCACCATCTTCATTTAGGATTGCATTACATTTTAGGTTGCATTGTTTCCTTGCATAATTAATCTTAGGTTGCACATACCTTCTAGATTTTAGACATAGGAAGTTTATCGAGCCTTTGGACAATCCATGGTTACTTATCCAACTTTTCATTGACCTTTATCTTTTAATATATCAATCTTTGTCATCATCATCTTGGTCAAAATTTGAGTCTCAAACTTATACATCTTAGTTTAGACTCATCTTGTCAAATCTATCATTTTCTCAATCTTGGTCATCACAAAGGTAAATGACAATTGGGTTTGTTATCTTGGATATACAATAGCTTGGTTATCATCCCTTTTCTTAAATATTAAGGCCCATATCCTTAGTGTCATTTTGCTAAGTATCATTTAGCTTCATACCATATCCTTTGATCATAAAATCATTATCATCCTCTCAATCCTTAGTCTTGGGCGTAGGTTCTTTGTCATTTTGTATCCTTATATGTCCCAAAAATCACAAAAATATAGCTTAATCTCAACTTAGACTTAGTTGCATTATTACCTTTGATCATTAATTTAGCATTACCTAGCCATAATATCATTATCTTTGATCATTGATTGGTCTCCCTTTGGTATCAATTGAAATTCATTGGTCTCATTTAGCTTCATTTAGCCTCATCCTTTGGTCTTAAGGTCATCATTTCCTTTGCATGGTCATCTTGCATCCTTATATCCAAAAAATCACAAAAACATAGTTTAGTTTCATATCATCTTACATTATCATCTCTTCCAACTTGCAAGTCTTACATGGTTGAAACAAGATCATGAATTAAAAGAAAGGACATGGATTCTTCAAGTGACCCCTTTTCTAGTCCAAATCATGACACCAACCTTGGATCAAATTCAAATCAATCTACACCACAAAGAGATCCAACCAACACATTTGACAATCAAGGTTAGAATAATTCAACAAGAAATTGACTCCTGAAGAGGTTGAAAGATCTTACCAAGATCCCAAGATTTTACACATTGTTGATGAGCTCGTTAGTGCTGATCCTAATAGATAATTTTATGCACTAGCAAAAAAGGGTGCTAAACTTCCTCAAGGCTTT
Source organism: Sequoia sempervirens (assembly GCA_007258455.2). Taxonomy (NCBI): domain Eukaryota; kingdom Viridiplantae; phylum Streptophyta; class Pinopsida; order Cupressales; family Cupressaceae; genus Sequoia; species Sequoia sempervirens. Next base: position 3,511,873 of record VDFB02000016.1, on the reverse strand, counting down.
GATGTCTCCACAATTGTGGAAGGAGCTACTCAAGCACTAAACCAAGGACTTAATCAAAACCCATTTTCATTGGGGATTCCATCTTCACAAAAAATGTCTACTACATTACCACTTGGGACAAAAACACACATGACAAAAACTACCACACACATTCCTAATATCTCCACATTTGGAAACAAGAGAACTCATGCAACAAAACAAGGACAAAATTTTACACTTGGTAGCTCATTGGCTTCATCAAATTCCATGGGTATGACTTTCACAAGTCCTCTATTTCAAAACATGAACCAAGGTCCTACATCTCAAGGTCCTACACTTACATTTCAAAACACAAATCAAGGTCCCACATTTCAATTTCAAAACACTACCCCATCAATTCAAAATCAACCAAATAAATCTAGGAGAATTCATATTGTCCCATGAAGAGTGTCAAACCAAAACACCAATCAAGGCCCTACATTTTCAAACACCAATCAAGGACCTACACCTACATTCCAAAACTCATTTCAAAACATAAGGCAAGGTCCACCACCACAATTTCAAAATACCAATGCAACATTTACACATAAATATCAACAAATTAACCAAAGTTCCATGCCACAAAATTCCAATCCAAATCCAAATCCAACATATGACCTCAACACCAACACCATGATGAAAAATCAAACCAACACAACACCATCTCTTGCAGACAACCTAATGCAACAAATACAAGCCATACAACAACAAATGACAAACATTCAATTGGGGACCAACAAGAAAACGTATTCCATGGAGGAATTATGCCCCTATCCATTTGATAGAAGTCTATACATCTGAACTTTCTCCCTCACTCCACAACACTAATTTACCCAAGTATAAAGGGAAAGGAGATCCAATGGAATGCATACGAGAATTTAATATGACATGTATGGAAATCACATATGATCCTGCTTATTTGATGAGACTATTACCATGAAGTCTCACAGGGCCAACCCTAGATTGGTTCACACACCTTCCTCTAGGGATTAGGACATGGGGTGATTTGGTAGATAGATTCATTAATCACTTTTCCTTTAATATTGAAAGTGATGTGACCCTCACAAAACTATGCACAACTAAACAAGACGAAGGGGAGTCACTTAACTTATTTTACCAAAGATGGTGAAGTATGGCTAGAAAGTTTCCTTGCCACATCCATGACAAACTAGTCCCCACATTTCTAGAAAAACTTAAGGAATAATTGATGACTAGTCTCCAAATCAAATGTTCCACAAATTTTGAGGATATCATTGAGGAAGGTGTCTTTATTGAAAAGGCTCTTGTGAAAAAGGGATTAGTTGAAGTGCAAAAAGAAACCCCAAAGGCTAATAATGAAAAATGCAAGTTTTGGTCCTGAAACAAGAATGTCACTAATGATGGAGTCATTGATTCTAAAGTGATAAATAAAGGCCACACCATTCACCTCAAAGGCTCCCCCGCATCAAACACATCAAACACCCAAACAAAAATTCAAGATCAAACATTGAACACAATCCAAAACAACCAACAACATAGAGGACCTCCACACACTAAGAGAACATATACGCCATTGGGTGAACCCATTGAATTAGTTCTAAAGATGCTTTTACAATCCAATATCATTCAACTACCAGATATCAAGAACTATGAACCCACACTGATCAAACCTAACTAGTGAAATGAAAACAAATATTGTGAATATCATTGTGGAAAAGGACATAAGACATCTTCATGCTAGAAACTCAAAAATATCATTCAAGATTTCATCGAACAAGGAGTCATTTCAATAGACAATTCACATAGCAAGATAAATGTTGATCATACCATATTTAAAACTCCCTTGCAAGATCATGACAAAGGAAAAGCCTCCAGTTCAAGGAATAACAGTAATGCTAATTATACCTGTGTTGCATATGATTACAACACTATCGTTCATCACATAAGAGCCTTTGATGATCATGTTGCTACCATTACCATAAATAAGAAAAGTTCAAAGTGTGTTGTCACCACTCACAGAGCCAAGGTAACTCCACAAGGGGACCCATCCAATCTGCAACAGAAAATCCAATACAATCTCCTAGAACAACATCTAAGGAAGACTCTCGTATATATTTCTATTTTAGAACTCATTTGCATATCCCCTCAGCATAGAGCTATCATTGATAAATCCTTGTAGGAAGCATCTGTACTCATTGACCTAGCCAATACAATCTCCTAGAACAACTAAGGAAGACTCCCGTATAGATTTCTATTTTAGAACTCCTTTGCATATCCCCTCAACACATAGCTATCCTTGATAAAGCCTTGTAGGAAGCATATGTACTCATTGAACTAGATGCTAATGAGTTTTAGGCCATGATTGGATACCTAGCTATGCCACATCATGTCACCCTCTCTGAACAAGATTTTTTCACACAAAAGTCAGATCATAATGATCCCCTACATGTTGAACTCTACATCAATAAACATAAGATCAGTCAAGTCTTGATGACGGTGGAGCAGGTATGAAAATTTTCCCTCTTAAATTGGTAAAAGCATTTGGGTACTCTAAAAATTCCATAGATCAAACTAAGAAAATTGTTATCAAGGCTTATGATGATATGAATGCTTGTCTTAAGGAGTAATTTCACTTCTTGTAAGAGTTGGTCCAACTACACAAAACACACTATTTCATGTCTTAGATCTGGATTTACACTACAAACTTCTCCTTGGCCACTTATGGATTCACTCCATGAGGGCCATACCATCCACATACCACCAATGCATCAATTTTCACACAATGGCATTGAAATTACTATTCCTGGCGATCCTGACCCCTTTCAATATTGTACTAACCTAAGAGGAACTGTTGAGCACCAAGTTCCCATAAATCAAGAGGCCCCCTCTTCCACCCCATACCACTACATTGATCCATTTGACCTCATCAAATCATCCACTCCATTCACCACACCTTCCCAACTCAAAATCCAAATTCAAGACAAAGGATGTAGAGAATACAACATGAAGAGCTTATTTTGAATTGGAAAGTTACCTAAATCGCCAAAATCTTATGGTAAACCACATCTTATGCATCCTAAAGTTATCATCTGCAACCATCCTATCACCTTCACTAAATGGGGGGAGTTATCCAAAGAATTTTTGGATGACCACATTTACACATGGTTGTATAAGAAGAGGAGGACATAGAACCTAAGCAATTGCCAATTGAAAAATATCCAAAAGGGTTCCTCTTAATGAAGTAACAAGGATATGATGGATACAAAAACCTTGGTCTAAATAAACATGGGATATTGGAACCCTTATTACCTCCTAAATTACCAAAGTATAGAGGGTTGGGATTTGTACCAACAAAAGTGAGTGTCCTTGGTATTGGGTTGCCTTTGAGTGAGACCCTTAATGCTTGAAATGAAATCGAGACATGTAAGGACTATTATACCAACTCCAATTCCAATCAATGGGAATGGGGTTCAGATAAATCATTCAATGACTATGACCTTGAGGAAATGTGTAGAGAACCTAGTGAGCCTACCTTTGATGAAAGGTTCAATCAAATGTTTAAAATTAGTCCCCCACAAAAATTGTCAAATCCCAAACAAAATTCCCTTGAAAAGGGAAGCTTGGATCAAAACCTTTTGGAAACTCAATGACTCTACCTCTTTCTTTACCTTCTCTACCTACACCATGACCCTTGAAAATTTTGATGATGGCTTACCCCTCGTATACCTACAATTAATAGATTGGGACCAACAAGGACCACCGAGTTCAGACACATTCAAGAATGATGAAGCGATTGTTGAGTTCATGGGACTTCGTGAAGGAATGCCAAGTGGGGATCATAAGGTTGGATTCATCATAGAACTTGATAGTGCAACATACTTTGGTGAGGTTGTCCTTTCCTCTACTCACAAAAGTGAAAGTGAAAAAATTCAAAAGAAAAAGAATAAGTCTTTAGGTGAAAATGGAAAGGTGCCTATTGACCATGAAAAAGTAGAAATAAAGGACATATCCAAAGGTAAAAACCTCTTTGAGGTGCTTGAGGATGGGGGATTGGATAGTCTCCCTATAGAATGAGAGATATTTCCATTGCTTGTAGAAGAGATAAAAGAAATGAACATCGGTACGTAAGATAACTCTAGGATCATACAACTTGCAACATTGTTGACCACCAAGGAAAAACCTAAGTTTACAACATTCTATTCAATGAGACAAATTAATTTTGCATGGTCATATGTTGATATGCTTGGGTTGGACCCCAAGCTTGTTTTACATCACTTGCCATTAATACCAAATTCCAAACCATACAAATAAAAGATAAGGAAAGTGCACCCACAGATTGCACTCTTGGTCAAGGTCAAACTAAATAAACTTTTGGATGTTGGATTCATATGCTCTATTGATTATGCAAATTAGATATCTAATCTTGTTCTTGTCACAAAATTGAATGGTCAAATCAAAGTATGCACGGATTTCAGGAATCTTAATGAGGCTTGTCCAAAAGATGATTTCCCCTTATCAAAAATTGACATCATAGTGGACCTCGCTACAGGATACAAAATGATCACTTATGGAGGGGTTCTTGGGCTATAATTAGATAAGGATTTATCTTGAAGATCAACACAAGATAGCCTTCATGTGCGCCTAGGGAACCTTCTATTGGAACGTTATGCCATTTTGACTTAAGAATGTTGGAGTTATATATCAAAGATCCATGACTACCATTTTTCATGATTATATGCATGCACTTATGGAGGATTATGTTGATGATCTTCTCTCAAAATATCTAGAAGTGGTCACCTCATAGTCTTGTATAATATTTTCACAAGACTTGAAAAATACAAACTTGGGTTAAATCCAAAGAAATACTTTTTCAAGGTCTAATTAGGCAAACTCTTAGGATACATTGTCGCCCACAAAGGAATAGAGGTTGATCCTACAACAGTAAAAGTTATCTTGGACATGTCACTACCCACCAACATTAGTCAGCTAAGGAATTTACAAGGAAGATTCCAATCAATTTGTAGATTCATCACCCAACTAATTGAAAAGATTCATCTGTTTCAACATTTGTTATGAAAATGAATTCCCTTCATTTGGATAGAAAAATGTCAACAAGCATTTGATCAAATTAAGCATTAGCTATTGACTCCACCGGTTCTTATGGCTCCAATTTATGGAAGACATTTGATATTTCATGTAATAGCAACTACATCAACACTAGGGGCATTGTTGGCACAAAATGATAATGATGGTAAAGAATGAGAAATCTACTACATCAGTGGTACCTTGGTTGGATATGAGTTAAACTATAGTGCTATAGAATGAGCATGCATAGCATTTGTATTCACAACACAAAAATTAATACATTACATGCTAAACCATAAGACAAAGTTGATAGCCAAAATTGATCCTCTAAAGTACCTTCTTAGTAAAGTAGCTCTGATAGGATGACTAGCTAAGTGGGTTATGATTTTAAGTGAGTATGAAAATGAATATGTTGATTGAAAGAAAATAAAAGGCTAGGCGATAGGTGATCAACTTGAAAATGCACCAATGAAAGTAAATCATCCTCTAATATCTGACTTTCCAGATGAATCATCTATGTCATAGAAATACCAACAACATGGAAATTGTACTTTAGTGGGTCCTACACAAGTCATGGTTCAAGAGCTAGCATTTTATTCATCACACTTCAAGGGGATTCCATTCCTAATCTGTTTCGAATAGAATTTCCATGCACCAATAATATAGTTGAGTATGAATCCTTACTAATAGGACTTCAAATGGAAATGAAATGGAAAATCAAGGATCTTCAAGTTTATGGTGATTCCCAGCTAGTGATCAAGCAAGTCAATGATGATTACGATAGCAAAGGATGAGAAGTTAATGCACTACAAGCGCATGGTTGATAGTTTTAGACTATACTTAGAAGTTATTACCTTTGAGAAAATATCGAGGATCTAGAACAAGGCAACTGATGCAATGGAAACAATTGGATCTCTCTTGGACATCCCTAATAATGCATCGCAATATGAGTTCTTGGTGGATGAACTGTTGGTCCCTATGTTCGATGTCCCTAAAACTGAACTTGTGTGTGAAATTTTTTGTCTCGATTCCCCATGGTACAAAGACATTTACAACTATCTACATGACCAAATTATCCCTCTCGACTTATCCCCTAATCAACACAAAAATTTTATCTGACAAGCCTCTAAATATGCTATTATCAGAGATACCCTTTACTGTTGTAGCCTAGATAACACCCTTCTCTGATGTTTTGACTCAAATGAAGCACAAATGGCCTTACAAGAGGTTCATCTTGGTATATGCAGAGCTCATTTTTCTGGTCCTATCTTAGCCAAAAATCTTATGAGGATGGGATACTATTGGCCTACAATGGAACGTGATGCCTATTACTTTGTGAAGAAGTGTCATCAATGTCAAATTCATGGAGATCTTATGCATGTGCCAACTCAAGAATTGTAGCCACTCACATCACTATGGCCATTCTCTCAATGGGGACTTGACCTCATAGGAAAGATCCATCCCACCTCCACAAATGGGCATAAGTTTATCCTTGTTGCTATAGAATACTTTACCAAATAGATTGAAGCCATCTCGATGACCTATATTATTGTAAGCAGATATCCAAATTCATTTTAAATTACATTATATGTTGCTATGGTATCCCTCAATCCATCATTACGGACAACGGTCACCCTTTCAAGAATCGAGATGTCCATGAACTTTGGGAAAATTTCCATATCCAAAACCATTTTGCCACCCCATTTTACCCCCAGGGTAATGGTCAAGTTGAGACATCTAATAAGACTATCCTTAAAATCCTAAAAAATACTTTCAATGACGATGGTCATGACTAGAATCTTGAACTCAATCCTGCTTTATGGGCCTACCATACCAGTATTCATACTCCCATAGGAGCCACTCCATATTCCCTCATCTTTTGATTTGAGGCCATACTTCCTATTGAGGTCAAGTTACCTGTCCCTAAGGGTATTTATGCAAGGGTTGATCGATTGAGAAGAATACCATGTATCATGTCTACATGAGCTATAGTTATTGGATGAAAAGAGATAGAATGCCTTAACACATTTGCAGGTGTATCAAAATTTCCTTCAACGCAACTGCCTTTGATGCAACTAAAATAAGAAGGTCCAACCTAGAAGCTTTGACATTGGAAACCTAGTCTTGAAAGAGAATTCAAAGAATTAGATAGATTGAGAAAAGCCCAAAAAAATTGAATGCAATTGGTTGGTCCCTTATATCATCACAACAACATATGGATTTGGTGATTATTAGCTCTCTACTCCTAAAGGTTAACCATTACTTGAGCCTATCAAAAGTATGCACCTTCACAGATATTACACCTAATTCTTAGGGTATCCCATCGAAAAGTCAAAAAATTAGTCACCATGATGAAAACCTAGCAAACAAGCATCTTAGTGACAAAAAAAAAATCAGAAAAAGTAAAAAAAATTTAAAAAATAGTAAAGAGATAATTCATCCAAAAGTGAAAACCACTTCGGTGGTGCTTTGGATAGGTACCATGGTAAAAACTTGGCAAACAGGTTCCATGCATAGTCAATCTATGCTCCTCTGTCTACTATCACTCTACGTGGTTTTTCACCTTTTGCTCATCCATTTGCACATATCATTTGTCCATAATAAATCTTTGTCATCCTTATTGTGACATGAGAACCATTGGCATTTAACGTCCTTTGCTCTCTTAACCATTTTTACATCCATCGATCCCCTCACACATAATAAGTTGGTCCTATACCTGATTGGGGAAATTCCTTGACTTACATCTTCATGGGATCCTACACATGGTATTAGCCTTTTAAAGCATCAAAAATCCAAAAAATATCAAAAAAAATAAAAAAACATAGAAATCCAAAAAAATCATAAAACTTCAAAACTCCAAAAATAGAGACGGAGTCAGAGTCATTTTGTGTTAGTTTTGGTCAAACTACGTTGTCTTTGCGCATTGCTACATAGGAAAGACCATCACTCGATGAGCCCCCAAGACATTAGGTTTGTCCTTAGGGTTTTGTCGAGCCATATCAATTTTGGTCCATGCCAGTCGAACTACAAGGTCTCTACATGTATAACGTGGTCAAGGCCATCAATTGATGAGCCCCTAAGGCCCTAGGTTAGTCCTTTAGGTTTTGTCAAGTCTAGTTGTGTTCTTTGTCCTTGACCAATTACTATTCAAACCAAATCAAGAATCAATAGACAAGTGTATCCATCAACTCTGTAATCTTCAATCGATCAATTACCTAATCATCACTATCACCTAAGTCATTGGTCTTATATCAGAATGTGGCATTATGTCATTTTCCTCATTCAGTCCTATCACTCATCTTTTATTAGGATGTGTCCTTCTTGAGATTTAGATGTTGTCATTGGTCAATCTTATCTCTCGCCTTATATAGGATATGTTTTTCCTAGTGCTAGGTGTAGTCATCTCATTGATCAGTTAACCAGAATTTTCAAACCCATCTTTTTCCTTATACAGGATGTGTCCTTCTTGAAACTAGGCATTATCCATCAATCTTGTCAACTGGTCAAATCTATCAATCGATCAATTTCATCAATTAAATGATTGGTCTTGTCATATTGGTCAATCGGTAAATCCATCAATCTTGTCAATAGGTCAAATCTATCAATCAGTTAATTTCATCAATTAAATGATTGGTCTTGTCATATTGGTCAATCGGTAAATCAATCAATCTTGGTCCATTATATCAAGTTGGTCAGTTAATCTTTGTCAAACAATCAATCGGTCAACTCGATCATCTACCTTAAATAGGATATGTCTTTCCCAAAATCAAGCATAATCAATTGGTCACTTGATCAACCTAATCAATCATATCAATTATTCAACCTCGTCAATCCTATCAGTAAACATTATCTCTCTGGTAAATGATCTAAATGGTTGTGGGTTTTATTGGTCTAATTTTGCTTAATCTTTTGGCTTGTCTTTGATCAGGTCACTAACCACCTCAAGGATGTCCTATCATGATTGTGACCTGTAGGGTATTGGTTACACCTAAAAGTGTGCAATCAAATCTAAGGTGGTAGATTATTGTTGATACACCTCTAGCCATTTCTCTAGGCAAGGGTTGGCTGGAACCCCAATGAATTAGTTGACCAACTTGGACAACCCTGGCCCACTCTACTGTCCAACACCCTTCCTCTTCCATTTTAGTTGGGTGGGTGGCAATAGGGAGGTGGCCTCCCCCACCTCCTACTAAAGGAATTGAATGATAAACTTGAGTTCATTCAGTATGACATCTATGTTATGGAAAGATTTGTGAGTTTACATTGAAATGCAATGGAAGTTTGGAAATAGTGTTATTTCAAATGTGCATGTAATTTACATTATGGAATTTTTTTTTTTATTGCTAAGCTATGGCATCATGAGTTTTTCACTTGAGGCGAAATCTTTGAAATTTTATTGGGTAGAACACCGAGGTTTTTATAGCAGGAACAACATAACCATCCTTGATTGATTTCCAAACACCAAACCATAAAGAGGACGAATAGGATTCCATTTTGAATCACTTGAAAGAAAAATTTGTTCCATCAAATCTAGGTGACTTATGGGATCCTTCTTTTTCTATCCTAGATCTTCCTTAATTTGTTAGAGTTCTTCTGTGGAACTAGGCTTTGATACCAATTTTTGAACACACTAGAATACTAAGAGGGGGTGAATCAATATTATAACAAATCTCAAACCCTTTGGAATGAATAGATACTTCAAACTCTACCACATAAATAGGAACTCAAAAGATAAAGATAATGCACAATACGACACTAAATATACATGGAAAACTCCATAGGGAAAAAAACATGGTGATAAAATCTGCTAGGAGCTACTATCCTAATCTAGCCTCATAAGATGAACAACATTTACAAATTTTTTTAGGGCTATAACCTAAGGAAGTCACAACTCCCTAATTATAGGTTTTAGGGTCACTCCTCAGGAAGCTACAACTCTCTAATTACACTTTGTTTTAGGGCTACAACCCAAGGAAGCTAAAATTGCCTTAAATGGGCACACACTTAGGAAAGATTAAACAAAATGATAGTCCTCCTGCTGTCTAAGACTGAGAATTTAGCTCACTCCTTTTGATGATTGCAATTCTGCTCTATCACTTCGCTTTTGATGATTACAATTTTTCTTTGTCACTTCTTCAAATGTCTTCTCTGCTACCTACTAGCTCACTGCATTCAACAATAAAGAATTTTTTCCTTTGGCTCATTGCCTCGAGCAAATAATTAAGTACACTTCTTTACTTCCCTTTGTAAGATGGGGGAAAACACTCTAGCCTAGATAAAGTGACAACCACAACAATTCTAAGCTAAAAAACTCATCTAAAACAAGAGAATACAAGAAAATGGAAAGATCAAAATGAAAAAAACCAAAATAAAGCACTCCCCATTGTAGTTGATTCCTTCTCTTGTCTCTTCTATTTCTTATTTTTCCAATATTTACCTTATAATTCTAGTTGGCGTTGTGTAAATACCTACAAATAGTAAGCAAGAAAGTTGGAGATAATGGTTTTTAAGGCAAAAATGGGGGAGAAAGGATGCTTTTATAGACAACCATTCGAACAGATGGTCAAGATCAAACTTCTAGAAAGAAGCTAAGATCAATGATGGAGGATTGATGCACCAAAAAGAGGTGGGAAATTGATAGCCATGATGTCGACGGCTATGACAGAGACGACTATGATGAAGACAGGCATGATAGAGATTAATGAGCAAGTGGAGGAAACAAATGAATTAAAAATTGAAAAATAATTAATTCATGAGAACGAAATATTTGACCAAGTGGAGAACAAATAATTCATTCAAATTATTTATTTGAGAAAAAGATGAAATGGGAAAGTGGAGATTCAATTAAAATAATTTGCATAATTATTTTAATTAAATGAGAGGAAGTGTGAAAAGAGATGTTAAATAATTAAATTGATTCAATTATTTAATACAAGAGACACATGGACAATTAAAAGAGGGAGTGAATAGTTAAATAAATAAATAATAATTATTTAACCAACGACCAAAGATGAGACGCAAAATAATTAAATAAATAATAAGTAAAGTAAAGAAAGGGGGATATTAGCGACACAATTAATTTATTTAATTGATCAGGATATAATAAAGATTATAAATTGAATTAATTAAATAATTAAAAATTATTTAATTAATAGAGGAATGTGATCAAGAATAATCAAATAATTGAAATTATTTAATTATCGGAGAATGATGACCAAGAAAAGTGACGCTCGTAGACTTAGGACATTTTTTTAGTGTCTACATTTTTCCCCTCTTTGATATAATGCAGTTCATCACGTTGTGTCAAAGAAATTTAGTCAAAGGATGCCCTAGTGAAGTCAGGGTACAGGTGTGCCCCCTTGGAAAAATTTTACAAATTTTTAAAAAGTTTCAAAAAAAATTGTAAAATTGTCCCGATAAGACAAGTTGATGGCCAAGAATTCAATGATGAAGATAGAATTTTGTTTCAAGGTTGATAAAGGGGTCAAATTCAAGTTTGAAGTCATCAAAAGGTGCACCCAATAGACAAGGTAGGTCAAAACCCTAATTTTGAACCTATAAATAGAAATTGGAGTCTGAAAAGGGTCATTTGTGCATTGCCAAATTAGAAATTCAGAGAGCTCTGAGTGATTTTCTAATGACGATGTCTCCTGTTCCAGAGGCCGCCCATTGCACATACCACATTTGGAGATACCACCAACCTAAGGGAGTGCCTACCTCGGTATGTACTACTAGCCCACCTTTTAATTTTTTTGTTTTCTATGCATTTAGATAGGGAAAAAATTTAGCAAGAAATTGCATCACAAAATTTTTCAACGCAATTGCATGCGTGTTCAACGTAAATGATAAGTGGTTCACCACAATTGTCTCGTCACAACGCAAGTACATTAGGGCTAGGGTACGGGCATTTGTGTCATGATGCCTAAAATGATACAACGCAAGTGACTTTCTAAGCCACATAAATAGACGAGAGTGATGCAAGTGATAGGTTGTGATGCAAATGACATACGAAATGATACATGTGAGAGGTGAGTGATGCATTCGTAGTTGCAAGCCGGTTAAAAATGTGTGTGCCACATTTGTCAAAATTGTGATGTAATTGCCTAGTTAAATTTTTTCCCTAGATTAGGAAATTTTGAATTGGTCAACTGAAGGTCTTGGATTGACATAATGGTATGCTTGATGATTTTAGGAGTGTTTACCTCCGATTTATACATGGGAGTTGAGACTAGATGTTTTCTGACTACAGGACCAATTGGGTGACAAGGAGAGATAGGCACTGCTAGACCTGGGCTTGTTCTATATTACCTATATGCCCATGATTAGGGAAAATAGGGGCATGTTGAAAACAATGGTGGAGTAGTGGCACTCCAAACTAGTAGCTTCCACTTGCCAACAAGGTAGGAAATATTCACCCTAGAGGACATGTACAAGATATTACAACTTTTGATTCATGACAATCAGGTACAATATGACCCCGTTCGAGGATTTTAGACCTTGTAAAAGTATTATGATTATGATGATGATGCAAAGCTTGAGATACAGGGGTATGAGATCAGATGGGAGGCCCTAGCAGAGAGATATGACTTATATGACCATGTCTTGTGCACAAATATAGCAGGAGTGATGATTGTCGACTATAGGGGTTATAGTTTCCCAGTAGGTTGGGGAGAGATGCTCCAGTCGATGGTTTGATTTCGGATAGTGTAGGTGTGGGGTCCATTTTTGTTGTCCATGCTCTACTTCCATCTCCATGATATTGCTTAAAGGGGAGGACAGAGTCTGAGCTACATGGTGACTTTATTGATAGTTTGGGCTTGGGATCATGTAGTAGTGTTCTGAATGTCGGTGGTATGACAGCTGGTAGTGGGAGCACCATACTCTTATATGTATCAGTTGGCCCTTACAAAGACACATGTGGGGGATCTGGATTAATGGAGGCATGGTTTGGATACATTAGTCAATTTCATTTGGAGGCCATACAAGACCTATGATTTATGGATTGATAAGGATGATCACATGCCATGGTGTCATTAGCCTAGGTATCTCATCGAGCACATAGTGCAGACCTAGCATATCATTGAGTTGTATCTCCTAGAGAGGGTTCAAAGATAGTTTAGGAAGAGACAGGGTGTTCCATTTGGTACGACAGAGTTTGCACGGTCTTCCCATGAGGTGCATCCATGGGGGCCTTAGATTGTGGTTACTACAACAGAGTAGGAGATCGATGCCCTTCAATCATTGGATTTGGAGTGGAGAGGAGGGGATGTCGATATAGGTACGACACCAGAGTATGATGCCTAGTGGTTGATACATAGACTTGTTCCACTTACAGATCCACAACAACTAGCGCTAGTAGAGCACAGAGGTAGGGGCCTGGGAGGCTAATGAGGGGATAAGGATCAGAGGGGTGGAGGGAGAGGATATGGTGGATGAGGGGACATAGGAGGGTGGGGAGATGATGAATGAGATTGGCAGGGAGGACAAGGGGGAGACTATCACAAGAGGAGGGACAGAGGGCGATGAGTAGTGGGACAACTACCACTGATTAGGGAGGAGGAGGATATGGAGGAGGATCAATCGAAAGAGAGGTAGCAGTGGAGGTTACAGTGTAGGAGGGGGATCAACACACAAAGATGCCTACACTAGAGGTAGCTCAGGAAAAGGTAGAGGTTATGGAGGTTGAGGTAGAAGGAGAGGGAGGAGAGGATGAGCCAGAGGCAACAAGAGAGGAAGGAGATGGATGAGGCAGAGAGGATCCTCCACGAGAGGATTATCATGGGGATCGAGGAGTGGGGCTAGAGGAGGGTTGGGTAGATGAGGTCAATGTAGATCAGAGGATAGCTTCCCTACAAGCACATGTGCAGGAATTAGAGGCAGAGTTGAGGACTGTGATTTTGGAGAGGGATGAACTTAAGGCTAAGAGGGATGCCTTTCAGATTGAGATAGACCTTGGCGTGATTAGCCAACAACAAACAAACCAGTGGATGAGTGATTTTACAACTACATGTAGTGGATCTTTCATGGAGGTTGCATGGGAGTATGCCAAAGTGAGTAGAGCTAGCCAATATTATAGAGATCTATATGAGAGGGTGGTACCACCAAAGAGGAGGAAGCCCTCATTTTCAAAGATTGAAAATGGCTCACGGGGCAGGTCATGCAACAGGACACATAGCAGGCATACATAAAGTAGGTTTGAGGGGGAGACATCAAATGCTAGATGGGCTACACCATATGACAAGCCTCCTTCCATAGAGTATAGGTCCAAAGAGTTACCATGGAAGGAGGACAAGGATGCCTCAGGGATAGGGAATTAGGGGAGTTCAGGCTAGGGCCTCCTTTTTATTTATTATGTTAAATGGACACTGAAATTTTGATTATCGATCCTGTGAGGTCCATTTTTATTGGGTATGACACATCTTGGCATTGATGATATGCATTGTTATATGATTATGCTTTTATGTTTATGATAATGACATGCTATGGATGTTCATGCTATGATTATGATGTTTATTGATGCATTCTATATGATGATGTGATGGTTTCAATATGCTTATGGCTATGCTTTTATGACTATATTATGCATGGTTATGCCCCTTATGATATGTGTGGATGATAAATGTAGTATGGATGACCTAATTTGATGAATGGAATGTGATATGATGATGTAATGCATTTATGATTGTGTTATAAATTTTTATGCTTTTTATGAGTTTTATGGATGCATTTTATATGAATATGTGATGCATTATGGTGATGGATGTTTATATTATCATGATATGTATGAATGATGAATGTAATAGAAATAACCTAATTTGATAAATGCAATGTAATATAAAAATGTATTGAATGTTGATGTGATGGAATGCTTATGAAAAATGTGATGTGCAATATGCAATGAGTAAACCTATCATAATGTAATGCATTGTATGTGAAATGTAATGCAATGGGGTATGAAATGTGATATGTAAAGTCTATCATAATGCAATGTGATGAACTGTGATCATAATGTGAAATATAATGTAATGAAATGTTGAATGGGATATGGATGATTCTTATGTTTTTGTGTTTTCTTATGCAAATATATGTGACTTAGTATGATAATGTTATCCATGATGATAATGTTTTTTATGACACTTCCTAACGTGATTATGTATGCAAGATATTTTTGTGTGCCATAGGAGTCTGTCAAGATGCAAATGGAAGAAATGTTAGATGGAAGAGATGGAAGTTAGCACAAAAGATGACCAAGAACAAAGGAGATGGAATATTAGATGGGAAATGATAAGGGACCAACTTTCATTCTTTTATATATTATCATCATCAGGTCAAAATTGTCACAAATGGAACACAAACACCATGGTATGACATAAACCAAGGTGTGTAAGGTGACCATTTGTGAGAGACAAGCAATCAAAAGACAAGGAATTCCCTAGCTCATACTAAGGACACAATTATCCCAGTCTTTTTTCCAAGACAAGCCACTAACAACAAGCAAAGAGAAGAGGCCACGATCCATCATCATCCCTCTAAATCCTTTAATGGGACATCCTCAAGGTAACTAGTTGTTGGTGTAATTAAATGTCTTGTACCTTGTCCTAGGTCATAATTACACCTTAGTTAAGTTTACTTAGGGACCACATAGGAGGTTGTTGGAGATTTTCCACCTTTTGTGGACTTGACATCTCATGCCTCATCACTTCCACCTTTTGTGGACACATCATGTGATCATCTCTCCACCTTTTGTGGGAGATCCACCTTTTGTGGAGATTATCACATTATCTTTTTCCACTTTAGATGGAGTGATAACTCTTCATTGTTGTCACATGTCATAAGATTACGACACTTGTCATAATCTTATGCCCTCCTACATTCTCACCTTGGCTATATATCCAAGGGGTCTCCTATGCATTGTATTGAGTATTGAGCATTGTATTGCATATCATATTATTGACATTGAATACAGTTTATTCTTGTCATATTATTTTCTCTCTCTTTTTTGCTTTCTATTAGGCCTCTAGATCTTGGGTGGCTACCTTCATAGCCAATTCTTACATGGTATCAGAGCTTTTGAAGCATCTTTGGATCGCCATTTTGGAGAGATCTTGGTGCATTTGAAGATTGGTCTATTTTTAGATTTATGCTACTGCAGCATTCTGGAGCATCCTACGCCAAATCTAAGTCTACCATTGCGTTCGAGAGGCTATTTCCAGTTGAGATCGCCTTTCGTTTCATCCAAATCGGACATCAGAGGCCAAATCTACAAAGGGTTCAAGATCGGAGGTGGTTGTCAGATCCAGAAGCTAGCTGCCACTTCGGAGCATTTTCAGCCAAAAAGGACCTCGCCATCGTGCTCAGAAGGGCCAAAAACCCATAAATCGACTGCCAAATCGTCCAAATCGGAGCAAGTTGTCCATCGAGGCAAAAAAAATTTGCAAGTCGGCCGTACGGCCAACCTGCGCAGTCGGTACAATTTTTTTATTTTTCAAAAAAATATAAAAAATTATTTTCTATGAATTATTATTCAAAAATCAAAAAAAATTATTTAAATTTTTCGCAGTTTTATTTAAATTATTGTAAAGTTTTTTTGAAAAATAATAAAAAAAAAAAATAATTTTTTTTTAAAAGTTTTGCGCAAGGTACGCAAAGTACCCTGCTGCAGAACGTACCCGCGGGTACCAACCCACCAGCGGCCGCCACGTGGCGCCACCACTGTGGGCCACGCCCCTGCGGGCCCTCCACCTACCGGCAGTCCTACCGGTAGCCGGCTATTTCAATTTCCAGGCAGTCTCTATTTCCAGCTCCATTTAAACTCCAGCAGCGAAGTTCAATTTTTCTGGGCGGCGGTCAACGAAATTCTGACAGTCGGCAAAAAAATCCGGCGAGCATATTCCGTTTTCCGAAAGCATATTCCGGCAACTTTTCCAGCATAACCGACGGCCCCCGTGACGTCCAGACGGGCGTCAAATTTAAGCCCAAGATTGGATTTTGACGGGCCATAGGCCGTCAAATTTAAGATAGCATTTTGATGACGTCAGCATTGTGCCAGCATGACATTATCACTTTTTGAAAAAAATTTCCCCCCTCTCCAATGGAGTTTTTGAATTTGCAGTCCAAGTTCGGAGGCCCACATCTCGCTCATTTTTGCTCCTTTTTTCGAGCAATTTTTTTTGATTTGGGCTAATTTTTTGTGTACTTCACAGTGGTGTACTAGGTTTCTGATTATTGTTGATATAGTTTCCAGAATTTTCAGTTTCTCATGACTGTACCTATCTTGTCACCATTTCTGCAACTTCAGAGGCTTCGTTCAGGCTCATACGAACTCCTTTTCAGGTGCTGTTTTTTTTGAAAGTGCATGAATTTTTGTCTACTTCTTGAATCTGCTATCAGTTTGAAGCGATCTTGAGTGGATTTTGTACTTTCAGCATATGGTCCTTTTTGGCCTATTTGGCACTTGTATTGCATAGATCTGGATTTAGGTCTTTGCTTTATTGTTCTAGTCTATTATCAGCCTCTTTATTGGAAAGTTGTAAATCAGAAATCATAAGCCCACTTAGCCAAGTTGCAAGTGGCCTATTGTACACGCACTACATTCTAAAGTGCCAAAATCATCTATTTGTGGGTGGGTACTTTGATTGAGTGAATTTGGGGGGGTGTATCTCTTGTGTGATTTTTCATATTTTCTCTCTTGTGCTCTTGCATTCGATCATGGGTTCATCTAAAGTTCCACTCTTAACTGCACATAATTATGGTACTTGGAAAGTACGTGCATGGAGTAAACTAATGGAAAAAGGTTTAATTCACTACATTGATGGAACCATAACTGCACCTTCAGATCCTAAGGCAGATCCAACAACATTTATGGATTGGCTCGCTAAAACTTCTATGGAATTGGGTACATTAAGAAAGTTCATTTCAGATGATCTCATTTTCCATGTTGATAAATGTACTACAGCTAAGGAAGCTTGGGATAAGCTTGCTGCTTTGTATGGTAAGGTTGATAAGGTTAAGGGATACAAACTTGAGCATGATCTCTTAAGCCTTGATCCCAAAGATTTTGATACAATTAGGATTATGTCACTAAGGCAAATGAATTAAGAGCACAACTAAAAGATTGTGGTATTGAAAAAGAGGATGATCAATTGGTCTTCAACTTGTTAGATAAACTTCCAGTTGAGTATGCAGCCTTTGTTTCAAGTTTTTCAACTCAAAGATTGACAATAAGTAACTTCAAAACACCATCTTTTGAGGCTCTCACAGATCTTTTGATTCTTGAGCAAAATAAGTTGATGAAAATGGGTATTCTCAAGTCTTCAACTTCAAAAGCATTGGTGGTCAATCATGGAAACAATAAGCAAGGCAAAGGAAAGGACCAAAGCAATCTTTGCCAAAGCCACAAGGAGAGAACAAACAATCCACTCCTCCACAACAAAGCTCAACTTCATCTTCTTCAAAGAAGTACAACAATTCAAGCAAGAGGGAGCAACCAACATGTGCATATTGCAAAAGGATTGGTCATGATGGGCATCGTTGTCATGTTAAGCAAATTGATGAGTTGAAACACATCCTTAAGAAGAACAATATCAACTTGCCAACTGCATATCAAGAGAAGGAATCATCTCCTTCCAATTATTCTTCTAAGGAAAAAGGAACAACCCTCATGGAAACAACATCAAGCTCTTCTCCTTCTTCTATATCATTTCAACATGATAAACATAAGGGGCAAGAATTTCTTGCAGTTGCAGATTCCAATACAGATCAGTGGATCCTTGATTCAGGAGCTTCGCATCATATGACTTCGTCCAAGGATATGTTCTCTTCATTTGATTCTTGTTCATCACCACCCATTTTGATGGCAAACAACACTTTCTTGGAAGTTTGTGGGAATGGTTCTATTGACGTTGAAGGTGGAGCATTTAATGATGTTCTATGTGTGCCTACTTTGTCAAGGAACATTCTTTCCATTTATCAGATTACACATAGTGGTTCAGGAAAGAGTGTAGAGTTCACACCAGATTCTGTCATTGTTTGGGATTTGCATAGCAGGGCTCTTGTTGCAGTTGGGGAGGTTGATGATCATTCTCGGTTCTACACCTTCTCATATTTTGCTCCTATTGATGATTCAGTTCACCCTAGTGTGGACAAACTTGAGGAGATTGAATATGGTTACTTGAATCTTGGAGTGCTCACTAGTCCTAAGGTTCTTGAACCTATTGTTGATATTCCATCTCCTACATTGACTGATGTACCTGATGATACTTGTGTTCCGACAGTTTCAGTACCTTGTGATTCAGTGCAACAGTGTATACCTTGTCTTCCAGCAATAGCTTCATGGGATGACTACTTGACAGACATTAGTAGTTTGTTTGTGGAATCCTACATTGCAGATTTGGGAGACACACTTGATTACTTGCATCTTCTCTTTGACGAAGGTGATTCTTCTTTAGTTGTTGCGAGGGAACACTCTGACCCTCCTCTACATGATCAGTCTTTCGAGGTTGATGTGATTGTGGATGCATCTTTACAACAGTTGGAGGAGGCCACTTTCTCTTTTGAGGAGACATCGTCTTTGAAGTATGTTCTACCTACATCCTTGCTAGATCTTGAGTTGTCTTTTTCAGCGGATCAGTGGGTTGTTGCAACGGGGTTCTCACAGATTCTAGGAGGTGACTATATTGCAGCTTCACATGGTTTGGGAAAGGCATCTTTCGGCATCGACACAGGGACACTTGAGCAGATTTCAGAGACTTCCTACATCTTGAGGGTTCTTCCTTCTTCACTTGTGGATTGGGGAGACTTCATTCATACACCTTTGGTATTGTTTCTTCCCAAGGGGAGGAACGTTGTTTGACAGTTTTGGAGCAGTTTCTTCATTCCTTCTCGAACATCTTCCATGGGTGATCATTGTACATTGAAGGGGGACTACCTTGTCTCTCTTCTTCTCTTGTATGGGGGGGACTTTTTCCTCACATGGGGTTTTTTCCTTCTCATGCTATGTTCATAGGTTTTTGTATTTCATCTCTCTTTTGGGGGGTAGTTTTTTCCCACTGGGTTTTTCTATCTTTACTCCACTTGTGAGAGATTGCATTGTTTGTACATGGGTACCTAACATGGCCTAGTAGCCAGGACCCATCTTGCATTGTTTACTTTTGTGTACATTCTCCCTAAGTTGCACTTAAGGGGGGGTGTTGGTGTAATTAAATGTCTTGTACCTTGTCCTAGGTCATAATTACACCTTAGTTAAGTTTACTTAGGGACCACATAGGAGGTTGTTGGAGATTTTCCACCTTTTGTGGACTTGACATCTCATGCCTCATTACTTCCACCTTTTGTGGTGATCTTCCACCTTTTGTGGTAGATCCACCTTTTGTGGAGATTATCACATTATCTTTTTCCACTTTAGATGGAGTGATAACTCTTCATTGTTGTCACATGTCATAAGATTATGACACTTGTCATAATCTTATGCCCTCCTACATTCTCACCTTGGCTATATATCCAAGGGGTCTCCTATGCATTGTATTGAGTATTGAGCATTGTATTGCATATCATATTATTGACATTGAATACAGTTTATTCTTGTCATATTATTTTCTCTCTCTTTTGTGCTTTCTATTAGGCCTATAGATCTTGGGTGGCTACCTTCATAGCCAATTCTTACACTAGTAACATGACTGAAGATCAATCAAAAAGATAAGATAAACTCATACCAACAAAGTGTTTGCCAAAAGAGAGTGTTTTCCAAAGATAAGGTGGTTTGATATGATTTATTAGGTTGACCAAGATGACTTGATTGATAAGTTGATGAGGATTAATTGATAAGTTGAAAAAAGTTGACCAATTGATTTGACTGATCGCACCTGATTTTAGGAAGGACAAATCCTGATTGGGTAGGGTTAATTGACAAGATTGACAAGATTGATTGATTTGCACAAAGATTGATTGATAAGGTTGACAAGGTTGATTAATAATTATTACACCTGGTTTAAGGAAGGACACTTCCTGATTAAGGCAAGATTAAATGACCAAGATGACAAGATTGATTGATTGTTTGATGAAGATTTATTGATATGACCAAGCAATGTGACGACACCTATTTTCAGGAAAGACATATCCTATTGGAGGCAAGTAACACATCTAATAAAGTTGAACAAATGACAATTATTGATAAAGAACCTAATGGAAAGAAAGACACATCCCTCTTAAGGTGATTGACCAGGTTGATGAGTGACAATGTCTAATCTTAGAAAGGACGCATCTTGATAAAGGACAAGTAATAGGACTGAATGAGACAAATGACATATGCCCCATTCCAATACAAGATCGATGACCAAATTGATTGATTGACGATAAGATAATTGACTGATTAAAGATGAAAGATTTTGTTGGTTATGTTTGCTTGTTGATTCGTGATTTTATCTAAATGATGATTGCTTGTAGACCAAGAACAAGACCAGACTCGACAAACCCTAAATTACTGACCTAGGTGGCCTCGGGGGCTCATCGATTGATGGCCTTGCCTACATTATACACGTAGAGACCTCATAGTTCAACATGACTTGAATTTATTTTATGTGACAAAAGACAGAGTCATGATTTTATTTGGACAATCTAAAAGGACTGACCTAATATCTCAAGATCTCATTTAAGATGAGCCTTGCCTACATAGCAAATGCGCAAAGACAACGTAGTTGTACTGCTCTAACAAAGACTGAATCAAACCCAGAATTAGACTCTATCTTTGGATTTTTGATGTTTGTTGATGTTTTTTGGATTTTGATGCTTTATGATTTTTTTTTGGATTTTTGATGTTTTCTTTTTTTTTGAATTTTGAAAATGTTTTTTTGGAGACTTTTGAAATGTTTTGATTTTTTTGGATTTTGGAAATGTTTTGATTTTTTTGGATTTTTGATGGTTTAAAAGGCTAACAGCATGTGTTATTTTCCCATGACGACATAGGTCGAGGAATTTTCCCTAGTCAGGTATAGGATCATTGTATTATTTGTGAGGGGAAGTAGTGAATAAATGCAATGGATGGTCATGAAGGAAAAGGACACTAGATATCGGTGTTTCTCGAGCTATGAGAAGGATGACAAAGCTTTATTATGAGCAAGTGACATGTGCGAAAGGATGAAAAGACTAGATAGAGTGAGAGTAGATGGAGGAGCATAGACTGACTACACATGGTGCCTGTTTTCCAGGTTTTGACCATGATACTTATCCAAAGTGCTATTATATGTAATGATGGATTGTCGGATAACATAGCGGCAAATGATATAATTCAGGATGAACTTGGCTATCTACTTTCTAGTAACGTAGGCCAGTGGGATGGATTTGATCCATTTTGTAAAGTATTCGGTAGTGACAAGGATAAACTTATGTCCATTAGCTGACATAGGGTGGATCTTTCCTATGAGGTCAAGTCCCCATTGAAGAAATGGCTATGGCAAAGTGAGCTGGCACATGTATAAGATCTCCATGAATCTGACACTGGTGACATTTCTTCACAAAGTGATAGGCATCACGTTCCATTGTAGGCCAATAATATCCCATTCTCATGAACTTTTTAGCTAAGGTTCGACTAGCAGAGTGAGCTCCACATATACCATGATGTAACTCTTATAGGGTTGTTTGTGCTTCATTTGAGTCAAGACATCAGAGAAGGGTACTATCTAGGATACACAAATAAAGAGTATCTTTGATGATGGAATATTTAGATTATTTTTAGATGAAGTTCTTGTGTTTGTTGAGGGACAAGTTAGGAGGGATAATTTGGTCATGCAAATAGGCATAGATGTCTTTGTCCCAAGGAGAGTCGAAACCAACAAGTTCACACACAAGTTTAGTTTCAGGGGCATCAAACACATGGACCAATAGTTTTTCTACCAAGAACTCATATTACGAAGCATTTTTAGGAATATCCAAGAGAGATCCAATTGTAGCCATTGCATCAACTCCTTTGTTATGGATTCTCAGTATCTACAAAAAGGAAATATTATCAAATTATAGTTTTAAGTTGTCCACCATGTGCTTGTAGGGCATCAATTTCTCATCCTTGGTGTCATGATCATCATTAAGTTGCTTAATCACTAACTGAGAATCACCATATACTTGAAGATCTTTGATTTTCCATTTTATTGCCATTTGAAGTCTTGTCAATAATGATTCGTACTCAGCCATGTTGTTTGTGCATGGAAATGCTATTCAAAATGACTTGGGAATGGAATCTCCTTGAGGTGTGATGAACAAAATTCTAGCTCCTGAACCATGACTTGTGTAAGATCCATCAAAATATAGTGTCCATGTTGTTGGTGTTTCTATTACAAAGATTGATTCATTTGGGAAATTGAATATCAAAGGATGGTATACTTTTATGGGTGCATCTACGAGTTGATCAACTATCACTTGTCCCTTTATTTCTTTTCGATCAACGTACTCAATGTCATACTCACTTAGGATCATAACCCACTTAGCTAGTCTTCATGTCAGAGCTACTGTGCTGAGAAGGTATTTCAGAGGATCAATTTTGGCAATCAGTTTTGTCTTGTGATTCAACATGTAATGGCTTAATTTCTGTGTTGCAAATACTACTACTAGAAATTCTCATTCAATAGGACTATAGTTCAACTCATATCTAACTAAGGTGTGACTGATATAATAAATTTCTTGTTCCTTGCCATCATTGTCATTTTGTGCTAATAATGACCCTAGTACAGATGTGGTTGCTATCACATATAATATCAAATTTCTTCCATCAATTGAAGGCATAATAACTGGTGGAGTCAATAGGTACTTCTTGATATGATCAATTACTTTTTGAATTTTTTTTGTTTAATTGAAGGGAATTCCTTTTCACAACAGGTGTTGAAATGGATGGATCTTGTCTACTAGTTGAGTAATGAACCTATGGATTGATTGTAGTCTTCCTTGTAATGTCCTTAACTAGCTAATGTTGGTTGGTGGTGGCATTTCCAAGATAGCTTTTACTTTGGTAGGATCAACTTCTATTCGTCTGTGAGAGATAATATATCCTAGGAGTTTGCCTGATTAGACCCCAAACACACATTTCTTTGGATTTACCCTAAGTTGGTACTTTTCAAGCCAGGTGAAAATCTTGTCCAATACTGTTAGATGACCATTGCATTCTAGAGATTTTGAGAGAAGGTCATAAACATAGTCTTCCATGAGTATGTGCATATAATTGTGAAAGATGGTAGTCATGGCTCTCTAATAGGTAGCTCTAACATTTTTAAGCCCAAATGGAATGACATTCCAATAGATAGTTCCCCAAGCACATCTAAAATCTATCTTCAACTAATCTTTAGGAGCAATTCTTATCTGATTATAACCCAAGAATCCATCCATAAGTGATAGCATTTTGTATCCAACAATGAGGTCTACTATGATGTCAATGTTTGGTAAAGGAAAATGATCTTTTGGACAAGCTTTGTTGAGGTCTTTGAAATTTGTACATACTCCGATTTGACCATTTGGTTTTGTGACAGGAACAAGGTTTGATATCCAATCTGCATAATCAATTGAGTGAATGAACCCAACATCTAGGAGTTTCTTCAATTCCACCTTGAAAAGGAGTGTAATCTAGGGGTACATCTCTCTCAACTTCTATTTATATGGTTTATCATTTGGTAGCAATGGCATGTGATGCAAAATGATTTCAGGATCCAATCAAGGCATATCATCATATGACCATACAAAATTGACTTGTCTTTTTGAAAATAATGCTATAAACTTAGGCTTTTCCTTGATGGTCAAAGATGTTGCTAACTGTATGATTCTAGAATTATTTTGTGTACCAATGTCTACTTCTTTTGTTTCTTCTATAAGCAACAACAATCTCTCTCAGTCTATAGGGAGGCAGTTTAGTCCTCCATCCTTGGGTGCCTCGGAGAGGTTTTTCACCTTTGGATACATCCTTTATTTTTACTTTTTCACGGTTAGCAAACACCTTTTGATTTTTACCTGAAGACCTATTATGTTTATTTTTTATTTTGTCATTTTCACTTTTACGACTAGAGGATAGGATGGCCTCACCAAAGTATGTTGCATAATTGAGTTCTATAGTAAATCCAACCTTATGATCCCCACTCGGTATTCCTCATGAAGTCCCATGAACTCAGTGATTGCTTCGTCATTCTTGAAAGTGTCCAAACTTGGTGGTTCTTTTTGGTCCCAATCTATGAGTTGAGGGTAGATGAGTGGTAACCCATCATCAGTACCGTCAAGATTCATGGTGTAGGCAGATAAGGTAAAGACAAAAGTAGAGTCATCAGGTTCCTAAAAGGAGGAATCAATGGTTTCCAAAAAGTGTTTGATCCATTCTTTTCTTTTCAAAGGGACTTTTGGATGGGGACTTGGCAAGCTTGGTGAGGAATTAATTTTAAGCATTTGGCTAATTTTTTTTTCAAGGGGAGGCTCATCAAATACTCCAAACAATTTTTCAAGGTACATGAAAGTAGTGGAGGATAGGGAATCCCATTCATATTCATTGGAGTTGGCATCATAATCCCAAGGGTCCTCGTATGTCTTGATCTCATTTGAAGCATTAGCAACTGCACTCAAAGGTAACCCAATACCCTGGATAGTCACTTTTACTAATACAAACCTAACCCTTGGTGTTTTATTAACTTAGGAGGTTGTAAGGGTTCCATCATTCCTTTTTTATTTAATCCAAGACCACTGTGTCCATCATATCCTTGTTCTTCATTATTTGGAACCCTTTTGGATACTGTTCAATAGGTAATTTCTTAGTTTTAGTGTCCTCTTCTCTATACAACCATGTGAGAATGTGATCATCTAAAAATTCTTTGGCAAGTTCCCCCCATTTAGTGAAGGTGGTAGGAGGATTATGAATAATGACCTTAGGTTGCATAGGATGTGGTTTTCCATAGGACTTCAGTGATTTAGGTAACTTTTCAATGAAAAAGAGACTCTTCATATTGTATTCTATTCATCCTCTATCTTAATCTAGATCTTTGGTGTGGAACATGTGATGAAAGGGGTTGATGATTGGACAAGGGTAGATGGATCAATGTAGTGAGATGGAATGGTGGATGAAGTGGAAGGTGAGGCCTCTCAATTGATGGGCACCTAATGTTCAACAATTCCTTTTAGGTTTGAACAATACTAAAAAGGATTAGGGTCACCTGAAATAGTAATTTCAATGCCATTGTATCAGAATTTGAGGAATTGATGTTAGGTGGATGGAATAGCCCTCATGGTATGAATCCATGGGCAGCCAAGGAGAAGGTTGTAATGAAAATCTAGATCCAACACATGAAATAATGTGTCATGTATTGTTGGGAAAACTCTTATAGGAAGTGAAATTACACCTTCGGAGGAACACTCAACATCATCATAAGCTTTGATCACAATTTTCTTGGTTTGGTCAATACAATTCTCAGAGTATCCCAATTCTCTCACCAATTTTAGTGAGAAAATATTTAGACCTGCTCCACCATCTACTAGGCCTAATCTGATCTTGTGTTTATTAATGCATACTTCAAGGTGTAAGGGGTCATTATGATTAGATTTTGGTGCAGAAAATTCTTGGTCAGAGAAGGTGACATGATGTGGCATAGCAAGGTATCCAACCATGGCATGAAATTCATTGACATCTAGGTTAGCGCGTATAGATGCTTCTTGAAATTCTTTATCAAGGATAGCCATGTGTTGTGTGGATATGCAAAGGGGCTCCAAGATAGAAATTTGTGCAGGGGTTTTTCCCAATTGATCCAATAGATTGTATTGAATTTCTAGATGTGAATTAGAAGGTCCTATAATAGTTATCTTGGTTCGATGGGTGGA
Source organism: Sequoia sempervirens (assembly GCA_007258455.2). Classification (NCBI taxonomy): domain Eukaryota; kingdom Viridiplantae; phylum Streptophyta; class Pinopsida; order Cupressales; family Cupressaceae; genus Sequoia; species Sequoia sempervirens. Next base: position 3,484,966 of record VDFB02000016.1, on the reverse strand, counting down.
AACAACACATTCTAAACTTGGCTTGTTTATGGTAGTAGTGGCAATGTGATCATCAAAGGGTATCATATTAAGGATGATAGTGTTGTAATCGTTCTTGATAGTGGCATAATTAGAATTATTGTTGTTCACTAAACTGGAGGCTTTTCCTTTATCATGGTCTTACAAGGGAGTTTTGAATATGGTATGGTTAGCATTGGTTTTTCCTTGTGAATCTCCTACTGATGTGGTTCCATTTTCAATAAGGTCTTGAATGATATTCTTGAGCATCCAATATCTAGTTGTTTTGTGTCCTTTTCCAGGGTGGTATTCATAGTATTCATCTTCTTTCCACCAATCAAGTTTGATTAATGAGGGCTCATAGTTTTTGGTATCTGGTAGTGTGATGAAATTAGACTGCAAAAGTTTTCTGAGGACTGATTCAATAGGTTCACCCAAGGGGGTGTATGTTCTCTTGGCATGGGGAGGACCTTTGCATTGTTGATTTTTTTATACAACATTTAGCGTTTGGTTTTGACCTTGTGTTTGTGTGTTTGGTGCATTGGAGGTATTTGAGAAAGAAGGACCTTTAATTTGAATGGTTGGACCTTTGGTTATCAATTTGGCATCAACAACTCCATCATTTGTGACATTTTTGTTTGGGGACTAGTATTTGCTTTTGTCATTGTTGGGTTTTGGATTCTCTTTGTTTATCTTGACTAGTCCTTTTGCAATAAGACCTTTCTCGATAAGGAATCATTTCTCAAGGATCTCCTCAAAGGTGGTGCAACATTAGATTTGAATTCAACTCATCAATTCTCCATTAAGGTTCTCCACAAACATGGTGACTAATTATTTTTTAGGAATTTGACAAGGGAATTTGCTAACCAAGCCTTGCCATCTCTGGTAAAACGAGGTAAGTGATTCCGCTTCTTCTTGTTTGGCTATGCTCAATGTTGCAAGGGTGACATCATTTTTAATGTTGAAGGAAAAATGATTGATGAATTTTTTGACTAGTTCACCCCATGTTCTAATTCTTGGATGAAGGTGTGCAAACCAATCTAGAGTTGGCTCCGTAAGGCTTCATGGGAATAGTCTCATTAAATAGGTAGGATCATATGAGACTTCCATGCATGATGTGTTGAATTATAAAATGTGCTCTATTGGATCCCCTACCCCCTTATGCTTAGGCAAAGGTGGTGTTGTGAAATGAGGGGGAAAGGGTGGCATGTACAATTTTTTGTCAAATGGAAAGGGCACAATTCCTCCATAGAATAGGTCTTCTAGCTTGTTGGTCCCCAATTGTAAATTTTTCATTTGTTGTTGGAGGGCCTGCACTTATTGTATCAATGTATCTACAAGAGATGGTGTTGCATTGTTTTGGTTTGGTATCATGATGTTGGTATTAAGGTCACATGTTGGATTTGAATTAGGATTGATGCTTTGTGATGTGGGACCTTGAGATCCATGTTGATGTGTGTTGTTTGGATTTGGGATGAAATTATAATTTAGGTTTGTTCCAAAGGTCATGTTTGTATGTGGTATTTTGTTTTGGAATTGAGGTGTAGACCCTTGATTTATGCCTTGGTTTTGAAAATTTGGTCCTTGATTAGCATTTTGAAATGGAGGTGTAGGTCCTTGATTGATGTTTTGACATGAAGTTGTAGGACCTTGATTGATGTTTTGAAATGAAGGTATAGGCCCTTGATTGATGTTTTGAAATGAAGGTATAGGCCCTTGATTGATGTTTTGAAATGAAGGTATAGGCCCTTGATTGATGTTTTGAAATGAAAGCATAGGTCCTTGATTGACATTTTGAGATGAAGGTGTAGGTCCTTGATTAATGTTTTTAAATGAAGGCATAGGTCCTTGATTGGTATTTTGAAATGAGGGAATAGTCCCTTGAGTAGAGTTTTGGAATGATGGAATGGACCCTTGATTAGTGTTTGGGAGTGATGGAATAGGTCCTTGATTATTGTTTTGATTTGTGATCATTTGTGAGACAATGTGAACCTTTCTAAGTTTATTTGGTGGATGTTGACTTGATAAAGGTGTGCTTTGAAATTAGAATAAGGAACCTTGATTTGTGTTTTGAAGTGTGGGTATAGGACCTTGGTTTTTATTTTGGAGAAAAGGTGTGGGACCTTGTGACATAGAACCTTGATTTGTATTTTAGAAAAGGGGGTTCGTAAAGGTCTTACCCATGGAATTTGAGGAACTTCTAAGTGTGAAACTTTGTCCTTGTGTAGTGGTATGGGTTACCTTGTTTCCAAATGTTGAGATTCTTGGGATTTATGTGGTAGTGGTGGTTTCCATGTGTGTATTTGTCCCAAGTGGTATGGTTTTCATTTATTGTGATGAGGGCATGCCAAACACGAATGGATTATGGGTTTCTTCTTCTACAATAGTTGATACATCAAAACCTTGAGGTAATTTGGCACCCTTTTTAGCTAGTGCATAGAAGAATCGGTTAGGGTCAGCACTAATGATTTGATCAACCATGATTAAAACTCTTAAGATCTTTCAATTTCTTGAGGAGTCAACTGTTTGTTGAATTCTTCCAAGCTTAGGTTGTCCCATGTGTCAGTTTGGTCTCTTTGTGGTGTCTCCCTTTGAGGTGTGGAGTGATTTGAATTTAGTCCAAGGGTAGTGTCATGAAAAGGGTCACTTGGAAAATCCATGTCCTTTCTTTTGGTTTGTGACCTTGTTTCAACCATGTGAGACTTTTACAAGTTGGAGGATAATGCAAGATGGTGATGAAATTAACTATGTTTTTAGATTTTTTGGATTTTTTAATATGAGGATGCATGGTGATAATGACCAAAGGATGAAGTTAATAAATAATAAATGATGCTAAAGGTTGATTAATGGTCAAGGATGATGATAAGGTATAAGGATGCAAGGATAATGAGACTAATGGATCAAAAGGATATGCAAAGTTAACTAATTTAAGGAAAAATGATATGATGTTAAGGCTAAGGTGAAAATGAACTATTTTTTTGTATTTTTGGGATAAAGGTGCAAAGTGAAATCTAGGTTAAGGATCAAAGTTTGGCAAGATGATGATAAATTTTATGATCAAAGGGATGTAATATGGATCTAAATGAGATCAAGGTTGTTATCCTCCTACAATGATCTAACAACTAAGCCCTTACAGTTGTGATTAAGAGATTGAACATATAATCTAAATAGCTATTTCAATCATCATGAAGGTACAAATAATTTGTCAACCTAAGGACGTGAACTTGAAATGTGTCAATACAATATGTGCACTAAGGATCCAAAGTAGGCATATTCATCCTACAACTAAGAAAGATACAATGCTAAAAGTAAATTTCTTGTAAAGAAATAACATAGGTGTTGAGCATCAACCAACAACTATACAAAGCCGAAATGCATGACAAAAATGAAAATCTGAGAAAACAAATAGGAAACTACTCTGTCTGCAAGAACAACCACATAATAGAATTCTAGTGGTTGCAGCAATAGTCAGTGCCATATTTTTAACTAACCACTAAACATAAAGTAACAACTAAGCTAAAAGGATGGAATGCTCACCAAGTGGGCCCCCTTGGATGAGTATCCCTTAAGAAAAATGTAAACTCAGATGCATGAAATTATAAACTCATTTTATTCATTGGAAAATACAAGTACAATAGAGCATCATGACTATATTGCTGAAAAACTAAGAATGTAAGTACATCATTAGATTAAGCAACCTCTTTTGAAGGAGCATCAGAGTCTTATTTATAAGGCGAAAAGATAATAACTAATCACCTAGCAAGGTGTTCAACTCCAACAGATTAGGAGGATGCCACTTTGGGGAAAGCATGAAAAGTGGAGAGGCAGTTACACATGTGCGGAATCTGGTCTAACATGTTTTCCTCAACACAAATTTAGCACAATAGTAATTCCTATATTCACTCAACAGACAATTAAGACCATTTACAAGGTGGTTACAACTTCAATTTGAATGAGGAATCTCCTATCGTCAATAGTCTTTTCTTCATTGACCTTTGCAAGACCACCTTGTTGACCGTTATAGTGAATGACCAGATGGAAAAATCTTCTTTAATTGTGTAGGCGACTAATTATATCTGCAAGACAATATTAGAATGCACAACAATTCCATATCTATAACTATCTTAAAGTAGCATTTATTAATCCATGTGTAAAATCAACACAGATAGTTCATATAGCATGTCAATGTCATTAAAGATTGCATAAATAAGCTAATGCCCAATGTCTATGGTTTTGGGGAAATATCGTAAAAAGAGAAACATCCAAGCATCAAAGTCTATGACAACTACGGCAAATAGATAATAAAATTCTAAAAATTGAGTCATAAATTAGACTCATCACTCCCCCTAACCTAAGACTTTGTTGGTCCCCCAACAGAAGAAGGGGGTTGTTCCTTTGCGTTGTTAATGCCCTGAAGTTTGCTACTGCTAGCTATCCTACATCAGTTTCTACAGTTTTTGAATTATGGTCCCAATAGAACCCTTGTTTTTTTTCCAATCTGCTCCATCTTTGTCTCTTTGCAGCTATATCATATTGGTAAAACTTGAAATTTGGCATAGGCCACAATAGGATTGGTGGCTGAAAAGTTAGTGGGAGCTAGAATCATCTCTTTGTCCTTCCAATCTGCATATATCTATCAACTCTCTTAAGTGTTGCAGCATAGTTTTGCATAGAGTGAGGATCAACTTGTTTTAACTCATTATTTAAGTTGTTCCACCTTTGTGACAAGTATCCCATCAAAGATTCTCCTTTGGTTTTTTCTACCTCCTCATATTCTTTATAAACTTCCTCTCTTTTAGACAGGATCCTATTGCCATAGCTTGGTCTATAAAGAATTCTGTGCCAATCCATGAAAATGCTCCCTAGGTTTCTAGATTCAGCCCTGATGGCCAGGGGAGTGTTGGATTCAATTTCCTTATAAGTCCTTAATTGTTTTCCACAACTAATCTCATTCTGTATCCAAGACATGAATGTCATTAATTGGACATCCCCAACATACAACCGTGGATTCCAATCATGTTCTTGGGTCACAACATAATTATGTACGTAAAATTCACACAACAAATTCTTCATTTCAAGAGGAGCAATCCTATAAGCATTGAAAAATTCAAGTGAAGTCTCAATAAAAGGATTCAAACCTGAAACAATCCTTGCTAGTTTAAAAGAAAGATACTTCTCCTTTAGATACAGAGCATAGACCCTTGGAGGAGTCCTGCATTCTAATATCTGAGGCACCAAGGCTGTCATATGTCCACCTTCTTCTTTAAAGTGGAAATATTTGCATCCTTGTCTTCAATCTCCTCATCTCTCCTATGAATTTCTTTCTTCATCCTGCATTTATACTCCTTCCATTCTTCTCCCCTTCTTTGCATTTCATTCCATAAATTCATAGCTACCATGTGCATTGAAAATTCAGAGGGCCTATGTATTCCTACCAGAATTTTTCCTGGCACAGACACTTGCTCTTCCTATAGTACTGGCTATAGGAATTTTGAATGTTCAACCAATTCTGACTGTAGGGGTGTTGAATGTTCTCCTAGTTCTTCCTGTAGGGCCTCTTGTTCTTTCTCTTGCTATAGTAACTCTTGCTTCTGCTCTTGTTGTAGGAGCTCCTGATTTTTCTCAAACTCTTGACTTTTAACTTATTCGGTGATGGCATCAAGGTCTGCCAACATTACATTTGCTACTTCCTCAAATATGCCCTTTTCCTCGACATTTACCTACCCCATTGGGGCCTTTATATCCTCTTGTGATGTTTCTCTATTCCTAGGGATTTCTTGCAAAGACACACCAAAGGCTAGCCTAGCTGGTCTTGATTTCCTAAGAGGGCTCTCATGGTCTTCTTTCACTATAGGAAGAACAGTGTTAGCCTTTCGTTTCCTAGAGCTTGGCACTTTCTTTCCTGTAGTTTTCTTTTTAGCTTTTCCTTTCTCTATTTCTACCTCTTTCTTCTATTCCCTAGTTCTCATGAAGATGCTAAGAGGAACATCATCATCAGAATCTAAAAAGAAACTTTCTTTGTCTGAATGCTCTACCTCAGAAGAGCTAATCTCTATGGTTTGTTCAGCTACAAGAGGGTTTTCACTGGGGCCCATGCCAAAAGTTGAGGCACTAGGAGTAGCTTTAGTCGTGCTTAATCTTCTACTATCCATACGAGGTTGAGGCAAAAACCTAGGTCACAAATGTTCTGGTCTAATTTGATCAACTTTTAAGAATTCTTAAGTCATGTCAGACACATCATGCAGAGACTTTTTAACTAACAATTTCATCAAACAATGGTGGGAAACATAATTATCCTACCTTTTGGGTCTCAGCCACCATGATTGAAATAAGGTGGTATAACACATTTGGCACATTCATTCTTCTCCCGTGCCTCATATGATTCAGAAGTTTGAAATGCACAAAGTGTAGATTGGACTACCAACCTTTGTGGGTAATGTAATTTACAACATGAAAAACTACTTGCTTCCATGGCTTGGGAAGAGAGGTTCTCTTTGCACCTTGTTTGTCCACACTCAATGGAGGGTCACTAGGTTCTGTAAATTTGGCCCTAACTAACCTGACATCTCTAGAAGTAGGGTAATTTTCACCGTTGATAGGAAACCCTATAACTTCTACAATTCTTTCTTCAGTAGCCAATACTTCCAGCCATTTTACCATGGCTTTTCCTTCAGACAATTTCTGGGAAAATTCCAATGCAACATTTTCATCAAAACCATTAAGCTTCAGGAAATAGTCTAACCAGCCACAGTTTCTGAATTTAGCTTGTGAAAGTGCATCCTGCAGTAATATGTCATGAACCATGGGTTCATTCTTGATTAACCCACCTCCCATTGTTAAGTTTTCTGAAATCAAACAATCACTCTGCAAAGTTTCCTTTCTTGCAATCTTCATCTAAAAACTAAACTTCTCCTTCCTACAACACTTTTAAATTTCAAATGCCGGTGTTGTCTGAATTTTACCTTTTTTTGGCTTAAGATTATGATGAGATTAATAAAGGAAATAAAGGAGTAATCAATGAGGGCTATAATCAAGAAAAATGGCAACAGTTGATATCACCTCACACCTGTAAGTCGTCATATCACTCAGAATTTGAATCGACTCAATTTAAACTTTGTTGGCATGATCCAACATGGACAAACATGTGGACATAACATTCACACTTTCCCCCCAACCTAAATTTGAGCACGTGTCCTCACATACACAAGAGTTATGATAATTTTACAGGGCAAGGAATAATGACATGCTATGGAGAATGTCTAAATCAATTTAGAACAATTAAATGAACATACTAAAAGACAATTAAGATATAACAACTTGATGTGCACGTACCTAGATTCTTGAAAAATATGCTACAAAGATTATGGATATAGTACTAGCCAACTTTTGAGAGGTCAGTTGAGCAATTAATGAAAGTGGAGTGGAATGGAGTGAAGTGATAATGGAAAGAAGTGAAATTATGGAGGTGTAATGGAAGAGAGAAAGATGGAGATGGATGGGCGGATGGGTGAAGAAGTGGACCCCCACAAGAGTGGAAGTCTTTATTATGACAAGTTACGTACCTTAATTAGCTAGAAGGAGGGACACTAGGTCCACTTCCTTTGGCTGCAGGAAGTTTGGGTGTTGCATGCTGAGTGAATTGCTGCAGGAATTCCTCCTTGGAAGTTGTCTTGTGATACAATCTAAGGTGATGACCATTGACAAGCAACTTAAATATGACTGGGTCAATAGTAGTGAGTTGAATAACACCATTGGGGAATACTTTAGCAACCTCATATGGTCCTAACTACCTTGTCTACAATTTTCCTGCATTATCTTGATACCTTGAATCATAGAGTAGGGCCCAATCTCCTGGTTGGAATTTCTTTTCCTTAATGAATTTTTCATGCCACTTGATTCTCTGATTTTGCACTACCTCTATATGATGCAAGGTTTCCTTCCTCATTTCATCTAATGCATTGAGCTGCATGATTCTATCTCTTTGTGCTTTAGAAATGTCCATCCCCAAGTCCATTGTAGTCCTAAGATTTTTATGCTCAAATTCAATGGGAATCATAGCAGTCTTTCCATATAGCAACTCAAATGGTGTAAAGCTTGTAGTTGTTTTCTAGGTTGTCCTATAGGCCCAAACAACTTCTGGCAGCATGTTTTACCAATCCTTCTTATGAACAACCACCGTTTTGGCCAGAATGGCTTCAATTTCCTTATTAGTCACCTCAACTTGTCCATTGGCTTGGGGGTGATAAGGAGTATACTTCATGTGCCTTACGTTGTACTCATTGACCAATGCTGCAACAAGGATTGATGTAAATTGAGCCCCTTAGTCAGTCACTATCTCTCTTGGAACTCCATAACTTTTGAAAATCTCCTCATAAAGAAATTCAGTAACCTTATTATCTCTTTCCTGCTTCATGGCCTCAACTTCTATCCACTTAGTTACATAATCAGTGCATACTAAGATATAAGACTTACCAATAGATGGAGGATCAATGGGTCCTATAAAGTCTAATCCCCACTTTTCAAATGGAGTGATTACTACCAGAGGGAAAAGGGGCATCTCATCATATTTGGTTGGTCTACCCATCCTTTGGCATCTATCACACTTTCTTGTATATCTCCCAGCATCCTTGTGGAGTGTTGGCCAGTAACATCCTATATTCAAAATCTCCATTGTTGTCCTCTTGGTTGCAAAATATCCTCCACATGGTTCATTGTGGCATGCATGCAAAATATCATATGTCTCATCTTCCCTCACACATCTCCTCATGACATGGTCTACTCCAGTATAAAACAAACATCCTGCAATCCATGAAAAAGGAAATGATTTTTCAATGAGTACCCTTCTCTCTTTTGGAGAGAAGTGAGGAGGAACTCTCCTTGTGACCAGATAGTTAGCTATGTCAGCATACCATGGTACTTACACACTGATGGAAAATAAGTGCTCATCAAGGAAAGAGTCATCTATGACTTGATTATCCTTTGATATAGTCAGTCATAAAAGAAATTCTACAACAACATTGGCCTTTCTTGGTTTATCTATAATGGTTATGTCAAACTCTTGCATCAACAATAGCCATCTTGCTAGCCTACCTAAGATAAAAGATTTATTCATGAGATACCTAATGGCTGCATGATTTGTGTGCACAAATATTTGATAGCCTGTTATGTAGTGTCTAAATTTTTTGAGGGCATAGATTACTACCATCATTTCTTTTTTTGTTACTATATAATTGAATTAAGCTCCATGCAAGTTTTTGCTGACAAATTAAATAAATTTTTCAATAGCTCCTTCTTTCTACCCTAAGACTTCTCCTATGGCATAGTTTGATGCATTTGTATGGATGTGGAAAGGAAGCTCGCAATTAGGACCTCAAAGTACAGGAGTATGAGTCAAAGTTTCCTTCAAATCAGAAAATTCCTTATCATAGTTTTTAGTCCACTAAAACTCAACATCTTTAGTAAGAAGAGTATACAATAGTGTTGCTATTTTGCTGAAATCCTTGATGAAACACCTATAGTAGCCTGCATGGCCCAAGAAAATCCAAACATATTTTTGTTTTGTAGGATCTACTTGAATTCATTTGTGAGAGATGTAGTGGCCAATGACTACACCTTCCTACATCATCATGAAGCACTTTTCACTATTTAGAGATTGATTGTGGTATTCACATATCTATAGGATTCTCCTAAGGTTTTCCAATGCTCCATTGAAATTAGCACCATTGGTGGTGAAATCATCCATATAAATTTCCATGCAATCATGAGAAATATCTAAAAATATGCTAATGACTGCCTTATAAAAAGTTGTAGGTGCATTGCATAAGCCAAATGGAAGTACTAAGTGGGCATAGGTTCCCCATGGATAGGTAATGGCAATCTTATCCTAGTCCTCTGGTGCAATTTGGATCTGGTTATAGCTAGTAAATCCATCTAGAAAAGAAAATTATTGTTTTCCTGCAAGTGAATCTAGAACTTGATCTATGAAAGGTAAGGGAAAATGGTATTTTTTGGTGGCAACATTGAGTTCCCTATAATCAACACAAAATTTCCACTTCCCTCATTTTTTGGGCACAATCACCAATGGAGACACCCACTCGCTATCTGAGACGGGATGGATAAATCTTGCATCTAGCAATTTCTGTAGTTCTCCTTTTACAATTTATCTTAGTGCAAGGTTAATTCTTCTTTGTGGCTGTCAACTGGGGTGCAATCGTCTCTAATGTAAATTCTATGAGTGCAAATCTTAGGGTCCAATCCCTTCATATCATGATAGTCCCATGCAAATGCATGTTGGTGGTTCCTCAATAAGCTTTTCAATGACAACTATTGTTCTTCACTCAATTTGCTATTGATGTGCAAGTATTTTCCTTTTGTCACTTGCACTTGTGTAGTTATCTCTACCATAGTTGTTTCACTAATGCTTGGTACCTTAAGTTCATGTGGCAGCAATGTATGAGACATACATGTTGTTGCAGGAAGTTATGCTGTAGGAAGAGTGGTTGTAGGAAGAGCAGGCAAAAGTGTCTTGACTGGAGTAGCAGAATGAGAGGATGATGCTTCCTCCACTTCACAATGATTCTAAATTATGTTAGAAAATACTTCATCTTCATCTTGAAGCTACATGAAAGAGCTTTTGCCTAACATCATAAGTTGTGCCATAGAATTAACTTCCTCGGCCTCTTCACCAACATGTGGCCATATATAATTATCTAGATCATGGAATGGCTAAGCAAGAGGGTAGAAAACAATATTTTCGGTTTTCTTTCCATTAGAAATGGTCATGTTTCCTATCTTGTATCTAATATATGCATCTGTTGTTGCTAACCATGGCCTTCCAAGAATGATAGGGTACCCACCTAGTGTGGCCCTATGAGAAAGAATCATGAAATCTGTTGGGTACTCCCATGAGTCTAGACTTACAACAAGGTCCTCTGCTACACCATCAGGTTTAATAGTTAAACTATCAACAAGCTACAGGATAGTAGGGGTAGGTCTCATGCTTGCAACATTTAGTTGGTGTTGGATATCCTTGGTTATTACATTTTTTGTTTCTCCCAAGTCAATTAGAGCATTCTTTATCTGGATCCTGTTTATGACAAATCCTACCACATGACTCCCTAGATCATTATATTTGGGAACAGTCACTCTCCCAAGCATGATTTCAACTAGTTGTCCCACCACATGAACCATAGTTGAGTCTTTCTTCTTCCTACCTGGCTTCTTAAGGCATGCTTCCTTAATTTCCTTGCTATAGATTGGAACATCTTTTATGGTCTAAAATAGAGGTATCTGGACACATATATTCTTCATTTGATCTATAATGTTAAAATTTGTGTCCTCCTTTTCTTCCTTTTCTTTCAAAGTTTCCAACCTTTGAGGAAATGGGGGTGTTTGTGCAGTTTTCTTGACTGGAACTAGTTCAAGATTCTTAGGTGCACTAGGCTGAATGGGGGTATTAAGAGGCTCCTCTTCTTCCACAGGAAGCTCAGTGATAATGGGTGTGGAAGGAGCTAAAAATTAGTTCTTTAATGTAAGTAGATGTCACTTACACTCACATCATATGCAGAGAATTGATTTGGATCAACAAAGTATACTAGTGGTTGTTGTGGTTTGTTATTTGGATTGGTTGTCAGCTGAGCTGCTAGCTAAGTAGGTTTAAGTGTATTTGAACTTGAGCTAGCAGGAGGAGGAATTATAGAAGGTTGTTGGGGATGAGAAGGTGGTTGCATATAACTATTTGGATGGCTTGGCTATTTTTTTCCTCCCCTCCATTGATTTGTTTGCTGCCAATTTCCTAGGGGTGGCTACCAATTTCCTTGAAACTGCTGCCAATCCCCCTGAGTTTGTTGTCACTGGGATGGAGAATTTTGGTGATTGGGATAGGAATTTGGGGGGTTACTCCAAGGTTGTGGTGGATACCCTCCATAATTGGATGGATATGAGATCTTCCATTGGTTACCAGATGAATAGGAGTTGAAATAAGGCCCAACAAAAGAGAGTGGATCTGGTGGCATACCTTATCTTAGAGCCCATGAGCTCCTTTGTACAATGTAGTATACTTGGTCATCTTCACCCTGGATTGGCTTGAACTCAGGTGGAATCTACTTGCTTTCAATATTAGCTATCATCTTGCATCTGTAGTCCTTCTTCTTTTGTTTGCAATGGAGGAAATGCTCTGCCAATGTTGCCTCTTCCTCCTCTTGTTTCTTTTTGGACTAAAGTGTATCCAGTTGAGTAGATAAATTGTTTATAATTTCTTGCTTGAAATCTTCCAGCAAGTGAGTAATCTCCATTGTTGAAACTCCATTAGTAGATGACTTACCCATGGAGGATTGATAAGCTCTCCCTTTCTTTGAAGCTGTCCTAGAATAGTTCTAACATATCTTCTTGATGTCCTCCTAAGGAACTTGGGTGATATCTCCTCCTCCCATCAAGTCTAAAGCATCAATGCAGCTATCATTAATTCCTCTCAAGAAAATCAACTTTTGTGATTCTTCATTAAGTGTATGGTGTGGAGATTTCTATAGAAAAAACAAAAACCTTGCAGTGTAATCCTCCAGGCTCCCATCTTCCTTTTGTTGCATCCTGAAAATGTCATCTCCTCTCATGTCAATGCCGCTACAATATTCCTTGTATTTCTCAAGGAACTTTGTTTTCATGTCCTCCCAAGTCTCCATAGTATTTATGCCTAGGCTCATGAACCATCTTAATGCAACCTCTTTCAAGGTGGTAGGAAATAGCTTAAGCCTATGGGCATTGGTGGTATAGTCATAACTCCTACAGAGTATGTCAAACTCAAACAAGAAGGTATCAAGATCTTCTATGACAAGTCCATAAAACTTAGGAAGGACTGATGCAGGGATATTTTTGAGGTTGTCAACTTCATTCTGATGGGAAATGGGGAAAGGAAAATTTGGTTGGTTAGGTTTGTTTCTATTTGCATCAACCATTCCTACTTGATGTAGTTCCAAAGAAAAGGGATTCTCAATTTTGGTCTTCAGAGGAAATTTCAAAACTAGTGAGATTAGGAAATGCATTAGCAAAGGGGTTTGGATCTTCTTCTTCTTCCTCTCTTGGAAGATTCAAATGCTCATTTAGTTGGAATGGATCAGGGTTATTAGGAAGGAATCTCCCATGAGCATCTCTCCTCCTTCCTCTATGCATACAGTATCAAATCACTATTAGCCAGATCAAACAAAGAATTAGTAAAATAATGGTGGATCATTACTTTCCTACATGAGGGGATATACTAAGAACAGACTTTCAAAAATACTATAGCAAGAAAACTATCAATGACTCCAAAGGACTCCCTAGTTTGACACCATCCTTGACAATGACACCAAAAATGTTGGCCTCCTACAATAATCTAACAACTAAGCCCTTACAGCTCTGATTCAGAGATCAGACATCTAATATGAATAGTTATTTCAATCATCATGAAGGTGCATTTAACTTGTCAACCCAAGGACGTGAACTTGAAATGGGTCAGCACAGTATGTGTGCACTAAGGATCCAAAGTAGCTATACTCATCCTACAACTAAGAAAGATACAATGTTGAAAGTAAATTGCTTGGAAAGAAATAACATAGGTGTTGAGCATCAACCAACAACTATACTAAGCCAAAATGCATGACATAAATGAAAATATGAGCAAACAAATAGGAAACTACTCTGTCTGCTTTGGCTGTAGGAACAGTCACAAAATAGAATTCTAGTGGTTGTAGGAATAGTCAGTGCCAAATTTTTAACTAACTACTAAACAGAAAGTAACAACCAAGCTAAAAGGATGGAATTCTCACCAAGTGGGGCCCCCTTGGATGAGTATCCCTTAAGAAAAATGTAAACTTAGATGCACAAACTTATAAACTCATTTAATTCATTGGAAAACACAAGTACAATAGAGCATCATGACTGTATTGCTGAAAAACTAAGCATGTGAGTACATCATCAGATTAAGCAACTTCTTTTGAATGAGCATCTAAGTCTTATTTATAAGGAGAAAAGATACTAATTAATCACCTAGAAAGGTGGTCAACTCCAATAGATTAGGAGGATGCCACTTTAGGAAAAGCATGAAAAGTGGAGAGGCGGTTACACATGCGTGAAATCTGGTCAAACATATTTTCCTCAACATAGATTTAGCACAATAGTAACGCCTATATTCACTCAACAGATAATTAAGACCATTTGCAAGGCAATTACAACTTTGATTTGAATCAGGAATCTCTCCTCGTCGGTAGTCTTTTCTCCATTGACCTTTACATGACTACCTTGTTGACCGTTATAGTGAATGACCAACTGACATAATCTTCTTTAATTGTGTAGGAAGCTAATTATATCTGCAAGACAATATTATAATGCACAACAATTGCATATCTATAACTATATTAAAGTAGCATTCATTAATCCACATGTAAAATCAACACAGATAGTTCATATAGCATGCCAATGTCATTAAAGATTACAGAAATAAGCTTATGCCCAATGGCTATGGTTTTGGGGCAATATCATAAAAAGAGCAACATCCAATCATCAAAGTCTATGACAACTATGACAAACAGACAATAAAATTCTATCGAAATTGAGTCATAAACTGGAATCATCAAAGGTAATGCAAGGGAATCCTAAAGTTCCAAACAAAGGATGGCAACCAAGCTAATGTAAGCCCAAGGTAACAATTCCAAGAGTCATTGACCTTTTTGATAATTAAGAGGATGATTTTGACAAGGTTGAGTCAAGGCTAGGACACAAGCTTAAGACTCAAATTTGATAAAGGTGATAATGAAAAAGGTTAATAATATGAAGGATTAAGGTAAATGAAAAATAGAATATGCAACCAAGGATTTTCCAAAAGCTCAATGGTCTTCCAAAGTCTAAAATTTTAAAAGGGAGATGCAACCTAAGGTTTAATTTTGATTATGCAAGGAAAGGATGAAACCTAAAATGTGAGGTAACCCTAAAAGGCAATGCTAGAAATGACTGGTAAAGGCTTGTAAGTCTCTGGTTTAATAGGAAAGGTCACTATAAAAATGATTTGATTGAATTTTGAACAAGGATGTTGGTAGTTTCTATTTATCAAACAATTATCGCTTTGTTTTCTGCAAACACATTGTTTTAGGTTGCGGGTTTTTCAGAGTTCAGTTGCTGCCCAAAATGACAGTTGTGGCTCTATTTTCTACAAATACGGTTTAGGAAGATAGTTGTGGTTTTCTAGTTATTAGATGTGGTGCAAGATATCATTTGTGGATTTTTCTTTGATAATCGTGGTTCATAGAATGTTGTTTTTGATAGTTTGATGGTTTTGAGTTGGTTTTTGAATGGATTTTGATTGTTTTTTATGAAATTTGATTGGAAAACAAATAAACTAGTATCAAGTACTTTTTTTTAGTCTGGTTTTGGATGTTACAAATGTTTTATTTCAAAATAAAACACACATAGACAACAATGCACAAGCCCTATGGTTGAAAAGGAAACCACTAGTTGACATCTACACTTGGATTTCTCTAGCCACTTGAACAAGGCAGTCAACTAGAGACTTGGTGACACTGGCTCCCCTCCATGACACTCACTTCTCAAGCTCACCAAGTATCATTCCCCCAAGGAGGAATTCCTATCTCTATACATGCTCAGTGAAGACGTGGGGCACCTTTAGAGGTTTGACCTCCTGCGATCAATGAGCGTATAAAAGGGTTTTTGGCAACTAACACAAATTGGATTTTAGTAAGGGAATCTATTCAAAGTGGCCATACATCTGGAAAGATTATCTCAAGACTATGGCGATTCAAGAGGACTCCAATCCTTTCCCTAAGGAAGGATTTTCATGTAGCTCATGGGACTACCAAGGGTGGCACTTGTCGGTATGACACATCCACACCCATTGCTAACTGACTTTTTTCAAGAAGCACATTTATTTATAGTGGCTTGGAAGAGCTTGGCCTTAGCTTTGTTACCACTTAGCTCATTCCCACCTTTAGAAGTGGGGTGGCAAACCCTCTAATAAAAGGCAAACAATAGTGAGGAAGTACACTTTATTTCTAATCTCCCAAATCGCACGGAGTGCAATGAGAGAGCATACTTTGTGCCTTTTCCTCACACTCACATGGGGTTCATTTTTAAGCACCAAATCCAAATATGTGGTGTGATTATAAAAATTCCAAAGAGGTGCTTTTGATCACTTAAGATTTCCGAACGAAACAAGAGGAGAGCATACACACTTTCTAAGACAATTTGAAAACCACCAAACACGAAAGGCACTTATTGATTTTACCATTTGCTTATGATTTGAAGACACTTGTAATTTTAAACCAATGATGTTATATGCAAGTTCATTTTAATGCCCATGAGTGAAATATGCGGATTTTTGTTCTTTTTAACCTTATGAGTGAAAAATTTAGGTTCGTTTTACCCATATGATCTTGTGCAAGTTGTAGTTGGAAAACAAACAAAACAAAAATTGCTTAAAACTAAAATGAAAGAGCTCAATTTTTTTGTTGTTTCAAGAGAAACAGCTTTGGGAACTCCTTAACTCTAAAGCCACATGCTAAAAGCAAAAAATTACCACACAAAAAACCTAACCTACTTGAAAATCCAAAAGAAAAATTGAAAACAAACTAAAAATTGAAAGTTTATAGTGGACAGGTAGTTGCGTCATTCTTTTCAACAAATGCGTTGCTACATTGCGTCACACCAAAAAAATTGTGTCATGATTTTGAATTCAAATTTTCTTGCCTATCATTTCCTTCCATAGATGCATCGTTATTTTCATCAAATGTATTGTTGTTTTGAGAAAATGTGTTGTTCTGTACTGAAAACCTACAAAACAAAAAGAAAGTTATATGAAAACTTACAAAATTTTGTCTTCATGTCGGGTTCACTGTAAGATGGGGGAAAACACTCTAGCCTAGGTAAAGTGACATCCACAACACTTCTAAGCTAAAAACTTCATCTAAAACAAGAGAAGACAAGCAAATGGAAAGATCAAAATGAAAACAAACAAAATAAAGCACTCTCCATTGCAATTGATTCCTTCTCTTGTTTCTCCTATTTCTTCTTTTACCAATATTTACCTTATATTTGTAGTTGGAGTTGTGTAAATACCTACAAATAGTAAGCGAGAAATTTGGAGATAATGGTTGTTAAGGAAAAAATGTGGGAGAAAGGTTATTTTATAGATAGTCATTCGAACGGATGGTCGAGATTAAACTTCTAGAAAGATGCTAAGATCTACGATGAAGGATTGATGCACCAAAAAGAGGTGGGAAATTGATGGCCATGATGCTGATGACTATGAAAGAGATGACTATGATGAAGACGGTTATGACAGAGATTAATGAACAAGTGGAGAAAATAGATGAATTAAAAATTGAAAAATAATTAATTCATGAGAAAGGAATATTTGACCAAGTGGAGAACAAATAATTCATTTGAATTATTTATTTGAGAAAAAGAGGAAATGGGCAAGTGGAGATTCAATTAAATAATTTTCATAAATATTTTAATTAAATGAAAGGAAGTGTGAAAAGAGGTATTAAATAATTAATTTGATTTAATTATTTAATACAAGAGACACATGGACGACAATTATTTAATGATAGAAAAATTAAAGAGGGAGTGAATAGTTAAATAAATAAATAATTATTATTTAACCATGGACAAAAGATGAGATGCAAAATAATTAAATAAATAATAATTCATTTAATTATTGAAGAAAGGGGGATATTAGCAACACAATTAATTTATTTAATTAATCAAGATAGAATAAAGATTAGAAAGTGAATTAATTAAATAATTAAATAATTAAATAATATTTAATTAATAGAGAAATGTGATCAAGAATAATAAAATTATTGAAATTATTTAATTATCAAAGGACGACCAAGAAAAATGATGCTCGCAAACTTAGGACATTTTCACTGTCTATACCCTTCAGTCATAGAGTTATGATCAAGATGAAATCGGATAGGAACTAACATTTTTTCTCTTTCTCTTTTAGCCACTTATATAATTGTCATAATGCATCCCACACATCCATCACCCTATATCAACTGAGTTTACAATTTATACATGATATTACATTGATTACATTTCACATGTCGGCCTACAACATAAAGATTGCATCTCCAAGTCGGCCAAGGATAAAACATTCAACATGAAATATGTAGAGGGAAAGACCCAAAATACTACACACAACACCAGGAAGAGGAACATGCTTTGAAGATTCCAACACATGCTTAACTTGGTCCTAAACTTTCTTCACACTTTTTTTCTTCAATAGGAATCATCTACACACTTCACAAATTCAAAATAGGTCATCCATAAGCAAGAAAACATGTAATTTGTAGCATGTCGACCCTCACATCATTAGTGGTAAACATGAATGATAAAAAATTACTTGCATCTCTTTCAAATGAGTTGACATGACCCATACAACACTTTCAAACACTCCATAACCTTTTCTCACACTTAAACTTGTGGCGTACATCAACATGCCTTAGTTGGCCTCAACAAGAGCATAACTTCACAAAATAACTTGAAATATTTGTGTGGTACTGGAAACAAGAAAGATATTCATGTGCTTCAACCCTTAGACACTATAAGACACATGGAATGTACACACAAACTCATATAACTAAAATTCACAACCTTTTGTTGGCGCAAGTAAACATACATTAAAGCCAACCACCAAACAACATAGTCCTACACTCTGTCACTTATATCTTTCTCTGCAGAAGGATTATTGACATGAAACTTGGGATATAAAACCTTCACACCTCCATGAACTTAAATTTTGATCTATAAAACCCTATGTGCAAATGTAAAGATATACAAAGCCAATCTTTATACCTCTAAGAACATTCTCACATAATCAACATAGAATTAATTTTGTCACTATCAAAAACACCTTTCCAGTAACTCAAATGACCTGAAACTTGGATCACACATGCCTTGACACAACCTAAAGCTAACCTACAAATTGTAGGAGCAAACATCATTAACAAAGAAATGCAGAGTATTTCTCAGACTCTGGCAACCAAACTACCATACTGCAACATACTCCAATGAACTTTTGACATCAATGACAATCAAACTGCAACATTAATATGTATTTTCTTGGCATTTTTTTGGGATTTGTTGGTGTACACACTAATCCATTGCCATATTCCATCATTTTTTTAATGATTTTTTATTCTATTTAGAACACCTTTAATGCACCTCTCATAACATTCACTTTCCTAGACTACATCACAATCATGATGTACCTTGGATAGAATTATGGCTATAATATCATCTATATTTTTCAAATTTCAATGATTTTCATTTGATTCTACTAATTCTAGACATTATTGTTAACCATTAGTATGTAATCCAAAAAGAATTTGAATTTAGTTTATATCTCAAAAGTATTTGAAAGAATCATTCCTTGTTCTTTATAATACATCATTAAAAATTATTGCTTAACTAGGGCAACACATTGTGATGTTTATCTCTAATATTTTGTAGGTTTATATAGTGACTTCTCTATCTGCATCAACATTGACAACCATACCACAACCAATTTTTACTTATGTTATTAACTTATTATCAATGCTTGAATAAGGTATAAAGAAGAAATAAACTTCAACCCTTGCATAAAAGCCTCTAAATTTCTCCTTAGCATCACCCGCATTTTCCTTGCTTCAACTACCATAAAAAAGTAGATCTCGTGGGTACTAAAAATTATATTTATATGGAAAATATCAAAATAATCAAATAGTATTTCCTCACTAGGAAGATAGGATCAATGCTAACATTATTTCATAGACACTTATATTCTTTAGATTAATTCATCTCTTCTTCCTGATCTAGTCTTAAATATAAGACATCAATCCTCCATAATAATGCATAATCATGTAAAACTTTCAAATTGCAAGGTGCACAAACCTTGATTCCTCCTATCTCACGTTAACACATAATTAATTTATATCTCAATTAGATTACACTTGTCCATTTATCATACTAAATCCTCATAGCTAGAGTTGCACGTTTAATTAGTATATCCACTCATCTAACATGAAATAAATTTTGGCTACAAAAACTATTTTATAGTTTATATTTCATTTATGCTTGATTTGAATATTTTGTCCATCATAAATTATTTTCTTCATGTAGTAACTGGTTCTAGATGACACCATATTTTTGTCTAAGTCATTGAACTTATTCTTCAAGACAATATTTTAAAGATTTTTATTGTTAACTACATCTAGAAAGTTTATAATTTGGTTTCATTAATCCACATGATACATGTTTTAGATTAATTATTGGGTGTTGATCATTTTCCAAATGGCCTCTTTCATTCAAATATGTGGTAAATAAGTGATAATTTTTCGCTATTGGACCCATGAAGTAGCCTCTAAATATTTAAATATTTTATCATCATCTTGAATAATCCTTTATATCTAAGATAGAACTCTATGCCATAACCTCAAGGTGGTAGATATCAACTAAGCCCATGATGCTTAAATATGACCTAGGATGAATTGGTTGAAAGTTTGTGCCTAATTCAAGGAATTATATCAACACATATGGGATCACCATATATATGATCAAATCAAAGCCATCAAATAGGTTGGTTCTCATCTCATTGAGCTTCCTGCCACTCTCAAAGCTTTCATGGATAAGTATAAGAATTTTTTCATAGCTCAACCTTCCACTTGTGGTTGAGATGTGGCTCTTGATCAATGCATTGGTATGATTCCTCACAACTAATGAATCTTAAAGAGGACTTTGTGATTGATTCTTGTCTATTGAAGAAATTTATGATACAAATAATTGAATGACTATTATTCAAACTTTAGGGCTTCATGTGTTCCCTTGTGAATTATACCAAACATTGTGGGATACAATAAGACCCAAATTGAAAAAAAAAAATATCAAGGATCTATAGATCAATATATTAGGAAAACTCATCAACAAAAGTTATATCAAATTTATTCCAAAGTCTAAGATCTTAAGCTCATTAATAATTAAAAACATATTAACTCACTCAATGTTTTGTATCAGATCTTTGACACAAACATTTATTATCATGGATTATAAGATTTGACCAAATTGGTTAAATACACAACTGTAGACATGTTAAAATGACGTAACACTCATCGCACATCCTAAATGACATTTTCTCATCATTGGCATCATTATCACTTAATATCAATACATTTCACATCAAAAACCCTAATCTCCTCTATTAATTGAATAATATTACATTATTTCATTAATTCACTTTTTCATCATTTTAACTAATTAAATAAATTTCATTTATTTAATAAAGTCCTAATCTAACTTTATTCCTCCTAATTAATAAAATAACATTAATTATTTAATTATATCACTAATTTACCCTATTCCCCTTAATCAATTAAATTACCACTTAATAGTTTAAGTAAATCACTTTCCCCTAAACTTGAATGATTAAATTAATTATTCAAAACATCATCCAAAAAGGTCAACAAAACAAATACAATTTTTTTTGTAAAAGTCAAACATGACTTGCACGTTCAACTCAACATTTTTAATTAATTAATTCAATTAATTAATTACCTTCAACCCACTTTTATGATTGAGCAAATTATGATCCATCGATTGCTCACTCTGATTGGCTAACTGATTCATCTATTTCCTAACCGATTCATCTATTTCCTAACTGATTCATCTATTTCTTGACTGATTCATCTATTTCCTAACTAATCCATCTATTCTTCAATCCCACTGAAATATCAACATGATTTCCTCAATTCAACTGATTAGGAAATCTATTTCTTTTGATTGATCAATTAATATTCTTAATTGATATAATCACAAAAGCAACTAAGAAATCTAATTCTTTTCAACAACTTTCAACCATTGATCTTGATTCACCATTGTTATGATCTTGCACATTCATCTCAAATCATAAACTCTATATAACAATCCTCTTCATCCTAAAAAATGATCAGAGAATTGGCATCCATTGTGCAATGAAGTAATGCTAAATTAATCATTGATTTCTTGAGAGATTTTACACACATCTTTGATCACCATTCATGCACATTGAAGCTTTTGCAAGTACATAATGGAGGCTTCACATCAATACAATGAAATTCAACATCATTGTAGATACACTTCGACATGAGATGGATAATGACATAGTTTAGTGAATTCATTTGTTTGTTCTTTGTTTTTTAATACTTAGTTCATTGAATTTAGTAAGTTAATATTGTTCATTTCATGAGTAATGGGTATGGAATCTATCTTTTGTTTGAATTAAATCTTGTTTAATTCATTTATGTTTGATTTTCTATTTCTTATCGATTTCCCCCTTACAAAATTTGGAACGCCAAGTGGGACCCTTGGTCCTTAAATTTCACAGTTTTTGTGAGCTATTTGAATAGTTGCAGGTTTCAAAATGCAATCACACTTTCTAGAAATGCAATTGATAATTTTTCATGTAAAAGTTTCAAAAATTTTACTACAATTGCTCGTTTTCCTACTACAATTACACTTAATCTAGCTACTTTTTACATTTTAAACCACTTATGGAAGAAACAGGTCCATAGTTGCAAATTTGGACTACTACTGCTCCTAGAAATAGGTTCGCAATTACACTAAAAGGGACCATTTTTGACTAATTTATGCATGCTTTTTCTTTGTGTGTTTTTGATTCAAAATTTGTAAAGTAATTTTGTTGATTTCTAACACTAACAAGTGCTTGTTTTGGATGTTTTGTGATTGTTGACTTTGTTTGTGCAGCTCTTGCAGGGATATGGTACACTTTACATCAAGAACAACTAACGATTTTATTGCAGAGGATGAACAGTCCAAGTCCAAGTTTTCTAACAAATATTTTTCAGTTTAGGAAAGCACTTCGAATTGGTGCTTAAAAATTGAACCCCAAAACTTGCACATTTCAATTTGGTGTCTTAAAATGAGTTTTTTAGAAGATTTCCTAGTTTAGAACATCTGTCGAATTGGTGCTTAAAAATTGAACCCCACAACTTGCACATTTTGATTTAGTGTCTTAAAATGAAAATTTTAAAATCTTTCTTAGTTTAGAAAATCTTTTGAATTGGTGCTTTGAAATTGAACCCCACAACTTGCACATTTTGATTTGGTGTCTTAAAATGAAATTTCAAAAGCTTTCGCAGTTTAGAAAAACACTTCATTTTGGTGTTCATAAAATGGAATGTTATCTTTTGACCAATGCATTCATTTTTTTGATGAACGAATGATCTTTCTTTTCTTGACCACATTAAGAAAAGGGTTATTAGAAACACTCAAGAATTGGTGCTTAAAACTAAACAAATACATTCTAATTTGCATACTGCTATCTAATTGCCTAAAATCCATAACACTTTAAAATTGGTGCACATAAAAAAACAAGTTGATATCTTGTTCACACGTAATTCATTTTTTCGGATAGCACCACTTGAGGGGCTTACAAAGAATATTGTGATGAATTGTATGTTGTGTTTTCCGTGTTTGGAAAACTAAGTGTATCCTATCCCCTCACGTCTTTTGGTGATCTTGGGTGACGAAAGCACTTTGAGTTTCACACTTGTTTCATTTCAAGGATCACCTTTAGAGCGCCTACCTTTGAGATAGATCCCACGTTGGAGAACTCAAAGGTGAATATTGATGCCAAAAAATGATAAGGTAACAGTGTCTTATGGGAAACTCAGTTTATGGGGGACCTTTTGCGCTAAACTGAGTGACCTCCAGATTTTTAAAGAAGTGAGCTTCTTCTATAACGGGGGTTTGGAAAGGGAAAAGGAAAATAAAATAAAAATAAAGTCTAATCTAAGGCAATGCGCCAAGAATTAGTAACAGGAACGATAAATCATAGATCTAAGGGCCTGATTGGTATTTGTAATGTCCCAGAAAGGCAGAAACCAAAGATTAAAGTAAAGATAATCCATTCATTGACATAAAATAACATTGCATACATTCCTACTAGACCAAGAAGAGTCATAAGACATGATCTAGACCAACAAACTTGCATTCAATTTATAAAAGTTCTCAAATGAAATATCCAGACAATAGTAGCACAATCTAAACTTAATCAAATAGCATAAAAAAACAAAAAGGCCAAACAATTGGCATAGTCTAAGAGTCTTTGCAATAATGAAAAAGCAATAATAAAGGCCTAGTTTCTTTTCTAAAATCAGTGTTCTAAAAATCCAGACCCTTCCCTCAAAACAGAGAGAAGTATATATAGCTAAAACTCCCACCGCCTTGGCGAGCAATAATAGAAAAGATTTCAAGTTCCCTAGAAATGATGTAAAATTGAATATTTCTCTAGGCCGTTGCAACAAAAAAATATGTGAAACCAAGCATCCAATCATTCCAAGCTCAAGTGCATCCTCTACAAATGATGGAAGTGGTCCTGGCATGGTCAAGTAGGAAATTTTCATCACCCTGTAAAGATAAAGCAATTATGACACACGATGGCCAGTCGCGGTGTTTGGTTCGCTTCATCCATCGCCCAAATACAAAACCCATCAAAGAAACACGCGACAGTATAGTGCAGCCCGCGTGAGTCTTTATCTTTCCTTTTCAAAAGATTGCACTAAGGTGACACATGGCGTGTGGGCGGAGCTCTACTCAAAAGTGAAGGGAAGTAGTCATCAATTGTGCACAACAATGATACTTAGCATAATAGTGGGGCCTCTTTTAAATGCGAAGGAAGGAAAACTTTCGAGGAGCACAAAGTAGACACATGGAGGGGGTAGCGAAGTTTGAAAAAAAGGACGAGTGGCTCATTTGCGATGTGCGGGCTGATAATTAACCCAAAAAATATACCTGAAGGGAGCTTGTTGAATATTTATTCACAGCTTTTGGTGACTACTAGGGGCATTTCACTTGAGGAACGGAGAACCCAAAATTTCTTTGGTTTGTAGACCAGAGCTCCATTCATTAGGTGACAGAGTCAAAGCTTTGAAAGAGCTACCTGCAGTGGCGACCAATCATCCTCGAATGGCCTTACTATGTTGCAAAAATTCTCTTGTGCTCCACCCAGGTTGAGCACTTCCTTATAAGATAGTGTCTCAAGTAAGTTGACCCATGCCTCGCAATGAAAGAATAGTTGTGCAAGAGGATGAATAACCCCCTCAATGTCAGTTGCGGTGGAAGGATGGCTGAAATTCTGGAAAGCATCCAGGTCTTTTTCCTTCTCCTCTATTCTTTCTACAATCTACTCGACTGTAGCAATAGCCATCTTCAAGGAATGGAGATAGTAGACCCATCTCAATTAACCTGGAGAAAATCTCCCACATGATGTCCATTGTCTAGTTCAGAGTAGCTACGGTTGCCTTAGTGCACTGGAAGGCCGAGTGACAATGGATAAACTTGTTTGTCATCTAGGCGGAAACATTCTGATCTTCAATTCCTGCCTTGGCGAGTTCTTCATCAGAGACTAAATATAGCTTGGTGAGCAAATTCTTTGCTTCTGGAACACAATCCAAGATAAACCGTGGGAATTGCTCAATTGTACCATGAACCTCCTGGCTCAGTTTTACTACCTTGGAAATCAACCAGAGCATGGACTGTAGTGTTAGGAATTTTTTTTAATCTTTTCCCAATGAGAACCATACAATTTCCTAACCAATGGAATAAGATCCAGCTACGCAGGGGAGGCCAGGAGAGATATTTTTAGAAAGGCGATCTTCATGTCCTTTGAGTTAATGATCTTAGCCAATTCTACACCTTTTCTTTTTTTGAACGCCAGTTGCTCCACAGAGCTGCTCATTTCTTTATGCCATTTTTCCTTGGCTCATGAGTGTTTTTCCAATTGTATGTCAAGAGAGGACTTTGTCTCCTGAAGTTCTTTTTTGTAATTGGGTCGTCTGGCCCTCAAATTCGACATCTTCCTCCTATAACTTTTTCTCATATTAAGCTTGCTGATGCTCTAAGGCCTCATTCTTTTGTGCCATCCCTTGATCATATTCAATGCAACGCTGCTCCAACTCTTTGTTCCTTAGCTACAAATTTTGTTCCGGCAAAGCCAATTGGCTCTGGTATTCCTAATTCTTAGTACACAACTGATTAACCATAGCAGGGTCGATAGTTTGAATCTTTGCAAGCTCCCCCTAAATTTTGTTCCTTTCATCCTCTACTATCAACACCCTCTTTGTCAAACACACAACATCTGCTTCTAGGGATTTCTCCCTTTTCTCCAAAAAACTAGCCTTTTCCTTTAATGATTTAAGTTGCTCATTCATTTTCTTCAGCTGGCGACCAATTTCAAAGAAGTTAAAGGTGACCACCCATTGCATTTCCTCCATAAGCTCAACCTTATCCTATGGTTAGGCTACCTTCATGTCAATCCCTACTGCATACACTTCGTAGTCTTCTGGACGCATCTCCCCTTATGGCTTGGTTACCGTCAGGTACATGGTTGCAAATTTCAGCACTTGTTGGGTCTCATCATAGAGTTTGCATATTTGGTTCCGCAGGCCTACTATCAACCTTGGCCTTGCACTTTTACATTCTATTTGCATGTGCTTCCCTTTCAAAGTCAATCTATGTCATAAATTGGGTCGGTGACGAGACTAGCCCGCCTACGAAAGGAGCATCAAGAGGTAGGGCATATGGATAGGTAACTTTGATAGGCTTGGGCATTTGATTTTTCTGGAGAATGACAGTTTGTGGGGAGAAGGGAGGCACATTCCAAAGCTTGGTTTGAGAACCAGTAGAAGGGCTTATCATTTGCCAAGGTTCAATTGGTGAACCGACAGAAGGACTCATGGCTGAAACAGTGAAGGATTTGTCATCGCGGATTCCGCCTACTATGAGAGAATGGGAGGACTTGCATTGATAGAAGTAGGGGTGCCAACAGCGGGTAAGCCTTCAGAAAGTGAGGCAAGGGAGGATTGAATGATAGCAGGTGGCGTAAGGGTTTGCAGAGGAGTAAAGATGGATGGAGTGACCTGTGAGAATTGGGAAAAACCTCCCACATGTATTGGATCAAAGGTGGGAAATGAAGGGCCAACACTCATGGTGGGGTTTGTTGTGGAGACAATGGAGGATACCAAGTACTGAGAAGTAAGAGAATAAGGAGAAAAAATTACCTATTGACTGGTCGATGGCGGCCCTTGACTCGTTACCGACTCTTCCTCTTCTTCGAGTTCCTGGCTAGCTACAAGCACTTGGCTTGCAGCAGGTTCTTGTGAACTCTCTCCAACAATGGCTTATGTACGTTGCCGCTTTGTGGGTGGGGTTTCCCCAACCTCGGCAATTATTGATAGTTGTTGTTGTAACACTCTAGTCACCTTAGCAGCCCAAGTGAATGTGTGTGAGGCCTTCGATACATTGAACCACACATTTGTAGCTACATAGGTGGGTTGTCCTATAGAGCTTTTCTCTTGTGGTGCGGAGGATGTGGAAGTCCCTGCTTCTTCTTCTTCTTGTTGTTCTTAAGACCCACCTTCCAGGTCATTTCCTTTATTGGTGCTGGAGTCAGAGGTTACATGCTCATCATCCCACCATTTTTGAAATACTTGGTCATCCTTCAAACTTCCATAAGGAGCATCCAACTATCATGTTTCTTGGCGATATTTCCACAAGGCACATATTTTCTCATTAGTCCATTCTTCTTCTTTTTGCAACTTGTTGTGCATGGTGTACTCCATCTGGACACTATCCTTAGCCTCCACAATTTTGAAGTAAAATTTGTGCCATGACTCTCTATGATCCTATGTGGGGATATGTGCTAGTTCAACAAAAAATTCATCCTTGTCCTCCTGCGGGTTGCGCCTTTTTTCCCAGTAGGGTCGAGGAGTGTGAATAACCTTCATGTGTGGCTACAGGAGATCATTGAAAGGATTGTACTCCCATTTATCACATATCAAAACCAACCCTAAATGAGCCAGTTTATCTTACAATAGCTGGTGCGACTGCTTCTTTGCCAAGGCCACTATTTGAAACTCTTCAGACAAGTAAATAATCCTTTCCTCTTGACACTTTGGCTGCTACAGAAGGTATAATCAATAATTCACACCTTCCTATACATTTTGAGCGTGAGCACTCTATTTCTGACACATGCTGGGAGTTGTAAAGGTTGATCGGTGAAGCCCCGCATCTGGAGAATTATGAAATCCACACTGTAGAACTAGTCACAAGTGAGAGTGAAACTCTGCATATATCCAATTTGATCTATGTTGAGTTGGACCATGTCACCTCCTCCTTGTAAATCTTGCAAAATCAGAGTTATAAAGTAATCCGAAAATGCATAGTATTCATATGTCATGGAAAGAAACGATGTCCATGTGGATACTGGTTTCCTTCTCTACTTTTCATCAAAAATAAACAATTCAAAATATTTGCTGAAGAAATTAGGACTTTGATGCAGAAAAAAATGAACCAGGAAAGAGAGAAATTTGAACTTCGCTTCTATCGGGTAATTCTTTATTTTCCTTATCATTTCCTCCATGAGGAATTTAGTGAAATCATACTAGAAGAAATTGTGTTGCCTGTAGAATTGGAAACCTAACCCTAATTGAAAGGTGTACACCATCTCGTCGAAGTCCAAGCTGCACACAAATTCTAGCATTGAAAAGGCGTCCTACATGCCTTCAACAAATGAACCATGCGACAATGGGATACTTGGCAGCTTAGCGCCTGCAACTCCCTTCTTGTCAATCTCCTCAATTAGGAAATTTGGGCTCTTTTTCATCTCCTTCCATGTGTTTTCTCCTTTAGCAAGAGTGAAGAACTCAATTTTCTCCTTTCTGGTACTTGGGTCTGGGATACATAGCATGTGCCAAATGGCTGGTGCGCTGATAATAACATTTAAGGTTCGACCTTCGATGTTGTGGGTGCTCAGGTTATAACATTGAATGGCTGCATGATCAACTAGCTCCGAGCAATAAAATAATGTACCAGCGGGACCATGTACTGCGGAAGCCCACTGTACCATACCTTTTTTTATTGTCGACATCACTTTTTGGGATGCCTTCATCCTTGCACAGGTTGCTTCTCTCAAATACTTAGTGTTTTTCGTGAGGTGTGGGTCATGAATATTTTCCCATTCCTCATAGACCCGTTTCTGGTTTCTATAATCTTTGGGCCTATCTAGCTCTATTGTATTTTCCAATTTCAGCTTGCTTGGTATACCAGGCATAGCATATGATATATATTCGTAGACATAAACATCCTTTGACGACTATATAGCCCTAACCAAGGGTTGGTCAGCTTCCTCTTGAATTTACTATGATGAACTCTCTGCCATTTTCTCCTTCTACGGGGCTTGAATTCTCTATAACTTTTACTCGGCTCTGGATATGCCAAAACACTTTTCTTCACTTGGCTTAGCATATTTCAAAGGACATTTAAGCATTAAAATTTTTGCATGTAATATTTTAACTATCTTTACTCAAGGTGGTAGAAGAAAGTGGTCTTTTTGCATTTAATTTGGCATGTACCGCCAACTCCTTGATTCGTGCAAAAATGGGATACTTGGCAGTTGAACTGACAAAAACGCATAATTGCATTTGGCAACCGTGTGAAACAAGGCGATTTCCTTGGAACTTGGGCCAGTGATTTGCATTTTAACTTGACATTCATATGTGTTAGCAATTAATATCTCGAACAGAATGATTAAGCCAAAGCAACAATTGGCACCTAAAAATATATGAATCTTGCCTTGGGTTCTGGGAAACGCCTGTGAGGTGACACAATAGCCTTTGGACCATGCAGCTCACTACCGATGAGCGCCACCATTTTTAAGCTAATTAATTAGCTCTCATTAACTCTGCACGCATTGAGTTGTACTCTAGCAGACACAACCGGTCAGGAAATGCGAGTAAACCCAGACATGCTTTTCAAGTTGGAACTTGGTTATCATCACATTTTTGAGAAGTCGATTAGCATGCTTTTCCTCATTTTTTCTATAAATAGGCCTCTAAGCAATGACAAAATCACACTTATCATTTGAGAAATTTTTAGCACTAGGTCATTGGCTTAGTATTTGGCTTTATTACTGGCAAGGTTCTTCATAGCCTAGGTTGTAGGCAAGTTTCAAAAATAGTTAGCAGGTAATAGCACTGTGTCAGTACCATGGATACTCCTATTAGGCTAGTGTCATATAAGTCACAAATAGCTTTCCTCGGCGAGATTTCTAGTAGGCATTTAAAGAGGATGACAAAAAACAAACACTCCATGGCTTTGATGGCCATGAAGTGGGTTTTGGGTCGGGACTGTCTTGAGTACGAAGATAAATATCGTGTCAATACTGACATTTGCTCGCACTTTGTTGCATCTATGTTGGATATTGGTATCCCCAGGCCCCTGATTCTGAAATTGGTCAAAGAAATATTTCCCAAAAAGTACCTGAATGGTCTAACTGAGGTCATTACTCACGTTGCATATGGGGTAGGCCTACCAACAACCAGTGACCTTAGGTGCTATATTGAGGAAGAAGTGGGCATCCCATGGTTGTTGTTTCTCGGTGGATTCCGCCTCTAGAAACACGACGAGCACCAATGGAGAGTTACCCAGGCCTTGCACCCTCTCTTTCGCATCTACAACCTAGTGCCATTCTACAATATTGATTGGTACAATGACTTTAGGAACCTTGTGTTTCCTCCACCAATGGTTGTTGTTCCAAATGATGTTTCTTATGTTGTTGGTGTGCCTACTGATGAGGACGTGGTAGACGCTACCATTGATGCGTCGATAGCTACTACCTGTGCCGTTGGATGAAATGCCTCTTGGAATTCTTGCTTTTTTCTTTTAAGAATATGCCACCCATTGTCTAGTTTTTGTATCTATGTCTGAAAAGGCCATACATATAGTATATATGAAAATAAAACCACGTATAATCGCATACTTTTTGAATTATAACTCTCTAGCCACTTTCACCATGTAAAAATGAAAGCATATATATAATGAAATATAGCTTTATAAAATCTATGGCTCTTTTTCTTTTGGCATCCTGTCATATGGGTTTCTTTTCTTTTAGCATATTTGTTGATTTCCTTTGCATATGGGTGTTTTTCTTGATTATTCCTGCAAAGTATTTTTACTGCCCTGTTCTTCTACAATGATGGGTTGCTTTTCCACCAAAACATGAATTAATTTATAAAAAAGACTGGTCAACATAAAGGGAAAGAAAATAAAATCATTATTAACATATGTACAATTGATAGTAAAATTTTCCACTCAATGGAACAACTTAAGATGAATCCCGTTGACCGAAATTCCCAAGGCTTCCTGTTCCATGCTTTCCAATTTGAAAGCATTATGCTCTTTGCACTTAATGATTTTAAACGGACCCTCCCAAAGGCTATCAAATTTTCCATGTTGTCCTGGCTTAGAAACCCTTTCATTGAATTTCAACACTAAGTCTCCACACTTTAGGCCTTGGTTGGATGCCCTCTTTTCAAACCATCGCGTGACCACTTGCTAGCGGTTTGTCATGGCTATTAGGGACTTCTCCCTTTTTTCTTGTACTTCTAATAGTTCAGAAAGCCAAACCTCCATGGCACCATTTTGTTCTATCTCAAGGGATTTCAACAATTGAAGCGCTGAAATCTCCATGGATATAAGCAACAGTGCCTCTTTTCTGTATACCAACTCATAAGGTGAAGTCTTAAAGACTTGCTTAGGAGTTATACGGTCTACCCAAAGCATCGCTCAGAGGTTTTTGTTCCATTCTCTCTAGTGCTTCGAACTAATTCTTTTAAGGAGTCAGACTAGGTTCTTGTTCGTCGACTTAGCTAGGTCATTTCCCTGCGGGTAATAATTCAATGATGTCTTAAGGAATACGCCATTTGTTAATGCAAAGTGACATACCTTTGCACCTAGGAAAGCTTTGGCATTATCATAAATGACAGTCTTTAGAGGCTTGAACCTTGTCACCAGCTCTTCGAGGAAAACCACTATCTCTGCTTTTGTTGTGTTTTTAAGCAGAGCGACTTCTATCCACCTTGTGAAGTAATCTGTAGCTGTCAAAATCCACTTGTGTCCAACACTAGAAGCGGGATTGATCATCTTGATGAAGTCCAAGCCCCATTGTACAAATGGTTCGTTTACCACTATAGGCTTGAGAAGCATTACAAAATTCTTCCTTCTGCCTGTAAAGAACTGGCATTCCTTGCAAGATTTCACCAAGGAGTGCAAGTTGTTGAAAAATATGGGCCAATAGTAACCTGTACACATGATTTTGATGGTGGTGGTCTTAGCGGAGAAGTGTTCGCTTGCAATTTTGTTGTGGAAAGTGTCAAGGATTCTCTTCGCTTGCTCTGCAATAATGCATCATAGGAGGAGACCATTGAAATTCCTTTTGAAAAGGACCCCTTCCACTAGCACATATCCACAATTCTGTAGCTGATAGTATCTCCTCTTTTGGGAGGAAATACCTAGCAGATACTTTCCTATTTGCATAAACCTCACTCTATCCATTAGCCACCATCCCTCAGACTCTGGCTCATTCATCAGAACAAGCTCTGGTTGCTCTTCTTTGATGGGTATCTCTTTGTCATGCGCCATATATTTGCACAGTCCTCTTCCACAGACGATTTTGGTGGGTTTGACCTCAATGTCATATTCAATGATCTTGGTGATCCAATTAGCTTTTTTTCTATGATTTCTCCCTCCATGATATATTCGCGCACACTAGAATGTGCGACATAGACAATCACTTTGTTGCAGGAAATTAGATGGAAATTTTTTTTAAGTCCCTTTACTATTGCAAAGGCTTTCCTTTCAACGAAATTATAGTTCATCTCATATTCCTTCAGGGTCTAGGAGTAGAATGCCACCAGATGTTCTCCTTTTCCTTCATTATCATTTTAAGTCAAGACAGTAGCAATACTAAACTTTCTACTGAATACATACATTATAAAGTCCTTAGATAAGTCTAGATTAATCAGTACCAGAGCTGAGGAAATAGCATCCTTAACTTTTTCAAAGGCTTCTCTAGCTTCTTTTGTCCACTTAAATGCTTGATCCTTTTTAAGCATAAGGGTGATTGGCTTAATTATTCCTGCGAAGTCGAAAATAAACTTGCTAACAAAATTTACCTTTCCCAGGAAGGACTAAACACCTTTCTTGTTAACCAGAAGGGTGAGTTCCTTGATGGCTTTCACCCGCTCAGGGTTGATTGAAACTCTTTCTTTGGACACCACATGTCCCAATAGCTTGCCTTGCGACACTCTGAATACACATTTTTATGGATTCAGGGAAACCCCGAACTCCTGGTATTCCTGAAAAACCATTTCTAAGTGATCAATCAAAATGATCATCCTTAGACTTAGAAAGAATAATAAGATCATCCAAATGAATTAGGATAATCTTATTGATCAACTCGCTAAAAGCGATGTCCATTGCCCGCTGGAATGTTTCCCCTGTGTTGGATAAACCAAAAGGAATTCTAGCATATGCAAATGTTCCCCACCTTGTAGTGAACGTAGTCTTGTGTTGATCCTCTTCTTTAACTGGGATCTGATTATAATCGGAGAAGCCATCAAGCAAGGAAAACATTTCTGATCCTGCTACTATTTGCAGGATTGTCTCCATAGAAGGCAGTGGATAGTGATCCTTCAGGGATGTTTTGTTTAGGTCTCAGAAGCCCACACACAAGTGGATATCTCCATTCTTCTTTTGGACCGAGCCCAGTTTGGATACCCATGTGCTATGCTTGATTGAGAAGACAATCCGCAACTCGATTAGCTTTTTTAGTTCTTGCACCATTAGTGCTTCAATTTTGGGGTTCACTGGCCTCTGCTTTTGTCGAGCTAGTTTTGCACCCTCCTCTAGCTCGATTATGTGCTGGATGATGTCGGAATCGTATCCCTTCAAGTCATCATAGGACAAGGTTACTACTCCTTCATATTTCTCACAGAAATTGATGAGCCTCTCTTTATCATGATGTGGGACATCTTTCCCAACTTGAAGGTTTCTGCCGTCTGAGACCTGAAGGTCTATATAGTCACTTTTATCTGCCACAAACTTCCTTCTATCATTCCTTGCATCATCACAATCAAAAGGGTTTTCGAGAATAACCAGTCCTTTCAGAATATTTTTAGATTTTAGTTGCATGATTTGTCCCTCATAAGCCTCGGTGATCTTTGGTTGGAGTTGATCGGCGAATTCCCTCGACTGTTGGATGAATGAGGTATTTTTTTCATCACTTTCAAACACCTGGAAACTTTGATCATTATCGAGAATACTTGGTCGAACTATTACTCGTACATAGTGTTTGTTATGTCTAAGGTTGGAGGCAGGATCAAACTAGGATCTGATTGCTGCCATGCGATCCGCGTCGCCATTTTGTTCTCGGGAAAATTTTTGGATGAAGGCTTCAAAACCCTCAACCAGGTCCTAGACTCGGTTTTGATAGGATCTCATGCGGACATTCCTTGCCGTAGAAATTCCCCAAACTTGGTTGACCACTAGTTCCGAATCTCCTAACATTATTAATTGTTTGATGCCCATTCGCTCCGCAAGGCTTAAACCTTGTACTAGTCCTTTGTATTTGGTTTCATTGTTCGAAAAAGTGAACTGGAAGCAGAAATACCTTAGTATTTTTTAATTTTTTGGGGATACCAAACATATCCCCACTCTGGTGCCTACTTTGCATCTTGCCCCGTCGAAGTACAACATCCACAACTCTGAGGATGGACTATTTACAGGCTCCTTTGTGATCTATGAAATCTCTTGCTCCTCATAAAAAATGACATATGTGCCCAGCCTAGTAGCATGGTAATTTCCAAAAAGATCCATGTCGATGAAGTCATTTAGAAGAGCCTCATCCTTTTCGCTTCGATCCCCAGTCACGTCCTCATCCTCTAGCAATTTAGTACAGTACATCTCGTCTTTAGTGATGGAGGTATGGTTGGCTTCAAAGTTTATCATAGCTTTTTCCACAACATGGTGCACATGCAGTGGGTTAGACAATAACTTCAGCTTAGCCCTGTGCTTGGTTCAGACAATCAAGTGTGTCCAATCCAACGATAAGTATCCTCCTATTTTAGCAGTAAATTCCCAAGATAGGTAAAGACCAAACATAGGAGGAACATCAATGATGACAACATCCTGAGGCACAGTGATGCTAGGACAGTCGAAGAGAGTTAAGGGAAGATCCTTAATGATCCCCACTATTTCAACCTTGTTTCTGTCAAGCTACATAACTACCTTCTTCATGGGCTCATAGTTAAGTCCCAAGGCTTCAGTTATTTATTTGGGCATGACTGTGGTGCTAGCACCTGAATTGATCATTGAATTGTGCAACAGTTTATCACCCACAATAAGGGTTAGGAAGAATGGTTTTGACTTACCTTTAACTTCTGTAGGGGGTTCCTTTGAATTATTTGTGAGAACTTTGGCTTGAGGCGTTAGATCTACGACCTTTTCTTTCAGAAACTATTGTGTCGGATTAGAACTAGCATCTTCCTGGAGAGCCTTTTGAACCAATTTTTTGTGCTCCGGGATTGCCAGGATGTCCCACAAGGACACATTGGCGAAGGATTTATTTAATTGTTCCACCACATTGAATGGTGGCAGGTTCAAGGATTTCTGTTCTTTGGTTTTTCTTATCACAATTTCTTTCCATCGTTGAAATGGTGGCGCGACTACAGTGATGCTAGGAGATTGATCAGAGGCGCTCCTATTTTGCGGTGTGATTGGTTCGCTCATAAACCTTCTCTTAGAGCGAATGTTATAATTGGATTGAACTTGTGGTTCCTTTGATGTAGAAGGATCGTTTGCAAACACCGCCTCTTCCTCTTCCATCCATGAGAAGAGTGTGTGATTAGGAGCAATGTCAGATTCTTGTTCTAGGGACATCCCTTGCATTTGTGTGGTAAGAACTGTGCTCTCCATTTGTGGTGAGGCATATACATATTCTCTATGGTCTGAAGTCGCGTCTTGGCTGCGCTACTCCACCACCTTTTGTTATAAGTTTCCACGCAGACAGTTTCAGGGCATGTGTTCGTCGTTGCAAGGGAAGCACCACATATTGATATCATTGACGAGGTTGTTCTTTCCTGCGGTCAATTCCCTACTTGAGCTTGGCGAAGCGCTTATCAGCAGAGTAGGTATCGCCACTATTTGATTGGTTGTTGGAGCTAGTGGATTAGTGTGAGGACTGCCTTGATACTGATTTTGCTAATATGAAGACCATCCGCCTTGGTAATTTTGATAGGCAGGCTTCAGAGGCATTGATTGGTTTCACTTGAGGGTGGTTATGTCATTTTCCATAGTCCACAACATTTCTTTAAGATTGCTCATTTCATCCTTGGAAGAATTGGATGTCGAGGCAACATTTTGTGGCGCTACCGCATGTGTACATTGACTGGGAAGGTGTGGGCACACTAGTCGATGCAACCTCCTGTGCAGGCATCGATATTTTGGTAAATATTAGCATGATAGGCCGAGGAGGCCCAACTTTCCACAATCTATCAAATGATTCCCGGCTTTAACGACGACATTGTAAGCATCTGGTAGAGTAGCTCCTCCCAAAGACTTGATCATCACAAAAATGTTGGGGTTGATAGACTTCAAATAAAATATGAATGGCAACTTAGGAGTTAGATGGATAGCAACAGGGATCCTCTTCCAGTTTGTGTAGAATCGAGCATTGATGTCTGTCATAGCCTCTTGGGAAGCTCATTTTATGATAGATAGTTGATGGTATAGCGAGGAGCGATCTTCGTCATTTGAAAACCTCTCATAGAATGGGTCTCCGAGCTCATCCCAGGTACGGATAGTGTTAGCTAGCAATGTTCGATACCAATCCAATGCCTTACCTTTGAAATATGTGGCGAGGAGCCTCAGCGCTACATTCTGCGCATTGATCCCATGCACCAGACACACGTCTACCACATCTTGCAGATGTTCTGTGGGTGTTCTTGAGCCATCTCTAATAAACTTGGATATACCTTTCATAGCTGAGACTAGGATAGCAGCCCATACAATGGGTGCTACTGTAGTGTCCTTCCGTTTCGATTGTTGAGTGGCCATGTCATTTTCATTTGTTAAAGTGTTATTGAGTAAGTGTGGTTGGTTGATTGGTAATGCCATGATGATTTGGTGATTGTATTATATGTTGAGGTTAGGTGATAACACTAATATTATGACTAGATTTGATTAATCAAATTAATTTGATTATAAGATCACTTGATTTATTTGGAATTAAATAAAAAATTAGATTTAATAATAAATGATAATTGTATTATCATTGGAAGTTAAATATTTAAAGATGAAAGTAATATAATGGTAAGTGAACAAATAAAATGGAGATAAGATAATTATTCTAACTTGGTGATTTAAAATAAATTATATTATAAAATTTAAAGTATAAAGTTTATTATTAAATAATTAAAATTAAGTTGTTTTATAAATAATATGGTTTTAAACTGTAATCAATAATAATTGATAATGTATTATTGTGTGAAGAAAATCCTTTAAATAGGGGAAAGTTAATGTGGTTTTAAGATAAGTAAAGAGATAAGATTTCAAACTTAAGTGGGAAAAACAAGCAAAAATAGAAAATTATGGCAAAAGGCAAAAGCGAGCACATGCTTAGCTCAAAACTAGTTTTGAGCAAGCAACTTGCTAATTTTATTGATTTTTTTCCCTTTTGTGTTTTGGATAAATAGTGCCAGTTTTGGTTTAAAAATAGAAAAAAAGAAAGAAAAGAGAATAATAAAAATAAATAAATGTTATATGCTTATGATAGCTCTGAGAAAACGCAGGATTGGAGGATGTGTTTCGGGGATTTATGAAAAGAATAAATCCTTAGAAGTATTGAGCAAGACTTGTTCGGGAGAAGGGGGTTGCATTTTAGGAATCGTAAGAAAGGAAAAATATTGATCGTTTGCATTTTAGGAATCGTACGAAAGGAAAAATATTGATCGTTTGGAAGAAACGAATGGTTGATCTTGGCATCAAATCTCCAATTTTGTA
Organism: Sequoia sempervirens; assembly: GCA_007258455.2. Lineage (NCBI taxonomy): Eukaryota > Viridiplantae > Streptophyta > Pinopsida > Cupressales > Cupressaceae > Sequoia > Sequoia sempervirens. The sequence continues at coordinate 3,447,052 of VDFB02000016.1, read as the reverse complement.
AAGCTTTAGGTTCCAGGTTAGTGTGACTTTGTCCCTTGTTCTACTTCTCTTTCAGGCAAATGGATTCTATTGCTCTTATTGGTAGAAAACGAATACTTGTTGCTTGATGTTGCGTGTTTGTGATTTATATGTAGCATATAAATTTGGTAGGGTATCCTTAGATTTCGATGTTCTCTATCATCCCAATCAACCGATCTCACGATCTCCAGTAATCTAGCTGTTAAATACCCTGTTTGGATAGTTTAGGCTAGCTTATTGAGATTATGTATTAATTCACTTTTATTATTACTGGTTTGCATGTTGTTATAGCTAACTATTAAGGAGCGTATCCTTTAGTCAATGCTTACATTTTAACGGTTTGGAACGATTTCATCTTAGTAAGCATTCAGGGGAGGGATGGTTGTAAATATTTAAGTATATTCTTGGGAGGGGATCAGAAATTAGTTGAATTATAATCTTGCCTTGTTATACTTAACGTATTTTGCATGCATGTTGGCCGGCGCGCATAATCTTACTGTAAGCCTATGTTCTTTTCAAAGTGTTTTATTTAGCGTCACCAATATTCTGCCCTTAAGCCATCTAGATCTGCGTACCTCCAGCGTTGATGGTCTTGTTTGTAGTTACCTTCTCCTCAATAGTCATCCAGTGGTAGGTTCGGTTATCCGCACGAATTGCCAACTCTCAAGTTGCTGTTTGGATGCATTTTCCATAACCTTCTGTAGTTCGATTCCCCTTAGTGTGTGATTGTTAATCAAAAGTGTTAATTTCACTTCTTGTCACTTAAGATTTCCATCAGTTTGGTGCATCGTTTAGTCTGCATCAGCGTCGGCCCTTCTAGTGTTATGCTATCATCAACTCTTGCATCCATTTCTTCATCTTAATTTTATATCTTAACTATCTTTTCTTACTCAAATCGGGCCCGGCTTAAACATCACACATTAAGCTACTTTGACTGCTTATGTGGCAGATGTGGGCCCGCTTCTGTAGCCAGGGACTGTTCCCGTTCCCGTTCCTGTTCCCGTTTAGTCGCCTTAATTTCAAATTCAAACGGTTCCCGCGCGGAAGTCTCGTGGAGGGTTTGTTCGTATTAAACAACACATCAGAGAAGAATAGAAACGCAAATGGTTGCTGCAGCGGCGAGTTGGGAGCTTTGGAACAGGGTATGAACATCCATTAAATCATAAAGGAAAGGGGATTATAGTCAGATATTACAGTGGAAAATGCTCTGATACACATGTATGCAAAATGTGGAAGAATATAGAAGGCACGTGAATGTATGCCTCAAAGCAATGTGGTCTCATGGAATGCTGATTGCAGGATATGCGCGAAATGCGTTTGTTGAAAAGAATTTAGAAATTCTCGCCAAATGCGCAGGTGTAAAGCCAGACTCCGCAACATTTGCTGGCATAAATGGGAGTTTTGGAACAGGATATAGACATATTACAGGATAAACATTAGAGGAATTTTGTCATATGTTGTAGCTACAATTGGTCTGGTAGACGTGTATGCAATGGATATGGAAATGTGGTCTCATCGAATGCTATGATTGCAGGATACGCACAGAATGTGGTCTCATGGAATGCGCAGGTGTAAAGCCAGACCCGCAACCTTTGCCAGCATCTTCCCATCCTACGCCAAGATGGGAGCTTTGGAACAGAGTATGGACATCCAGTACAGGATAAATGTTAGATAAATTTTATCAAATGTAGATGCAACTGCCCTGGTAGATGTGTATGCAAAAAAGTCAATGTAAAAAATTAAATGAAAAATGAAAACAAATCTTAACTCAATCTAGGGGAAAAGAATATTTAAAATTACTCAATTATAAATGCTATATTAAATATTACTCACTTAGAAAAGTGTCGAATTTTAATTTCATATATTTAGGGTGTGTTTTTACTTAAGACATTTTTACATTATAGAGAATATTATTACAAAAAGAATGTTTTGATAAAGCATTAAAAACATTCTTCTCTTGATTCGATATGCATCATTCAATCATATCATAAATCAATGAAAAGTCAACTTTCTTCTATCAATTGTCATCCATTATCGAGCTAACACTTCAACGTACACTCTAGTACAAAACATTATTAACTTACATTAACAAGATTAGCACTCGATATAGTGATTTTCATTTTCCTATTGGTGTAAGGGCATGTGGTTGGAAAGTGAAATCTTACAAGCCATTAAGTTTTGTGACTAAACTTTAGCATGTGTGTGGAAGAAGGAAGATCATACAATGGTGTGTCACTCATTGTACCATGAGTGCTATATGATTGATAAACCCGTATTGTATGCTGATAATAACAAGAAGATTGAGTACAAATAGCAATAGTCAATACAACGTCCACATGGAAGTTGTGCATGAGTAATAGATGGCAATCAAACAAGACCAATACTTTATTGTTGCATTTCATTGGATGATTTGATCAATATTAACTACTACAATTTTTAGATTAGCAATGGATTTTATGTCTTTAATATATTAGATAAAGTTTGTAAATTTGAATGCTGGAGTAGACTACATTGATGAAAACTAGTGGGTTTTGGTGACTAAAATCTCATTATTAGTAGTTTTGTGTAAAAGGTCAAGGTCTTCTTGTTGGTCTTAGAATAGGTGTTGAATCTAAATATATAGTCAAGTTTGAATATTTATGTATTTTATACATAAAGTTTTAATATTTGTCATTCAAATTATTGGAAAGCATTTTTCTCATACCATCTCCTTGTGTTTTCTTCCTTGTTGTGAGTTTGTTCTCCATTGTGAGCCTCATTGCTATATCACTAGGCATACCTTTACTTAGGATATCACATTACAATTGTATCAAATTTGGTCTCATAGCCTAAGTTTGGCTTGTGGAGAGGTGAAAACTTTACATGAAATTGACTAAAGTTTATAACCAAGATACTTTTGTCCTCAATAAAGTATGAGGATAGGTAGAAGGTAGTATAAATGTCCTCCAATGTGTTGGTCATTATGTATAAATTGTGGTTTCATTTTTTTATAGGAAGAGTGTTAAGGAAGAAGAGAATAAAAGATAGAGTTATTGTTAATATATGAGGAAGCAACTAAGCACCTAGAATAAAAAAAAATCGAGAAAAATTATTGTGACCTCTACAAGATGTTAGAGGCAATGGAGAACACTCAACAAAGAGATATGGATGCAGACTAGAGTGGTGATGAGGCACAAGCTATGCATATGTAAAAGGTTGATGAAGACCCATTAAGGGAAAGACTCCTAAGAACCATCTTCCAAATTTATGATATGTGATATATCCCTTCCAAGCTACTAGAAAGATAGACCCATTTCTTTTGTTTATTTACTAATCTAAATCAATTTATCTATAGCTAGGAAAGTAGGGATTGATGGCATAGTAACTTCTTTTAATAAATACAACTTAAGTTTGACCCAAAGTTAGATGAATATGCTATTAAATACAACTTAATTACATGTGAGCACTAAGGATCCAAACTCAACTTAAAGTCTATATTCTCCATCAAATGATCATGTTTTAGAACCTATTAGTATTAATTTCAATGCTTAGTACCCTATGTTCCTATGGATATCGAATAGTGTCAATCTAGGAGTTTACTACGAATAATGCATATAGTGTATAAGTTTTGTCCAACCTTCAATTCAATAATTTATGTAAGTAATTATATTTCACCTAATTTTGGCCACCACAAGATCAAGGTTGGTGAAATTCTAGGGATGATCCAATCATATAGTCTATTATTCCACTTGGCCACCCTCACAACAAAGTATATAGTTTCATGGGGTGATGGCAAGGTGCATAGATTTGGCCATCTTGTCTTCTCTAGATCAAATTCTTATCAAGTATTAAATTAGTTCTATGCCTTATTAGTTTCATATATTATAGAGAGTTGGCTACCACACATGGATTTTCTAGACGTACTACTCAAATTCCTTCTATAAGACCTTATCTATTGAATTAACTAAACCCATATTTACATATATAGAGAGCTACAACAACTCCTATGGATCCAAGCACAAGTCAATGGTTGAAACAACTAAAGAAGCCAACACCATCTAGATGTAACTAGCATAATTATCATTCTACAGTCATAGAATGACCATTATTTGGCAACTAGAAATATACGAAGATGATAGATTTCTCATGCTATTCCCAACTCATGACACATGCCCTCCTTGTCAACACTTACTTTCTTTGCTATCCTTTATTGAGTCAACCATATACTAATACTAGTCACTGATCTATTTTTTAATAAAATTATACCCTCCCCCTTCTACTTGGATGATTAAGGGTCCTTATCACTAGCTACTTCTACTCAAAAGTTATTGTTGAATATCATAATTGTAGGTATTAACTCATAAGGATATAATTTTTAAATAATCTAAACAATAACTTAAAATTTAATCTAATTTATTGGTTTGGGCTCTTAAATTAAATTTTGGTTATTTTTAATCATGTTTTTAGTACTATTATCATGAGTGCACGTCTTATCTTGCATATGGGTTAGTCTAAAATAATAATTAAAATTTATACTAAGATATTTTAGAATAGAAAGCCTTAATCAAAATTGTGCCTACTATGAACTACTTTGCTATAGATATTGTTATAAAAGGAAATATAGTTAATATAAGAGTTAATGATAATCCATGGCCTTGTAGGACACTCTCACTCAAAGGTTGTGAATGAGCATTTAAAGTTGTAAGATTCTAACTATTTGAGTTTGTGTTTTCTAAAGTTGTTTGTTGTGGGTTTAAGCATATTAATAATTTCAGTTTATTGTTGCTATAGTTGTTGATGTTGTTTATGTTATTCCCGCAACACATTTTGATGTGCTCTAGACCCATTGAATATAAGAAAAAAATTTTAGAGTTTATATTTCATTTTTAATGTAACAACTATGGATAATCTAGGATTGTAATATTTTATTTAAAATTCACAAATCTAAAATTAATTTGCCAATTTTTTTGTTGGGATTATTACACACGTGAGGAAATTCTAATCATAATTAGTCAAATTATTATAATTAATTACTCATTAAGATATATCATTCCCAATCTTGGTGTTGTTCTAATTGTTAACAAAATTATCAATAGTGAGATATAGCCTTAGTCAAATATGGGATGATTAACACATTTAATCTTGATGTTGCTACAATGATTCCACCTTATTTGAGCAACATGACTTCAAAATAGGTACATATGGATCTCTCATCACCTTCACAATTTTCTCTTGACAAACACATTTTAGACATTGATGTATCATGAAAGGTATCACATTTAATTATTGTAACTAAGGTCTCCCAAGTAAAATATAAAATCTAACCAATGGAGGAATGATATCGAAAATGCATCCACCTCCTTAAGCTCCATGTCAAGAATAAAGAACTTCACAAAACATCCACAAGAATGTCATTGTTTATGTTTAGAGCAACACATAGATATGCATTATTGTTTGATGCTAACTTTTTAATTATATCAAATTCTTCTATGCATATGTTATATACTAATTGCCTAGATTAATGTGAATACCTTCACAATTTTTACCATGAAGAAAACCATGACCATAAAATGGATAATAATAATTGTGGTTCGAGATCTCCTTATAAAATTAAATAATTGAAGGTACATAAGGAGGTGAAATTTGATGAGTAATATCCATAAATATTTGTATAGAATTGTGGGAAGAGGAACAAACATGTACTTTGTATCCATAAGATCTTTATTCATGGTGTATACATCATAGAATTAGCAGGATGCACGAATACCTATTAGTGTTCAATATTGTTAAATTGTGTATGCAAAGGAAAATTATTAGCATAAAATTTCCAATTTTGTTTTAGTGTAACAACCAAATAATTTCCCTGGGTTCTGGTGTTGGCGCTGGGGTTGGCGCTGGTTCTAGCGTCGGGGCTAGATCTGGGAAGTGTATCAAGGGTGTTGGCTCATCTGTGCGTGCACCTAGATCATATATGAATATTAAGCAGAGTTTTTATGGTTTCATCCCTGTGAAAAACTCCATCACAGTGAAGATTAAGGACGAGTTAGCAGAAGAAATAAGTGATAGTGTAGCAGAGCTTTCTGCTCAAGGGGTGATCTGTCGGTTTAGGGGCTTTTGGCCAAGCCTTCCTCAGCTGCACTCTTGGATCACCAATAAATGGGAGCCCCTCATCACTGGTAAAGTTCAAATCTTCCCTATGGCCAAAGGTTTTTTTGTTGCTAAGTTCGAAAATACTTTAGATAGAGACAAAATCTTGTATGAAAATTTCTTTTGCTAGGAGAACAAATACTATTTGATGGTTAAACCTTGGCACTCCAACTTCAACCCAGCTTCTGAAACCTTCAATAAATTTTTGATTTGGGTCTGGTTGCCTAATCTCCCCCTTCACCTTTGGCATGACTCTCTCCTGGAGGAGGTTGGTGATGCCCTAGGTGATTTTTTAACTGTGGACAATGAATTTTATGATCTTTATCACTCTACCTTTGCCCGAATACTTGTTGAAATTGATGTCTCAAAAGGATTGCCTGCTGAGGTTCTCCTAAAATCTTCTAGGGGGTCTTGGATCCAATCGTTGGATTATGAGGGGATCCCTTTCCGCTGTAGAAGATGCTTCAAAACAGGACATCCTGCTGCTCAATGTGGTCTTGAGAAGAAGACTAAGATAGCTACTTGGTGGAATGGCGCTTCTCAACAACATTACATGGTGGAGAAGAAATCTGATCCGCTTCGAAGCTTCTCTGAGGTGGTGGCTTCTGATTCACATGTTGCTGGGGCTTCTGACTCACATGCTGCTGGGGTTTCTAATTCACTTGCTGCTAGGGCTTCTGATTCACAGATTGTTGGGGTTTCGACTGCTGGGGTTTCTCCTTCCTCAGCTGGGGAAGCTTCCATGTTAAATCATATTGAGCATATGACTAAATCAGTTTCTGTCTCTACTGATGGTGCTTTGTTTCCCACCTCTGATTGCTCTCCAGTTATTTCCACACCTATTCAGGCGAACTCTGATGTTACCTCCCGGGTTGCGGATTGTCATCCTCCAGAATTTGATGGGCTGGCTTGGCAGGCTAAGGCAGCACAAGTTGAAGAAGGCTGGACTACTGTTACTGGAAAAAAATCTAAACCCTCTGGGCCTTCTTTCGATATGACTCTTCGCTCCAACAAACAAAACTCTAATTGTAAAACTTAATGGTGTTTGTTTGTGAGCTGGTTTTTTTTTGTTGACTGCAGGCTGTCTTTTCTGCAGTCTGGTTTTTTTGGCTTTTTAAGCTGCTTGGTTTTTGGTTGTAATGGGTTTCGGATCCCATCAAAATCTGTTTTCCCCAATTTCAAAAACAACCAAATAATTTCCCCATCATTCACACCATCAATGTGAATTGCATTAATATCAATGAGATCTACAATTTTATACTTGAATTCCATACACGTATATGTATGGTGTCCATTAACTCCATGGAAATTGTAGAAGGATTATTCATTATAACTCTTAGATAATCCTCTAGAGGAGTCCAATAGGTTGATGGAATTAAGGCTGGAAAAGTTATTAGGAAGGATTGAAGAACATTATTCAATGGTTTGCTAAGCTTTGTAAATTTCCTAGGCCCTTAGTTTTAGAATGATGTAAAATTAGATATCATAGACATTTGATTGGAACTAGGTTTATAATATTTCTTATCATTCCTTTTTGAAATTCATTATTCTTTTGATATATTGAAGGGTTGGAGGAAGTAGGGTAGGCCCCACAATTCCAACCATTAAATTACAAATTCTACCACATAAATATTGGAAGCTAATTCCATAGTCATTAGTAACTCATTATGTATCTAGGAACATTTAGTTAAATTAGTTAGTTATTTATAAGCCCATATTGACACATAAGTGTTATAAGAAAGAGGTAGCTAGCTCATCAAAATAATGGATAAAAATAGAAGCTAAGGATTAGAAGTATTCAAGGCATAGTCCTTAGGGTTCATGGAAATAATTTAGGTTAGACTTATTGTTGAAAGCTCATAGGTGAACATTGTGACGACCTTTTCCATAATATAAAATATAGCTACAATAAAGCCAATGGGAAATGTGTGTGTGACAACCTCGAATGCAAAAGGTGTGAAATGTGGAGGATTATATGTAATAGAGTCAGAGCTACAAGCATATTATCCACTTTCTTCTTAAGTTGATCAAACTAATTCATTAGTGTTTTAAGGTTTAGAAGTGCAAGTAGTAGTGGTATGAGAAACATGGGTAGAATGGAGGATGTCTAAAGAGAGTGGGAGGAAGGAGGAAATGAAATGGTAGTGGAAGGAAAAATCATATTATAAATGTAGAGTTGTCATAGGATGATAAGGAGGAATGGTACAAAGAATAGTGGTACTACTTATATGGGTATGAATGAACACTATCCAACTTTAAATTGACATCTCTAACTTGGACATAAATTGTCACAATGTAATATTATTACAAGTCATACATATAACACACATCCACAAAATAACTATTTCACTAATTTCAACATAAACATATACCTTTGCTAAACCTTCCTCAACTATCTTAAATTCAGATATTCTTCATTAGTTTGTATGGTGAATTGTACCTATGGTGTAAAAACAGGTGCGACTATGTCTGAGAAAATTTACCTATCCTTTATGCTTGATGGATATCCATACCCTGTTCGAAGGCTCTCATTTGATATAGGCTGGAAGGATGCTGGCAAAGGCTGTAGAGTCTGGATTTACACCTGCCAATTGCATTTGGTAGCAAGTTTCTAAAGTATTTTCAGTAAATCCATTTTGTTAATATCCTGCAATCAGGGCGTTGAGAACATATTCGTTTGAGGCATTCTTTCAAACAGTTCACATGCCTTGTCTGTGCTTCCACATTTTGTATATCCTGCAATCGTGGCATTCTATTAAACAATTTTTGGAGACATTCTGTCAAATAGTTTGTGTGCCTTGTCTATACTTACACTTTTTCACATACACGTCTACCAGTCAGTTGCAGCTACAACATCTGACAAAATTCCTCTAACGTTTATCCTGTAATATGTCTATATCCTGTTCCAAAACTCCCATTTATGCCAGCAAATGTTGCAGGAGTCTGGCTTTACACCTGCGCATTTGGCGAAAGTTTCTAAATTCTTTTCAACAAACGCATTTTGCGCATATCCTGCAATCAGCATTCCATGAGACCACATTGCTTTGGGGTATACATTCACGTGCCTTGTATGTTCTTCCACATTTTGCATACATGTGTATCAGAGCATTTCCGACTGTAATATCTGACTATAATCCCCTTTCCTTTATGATTTAATGGATGTTCATACCCTGTTCCAAAGCTCCCACCTCACCGCTGCAGCAACCATTCGCGTTTCTATTCTTCTCTGATATCTTGTTTAATACGAACAAACCCTGCACCAGACTACCACGCGGGAACCGTTTGAATTTGAAATTACGGCGACTACTGTATGAACGGGAATGGGAACGGACGCTGGCTACAGAAACGGGCCCACATCTGCCACGTAAGCAGTCAAATTAACTGAGTGTGTGATGTTTAAGCCGGGCCCTCAAATCGATTGTGGCATCTGTATAACCATTTAGTTCGCCGATGATAGCTGTGGTCATTCGGTTATATCATCTGAGTGTGTTTCCAGTTATATTTCATATAGATATATACATAGATCTGCGCACGAAGTTAATAATGGCGTCGAAGCCTTCCTTTGTCCCTATGTTGGCTTGCTCCTTGTTGCAGCATTGCAACGCATTTCCTTCTCTTGCTTGGCACGGTAAAATACTAACTTAGGCTAAGAATCCGTTATCTTAAAGTAGCCTTGATGTATCCTGTATATACGATGGTATTTTGAACTTTTAGATTATATGCTTTTGTGGAACTCTGAAACCGATCGAATAAAGATTAGAATCAGGAATGTCTTCTTTAGTAGACGCATTGTTTATACCTTGAGTCCCCATTTGAATTGAATGCATTCTTTCAAAGAAGATAAATAAATAAATTGAGTCCCCATTTGAATTGAATGCATTCTTTCAAAGAAGATAAATAAATAAATTATCTTCCACAATTTGTACGACACTCTTTTTGCTATTAAGTGGCACAGCTTGCTTTAAAGCCTAAAAACTAGGGAATAAAGTAATATTCCATTAAGTCTACGTAAGGATATAAGTTTCCTGTTTTTTAGAATGAAAATTGGGTAGATTCCTTTTTAACTTGAACTTTTCACTAATTATTTGTCCCTTAAGAAGATCTTTATAGGATAGATATAGATGCACTTAAGGAGTCTCTTTTACTTCAGAAAATTCACTTTTTTCCTCTATTTAATTACTTTTAAACTTCTATAGTAGGAATTAATTAAGTAATGAAATTATATTTGGATTGAGATGAAATTAATAAAAATATATTAGGGAATATAATAGGGGTCAAGATTTAAAAAAAAATTAAAAAAATTAAAAAAATTGATTGAATATGAAATTTCAAAATATTCTATGAATTTGATTTATTATCTCGATTAATTAAATGAACTAATGGTGTCTCGCATCTTAATAATGTTAAGAGTAGGGTTAGATTAGGGTGAAATTTTTGGTGCAATAATAATGTCTTTATGGGTCAATATTTACATGTTGGATATGGTGGATTGGAGGGAGCTCTCTTAGTAATATTTGTGTATATGTTATGATGTTAAATAAAAGCAGTTTGTTTGTGATTTATTAAATATATTTCTTCGTTTTCCTTAATTGCTTTAAATGATTTCTTGATGCTCGAAAAGATAAAAGATAAGGATGAGTTAATTATTCTTTGAAATGTATCATTTCGAATTATGCTAGTTTAATGCTACCACTATGTTGTGTTAGTAATAGTGGTTGTTGCTAGGGATTACTTTTAGGTATCATAAATTCTAATATATATATAGCCTTTAAAACTGAGTTTATTGATTAAGAAAGTGATAGGATGTTTAAATTTATTGTTAGATGACTTGGTGGTGTAACCTGTGTATGGGATGTCATTATCTTATGTGATATTGTAAGATTTCTTGGAAAAAAAAAATTCATGATTGTTGTGGTTGCTTGTTCGTGATGAATTAACGAATATTTCTTTTTTTTATGGCTCTCTCTTGATGCGATCTTACTTCTTTTGAGTTGAATTTTTTTTGATTTATGGAGATCTTATTTGAATTTGTGATGGAGTATGTTGAATTCTAGCGTGATACTTGGTTGTGATGTTTATGTTCTTTGCTAAATGCAATCTTTTCTCCTTTGAATTTATACTCCTATTGATGAACCTTGATTTTTAGTTCGGTGGGAACCCTTAGTGTTATGTTATCCTCTATTAGGAGTTGAGGTTATTTGGTCATAAGGCTTCCAGAGGTGAGGGGAAGACTTGTTTCACTTTGATTCTTCATTGATTTGGTCTTTTCCAAAATTTTATCTCAATTGAGATTTGAATTTGTGTATGGTTTGTACCAGAATTTATGGGAAACTTTGTATATGGCTTTTGGCGAGATGGTGTATGCCTCGCATGTGTTTCAGTTATGTGAGTTCAGTGTGTTTTTCAGTATTGGTACAACCCCTTAACGATTTGGTTTTGTGATTTGCGGTCTAGGGAGAGTGGCTCTTCATGGAGGCCAACGCCTCATATAGGAGGAAGGACCAAGATAACCCACGCAAGAGTTAAATGAAAAAGTGAAAACTTAATTAAAGAATTTAGGGGGATGGGTAGTAACAACATTAATAAGATAAATATGGATGCATCGTCTATCCATTAGGGCTTCCACAGACTAATGGTGGATTGAGAAGGTCGTGGTTGGCAAGGTCGTTACCTTGTCCTCATGAGAGGTTAACAACTCTAAATGAGTCACCCTATGGGGCCGGTGCCTCAAGCAACCTGGTACAACCGGTGCTTGGAGTAAGGGCACAGGATAACCCATGTAGGACTATGTGATGACACTCTCCCCTAGTACCCCTTGTAGGTTGTTATCTTTGCTAGCCTCTGGAAGTGGTTGATTGATATTGTGACTTGAGAATTATTGATAATATGTTTTGTGACTTATTGTTGTTATAATTTGAAGATGGTTTATTGTTGTTATAGTGATTTTTTGATGGCATGTTTGGATGTCATGTTTCAGGTTGTGGGTTCTTGATGTTGTGATCATCCTTGTGTTTCTTGTTACTCTTGTATGATGTGAGTCTTGTGGCTCTCTGATGGATGATCTTGGCTGAGGATTCTTTCTTGTCAGCTCCTTAGCACGGGGGGTGGGTCTTCAGACCCACGTGGTTGGGTGGAACATGCTAAGCACCCCATTGGGTCCCCAATCGAGGATCAAGAGGTGCAGATTGGTGTCATTTGTGGCGACTCCAGAGTTGTATCCATCTTGGAGCCAGTTGTGATACTTTGTACTTATCTCTTCAATTGTATCATTCTATCTTGTTATATGGTTCCCGTTCACATTGGGGAACACTTTTGTATCATTGTAATAATTGATCAATGTAATGTATTGTAATGGATGTAATGTATCAGTTAACCTTTGGTAAAATTTTGTGTGATTATTGATCCATGGCAGATGTTAGATGCCCCATCGAGTTCTTACGTTGCTAATGTCAATCTTTTATATGTTGCATTTACTTAAGTGTATGGTTTCTTATTAGCGAATTTAGATGTATGTGTTCTATTGTAATCATACACGTTGATCATGGTTTATTATTTTGGCTTTCATTCATTATTGTCATTGTCTAGAATTAAGTTTCCTAATGTCTCCTCGTGTACCCCAAGGGACGTAGGTGATAGTGAACTTGTTTAAGTAAATTCCATGTCATAACTTAATGTGTCTCTCATGTATGTTTAGTTATATATAAAAAAAAAATTGTTTGATATTTGTTGCATTAGTTGTCCTTTGGGGTTCGCACAACGGGGCGTTACAGCTACTGGCACTACTAGGGGACTTTTGGCATCCCATTCCACATAATTTATATTGGCACCTAGCAACATGGTTAGAGGAACGGGCGGAGGAAGTAGAATTGTTACCAGCTAGTTTGTGGCTTGTACTATTCCCAGTGGCGGTACTAGTAAACTGGGGTCTTTTGCGGTTTGGGATCTAGTTACAAGCTGATGGCTCATACAACCTTCTAAAGTGCAAATTCATTTAAGCTCTGTTCCACTAGGCATGCCAGAAAAAAGAATAAACTGTTGATGCCAAAAATTGACAAGGTAACAGTGTCTTGTGGGAAACTCAGTTTATGGGGGACCTTTTGTGCTAAACTGAGTGACCTCTAGATTTTTAAAGAAGTTGGCTTCTTCTATAATGGGGGTTTGGAAAGGGAAAAGGAAACAGATATATAAAAATAAAGTCTAATCTAAGGCGATGTGCCAAGACTTAGTAATAAACACGATAAATCATAGATCTAAGGGCCCAATTGGTATTTGTAATGTCCCAAAAAGGTAGAAACTAAAGATTAAAGTATAGATAATCCATTAATTGACATAAAATAACATTGCATATATTCCTACTACTAAGAAGAGTCATAAGACATGATCTAGACCAGAAAACTTGCATTCAATTTATAGAAGTTCTCAAATGAAATATCGAGACAATAGAAACACAGTCTAAAGTTAATCAAATAGCATAAAAGAATAGAAAGGCCGAACAATTGGCATGCAGTCTGAGAGTCTTTACAATAATGAAAAAAAATAACAAAGGCCTTGTGTCTTTTCTAAAATCAGTGTTCTTCTAAAAATTTGGACCCTTCCCTCAAAACAGAGAGAAGTATATATAGTTGAAACTCCCACCGCCTTGGTGAGCAATAACATAAAATATTTCAAGATCCCTGGCAATGATGCGGAATTGAGTACTCCTCTAGGCTGTTGCAATAGAAAAAGATTTGAAACCAAGCATCTAGTCATTCCAAGCTCAAGTGCATCCTCTACAAATGATAGTAGTGGTCCTGATGCAATCAAGTAGGCAAGTGTCATCACCCTGTAAAGAGAAAGCAATTATGACACACAGTGGCCAGTCACGGTGTTTGGTTTGCTTCATCCATCGCCCAAATACAAAACCCGCCAAAGAAACACGTGGTAGTATAGTGTAGCCTGTGTGAGTCTTTATCTTTCACTGTTCAAAGATTGCCCTAAGGTGACACGTGGCGTGTGGGCGGAGCTCTACTCAAAAGTGAAGGGAAGTGGTCATCAATTGTGTGTAGTGATGATATGCGGCAGCACAGCGGGGCCTCTTTTAAATGTGAAGGAAGGAAAATTTTTAGGGAGCATAGAGTAGACATGTGGAGGGGACAGTGGAGTTTGACAAAAAAGGCCGAGTGGCTCATTTGCGATGCGTGGACCGATACTTAACCCAAAAAATATAGTCGAAGGGAGCTTGCTGAATATTTATTCACATTGACTCAAAGCAGTTTTTCCCTCAGGCCACTATATAAATGGTCAAGGCTAAATGCCAAATGACTTAATCAGCGATTACTTGGTCTTTTGTGCCTTTCAAAATGGGGAGGTACCTTTATGTATATAGGGCCCCTAGTAGGATTGGTAAAGGCTTTTAGTAGCTTGCTAGGTGCTAGCCAAGCATTGGATCCTCTGAGTAGTGACTAAGAACCATTATAGTAGAACCCACCCTTTTTAGACAAAATGTTATTTGAAAGTGGTGCATCAGAATTTAATTTTGAGAAGTTACTTACCAAGTCTGACTTATGGTTGAGATTAAAAAACTCTCCATAAGTTGCATGTAAAACCATCCCTTCAGGGCATGAGGTAATCCCACCTAAAAGAACGTTCCTATCTCTAGGGTGTAATGATTGTCTTCACGAACTTGCCAAAATTCTATGCTACTTTGGACATCAAACACTTTTCTTTATTTAAAAAGAACACATCAAAACAAACATTGAACATGGTTATCAAATTTCAAACCCTTTGGACTTAGTGTGAATACCTTTGAAAAGAGCCCTATATTTCAAATTTCAAACCCTTTGGACTTAGTGTGAATACCTTTGAAAAGAGCCCTATATTTGCAAGTGCTTCTTAAAACATATCTTAAACAAATATCTCTAAAGGTTTCTGAATATTTAGGTTTACATTTCAAGTCACATTTTAGATTGAAGTCAACATTGGGAACTATGGTTTTAGTATCTTGATTTTCACAAACTTTGAGCTTTTGTGGAGAGAAACTTGCTTAAACTATAGACATTTAGAGCCAAATAGTTTTGATTGTTGTGTTGTGTTGTATCACTTGCTAGAATTTTCAAAACAAATCATAAAAAACAAAGACTTCAAAATATTGCAAACTTTGTCCAAAATTGTTGTCAACACGAAAAACGGGAAAACAAATTGAACAAAAGTTGCTATTATTGTTGTTTTTACCGCTTTTGAACTAAACATTGTTGCAATTGATCTAAAACAGGTCACTTTTTCTCTCTAGATTATGAAAGTCACTGTCAAAACCTTGTCGCTTTTGAAAACATAATGCAATTGACCTAATATTTGTTGTGATTGATCCTAGAATTATTGTAGTTGACCTAAAGTTTTAGCCACTTTTGACCAAAACTATCACTTTTGCATCCACTGTTGACTAGTTAGAAAACTTGCAACAGAGGCTACTTTTCCAAAAATCCACTACAGTTGTCATAGAAAACTTTACCACTATGGACACAAAAAGAACCACTTTTTCCAAAAATTACCGCTATTGAGCTCTCTTTTACCAATCAGAAACTAAAATAGAGACCGCTATTGCTCTATTTTTTTCCACAGTTGTCCTAAAATTGAACGCTACTATTGTAGAGATTGTCACTTTTGCCTTATTTTTTGGTGAAAATCAAAAACTTATCCTAAACTGCTTAATCTTTTTACCTTTTTAGAAAGAAACTGTTAGACTTCCAAAACATGTCATATCTACATCAATCCATATCTATTTGCAAAATCAAACACCCCAACCTTGTTTTAGGATTCAAAATAAAAAACACAACTTGGATTATTCCTTCACTCAAAATACTAAGATACCAACATTTTCTTGAACCTCAAGGCTATTTCAAGTAGATATTCAAAAAATATCCTCTAGAAAAATGAAGTGAAATATCAATCCAAGTTTTCAACATTTTTAAACCCAAAGTTAGCATCATTTCCAAAAAAAATCACCAACATCACTCACTTTATGACCATTTGGTGTCCTACTGCTCTAGTTCAAGAACTAGATCTAATGACACCCATTATACAACCAAATCTCACACAAATTGAAGGTGAACAAATAGAAATTATCAATAGTTTGAGAAGTTTCATGTTTGAGAAAAAGGAAACACCAACTTAGTGGAGAAACACAACTAATATCCTAGACAAAGAAGAATGAAGAGCTCACATTGCAGTCAGAAGGCCAATATTACCACCTCCCGCATGGCAATAGAAAATATTAGCTTACCAAAACACCTTTAAAATAGAAAATCCCCAAAAAAAGCATTATTTCATTCCATAGTCAGAAATCACCAAAATTTCCCAAGGTCTTGGAATTGTTTATGACAACCACAAGATCCCAACATAGAAAAAATATGGAAGCAAACAAGAGTAGCCCAAGCACACCGAAAACCAACATCACTAATGAGGAAACCAACCCATGGAGATACAAACCAAGTGACCTTAAAATTCCTCAAAAGGAACCTTCCTTCAAGGCAATACCAAACCAACCACCAAGTGATGAGGAAGTACGCCTTAGACACCAAAACATGATCAATAGATAAAATCAAAATCCAGATCCCAATGACATGTTCATAGAAGAATATGATAGTGATGAGGAAATCACTGAGGAGAAGATATTAGAATACTCCCAAGAACCTAAGATGCAAAAAATCATGGACAAGATGCTTGAAAGAAATGCTAATTCATATTTCCTCACACTAGCACAAAGTGGTGCAAAACTACCCATTGAATTCAATGTAGACATACTAAAAGATCCAAACCTTATTCCACTTGCAGATCAAATGATAGTTAGACAACTTCCAAAATCAACCATGAATACCAACATACCACCATTGCTTTCATAAAACAATGATCAAACATAACCCAAGGATAACTCATTGTTTAGACCACCATCCCAAATTGAACAAGCATATGTGGCACAACAGTATCAAGGAAATACATCCCAAAGCATGCCACAACATAACATAATGCAAAACATGGGGAACATTCTAATGGACCAACAAGGCGATAACCCTTCACAAGGGCAATACACGCCCCAACACACTTCCTACATTGATCCTCCTAAAAACATAAAAAATTAATAAGGGAAATTTCCACAACATCAAACACAAGTTGTGTGACAAACAAAATACCAAGGAAACCTTCAACCAAATCAACCACAACAAGGTTTACCCTCAATGTAGTATCAAGGTAACCTTCAACCAAATTAACCACAAAAACAAGGTGTACCACAATGAACTGCCAAGGAAACCTTCAACAAAATCCTCAAAAACAAGGTGTGCCACAAACGAAATACCAAGGCAACCTTCAACCCAATCATCCACAACAACAAGGGGTGCCACAAATTGAACTACCAAGGAAACCTTCAACCAAATCATCTACAACAACAAGGTGTGCCACAAATGAACTACCAAGGAAAACTTCAACCCAATCATCCACAACAACAAGGGGTGCCACAAATAAACTACAAGGACAACCTTCAACCAAATCATCCACAACAACAAGGTGTACCACAAAAAAACTACCAAGTCAACCTTTAACCCAATCATCCACAACAACAAGGGGTGACACAAGCAAACTACCAAGGCAACCTTCAACCAAATCATCCACCACAACAACAAGGCATGCCACAAACAAACTACCAAGGCAACCTTCAACCAAATCATTCACCACAACAACAAGGTATGCCAAAAATGAACTACCAAGGCAACCTTCAACCAAATCATCCACCACAACAAGGCGTGACACAAA